>VDFB02105785.1:521617325-521677697 GCA_007258455.2 Sequoia sempervirens
TGAGCATTGGTCAGAGGGTCTTCTACGCTAAGTACAGAAAGGAACTCAACGTCAAGTATGTGCTACCCAATCCAATGCGGAGTGAGGGGCGACCATATGACGGAGTGATTACAACAACAAATGCTTGAAGTAAAATGCTGAAAGCTGAAACTACTCAACACCCAGAATGTGCTTGCTCACCCAGAATGGGAAGTAGCTACCATAGGGCGGAGTTATAACTATTTCAAACTAGTACTGAAGCAAGGACGAGTATTACAAATAATGACAATGCAATATTAAAGAATACTGGTCAGTACTACTGCCAGTTTACAATTTATAATTATTGCCTGCAATGTCAAGATATCAGATTCCTTTCAATTGGTACATTCAACAATAAATCTGCTTCAAGCTTTTAAGTTAACCACAATGCCAAACCCAAATCAGAAGATGCAGATTTCTCGGACTGTCATAATCAGATCTGCACTTTTTATCATATAACCAGCAGCTTGCAATATGTTAAACAACACCTTGCTTTCGATACAACCAGAGAAGTAAATAGAGATGCAACAACGAAGATGTCTTCCACAAGCCTTAAGGATTCCCTAACACCAATCCCAAAGAAATTGCAGATTTCTTTAATCTGATTTAACAGACCTGTAGCTTAATGTGTCAAACCAGCACCCTTTAAACTCACTAAAATGCACTTATCTCTCTCGTTACTAACTCTATTGACTTGTGAACAAATGCATAACACCCTTAGGGAGGAGGCGACCAAACTTGGACCACAGAACTTCACCCAAACCTTGAATCTTTTAAAAGACACAAATCCCAAGAAAAGGAAATGGTACGGCCCAGCTGAAGAATTCAACTTGGCATTAAAATTTCAATACACAACATTAAGATCTATAAATTGGAGAAAATGAACGCTCCTTACAAACTTAAAGATTGATGCAATACCCAGAACTAGCATTTTGGTATTTTTTGAGATATGAGTAAAAATATGGATCTGCTGTATCAAATCAGCAAATACAGAAAACTCTCTAAAATGCAAACTTACTTAACAAGACCAAACTGAATACAAAGCACAAATACAAATGAACTCACAAATCTACCTTAAATAATCGAACCTCTCCACTAGGTGCTATCTCTCAAGCACGAAGTCGAGCCCAGACTAGGAGGCATTCATTCCTCGAAGCAATTCCGCAACCGTTTCGGCAGCATAACATTAGCATAGACCAAAGATGATGAAATGATGCACAAGACTCCTTTTTATAAGTTCCGTTTGACTTCACGAAACCCTAAAATCCAACTCAAGCTCAAACCCTAACTTTTCCTTCAATAAGGCGTCCTTTTCACCTTTAGCTCAATAATTATATTTTAATTAAAACATCACCTTGATAAATGCGCCCACATTAATTTCCTTTGACTTTGGAAAATTCACCAAATATTAAATATAACCTTAATGAAGGCGCCACCCTTTGAGTCCACCTTTTAAAACGACATTAAGTCATTCGACTAGGCCAAGGTGATAAAATAACATTTTAATTATAATGTTATTTTTAAGTGAAATGAGCTCGACTTCCCAGAAATGCATTCTGAAGCCCGAAACTGAATACGCCACTTGAGTCAACTGAAGGGGAAAGTCAACTGCCTGCTACCATCCTGATTCGCCAAAAATAGAATTTACTAAAAATAGTAAATTCCCTCTCGAATGCCGAGATGAACATACCCCTGCGAAGCCCTCTGAAAACCCAGAAGGAATCCGCCATTGAATCCACCATCTCGAACAATGACCTCCTCAAAAATAGGAAACCCTAATTTATCTTCCGACTAGCCTTCGGTTTCTGGGAAAAAAAGGCCAATCCACAAGAACAATCAGTTTGAGAAGGGACATTACATTCCTTCTTTAATTTGTTTCCTTGATATGTTTCATGGGGCCTGTGACCTTTTCACACGCCGCCCCATTGCAAATGGGGACCCCAATAATTTGCTTCTTTTGGGGTTTTGCCGCGCAACATTTCATGAGAACTTCACTTTAAGAGTTTCTGCTAGAGCTTTTGTAGCCACTGAGCCAACTGGAGAAATCAAACCCAAAATAGTGCCTAACGTCACGAAAGTGCTCAAAAGGTCCGGAAGACGAGGATCGCCTGTGCTTTGCGTCAATTTTGACACTTCCTATTTTCTGACACTTCCTATTTTTAGGGATTTTTGCTTTTTCACTTTTTTCATTTTTGGCATTTTTGGACCAATCGGGGATCCCTATTTTTAAGGGATTTTTCTTTTTCTATTTTTAGAAAGTCAACCTTGGTCAAGAAGTAAACATTTCCATTTTTAGAATTAAAATCAGGCTACCAGAGGGAAAACCAAGCCAAAAAAATTGAAAAATCAAGCAAAAATCAAACCAAAAATCGAAAAATCAATGAAAAGCATGGAAAAACGATAAAAAAATCAAGAAGAAAATGCATGAAATCCATGGAAAATGATGCAAGTCTGGAGAAATTCGCCCATGGCAATGGCAATGGAAAGATCGCTAGGAAGAAGCAAGGAGATGGCAGGAAGTTCTTGAAGTCCGCCCCATCAATGGCAAGACCTTTTGGAAGTCCACCCTTCACATGGCAAGCATCATGGAAAGTCGGCCCCATCAACAGCAAGACCCTTTGGAAATGTGCCCTAGCTATGGGAAAACCAATGTAAAGTCCACCCAAGCCTTGATGAAACAATGGCAAGAAGTTAAGAAAGTCCGCCCTACCTCTTGGCATGAAGTTTTCCAAGTTCGCCATGGGAAGAGGGGAAAATGGAAACAACAACATGAAGTCCGCCAAGAGTATGGAAAGGAAGATGTAAAGTTCACCCACCCCCTTTAAACACTTGGAAGAACATTAAGAAAGTCCGCCATAAAGAAGAGGACATGGAAAGAAGATTATGAAGTCTGCCCATACATTGGAATAGAGTCTCCAAAGTCCACCATTGAGGAAATGGAAAGAAATTTCTAAAGTCCCCCGCCCCGCACCCCCAAGCATGATGAAAGTTTTTAAGGCATGGAAAAGATGGAAAAATAAACTCAAAGTCTGCCTGGCAACATGGAATAAAAGTAACCAAGTACGACTTGGCTAAGAAAAGGTAAAGTCTAAGTGTTAGAAAGTTCACCTACCAAAATGAAACATGGCAAAATAAATATGAAATTCGCCTTGGCCAGAGGATAAAGTGAAATAACTTGGAAAACAAATAATTGGCCATGGGTAAATTAAGTAGCCAAAATTAAACGGGTTGGAAAAGATTATACTTTGGATGATTTATTCCGACACTTAGGAAAATAACATGCCTTAGACAAAAAACAAATTCACCACAGAAGACTTGGAAGAAAATTCATGGAAGTAAATGAAGTGCGCCAGAAAAAGAAAATTCAATTGGACATTTAATATTTTTCCAAATGTTTGAAAGAAATAAAAATAAACACTTATCTAAAAATTGAATTTTTGAACTTAGAAAAAATCAAAGGATTTTGCTAAAGGTGGCACCTGGATAAGCTTGCCATGAAGATTTTTTGAAAAAAGATAGAAACTTGCCTTGATAAAGAGAAGAAAACAAATCGAAAATCGAGAGAAAAGATGAAACTGCTAAAAACAAAATCAAACTCTTCAGCCTTATAATGAGTTTCAGCAACTCATTTTTCACAACTTCGACTAAAGAGAAATTAATCTCTCAAAATTGCAAGAATATTCAAGGCAAGGTCGATTTTTCTCAGGGGAAGAGTATTTTTTTATGTTGGAGGGCGTGATTTTTGAGGAAGTAAATTAATTCTTGGCTAAAAGTCGTACTTCTCAGCAAGTTGGTGCACTTTCATTGGATTTTTGATTAAATTCTTTCAAGTTGAATTTGATTCGCAGCCAAAGGATATTTCCAAAGGTTTGAAGTTTGATTGGCTAAGTTTCTCAATTCTTCTTCCATTTTATTCATCCTGACTAAGTTCTAGCAAAATTTTAATCAAGTTCGCCCATTTTCAGCTTGCTTTTTCGCAGAGATTTATCTTTTTTAACAAGCTGAAAGTAAAATCTTTGAATAAAGGCACAAAAATAAACTATATTTAAAAGTCTCTGTAATAATGTTAATTCTTTTTATTGCAAGTTAATGACCACACTGGGAGAATCATCAAGAAAACTGCCAATGAAGTTTGCCAGCAAAGGGTTGCAGCAAGAGTCAAAGGTTAATTCTAAGTGGAAAAACATTACCAACACCAATCTTGGGCATGTGGACTTCACAGAGTTCAAGAAGAGGATATACAGACACAATGGATTGCCGACACCAATTGCTCGCCGGATGATCAAGAATGGCATCTTCCAAGTAGTCGGATTCCTGCCAGCAACAGAATGTGTTGAGTTGATGGTGGAATGCGCCATTCATTATGATGTGCAAGAGAGGCAAATTGTTGCACCTAACGGGGGGATATTAGCTCACCTCGGAGAAGTGGCAATTCAGGAGGCATTTGGCATCCCGACACACCATCGGACTGTATATAAGACTAAGGAGGACGCCAGAAATTTGTACGATGACCAATCCGAACTCTATGCCACAAATATTAACAAGTCATAGCTGGAAAAAACTACACCCTCTACCAAGAAAATGCCCAAGAAGCTACATTGGACAGACTTCAAGGAGGATTATGGAGATATTATTCTAATGTTAAACAGGATAGCCGGCAATCCACAAGGCGCACCTTTTGAGACATGGATGTACTATTTTATCGATGAAATCACCTCCAGCGTTCGGATTTTCAACTGGTCCCGAATGATTAGTGATAATCTCCATGAGCAATTAGTCAATCTGGAGAAGACAAAATCATTCCACATGAGCTCCTACATCATCTATCTGTTGACCAGGTCTTACAGATATTTAGGAGAGATATGCAAAGGCAGAGTAGGCAATGGTAAGAACGAACTCAAGTCATATGACTGCTACCCGCAACTACAACTCAGAGAGAAATCTCACTTCAGGCGGGCGCACAATGCTTTCCTCATGTACATCACCCGAATACTCCAAGGAGGAACTCACTAGAGGCTGAGTCATGAAGCCAAAAGTTTGATTAGTAGATGTGGATCCCAGTTTGCCCAGTTTACAAGGTTCACGTACGTAAGAATCCAAGGATTCACTAGAAATCTTTACAAGCTTCCAATCTATCCTACAAATAGGGTGATTTTGCTAGAAGTCCTTAGACAGTTGAAGACTTACCAGAACATCCAGAGGCCAAAGCAGAAGGCAACTATCACTTTCCAATTCTTCATTGGGAACATGTTGGAGTCCTATCAATCGGCACAAGCAGCTGAAAGTGCCAAGTTGGAAATTCAATGGTATTCGTTCACGACTTATTGGTCCAGGACCAATTTTGACCCTCGTAACCACATCTGGACCATGGATGGAAAAAGGTATAAACACAGAGTAGACCTGGAGGATTTCTCGGTGAATGCTGCTAACGAATATGAAGTTTGGAAAAGGTTATGGTCTAGATTGCCAGTGGATTTGATGAGAGCAACTGAACTTTGCCAAGTGCCTAATTAGTTGCAAGAAGATGAAGAATGTGTTCAACCATGCTTCAATGAGAGTTGGCCTCTTCCTGTAGTGAAGTGGTTAGAGCCTGAGCTTTCAGATTTAACTACGTTAATGAGGCCAGTGGTCAAGTATTCTCAGTGGTGGGTCGACCAACAGGTCCAGGAGTTAAGCCGGAAAAGAATGACGCTCACTTATGATTTGCTAAGTGAGACAGAATCATACTCCTCAAATGCAGGCACATCCCATAGTGCCAAGTTGGTTCAAATTATTGAGAAGAGAAAAGAAGTGGCTGCAAACATAGAGCCTGTCCAAAAAAGACAAAGGGTGGAGCCATCTCATTCCACTGCATCTAGGAATATTGATGAGCTAGTGGCCACTGCGGACGAGTCCTTGGCTGATATGATGATTCTTTCTCCAATTCAGGAGGGTAACAATGAGCCAATCCAGTTAGATGACGATGAGCCCCCATCTCCTACAAGCATAGAAATACTGGGTTCAGAGAATGAAATCGACGTCCAAAATGATGATTTCCAAGAGGGAATGATTTCCACTCTCAAAGGAGTTTTGGATATTCCAAGTGCAGAAGATGTTCAGGAGGAAGATAGCATTGAACGGCCTACCATTCTAGACTAGTTGAAGGAAAGAATGAAGATACAGGCACCAGTCGAGACTCGAGAAGAAGATGACACTATAGATTTCTTGGCTAGGTTAGAACAAGTTGTTGTGAAGAAGCCTACCAAGAAATTCTCCACGATTCAAAGGGACGAAGTAGGCAGTCATTCTGTACAGATTGCAGTGCCAATAATTGACAAAACACAGGATGAAATCACTCCCCATGAGTATGCCATTACCACTATAGACCTAGGCCCAACAACAAAAGGCCAGGAAGTTGAAGAATTAGATAACTCAATCTCTACTATCAAAGTGAGACTAGAAAAGGAAGTGGCAAAGAAGAAAGAATACAAGAAGGAGGTTGAGCGCCTGAAGGAGTATATTCAACATTTGACCCAACCACTCAACCAAGGTGATGCAGTAGCTCCTCCTCTTCTCAACTCTTCACAGGGAATAGCCCAAGATGTTGAAGAGGGAATGGTCACGGCCAAGGAAGCCAAGGAATGGATGACAGGTAAAGGCATAGAAGCGGCTTCATTCATGGAAAGATTGACACTTGCCTACGAACAGACTTCCTAATTCCTTTCCAGAGTGGCTATCATGACAGAAGCTTGTTACAACCTCTCGGATATTCAGGAGAGGCTCATTCCATGCCTCAAAGTGCTAAAGGGCCTCCCAAAACAGGAATTGATCGAGGGAAAGATAATTGCAGCGGGCGCCGCTTATGACTTCCAGCATTGGTATTAGGCATTGACAATACGAAGCGAGGTTTTGGAGAAAACAAAGGCTGATGGACTCAAAGTGGAGGAACAAATCCAAGAAATTCAGAGAAAGATTTACCTTATAGCTGCGGACGTGTTTGATAAAGAGATTGTCCGAGAGAACGACATGCAGCTAGAAAAACTGAAGAGCAAAGTTTAGGAAATCTTCTTCTCTACCACGGGATCGATTATGAGGCAAGACTTCACAAAAGTGGCGAATCTCTTATCCATCTGGGATGCCTTCCTAAAGCAAGAACTGGAATGGGAGTGTCTTTGCCAAATATGTTGAGGACTTGGATGGACTGGAATTCAGAATAAGCATGCTGCCACCAATCACGATGGAGGAAGTCATCACAATTGTGTCCAAGTTCGTCCAACACACTGCTGCTCAGGTGGATAGGGACGCATTCCCTTGAAAATAGCTCCAGACACCACTTCTCTCTTTGTTTACTCATTGATTACTGATGTTATTTTGGGAAACCCTAATTAGGGTTGATGTGTTTTAATCTTGGCCATTAATGTTGTTTTAATCTTGGCCTTTTATTTGCTCTTGAAAACTCTGTATAAACTCTTGATCTCTCATTTTCATTTGTGTGAAGAAAGTGTATGAGATTGTTGCATTTTGCTACTTCCAATAATAAAAGCTCTTATGCATGATTTGCTTTGAATCCCTTTTATTGTCAAGTGGTTTGCAAGGTTGCATAACTTCTTCAACAATAGGTTAGAATTAGAGTAGAACATTAGATTAGAAGTAAGATAGAATTTGATTAGAATTAAAATAGAATTTTCTTTGAATGTTTGTTAAGTGAATGCAAGATTTGATAGTATAAATTTATGGTGAAACATTGCTCATACTTTCTTTGGATGGATGATTTCCATTCAATGCGTAAATTTAGCCTGAGCTTGTGATTGTGGATGCTTAACTTCAGTCTTATTCAAGACATAAAAATTACTATCACACCCTTTGAAGATTGCACCCACTTTGTGTAGTTGTCCCAGGGAGGCGAAACAAAGCGTGGTTACCAGTTTCACCTAATCTTTACCGTCTCTTGAATTCCTAGGAATAGATTAGGATCTCTAAACCCTTATCCTTTTTTCACTTTTTTGATCTCGAATCGAAAATCCCAACAGAAGAAGCATTTAATGATAAATCCGTCTAAGTCCCAAACTTGTGATGTAATTGCTTAACATAAGTCCCTTTGTGTATTACCAACATATCACAACGCCCATTGAGCTTATCCACACGTCAAGACCTGACAAAAGAAACCTTGGAATCACCATATGATTTTCTCGCAATCTTAGCATACAGGGTGATTTTGTTCAAGAGAGGATAGAGTGTCTTTGGACATTTTATTCTATGTGTTCGGTGGATGGTAAAACGTACACCAACAGGACCCACGAACTTTGCTCAGGTGTCTCTTTGAAGGCATTTCATACTTGCTTGGCCACAGGTGTTTATTCCTATTCAAAACTGGCAGCATTTTGAATTGAGTCTGGTGGCTACCTCCTACCTGGCAGTGGACACTCCAATCCTTTTCTTTTCCATACTTGGTTGGCAACAGCAGTCACACATTCATTTTCTGACAGTTACAAGTTACTTTGCCAGCATCAGTTTTCAAAAGAAAGTCCCTTTTTTAAGCCAACCTGCAGCAGCCTCCAGCCAGTGTAAGGATTATGGGAGGTGATGAATAACAGAAATCATTATTAATATTTTATTTTGGGACATATATATTCCATCAGCCAGTAGAGGTTAGTGATATGAAAATTAACTAAGTTAAGAAATCTTAGTGGCAGAATATTCATAAAGCATATCAGAACAAAAATAAAAGGATATGAGTTAAGGGCAAGAGGGGAGATAAGAGTTGTAGTGCCAGAATGAGCAAAGAAGGCAATATGATGAAGTTTTCTAATAAGAATAGAGACCTCTGAAGCATATAGAATTTTGACTCTCTTCTAAATATCTTCTCCTCAAACTGTTTTTTTAAAGTTCTCCAAAATGATTAAGTTTCACAATTTCCTTTAGAAAAATATCTTAGACTTGATACATTATAATAAAGTTGAAACTTTGGGTCACCTAATTTTTATGGCATTACATGTAGAGATCTTTATGTGAGGATTAAGCAACTTGCCAAATGTACTAAATTTCATGTGTAGTTTGGTTTGAATTGATAAATAAAAGTTTATTTTAACCCTTCAAAATTTATTGGTAAGACTCATGGCTTGACCATTTTGAACAAGGGAAAGTAGATATGACCTGCACTTGTTCTAATCCATATCATAGTATCTCAAACCATTAAACACCAAAAGTAGAAGACAGTCCAACAAAGATTAAAGCCTCCCTTGCTGATCTCAGTGGGTGGCCATGCATTAAACCCCTGGAAAGAGGCAAGACTGGCTGTCTGAGGGAGAAACGAGATGGATCACCAAAAACATCAGCAGACCAATTTTCCTGGAAAATTAAAATTTATGACAGTGAAGGGCATTTCCAATGTGTAAACGAATGGATAAATTTCCCAGATTAACAAGATCTCACCGAAGAATTTCACTCACGCTGATTATTTGCTCACATAAATGTGGCTTTAATTTGGCATCTTGAGAGATGAATTACTTCATTTTTCTGGATATATTTTTATTGAAGAAACATGTCAAATATGTGTAGAAATGATGCCCTGTGCTTGAGTTTTGAGCTGTGTGACATTTGAACCCTCAACATTAGAACAGAGTTTGCAAGGTTTTAATTGGCATGCCACTTTACAGTTGTTTTAGTGACCAACGCGTTTTGTAGAATATTCTTCAGTGATATTTTCTTTTTTATGAAAGTCTTTATTGCTTTGAAACTGAAGATGCATGCATTGTTTTCAAATTTCTACAGTTTAACTGTAAGAAAAATGTCTATCATTTCCTTTCACTAGGGTTGCTAACCTGCTTTCTTAACCATTAAATACTGATTTTTCCGATTCAAATTTTAGCTCATTTTAACAGTGTGCTTTAAATTTGCTTCCATTATGTAGCATTTGAGAATCTGATTCATATCTGCAGGTTTTGAGGTTATCAATACATGGCATTGACTCACACTTGCCACTGTTGTGGGCCTTGTTGTGACCTTTTCACACATCGTCCCATTCAAAATGGGGACCCCCTAATTTTTACTCCATTCTGGTCTTTTGGCTTTGGTTTTGTGTCTCTCTCTCTCTCTTTTTGTCTCTCTTTTGTTGTCTGTCTTTCGGGGGATGTGCCCATCTATGAGCTTAAACGTGAGATTTTGGCCAAGTATGTAGAATTAGGGTTTGTATTTTTCTGGTCAATCTGAAGTCAAATGAAGTGAATAAATTGAAAGCAGAGCTTCATGTTGCAGTCAGTACGCTTCCAACAGGCTCCCAACAAAATTTCATCAAATTCCGACAACTTACTATTTTTACAGGTTCAACTTCCGGAGCAAATTTTAGGGTTTATATGCAGAATTCTTCAATGCATGTCTGGAGATTCTTTCTGGGTTTTCTAAAACCTACGTGGTGATATAACATGCAAAATGAGATGATGATTTTCAGAATTCAGCCTTCCGAGGCTATCTTTAGGGTTTGCATGTTAAGATTTTCTTCGCATGTTTGGACATTCCTTGTGGGTTTTTCGAAGGCTTCGCAACGGTGTAACATGCAAACCAGGATCAAAACTTTTTCGAGAGCTGTCTTCGGAGGCTATTTTTAGGGTTTGCATGTCAAAATTTTCTTTGCATGTCAGCTGATTCCTTATGGGTTTTTCAAGAGCTATGCAGTGGTGTGACATGCAAAGCAAGGTGATCAGTTTTCAAAGACTTACTATTTTTAGCAGGTCCGCTCCAATAGCTGCCCAGCGCATTAGAACCACAAACAGGGTGAAGTGCAACAAAAACGAGGTCAAACGGAGGTCATTTGATATACATGTAGGTCAAATTAGGGTTTCCAACTTCGGGACCCAAAAAGAGGGGTAAAATGCCAAAATTCTCGAAAACCAATGTATCCCACTACAATCAGTATCTTTCCAGCTATCCACCGATAAAATTTGAAGACAATCGGAGCACTTACTATTTATAGTAAGGCATTCTAGAAACTGGCTAAAAATAGTAAATTAGCAGTAGGCGCCAGTATGAACGGGCTAGTCATCTGATGAGGGTCACGTCATTCAAATTTCAAGTCAAACGGAGTTGTGGATATCTCAGAAACAGGTAGTTGCCATAAATAGTAAACCACCTTCAGAAATGTGCTATAAATAGCAGGTCAGCTCGAGATGGCAGTGTGAACGGGCTAAGTAGGTCATGAGGATCCTATGGTTAAAATTTCAAATCGATCCAAGCTTTAGAGATGTGAAAATCGAAGGACTTACTATATATAGGCATGGATAAGCTGGCTGGCAGATGAAAAATTTTCTGAGTCTGAGAATATCCACCTCCATACCTCAAATGCGCCCAAGATGACTGACAGAGGGTTGAAAAAGTTTAAGTATGAACAAAATCCACCTGACCCCTCCAAATGCGCCCTTCTGCTAAGAAGGTGATTGAAAAAGTTTCTAAGTATTGAATTCACCCTGCTCCACCCCCTAAATGCGCCCTCAAGGTGATGGAAGCCATAAAATTCTCTAAGGCATGAAGTTTATCCACCTCCACATGCTAAATGCGCCTCTTCAAAGTGGAAGCTAAAAAAATTGTCTAAGGCATGAATCTCATCCTGCTCCACCCTAAAAATGCGCCCTCATCAAGTTGGCAGTTGATAAAATATGCTAAGTGTTGAAGTAAGTCCGCCTTGACCCCTAAAATGCACCCAACTTGCCTTGCGGATGTTAAAAAAATTCTAAGTGATGGACTTATATCCACCTCCCCCCTCCATATGCGCCCTCATGCTAAGAAGGTGATAGAAAAATGGCTAAATGTTGAAGTTCATCCACCTTGACCCCGAAATGCGCCCATCCTCCTACCCATATGAAATGCGCCCTCTTCAGAGTCAAGGTGCTAGAAAATATTAAGTGAAGGCGTTCATCCTCCAGCACATGCTAAATGCACCCAAGCTTAGAGGAGTCAAAGGAGTCAAAGATGTTGAAAGTTTATCCTTCTCCCTATGTAAAATGCGCCCATCCTTCTCTATGTGTAAAATGCGCCCAACTCAAGATAAAGAAGAGAGGAATTACCAAGGCGTTGATGTTAAACAAGGTGGAGATGGATGAAAAATCCTAAGACATGGTTAAAATCTTTCACCATGGCCTAAATGCGCCAAGTTCAAGAAAGAATAAAAGATGATAAGTGATGAAGGAGCCTAAGGTGTTAGTGTTAAGTCCACTCCATGTGCTAAATGCGCCAAGTCTAGGATGAGATTGAGGTGAAAAGTGAGGGTGAAGTTGATGAAAAAAAAGTTACCATGGCGTGGTGAAACCCTCCCAACACGCTATATGCCCCAAGGTCCAAGGTGAGGTGAATAGAAGTTGACTAAGGAAGGCGTTGAAATAAAAATATCCTCTACAAAGTGCTAAATGCGCCAAAGTGTAAGATGAGATAAGAAAAATTCTAAGTGATGACTTAAGTCCACCTCAACATATGAAATGCGCCCATGATGGAAATAATTGAATATTTTTTTCTAAGTGTTGAAATTAATTTCACCTTTAGAAGAAATACGCCCAAGTTGAAGGAGGGATGAAATTTTTCAGAGGCATGAATAAAATTACCGAGGAAGTCAAAAAGTGCCAGCTTCGCAAGGTTGATGAGAATTTTCAAGTCAAAGCAAGAAAATACGCCTAGGGATGAAGAATTGGATTAAATTTGGTGAAAAATATTTTGCTAAGGTTTTAAATGCAAAAATTAAATGTACCCCTTCGTTTGTAGACCCATGAATTCGACGCATTCTGAAGGAAATTTTCTTCTGGGTATCGGACGTCTGCAACAAGGGATGGATTTTAAAGTCTTCCACTACTCGCCAAGGCTTTCAAGATGGAAAATTTGATCGGCACTTGAATTATGAATTTTTGTAAGGAAAATTTAAAAAATTTCTAAGGCAAAAGGAATAAAATGTGTTTCCAAGAATAAAACACCTTAGACGATGAATTCGAAATGGATTGCCTAGATAAATTTGATCGAATTCTTCGTGAGACTAATCTTCCAGAGTCAAAGATGAATAAAATTGAGAGTCAGAGCTTCAGTTGGTGAATTAAATTTCTTAAAGAGTGAATCTGAAGTGAATACTTTCAAAATGAATTAAAATGCTAAGTACGCCAGTCAAGATGAATCTTTTGAAATTCTAGAAGGTCAAGATTCTAGACGTCAAGTGAAAAGTGTTGAAATTGCCAGAGGAGGGAAATTTGAATTCCTGCTATGAAGCAGTGGAGATTTAATGAATTGGATAAACTTGGAATTCAACTTAGCTATATGAATTAAACTTTGTTTCATTTTCCTCCATCAGTTGAAGAAGTGCAACTTGAGCTCTAAGGTGAAGATTGCAGTGCAAATGAGTAGCTAAGTATTGAAGAAGTTCGACTTGAAGTAGGAGAATTGCTGAAGCTGAAATTTGAAGAATCTAAGTGCTGAGAAGTGGTTGAAGCAGAGTCGGCCAATTTGATCAAAGTGTGAAGCTATTGAAGCTTGCTTGGGAAACTTTCTAAGTGTTGAAAGTTCAAAATTGTTAGAAGAGAAGTTGAGGTATGCAGATGAAATAGAATGTTGCAACTTCTCAATTCTAGAAGTCAACTGGCAGCCCATTGTTATTTTATTTTTTTTAAGTTAATTGCTGATGATTGCTTATTGTTTTGCAGGATGGCTAAAGTAAGAGCAACTGGCAGAGATAGTAATGTTGCACACAGACAGGCTGTCATCAAGAAGCTGAGCAAGCTTTCCCTGCCAGAGTCTAAATTTACTTTGAAGTTGGGCAAGCTGGCCGATACCAATTTGGGCTCTTTCAACATGGAGGCTTTCAAAAGTCGGATGATGGGAGTTGGCAGTCACCATCCTTCAATCACTTCGCACAATATTGTTCGGAGTGGGTTGAATGCAGCTGTTGGTTTCCCGCCAGTTGTTCAGTGCTCGGAGCTGATAATGGAATGTGCTAACTGTTGTGATCCTGATCACAAGTCTATTGTCTCACCAAATGATCAAGTATTCGCCAACCTCACTCCTGCAGCTATCAGCGAAGCATTCAGAATTCCATCGCATGAGAGGATGATTTATAAGACGAGAGCGTGTTGAACGAATGTATGCTTCAACATTCGAGAGATGTGCTGATATGATCAATGCTCGTTGGATGAACAAGCCCAAGCCCTCTCGTACAAAGTTGTCGAAGCAGATTATATCAGTTGATTTGAAGCAGGAGTATTGTGACCTGATCATGATGCTTAGCAGAGTTGGAGGCTGCCCTCAAGCATTTATTTTTGAGCCATGGATGTTCTATTACATCAACCTTGTGCTAGAAGGGAAAAAGCACATCAACTGGGCAGTGATGATCAATGACAACCTGCATGAGCAGCTCCTAAGTTTGAGGAGGACGAAAACATTTTACATGGGCTCCTACATTGTTTACATGTTGGCTCGTATGACGAAGTATAGGGGAATATCTTACAAAGAGCCAGTTGGTTGTGGCTCTCATCAGTTCAAAATCCACAAGGCTTGTCCGCAGCTGCATTTGACAAGTACGTCCCATTACAAGCGTGTCAATGATGCCTTTACCATGCATATAACGAGATCACTTCAGCAGAGGACTCATCACAGGATCTCGAGGGAAGCTCAAGAATTAATAGAAAGGTATGGGTGCTAGTTTGTTCAGTTTTCGAAGTTTTCTTACAACAGGCTGCAAGGTTTTTCTTCATATCCATATAGATTGCCTAAGTACCCAACCAATAGAAACTTGATGTTAGAGATATCAAGGCAACTTGTTGCCTACAATAAGATTCAGAAGAGAAAGAAGAAGGGAGGAATTGACTTCCCAATTGTCATGGGGAATTCAGACGAAGTGTGTCCTTCACTTCAGGAAGCCAAAGAAGCTGAAAATGAACTTCAGTTCTTCCATTTTTCCTATCACAGCAGCAGACAGCATTATGACCCCCATAACAATATCAGATGGATACTATTAGAAGAATTCAAGCATAAGGAAAATATTGAGGATTACTAGGTTGGTGCATCAAACAAGGTTGAAGTCAAGAAAAGAATGTTCTCAAGGCTACCATTGAGTATGATCAGGGAGTGTGAAATCATTCCAGTACCGGACCAGGTGGATGAGGACATGAACGTTCTCCATCCAAATTATGAGGCAGTAAGAAATACACCACTTCCACTCCCAGATTGGTCGGAGCCAGAGATAGCTGATTTGGACACGCTTTGCATACCAGTTATGACTTTCACCATAGCATGGGTGGAAAGTCATGTGAACAGATTGAAGAGTAGGTCAATTCCTTTGACTTACAACTTGATGGGAGATCATAGGACACCCACTACCAACAAGAAGAAACAAGTTACTTGAGGTCCAAAATCTCGAAGGAAGGAGTCAGTTCGGCCAGAGCCAGTTCAGCCGAAGCCTCCAAGAGTTGTGTTAGAGTCACCCACGCCATTGTAGACACATTCTCCAAGCATACAGGAGGTTTCACTTTTCGCTGATCAGAGGAATGCAATGAATCAGGAGCAGGAGTTACATGAGGAAAATCAGCCACCAAGAAAAGAATCAATTGGTCAGAGCGTCAATGCACCCACTAGATATGATCAGTAGGAGGAAGATGAGGAAACTACTACTGACACTCACTTCCAGCGTGAGTTAGAAACAGCTCTAGAGGATGATGCAGTTTCAGGAGATACTCAACCATTAGAGGCCAGTGAGCCTCGCCAGAATGAAGTTAGGGAAGAAGTACATGAGGAGGAAGCTAGAGAAGAGCAGTCATTTGGCATACAGCAGGTAGCACATGATTGGCAGAGAGATACAATGAGAAGGAGCCCCAATGAAGAGGCTGATCCTACGGTAGAGATGGAGGAATTTTTGCGTAGGATCAGCGCGCCTCCACCCAAGAAGGGAGCTAGGAAATTTTCAAAGATCTCAACAGATGAGAATGGCTCTCGCACCCTTCATGTAGCTATGTCAAGGGTTGATTGTGATCGAGATGAAGCGATGCCAAAAAATTATGTGATCACAACCATGGAGTTAAGTCGTCCCATGGGTGCACAAATCATTGAGGAGTGTGATAACTCCTATCAGGTGTTTAGGGACAGATTGCTCAAGACTAAAGGAAAGTACAAGAAGTTGAAGAAGGAACATAAAACTTTAATTGGCTACATGCAGCACTTGTCTCGTCCTTGTGGGCAAGTGATTCTGGCAATTGAGCTTCAAGCTGAATTATCTAGAGAATTAGTTAGTGGCTTGGAAGATTTGAGGAAAATGGCACAGGAGTCAGACAAATGGGTTACAAGTGTTCATGCCAAGATAGAGAAGTTCATTGAAGATCTTGCTCATGCTTACCAGCAAGCTTTCGGCATTATGGCATGAATGGAGGCGGTTGATCAAGCCTGGGGTGATGCTTCTGTCTATCAGAGCAAAGTTATTCAGCGTCTGGAGGCATTGATGCATACTCCTTTGCAGATGATGATTAATGGAGGAGTTATTCAGGAGGGTGATAGGTACGGTTTTGCTAGATGGTACTCTTCAGTAGTCACACGACATGGATTCTTCGATGCAGCACAGGCGGATTCAGCTAGAGTTAGGAAGGCTAACAAACATCATTGATGGAGTCCAGAACACCTTAGAGGCAATCTTTGCTAGACGGTTGAATCCTGATGAGGTGACTACTGGTGGATTGAGGAGTAGGCTGCCACCTTTCTTTTCAGAGGTGAAGACTTTTGTGCAAGATGACTTTGAAAATATTTCAACTTTCTCCAACTTGATTCAGAATACACAGGATGCTTTGGTTGCTTGGAGAAAATCTTGCATACGGCACGAACAGGCAGTCACGATGTTAGAGTTTCAGTTGGATCATATTCCGCCTATCTTAGTTCAGGAGATTGAGACTGTACTTGCCAAGTTCGTTGATTTTGCAGCCAGGGAGAAAGAGAATGGAAACACACTTTTGGATGATGACCTAGGGGACTGATTATGGGCATTAATTGCCTTTACTATTTTGGGAGTGAGTGGGAATCTTTGATTCATTTATTGTACCACTCCCCATTCTGGCAGTTTTTAGGGTTAGGGCTAAGGTGGCTCAATCGTAGCCATTCATTTGATTGTAATCTGAGTTGTCCATTGGACTGGGCTATCTATAAAAGGGGCATCCCCCCTCATTTGTACCTCATTAGATTAGAAGTAGAAACTAGAGATAAGAGAGTAGACATTGTGTTAGAGCAGAGAGATAGTTTGATAGCTTAGAATAGTTTGGAGGAGAAGGAAAGTTTTCCTTTGAAAACTTTGTAAGAGATTGTTGTGAAAACTTTCATAATAAAAGATCTTTCATTGATGATGGAATTCGTCTTTGTTATGAATAGCTAGCGAGGTTTCTTCATCCCTTCTACTTCAAGTAGCATAAAGTAGCATAAAGTAGTTTAAAGTAGCATAGTTTTCATTTCATGCAAGTAGATGTTAGTTGTGGATTTGTGGTGTTAATCGAGGAAACTTCGTTTTAGTCCATACCACTAGCGGCTTGCTGACAAGTTCGCCTTGTGTGGTCAACTGGAACATTTTATAAGCCTAACTTCAATTATAATTCACGTCTTGGTATGCGTCGTCTTGACAGTATCTTGATGCCGGATTGTAACTTGAAAACCTCTTGCCATCCCCTTCAAGATTGCACCAATTGCGTAAGTTGTCCAACGTGAGGCGGAGCAGAGTTTGGTTGAAGTTTGCTGAAATTGATCCTGTGTCCCGCCTTTAGATCAAACATATGTTTTCTAATCACTGCAGCCATTCAATTCAGTTTACTTTTGGTTAGTTTTAGGAAAACGTACCTCATCGCTAAATCATTTGCAACATACGAAAATCCCCTTCAAATCATTAACCTGTTGTCAGCTGCAAGCCTTATAAACAATTGTGTAAGTCCCCTCGTGTAAACAACATATCACAACAAACCAACTGAGGGTATTCCAAAGTATTTTGAAACCTTGGAGTTGAACGTGCGATCTTTCTTGCAATCTTAGCGCACGGAATTCTTTGATCAAGAGAGAATGGAGTAGCCTTCGGATTACTTTGTTCTGCTGATGGGTGCGATCACAAAAATCACATCAACAGGAACTAGCGCTAGAAGGAGGGCCTTTCCAAGGATCCTTGCAGTTAACAACCACATTAAAGTAAAGGGATTTTTCATCAAAGAGAAGTTTATTGGAGAAGAAATTATCATGAATCAAGATGGTGCTACCGCATAGAGAGATTTTTCCAGTGTTGCAGCCAAATTTGGGATTCAACGACGATGAAGAAGACATCCTCTCATGCTTGAACAATCTTGCGTGGAGAACAAAGAGGAGCTACACTAAGTATATGTGAACTTGCTTCGTGTTGGAGGAAGAAGAAGAGAAGGCTATTAAGATTCAAGTTGCAATTGAAAGAGATTTGTTGAATCAAAGGCAACCAATTGCTCCCGCTCCCGCACCTCACCGATAATCAGCTACATCCTGGATCGTATCAGTTTGTTCTCGCCTGATAAGTTGAAAAGAATCTTGAGATCCACTCCAAGTTCATCCAAAGAGTTCGTAGAGTTAGAGCTACCTGCAAGAGCAAGGAAGAAGAAAGAAAGTCATTCAAGTAAAGAAGCTAAGTCAAGTGAAGAAGTGTTATCAAATGACAAGGTTCAGTCAAGTGAAAAAAGCGGAGAAGAAATTTCAAGTTTGTTCAGAACTCCGCCTAGTGCTTCGAGATTTGCTCAACCAAGACAAGTGCAAGTTCCAGTGTTCGTGCAACAACCACAACCGCAACCGATTCAGGCTCCTGTACCCCAACAATAGCCAGCCCAAGTTATTGTTTATCAAAGGTGACAACCAATTCAAGCAATGGCTCAACCAGGAGGTCAACCAACTCCCAATGGTGCTACTTGGTTGGTTATTAATCCGTATCCGCTCGAGTTTGCTGATTACCATGACATGCCAAAATATCCAGAGCATTTATGCACTAAGTTGCAGGTCAATGATGTTAACCGTACTGCGGAGGACCACGTCAAGATGTTTGAAGAGCACTTACGCAATAGACAGATTGCATATGCGGACGTGGCTTGTAGACTCTTTCCATATTCTTTGGGGGAGGAAGCTCATCACTAGTTCATTCACTTGCCAATTGGATCAATAAGATCATGGGAGTAGATGGAGGCGGCCTTCATTGGAAAGTTTGGTATTCCCATTACTCCTATAGAACTTTTCCGCCAGTTTACAAAAGTGAGAAGGCAGGACAAAGAGCCCATTCATTCCTTTAACAATAGATTTCAGAAGGCTCTCAAAAGGCTACGCACTCCCTACATTGTTGCTAATGCCAGGGAAAACTACTACTCAACCCTGGATCCCTTGACCACAATGTTTGTGAAATCTCACCCCACTCCGACTAATATGAATCAAGCTTATGCTAAGGCTGTCGAAGTGAGTCAAGGTTTAGGGAAAAACATAACTGGGCCCTCACTATACACTGGCCTAGCTACTACGAATAATCAGATGCAGACGCTCGGCTCAACATGGAACCAGCAGGTTCCGACATTAAATCCAATTCCTCAACCGGCTAGCCAGATACAAGCACCATCTAATCAATTAGTTCTCCATCCTAGGACTCCTTTGTCCCAGACTCCAGCAACACAGCCTGTTTATTTCCATAATACAGTACCACCGAGGACTCAAGAGGAGAAAGAAGAAATGAAAGAGTTAGTTGAACAGATGAAAAGGCTGTCAACTGAGGTGACCTACCTCAGAAACCAAAATAATCAAATGCAGTCCATTTTAAAGAATTATCAGGCACATCAAGGTGCCAATCAAGGATACCATAGTAATCCTCCGCATCATCAGGATGCCCACCAAGGACACCATCAAGAAAGTAGTCATGCATATCGAAATAATAATAAAGGATTTTAGAAAAGGTCCTGGAACACACGGCCCAACAACGAAGGAGTTTCGTCACCGCTAGATAACCTGCAGCCTCCAGAGAACCGTCCTACCGATAGGATTTACTTAGTAGAAGCTACCATGTCAGGATGGTGTAGATTGCATAATACAAATCAGCATTTAGAACTCCAGTGTCATGAATTTCAAGTAGCTGCTGATATTTTCAAAAGAGAAGTGAAGAGCACGGAGGGTACTGAGAATCCTCCGACTACAGGATAAGAGATAGTCCCAGTACAGCGATATGACCAGGCGCTTATTTTAGAAGATGTTGAGGTCCCGCCTGAGTACCAGAGCTACACGCCACCACAGGTTAATCACAAATTTCCACCAGCTAAATATACAGACTAGAAAGCATGAGTACAACACAAAACTTAGAAATGGATTACACAAAAGACACTATGAATCAAACCCAAACATTTGTATACAAAACCACAAAGCTCAAATCAATAACTACTGCAGAAAAATAACTTGCAATAACTATCAAACTTATGCTTTTGCACACACTTTGGTGTCCATGCCTTAGACATGTTTAGGTCATATTCAGCCCATTTCATCAGTCTAAAATCCATCTCTAGTGAGCTTTGCATGCGTGAACAATCATTTTATGTCACTAGCCTTGACTTGAAAGCTGAAATCCAAATTCGTCAAGGACACCAATACCCCAAATGCTAGTATGTAGACGCTAGTGCTCCCCAACACTGGTGCCCCAATTCAAATTTCACATTTGGCTTCTTGAATCTATAAAACCATAATTGTTGCCCTAGTAAGTTTTCCAATGGACAGTTGAACTAAAACACTCTATTTACGTGCTTAAAAACTCTAATTTCAGCTTACAATCTCTTGCTCATTTGTGTTCATTTCATCTCATGCACTCTTCTAAAAAGTCCCTAAAAGCTCATGCTATGTCTTCATGGTGGCTCCTCATTCCTCCATGGCTGCAAGCTATCAGATTTTACAATAAGCAACGAAAGCCAAGACCTAACACCTAGAAAATGGCCACAACACTATTGTTATACCAAAGACTCAAAAATGAAATGGGCAAAATAACAATATTCCACTAATCAAGTTGCCAAAACACAAAGAGGATGAGTGCATTTATAAGAAATGCAAGGGAAGAGGAGGTGGACAACTCATCCAATAGGAAGTGTAACTACCAAATTCCTAAAAGAGGAAAGATTACCTCATATGGAAGGGTGCAACACTTCTCACCCTTTGACTCATAATTTGACTACCCTAAGCAAGCTAAACTAGGTATAGGAAATGCATAATAAATTATATAAAACGATAAAAAACCTACACTAACACAACCTAGAAATTCTTTGTTGAAACCCATCTCTATATCTCCCTTCCTATAGCATTCCAAATTCTGCTCCTACACTCACTAGGATTTTTCCTTCCAATATCTCCCAAACAAATCCATATTTTTGCAAAAATCCCCTGTGATGTCTCCGTCTCTTCTCTAGAGCAAAATGCAATTAGAATTAATTAATTAAATATTCAAATAATCTTTATTTATTTTTAAGGCTTTTGAATTATTTAATTAATTAATTATATTTGGACTTTATAAAAGTTATTGATAAATGATAAATATTTGATACTTTATAAAGTCTTTATTCAAAATTAAAAAATGATTCAGTTGCCATACTGGAAAAATGAGTCAGTTGCCATAACAGAAGATGGCGAACTTTATTAAGGCATTTGGGGCAAACTGAGAAATCATCACAGGAAGAAGCATTGTTTGATTCTGATCATTTAAAGACTGAGAACGGAAACTCTCAGTTCCTGAGCCTGGCTTGAACGAAACCCCCAGTCAAGGCAAAACAATCGTTGGATTTCTTATCTTCTGGTATTGGTAGATTGTTCATGAGTATCGGGTTGTTACAAAATCAGCGCACTGACATAAACAACAGGTATTGATATATATATTAACCAGTACTTGTGTCTACTGGTGGAGATTTTCTACAATATGGAGATTAGCGAATGTCTGTTAATCATTCAATATTGAACATATCAGGAGTATTCCTGTTAGTGATTCGGTATTATAGTATGGGAAGCGATGAATGGAACGCAAATGGATGCTATTGCTGAGTCCCGATATCAGGCAAGTGTTTATTCATCACCTGGACGTATGTGCTAAGCCGTGACTATTGCTGGAAAGAAGATTCATTGAGCGACTGAAGTATGCCATTATTATCACCGTGTGTATCATCTTCTAATGCCAATGAAAGATACGTACACACTTCTGCTGTTGGCGTATACACTGCAAATCTCTGATGCGGATTGATGTTTAACATTACATTTCCTTGCAATGACGTCACGTGTTTCTGCGTTGAACTGCTTTGAGTCGAAGGGAAACTATCTGTGTATTGCATTGGTCTCTATACATTTGTCTGAAACAAATAAATACATCTGAAGCTATCTTATTGCCTAGTAGTTGGATGCTTATACTCAATGTTTGAAGTCGAAACTCTTTTCCCCTGTATTTTCTGGAAAATCATCAGTTTATCTGTATTTGCAAATTCTGAAACATATTTCAAATGGAGTTTGGAATTAGAAAAGTAATCTGCAACATGATCCTCTATGCTATCTGCAACCATTAATTCATAAATAATATTGAGAAACCAGCAAGCAAACATCAATTGATATTGCACAATTGGGAAGGGAACATCACATCCCCTCCTAGAATCCACTATTGTTGCAGATCCAAAACCTGAATCAACCCTGTGGCAAACTAGAGATTTTCATCTCCTAACTCAACTTCCATAGCACCAGCACATGTCACTTTAGCTAAACATCCTCCTAGGGTTTATTTGATAGCTGCAAATCCTTCCTACACCACAAAGACCCAAACTTGAAGGATCGGATGCTTCCAATTTTTATGTGCTACTGTTGAAGCTGAAACATACCAAATAGGGGACTGACTAAGGCTGCCCTCTTATTTCTCTTCCATGACATTCTCAACATGGAAACTCCCTAAGAGAAAGGCACCTAGCCCAAAGTCAGATTAAAGCATCGCAAATGGCACGCTCTTACAGTGGCATGGCTACCCTAAAACCCTGCTTCATCTTTTACCTCAGTCAGCCAACATCAATCCACACCTATGTTTGGGAATTAAAGAAAAAAACTGAGTTTTAAAGCTACAGAATTAAAGCATAGACTGCCCATCATTCAAACGTCACAAAGGAAATCACCTCTGCTGTTCACAGTGGAAAAAAGATAATTCATCTTTCTTCTTTCAGGTTTGTGAGGGAACTTCCAGTGCCATGGTTGAACATTTTCATAGAGTGGCATCAAGGGTTTCAAGGAATTATCAGCAGGAGTGTGTTTGACAACACCAGCATAACATAGGGTTTATAGTTACTCCTATCAGCAGCTCTTCAAGCGATAAACATAGGAAGCATCTATTAATTTTTTAAGAGTTCCCTTCAAATTCTTCCATCCCAGCGGTTGCCTTCCTTTTCAGCAGATGATCAAGATTGGTATTCTAAATAACCCTGAGGCATGCAATATCATTGCAAAAGAAGTATTCAAATGGTTGTTGAAAGGTTTCAAAAGCAAATGATAGGCATATCAACAAATCCAGGGATTCATTGAGATCCTTCAAAAGATTGAAGTGTTTATGTGGCTCAGGGTTCCAAATTCAGAAAGATTGACATATCAGCATGGTGGAATATCAATGGATTCATCCTAATCAGGGTTCTAGTTTCAATTTGTCAAGTTGGTATTGGTAAGATTTTCATTAGATTCAAGTTCATGGAATTTCAATGACATTCAGAGGCTCTGCAAAAGATGTCGAACTATTTTAGACAATTTGACAACTTTCAAAGACTTAAGTTGCTTCGGATTTCAAAATGTAATAATCACCCTAAAAAAATTGAAAAAACTTGTTAACTCGAACAGAATAAAATGCTAAACAATTTTGTTTCCACTTTCTGCTCACCAAGTTCATAGTGTGGGCGAGTAGAGAGCATACAATGTACGGGATTACAAATTTACTTGAAATGAAACAAGTGAAGTAACATCCACTTATCCAATGGGGTTAGTTGGGCACTTCCACTTTGCAGTGGGAAAGCATATACAATAATGAAATGTAAAGCAAGCTCTTCCACTTTTTAGTGGTGAGTGAGTACAACAAGTAAGCAACTCTTCCACTTTTCAATGGTGAGTAAGTACCAAAGAACCACTTAGTCAATAGGGTGAGTAACAAGAGCCACTTATGCAATGGGCTGAGGAACAAGAGCCACTCGTGAGTAACAACAAATTAACAAGAGTAGATCATTGGTGGTACTACCACTCGGTGTTACAATGTTAGCTCATTCAAATCTCTCAATCCCAAAATATGCATGTGTTGTTACAATTAATAATATGAAATGAAACTGATTGCAAAAAACCCCCAAATGTTGCTAAACAATGAAACTCATCATCCAACTTGAAGCAATAACACAATACCTCATAATGAACTGAAGTTGGACTGAAATGGGATTCTTCTTCAATAGAAAAGGCTGGTACAGGCTTGCTGCTGCTAAAACAGAGGTTAGACAGAACAAGGGCAGCTAGGTACATAAATATTTATAATTTTATGAACACTCTTGGAAACCTCCTATCCATGGAAACTCGCCATCTAGGCACCTCCCTAGAAGTGAACAACAGCCATTAAGATGCCCACAAAATAGCAGATATAAACATTCAAACCCCTTCCTGTAGTGGTGCAGCCTGCCTGGGAGGGCAACTTGGTCAAAGGAAATTCAAAACTTCAATTTAACTCCTGCAAACTTGTCCAATTAGGTTGACTAGCATAGGAAATAGCTTGTAATTAATCTCAGACCTCAACTCTTCTAGCACAGCCTCCAATGTTTACCTGAATGGTATGGCTAGCAAGAAGAAATGATACGGCCAGCACTCAAAAAACCTTTAAGAAACTCATAATTTGCAATCTGCAACTGAGAGGAAGTCACATCAAAGCATTTTGCAAACTGGAACACATCAAAACAATCCATATTGGAAAACCAAAACTGAAAATTTCAATCAGCTCCAATGGTGACTTGTGACTAGAATCACACCAATCTAGCTAGGGAATATCTTACAATTCCGAAACTAGAAATCTATGAGGGATTTCATCCTCAAAGATTGTAAAGAACCAAAGCCATTTCAGCAACATAACATTATCATTCTTCATCATATGCAACAATGAGCCCCAACGCCTCCTTATATAGAATTTTGGAGAGAAAACTCCAATTTAAAATAATTAATTAATTCACCTTTTCCATCAAATTCCCTTTTAAAAATAAATAAAACCCTTTTTCATGTGCAAGACCTCCTTATTCCTTCTAGACATCCAAATGGGGAATTAAAATACCTTTTCAAAAAGATATTACACTTAAGTTTTCAAAAACAATCATAAAACATTATAACTTAAGTGAATAATTAAATTATTCCACTCCAAGTTGCGGAAAATCTCAAAGCACATCGGAATCCAAATTTGACCATGCCAATATGATACTGAGGCAATAGGAAAATGATAGAAGCCAATTTGGTGATTGACTATAAATAGACATGCTCTCCAAGAAGTTTGAAGAACACCCCAAGAGTCAAAAAACACTTCAAAGAGTGTCATTCAGATAAGCATTGCCCACAGAGCTCATTGCCAATAATAGAAACCTTGTAACTCTAAAACTACATCCTCCAAGATCTTAGAGTCCCCTAGCATACCAATTAGCCCACGAGAACTCAAGAAATAGGTTAATGGTCTTTGAACTGATTAGGCCTAAGAAGGGGACATTACAGTCCTCCCCAGAATTGCTTGCCCCCAAGCAATTGCAAGTCTAGATGCTGCAAAATCTACTTGCTCTCCCAAGCGGCATCCTCCACCAGTAAGTTCTTCCATTTGACCAAGTATTCTTTGATGGTCCTCTTTCTCAATGTACGCTCTCTGAAATCAACCATTGCTTCAAAAACAAACACAACTTTTCCTTCTTCATCCAAAGGGGACAACTCTAAAGAAGCAACAACATTGTGTCAAGCGCCTTTTTGAGACATGACAAATGGAAGACAATATGCACCTTGCTACTCTCAAGTACCTTCAACTTATAAGCCACTTCTCCAATCCTCTTTGAGATTATGACCAGGCCATTGAAACATGGCTTCAACTTCTCTGCTCTACTCTTCTTGAGAGTAGACTATAGGGCTGCAATCTCAAATATACCATATCTCCAACCACAAATGCACGTTCAACATGTTGATTTGCTGATCTACATACTCAATCTGAAAACTTCTTGCCAAAACAAGCTTAGGAACTTGTTGTCCCTATTATTCACAATATTCTTAGGCAAACCATGCAACTTGAACACTTCTTTAAAAAATAAATCAGCAACCTAAATTGCTGTAAACACTACAAAAAAAGAAAAGAAGTGTGCAAATTTGTTCAATCTATCAACAATAATGAAGATGCAATCCTTCCCTTATGCCTTAAGTAAACCCATGATGAAATTCATTTAGATACTTTCCCATTTTTAATTGGGAATAGGCAAAGGTTGGAACAATCCAGCTGGATAGGTATGCCCATTCTTGTTTTGTTGACAAACTTGGCATTCCTCAACATACCTAAGGACTTCATCCTTGAATCCTTTCCATGTAAATCTTTCCCAAATCTCCCTATAAGTTTTGAAGAAACCTTGGTGACAAGCCAAAGGAGCATCATGGAAAGTTTTAAAAATCTTCTCCTTGAGTCCAAATTCAGGCACTAGGAAGATCCTTTTCATGTAGAGGATTAATTCATTCACCACTTTGTACTTTCATCCTACAAAGTACCTTCCACAATATTGGTGGCGAAGGGATTTTGGGCATATTCCACAAGGATTTATTCCTTCCAATCAGCAATGATTTCCATCATGGAGCTCAAATGTGGCCTTCTTGAAAAAGCATCAATCCACAGTGTTCTTCCCTTTGACATACCCTATGTCAAAATCATAAGCTTGCAACTTATTGACCCATTGTTGCTGCCTATCATCGAGGTCTTTCTAGTGAAGGAAGTACTTGAGGCCATAGATGGAAGACTCACCAAAAACTCGCAAGTTTTTTTTCAAAACAAGTTTTTGGCGCAAGTACTCACCTAGAAAAACTCACCGAGTTTTTCTGAAAAACTCAAGTTTTTTTGAAAAACTCAACGAGTTTTTGGCAAGTTTTTCAAATAAACTTGGCCTCTTAGCAAAAAGAAACCTACAGTCGGAATAAAGGCAATTTCGATTCATTTTTTGCAGTTTGTGTGGTTTTGAAGGTCTTAATTTGGGCTTAGTAGCAGGGGCTCCGCCCCTTGACCTCGCCCTGTATCGCGACAAGGAGCACATCTAGGGCACTACCCCTCAACCCTGTTGGGGACGTTGCCCCTAGACCCCCACAAGGAGCATTGCTCCTCGACCCCACTAGGGGCATTGCCCCCAAACCCCCACAAGAGGCATTGCCCCTCAACCCCGCTAGGGGCGTTGCCCCCAAACCCCCACAAGGGGTGCTGCTCCTTAACCCCATTGGGAGCACTACCCTCAAACTCCCATCAACTTCATTTGATTTTCTAGGTATTCTCCAAGTCCAAGTTTCCAAGTTTCCCTACAAGTCTTCATCTATAATATCGTCTAGTTCTACCTCTCCCCTAGTTTTCACTAGACATGGGAAAGAGAAAGATGTAAATTTGTAAAATATATTAATGCAGTATTTACTTTCTTTTTTACAAAAACAATTTGCTATTTTCATTTTGTTTCAAAATATCAACATCAACGCATTCAACGAGGATGCCATTTTGTACCCAATTTGCTTTCAAATCAATCAAATACAACTAGACTCGGCTTGTCTCTTTTATGTACTCATTTATTGGCTCATTGGATGCATCTTATGATTGAATTTTGCAAAAAAAATGTATTTTTAATGAAATTTAAGTAATTTTTTAAGTTGTCAAGTTTTTTGCCGAGTTTTTTCCAAACCGAGTTTTTCGGGCTTGTCGAGTACTTGCAATTGGCGAGTTTTCCAACTATGTTTGAGGCTATTAAGATCGGTTTTTACATTGAGCATGCCACCAACCAAATATTGCCTAAACTTTGCCAAAGCGTGCATTATAGCAAGCATCTCCTTATCATAAATTGAATAACAATTTTCAACACCCCTCAACTTTCTATTTTCAAATGCAATTGGGTGCTTGTTCTACATTAGGATAGCACCTATCCCTTCTCCAAAAGCATCATACTAAAGTTTGAAGAGCTTGGAGAAATCGGGTATGGCCAAAATAGGGCATGTACTCATGATTTTCTTGAACTGATCAAAGGATTTCTACATTGCACTAGACCATACAAATGCCCCTTTCTTTGTGAGATCAATGATAGGGGCAGCCAACTGAAAGAATTATATAAAAAAGAATAAATAAATAATTTTAAAAAAAATAAAAAACACCTTCACAAACCTTATGTAAAAGCCACAAAGACCAAAAAAACCCTTCAACTGAGTAAGGTTTTCCGATGGTGGTCAATCCAAAATGGCCTTAATTTTCTCTTGGTCCACACTAACCCCTTTGAGCTAATCACGTGACCAAGGTACAAGAGTTTGATCATGCCAAACTCGCATTTGAATTCCTTTGCAAACAAAGATTTAGCTTCAAGAATGCACGACACTTCCTCCAAATGCTTCATGTGCTCCTCCCAAGTCTTGCTAAAGATCAAGATATCATCAAAGAATATCAAAACAAACTTTTGTAGTTGCTTGTTGAACACCTAATTAATACAAGATTGGAATGTTGCAAGAGTATTAGTTAAGCCAAATGGCATAACTAAGAATTAATAATGCCCAAAATGGCGTATAAAGGCAATCTTTTCAATGTCCTCATGAACTCTTATCTGATGATAACCAGATCTAAAATCTATTTTTGAGAAAAAGACTACTCCATGCAGCTCATCAATTCTTGGTATAGGGGTATCAATTTTTTATGGTCTTCTTATTGAGAGCTTTGTAATCTATGCACATGTGCATAGTTCCATCCTTTTTCTTCACCAAAACCACCAATGATGCAAAGAGGCTCTTGCTTGGACGAATGTGTCCCATGTCCAAGAGTTCTTTGATGGCTGTTTCAATTTCATCCGTGTGCCTCTTGGGATGCCAATATGGAGTTGTGATGACAAGATTGGCACCCTCTAATTCTATCATGTGTTCAATTCCCCTTTCAGACGATCTTCCAAGTGGTATGCCAATGAAACCTTGCTTCATTTAGTAAGAAAATCTTGCACATCAGAATGGTAATCCCTCTTTTCTTCTTGAGGAATGTGGGCATGATAACACACTCTACTACCCACTCCAATTGGTATGTCGAATCAATCTTTCCATTCGCTTGAACAAGACAGTGTGAGGACCTCCATTAGACATCCCTCTCAACACAACCTTCTTCCCATCTAATTGAAATTTCAGCTCCATGGTTGTAGGTTCAATGTGATCTCTCCCAAAAAACGCAACCATTGGATGTCAAGAATTGCATCTGTCACCAATATTTACAACATAGAAGTCATCCTTGACTTCATAGTTGAGGTATCTTCCTTGTGCACGTGTGTGTAAAACCATCAACCACCATCACCTTGAAGCCTTCAAATTCTTTAGTTTTGAGTCCTCTTTTGACAAGAATATCTTCATCAATGAAATTATGTGTGGCTCCAGTATCAATAAGAGCAACAATTCGCTACCCACATAGGATTCCTCAAACCCTAAAAGATTCATTTCTATGAAAGTTGGAAAGTTGGGCAAGAGTGCCCTCACTCTCCTTATCTTCTTCTAACTCTTCTTTATCCTCCAAATCATACTATTGTTCTGATTTTTTTGATGCCGATTCATCAACTGAATAGACCTCTAAATGATGAACTTTGCCCCTTTCGAAGCATTTATGACCTGGGGCCCATGGCTCCTTGCAAGTGAAGCACATTTTTTTCCTTTTAAGCTCATTGCGGAGGTCATCATCCATTCTTGATGGGAACTTCTTGGTCTGATTAACATCTTTATGAAAATGTTTCTTGTTGTATTTTGGATGGTCCTTGACTGAAATTTGTTTCTTGGGACTGCAAGCTCCATGCTTCTTGCCTTCCTTATCACCTCTTGGAGAGTTGGTGGGTCAAAAGCCCTAACCCATCCCCTCAAAAAGCCCTTCACTGAAAAGGACCACCAATCTTCTTTCCATGATGTTAAGAACCATGATGGAAAGCCTCTGAAATTCAGCAATGTAGGAATCAACAAAACTATGTTGTCTCAACTGTGCAAGCTCTCTAAATTGCATCTCAGGATCTCTCTTGTCAAATCTTTCAATGAGCTTGTTTGTAAACTCATCATCATAAGTGTTGATCAGAGTGTGGCCAAGTGTTACCAAGTTGTGCTACCACCACTCATAGGCAGCACATCTAAGTGTAAGGTAGCAAATTTTATGGCATCCACTTCTGGCATTGATCTTAGGGACAAGTAGTTGTCCAATTTTTTGAACCCAAGCTCGAGCAATGCACTTGTCACTCCCAACAAAGTGATCTAGAGTCACCTTTCCCAAGGTTTGTTGGTACTCCCTTTGCACAAAAAGACCTTTTTTCTAAACTCTTCCACCTCCTCTCTTCTTTTGATTCATAAACTGCTCTTAGGAAAAAATGTCTCAAATCTCAACTAGAAGAGTAGTGTACTCTACATAACTAGCCCTCACTTCATCTGCCATGGGAATTAGGACTTCTTGTTCAAGTAGAAGCTCCTCCCTACGAGTGAACGTAGGTTGAAGGGGTCTAGTGATAGATCCCACAAGAACACCATTACTGTGTCTATTGTTGCCTCTATGATTATGGGCATTTGAAGCACTAGTTTCTTCATTTTGAAAGTGAGGTGTTTGAGACACATTCTAACCCATTTTGGCAAACATTTGTGATGCATCCAACATGATGTCAAATTTTCTTTTTGCTCTGGCATTTGGACTATCTAGTTGGGCTGGTCCCTTATCTTTCTCTACCATAACTTCTGATTAATTGTCACTATCACAAGCAAGAATTTTACAGACTCTTAAGACTTCTGAGAAGGTATCCTCAACTAGAGTTTGTCGTCTCTGAAAAATCTGTCTTTTTTTTTCTCTGTTATAATAACGGAGTTCTTTATCACTCATAGAGAATTTGCAGCTACATAACAAGCTTTAAGGGCACAGGATGGCAAGATCTCCAACTCTGATACCACTGTAATAATCACCCTTGATTTTTTTTTTAAAAACTTGTTAGCTCAAGCAGAATGAAATGCTAATCAATTTCCTTTCCACTTTTTGATCACCAAGTTCCCTGTGTGAGCGAGGTGAGAGCATATAGTGTACGGGATTACAAATTTACTTGAAATGAAGCAGCTGAAGTAACATCCACTTATCCAGTGGGGTTAGTTGAGCACTTCACTTTGCAATGGGAAAGGATATACAATAATGAAAGTAAAACAAGCTCTTCCATTTTTTAATGGTGAGTGAGTACAAGTAAGCAACTCTTCCACTTTTCAGTGGTGAGTGAGTACAACAAATAAGCAACCCTTCCACTTTTCCGTGGTGAGTACCAAAGAGCCACTTATTCAATGGGGTGAGTAACAAGAGCCACTTATGCAATGGGGTGCGTAACAACAAATTAATAAGAGCATATCACTGGTGGTATTGCTACTCTGTGTTACAATGTTAGCTCATTCAAATCTCTCGATCCCAAAATATGCATCTGTTCTTACAATTAATAATATGAAATGAAACTGATTGCAATCACTCCCAAATGTTGCTAAACAATGAAACTAATCACCCAACTTGAAGCAATAACATAATAACTCATAATGAACTAAAGGTGTACGCTGAAAAGGGATTCTTCTTCATTGGAAAAGGCTGGTACAGGCATGTTGCTACTAAAATAGAGGCTAGATAGAACAAAGGCAGCTAGGTAGATAATTATTTCTAAATTTATGAACTCCCTTGAAAACCTCCTATCACATGGAAACTCATCCAGCCATCTAAGCACCTCCCAGGAAGTGAACAACCATCAACATGCCCACAAATAGCAGATATAAACATTCAAACCCCTTCTTGCAGTGGTATGGCCTACCTAGAAGGGCAACTTGGTCATAGGAAATTCAAAATTTCAATTTAACTCCAACAAACTCCTCCAATCAAGTCACCTAGCATAGGAAATACCTTGCAATTAATCTAAAACCTCAACTCTTCTAGCACACCCTCCAATCTTCACTTGAATGGTATGGCCAGCAAGGAGAAACAGTATGGCCAGCACTCAAAAAACCTTCAGGAAACTCACACTTCGCAATCTGCAACTGAGAGGAAGTCACATCAAAGCATTTTGCAAAAACTAGAATACACCAAAAAAATCCATATTGGAAAACCAAAACTGAAAACTTCAATCGGCTCCAATGGTGACTCCTGGTTGGAATCACACCAGTCTAGCTAGGGAATATCTTACAATTCCAAAACTAGAAATCTATGAGAGATTTCGTCCTCAAAGATTGTAGAGAACCAAAGCCATTTTAGTAGCATAACATTATCATTCATCATATGCAACAATGAGCCCCACGCATCCTTATATAGAATTCAAACTCCCATTTAAAATAATTAATTAATTCACTTTTTCCGTCAAATTCTCTTTTAAAAATAAATAAAACCTTTTTCATGTGCAAGACCCCATTATTCCTCCTAGGCATCCAAATGGGGAATTAAAATACCTTTTTGAAAAGATATTACACTTACATTATCAAAAATAATAATAAAACATTATAGCTTAAGTGAATAATTAAATTATTCTACCCCAAGTTGCGGCAAATCCCAAAACACATCAAAATCAAAATTTGACCATGCCAATATGATACTAAGGCAATAGGAGAATGATACAAGCCAATTTGGTGACTTACTATAAATAGACATCCTCTTTGCATGTGAAACAAAGATTCTTCTTCCTTAGCTCTTTTCTATAGTTTTCGCCTTCTTTGAGGGTGTTTCCTTGGGTTGTGTATTCTCCTTGTTGTCACGCCTCTTGTCTCTATCATGCAGAAAGGTCTTGGGAGGAAACTTGCTCTTTGGGGCTGCATGCTCCATGCTTCTTGCCTTCCTTATCATCTCATGAAGAGTTGGCGGGTCAAAAGTTTTAACCCAACCCTTTAATGGCTCCATTAGCCCTTCACTGAAAAGGACATGTCTCTTCTCCATGATACCAAGAACCATGACGAAAAGTCTCTAGAATTTTGAAATGTAGGTGTCAAGTGAACCAAACTGCTTCAACTACGCAAGCTCTCTAAAATGTATTTCAAGATTCTTTTTATCAGACCTCTTGATGAGTTTGTTCAACTCATCATATGTAGTAATCAAATTATGACCAAGTGTGATGAGGCCATGATACCACCATTCGTGAGCTGCTCCATCAAGGTGCAAAGTGGCAAATTTGATTGCCTCATCTTCTGTCATGGGTTTCAGTGACAAGTAGTTATCTAACTTTTGCACCCAAGCTCTAGCCGTACACTTATCACTACCGTCAAAGTGTGTTAGTGTTACCTTTCCCAAAGCATTCTGAAAATCTCTTTGCATTGGTGGCCCTCTGTTCCCCACTCTTCCACTCCTTTTCTTCCATTGGTGGAGGTATTGATCCAAGGTCAATAACTCACAAATCTCAGCTGGTAGAGAAACATACTCCATATAGGCTATCCTAACTTCATCTACCAAAGGTACTTGCTCCTCTTGAGCACCCTATGGCTCCTCCCTACATGTGAATGTGGTTTGGAATGGTCTAGGAACATACTCAAAAACTACTATAGTAGTGCGTCCACCAGTGTTTGACTGGTTGGTGAAGCTAGTTTCACCTTGTGGCACTTGGCTAACTTGTACAATACCTTGGTTCATCTTTGCCAACAATTGCGACATCATGTCCAACATAATGTCAAACTTTCTCTCTATTCTTTCATCTATATTTTCAGGTTGGCTTGGTCTCTTTCCCTTGTCTACCATAACCTCAATTGAACTGTTACTGTCTCTAGAAGAATCCGAATGGATCCCAAGAATCCTCAAAACTGTTTCTCCTTTTGGAATTGGTGTAGGTTGCCACTGATTTTTCTTTTGTTCTTTGTAGTAATACCTTCTTTCTCTTTCACTCATAAATGATTACAACTACATGGCATGTGTCAGAAGCACGGGTTGGCAGGATGACCAGCTCTAATACCACTATTATAACCCACCCTTAATTTTTTTCAAATTTGCAACTTGGACAATGTTGGCAAATATAGCAATGATAAGCAACTGAAGTAAACTTCCATTCACTTTCTGATAACCAAGATCTCGATGTGGGCAAGGTGAGAGCATACGGTGGTAAGGTTACAATACATTAGCCAACAATCAAGGATAACCAACTAAAGTGAACATCCTTCCACTTTCTGATCACCCAGATCCCAATGTGGGCAAGGTGAGAGCATACGGTGGTAAGGTTACAACTATGTGCTTCTAAACAAACCACTTCTTCAGTGGGGTAAGTATGTAAATCAAGTGCATAAAATGAACCATCCGCTTATTCGGCGGGAATTACAAAAAAGCAAAGCACTTGGCAGCAAGTCGGCCAATTAATGGAGATCCTCCACTTATTCAATGAGTATAACATAGAAGTAAAGAATGCGCAATTACTTATTCAGTGAGAGCACCACTTATTTGGTGGGGTAAGAAATGATATGAAAACTCAACCGCTTATTCAATGAGAGAAACACTTATTCAATGGGGTTAGTAGCAAAATAAGTACAAGAGCAAATCACCAATGGTACTACCAAAGGTGTTACAATGAGCTCAACATTAAATGTTCTAGAATAACACAAGCTGCTGTTATACTATGAATGAAATGAGAATTTGAAGCACAACTCCCCGCAATGATGTCTCAACATGAATATAAACAACCCCCAACAAAGTATAGCAATGATACCTCACTGAAAAGGCCTTCAGAGGTCGGTAAAGAGTCCGATATACTGCTGCAACAGGTCTGATATGACTGAACAACAGACTGAAAACTCCAACCAGCAAGCACATGATGTGCACAACTTCGCCAAATCACCATATCAACTCTCCCAAACACTTGCAAAGTCAAATTACATGCTAGGCGCCTCCCACAAACACTAAACAGAAATGACAAAGGGCAGATATCAGAAACAACAACCAAAGTACCTGCTGCCACAAGGTGTACGGCCCAGCTAGAGGGGCGACCTGCTCTAGAAAAATCAAGACTCCTTCAAAAAATTTGAAACCTTGAGCAAAGGGGCACCCAAGGACTAGGAAGCATATGAAACGACACGAACAAAAATTTTGCAAACTTTCCAATCAACGTGAGTGAAAAGGTGATGTGGCTGGGCTATGGAAAGATACGCACCAGCAACAGCAAGGTCTGAAACAACAATCCAAAATGCTCCAATCTGCACTAAAATAACTCAACCATATGCAAACAATACTAAAAATTATCAAAGCAATCCATGAACCAAAATTCAAACTGAAAACATCACCAATAAGCCCAATGGAAGCTCCTAAAATGAAGCTACACCAATCCAGCTAGGGAGTATCTTTCAACTCCGAATCTAGAACCAACCATTGAGGATTTTCGTCCTCAAGACTTTGAAGAATTTCAAGCTTCATGCCGGCAGCACTTCAATATCAAATCTTCAACATACCCAAATGAGAGCTCTGAGGGAGTTCAAATAGAAAATAGGGTTCCAATTTTGAATTGTCTTTCCCTCCAAAAGGGATGCCATCCTTGGAAAATGCAATTTCATTTTATTTTTTCTTAATTCCTTCTTTTTGGGCATCCAAGTTCATGCCCCTCTTTTAAAACAACTTTATGTTCACTTTCCTAAGCATGGGGTACAAAAGTGAGCTTAATAAACTTAAGTTATAACTTGCCTTTTTCAAACTTATAACTTTATAACTTAAGTTGCAAAGTTTTCCTTTTACGAACTCCAAGGATGGTGGAAGCACTGAATTACCAAAACTGACAAAGCTCAACAATGGAAACCGCCATCACTGCCAAAAATAGAAACCCTACTCTAAACTATTGCTAGGACCACTACCAAAAATAGCAATTCCTAAAAATAGCATACTACTAAAAATAGTAAGTGTCGAAACACCAAATCAACCCAAACTAAGATGCAGTTGTGACTTCTAAAAATAGTAAGTGCTAAAAATAGCAATTCTTGCCCACCAAGGATCTCAGAAAACTCAAAAAACACACTAGCAAGCCACTGCAATTACCCCCTAAAATGCTAACAAGAGTCCTCCAAGAAACTTGGAATCCCCTGAAATGCCTCTGAATAGCCTACGAGACTCCAAAAATAAGCTAATGGTCATTGGAAAGCCTAGGATAGAAAAGGGGACATTACAACCAAACTATCACATATCTACAATGGCTCATCTACACTTTCTCTTCATGGCAATTTCAATTATTGCCTTCAACTTTCTATTGTCATTGTCCCATCCTCTATTGGGTCTATATCCAATGTGTGTTGACCAATCTTCTTGGGTACTCTTCTTTATTGAGCAATGCATTCTACACCCTTATGTTGCCCTCTCTAACTTCTTGCCAGTCTTCTCATTCTTGAAGGTATGATTGCACATTGTGTCAACACATACACATTTGGAATCTCAAAAGTTCAACAACACCTTCATGAAACTACACTGCTTTCCTCCACTTGGTCTCTTCCACCCAAGAAACTTTGTTGTTCTTCAATACAAATACAAGGTATTCACTTGATGCATTCTTCTAAATTGCATCCTTTTGGTCTTGCTCACAACCAATCCATACTACATCTTTCAAATTAGCTACCAATGTTTCCTAATCCAAGAATTTTGCAACCCTTCATCTTCATTGTTTCTTTCAACAAATTTTCAATTCCTTCTCCACAAGAATTCTCTATTTCCATAATTATAACCCTTGGTCTTACCGCAATCTCTAGCCCTCTGCACTATCACATGAGTCCAATCTCAATTGTCTACAATTCAATGTGTCATGTCCCAAACAAGTCAAGCTAAGAAATGGAGCAAAATATTCAAAAGTGTTTTAAACACTAAAATATTAATAACTTATAATAATTAAAATTATTAATAAATAATATTTAAATTAATACATCTAGCCGACTTCTCTAAAGTTGGCGCCTAAAGTATATTTGAATTTCATTTCTTTTCCTTGGCCTATTGGAAGGCTCTAATGAGCGTGTATTTAAGCTAGGTCTCTGCATTGTCTTTGGCATCACGAATAAGACATGGGCTAGCTGACTAGGCAGAGACAACACCCTCTGCAAGTCGCACGAATCTGGTAAGGACGTCCACCCTTCCAAGTGCTTGTGTCTTGTTCAACTCTTGGCCACTTGTTCTAATCCACCATATCCATTATTGCAGGTTTGGCGCTGATTATAGGAGGCAGAACTAACGATTTGTTGGCCGAGCCTTTGACTCTAGCCACGCAACCCTTCTCTTTACTCTCTGAAGCAATACCTCCATTGTGAAGCATATTGTGACGTCTCCATTTGCAGCGCAAGGCAGATACATCACACCCATTTATTGGCATCCACTGGATTACACAGCTTCAGGTGAAGTAATGAATCAGTCCCAGTCACACCCAGTCATTGGCATGTACCAAATTGGGCCCTTGGATACATTCACAGCATGGTCATATGGTAGCACAACTCGTTATATGCTAAACCAGATAACAGATCGAAGCTCTAGGTCATTAAAGCAGGATATGGAATAGTTGTTTATGCGACCTGAGTCTTATGTCAGGAGTTATCTGAGGTGAAGACTGTCTTGGGTCATAAATCTGTATGTAATGTTAATCTGATAATTGCTGTTAATAAACAGTTGATCTGGTTTGTGGGCAATTTAGAGGGTTATTATCATTGTACACACTACTAGTGCAATTCTATGATAGCGTAAATCTTTTACTGTTCATTTCTATCATTCGCAATTTCCAGAATTTTATGTTACTTTTGTATTAGGCTCCTTTCAGTGGTATCAAAGCCACCTTTCCTGCCAGCGTGTGGACAACTCATTTATGCAATTGAGCCAAAGAGATCTAAGGGAAATTGAGAGAAAGGAAGAAAGTTGAAGCGTCATCTCAAGCAAGAATCAGTGGAATAGGAGGCAGAGGTAAGCAAAGGATGGCAGATCCTAGTGATAGCTTAAATCATTCCTACAAGAGCAAAAGCAAGTGAATTAGATGTTGGTCCAGATGATGCAGACCCTCACAAATACACTCACCAACAATAAATCAACACCAAATAATGTAGACAAAGGAAATTTTGATCGATTTGGAGGAGGGAATCATAGTAGAACATCAAATGGAACAACTTTCAGACCCTCCCAGCCAGTTTTTCTGCTTAGGACAGACATACCCCAAGAGGGAGAAGGACAAAATCAACCTAATTTCAGCAGCATTATGGATGAGTATTTGAATCTTGATGCCCGCACATGAGCTGAGATCCCTTTTGATTAGTTCAACAATGCTAGGAAGGGATTTAGAAGTGATGGAAGGCAACATTCACAGCGAACTAATTAAGATCTGCAATACAAAATCAATAAGCTTTCACTCCCTACTTTTGATGGCTCAGGGAAAGTCACTGCACACATATGGGTACAAAAGTTGGATACATACTTCTCTCTTAGCCCTATGACTGAAGATGAAGCTATCAAATTCACCATTTTGCACTTAGAAGGGATAGCTCACGAATGGTGGCATCATGGTATTGTGACTCAAGGGTTTGATCTTGTTAATACATATGCAAATTTCACACAAAAGCTGATGGAAAGGTTCGATAGAAGGGATCCAAAGGTGTACTTCCAAGAGTTGACAAGATTAAAGCAGCTTGGCACAATGGAAGATTATGTTTCATAATTCCAAAGGTTAGTTGTTATGGTTCTAGATGTTTCGGATAAAAGGCTTATGTTCCTTTTCATCGAAGGACTATCAAATTCTTTCTGAGGTTTGGTAAGGGCTTTGGAGCCAACATCATTGGAAGAAGCCATTGGAAGGGCCCTAAACCTTGAAGGCTCCACCAAGAAGGATAAACCCATGATCAAGGGCACATCAATAGGGCAGCAAAGGAAACCTTTCCCTAAGGCTACTCACCCACCTAAGATCTTTCCTCTGAGGCCAAGCAGAACAGACATGTCTAGGAATGAGCTTCATCGGAGAGGTTTGTGTTATCATTGCAAGGAATCTTGGACTAAAGGCCATAGATGCTTGGGAAAAGGCCAAATCCACTACATTGAGGTAGCCTCTGATGACGAAGTAGAGATTGAGAGAGGAGAGTTAGAGGAAGCTACTAATGTGGATGAGCCAAAGATAATTGTGGAAGGGGAACATATGGGAGGCACTCTTGATGCGCTTTCAGGAGCACCCTAATACCATTCCCTTCGTGTTAGAGAGGTTCTCCAAGGACAAAGAGTGACAGTATTGATAAACAATGGAGCCAGTCATAATTTCATTAACAAGAGGACCGTAGCCAAGTTGTGATTGAAGGCAGTGGACTTTGAAGGATTTGATGTTTCAGTCACAAGTGGTAACATCCTTTCTTGCACTAGTCGGATTCAACAAATGGAGCTGATCCTCGAAAGACACAGGGTGAGAGATGATTTCTATGTTGTTGACATTGGTGATACGGATGTGGTGTTGGGAGTACAATGGCTACATTCACTTGGGGAGTACACCACCAACTACCAAACAATGGAATTGAAGTTCAAACATGATGGGAAGGAGATTGTCCTTCGAGGCCTTTTCAAGAATCGTCTGATGGTGGTTTTAGCTAAAAGAATGGAGTGATCTTTCTGGAGAGATGAGGTAGCTTGGGCGGCAAAATGTTTGATCACATTCTAGACCTGCAAAGGAAGGAGGAACCTACCCCATCAACATCTAGTCCATTCTAGACAAGAAGTGCAAGGTATTCCAAGAGATCCCTTCCGATCTACCGCCTGATAGAGGATTCTAGCATGTGATTGAGCTTGAGGAGGGAGCCAAGCCTGTCATCACCACTCCCTACTAACACCCTAGGATGTACAAAGAGGAAATTGAGAAGGCAATCAAGGAGTTGTTGGACATGGGGCACATTCGTCCAAGCTCTAGCCCTTTTGCTTCGTCCGTAGTGTTGGTTAAGAAGAAGGATGGAACGTTGAGGATGCACATCCTCCTCCCTTATAGAGCACTCAACAAGAAGATAATCAAGAACTAATATTCCATTCCCAAGATCAATGAATTGATAGATGAGCTCCATGGTGCAGTATATTTCTCGAAGATTGATTTGCATTTAGGGTATCAACAAATCAGAGTAAGGGAGGAGGATGTGCATAAGACAGCTTTCAGGTGTCACTAGGGGCACTATGAGTTCTTGGTCATGCCATTTGGGTTGACCAACGCTCCCGCCACCTTCCAGTCATGTATGAATCAGGTATTCACTATACAGTTGAGGAAATTTGTTTTGGTTTTCTTTGATGACATCCCAATCTATAGTAGTAGAGCATGGGAGGATCACTTGAAGCATATAGAGGAGGTGCTTGACATACTTGAGCATCATTCATTTTATGTCAAGATGTCAAAATGTGAGTTTGGGATGACAAATATTGTATTTGGGGCATAAGATTAGTGCTCAAGGGGTTAGTGTTGATGAGAAGAAGATCAAGGCAATTCAAGATTGGCCTAGACCCAAGAACTTGTCATAGTTGAGAGGATTTGTGGGCCTATGAAGTTGCTACAAGATGTTTGTGAGGGGCTTCTCACAACTTGCAACTCCATTAACCAACTTGACAAAGAATGGGGCATTCTTGTGGAGTCCTACAGCGCAGCAAGCTTTTGATAAGCTTAAGGAAATAATGAGTTCATGCCCTGTTTTGGCTATTCCAGATTTCTCACTTCCTTTTGTACTTGAGTGCGATGCTTCAAGAGAGGGCATTGGGGCAGACTTGATGTAAAATAAGAATCCCATATCATATGAGAGCAGGTAGCTCATAGATTCAAAGAAAGTCTTCTCCATTTATGACAAAGAGATGTTAGCTATCATGCATGCCCTTGCCAAATTTAGACAATACTTGGTTTGTGGGAAATTTGTGGTAAAGAAAGATCATAACAGCCTCAATTTCTTCCTCAATCAGCGTGATCTGAATGATAGGCAACAAAAATGGGTAAGCAAACTCCAAGCCTATAATTTTGATATTGAATATTTGAAAGGAAAGAACAATGTGGTGGTTGATGCTCTCTCTAGGAAGCCTTATTTCTACTCTATGTTTGATATATCTGCTGATTGTAGGATTTCCATAATAGTTGAGTATGCCAAAGATTCCTTTGCTACTAATATTTTGGAAGGGAAGTTACTTGATGATAGGTACAAAGTGATTTAAGACATCATCCTCTACAAGGAACGAGTGTATCTTGTACCCAACTCCAAGATCAAGGAGAAGATCATAAGAGCTTGCCATGACACACCTCTTGCTGGTCATCTGGGCTTCTATAGGACATACAAGCAAGAGAACGTTTTTCATGGAAGGGATATATTGTAGCATGTTAGAGAGTGTGTGGTGTGCCAACAAAACAAGGCCGAGCATTTTTTTCCAGCTGGTTTGCTGCAGCCCCTACCCATTCCAAACTAAAAATGGGAAAGCATTTCCATGGATTTCATCACAGGACTGCCTAAGGTGCAAGGTAAGGATTGTATTTATGTGGTGGTGGATAGCTCATTTCGATGCCATTACTTCAAAATTCAAGGCCCCTCAAGTTGTTGATCTGTTTTCTTAAGAAATATTTAAGCTCCACGGATTGCCAGAAAACATTATAAGTGATAGGGACAGCAGATTTATCAATCTGTTTTAGCAAGAACTCTTTCATTTGGCTCACACATAATTGACTCCAAGAACAAGTTATCATGCTCAAACAGATGGGCAAACCAAGATAGTGAACAAATGGATTGAGGGGTACTTAAGGAACTATGTGACAGGACAGCAATCAGCTTGGGTGAAATGTTTACATCTAGGGGAGTTTTGCTACAACACCACACATTAAATGTCCATTGGTATGTCTCCTTTCAAAGCACTTTACAGATATGATGCCACTTCTTTCATGAATTTGATTCTTGGGGATAGTAGAGTATCGGATGCTAAAGATATGGTGCAGCAAAATGTGGACATCATGAATGCCCTCAAGGAGAACTTACAGCGTGCTCAAAATCGGCAAAAAATGTATGCAGATCGACATAGAACTGAGAGGATTTTTGAGGTAGGAGATATGGTTTATCTCAGGTTGCAGCCCTACCGACAGTCTACCCTTAAAGGGAATGGAGCAGAGAAGTTGAAACCTCGATTTTATGGCCCCTACAAGATCCTAAGAAGGTTGGGTGAAGTTGCTTATGAGCTGGAGCTTCCGAAGGATAGTAGGATTCACAACATATTTCATCTGTCGTGCCTAAAAAGGGCACTTGGACAGCAAGTTGCACCCTCAATGGAGCTGCCCCATCTTGATGACGAAGGCAAATGGATATTAGAACCTGAAACCGTGCTAGATGTGAGGAAGAAGAAGCTGCGAAACAAGTTCATCCCAAAATACTCGGTGAAGTGGAAAAATCTTCCAATTGAAGACGCAATGTGGGAGGGTGTGGAGATCTTTGAGCACCCCAACTTGAGGTTGCTTGAGGACAAGCAACAATTTGGCAAAGGAGACTGTCATGTCCCAAATAAGTCGGGCTAAGAAATGGAGGGAAATATTAAAAAGTGTTTTTAAACACTAAAATATTAATAACTTATAATAATTTAAATTATTAATAAATAATATTTAAATTAATACATCTAGCCGACTTCTCTAAAGTTGGCGCCTAAAGTATATTTGAATTTCATTTCTTTTCCTTGGCCTATTGGAAGGCTCTAGTGAGCATGTATTTAAGCTAGGTCTCTGCGTTGTCTTTGGCATCACAAATAAGACACGGGCTAGCTGACTAGGTAGAGACAACACCCTCTGCAAGTCACATGAATCTGGTAAGGACGTCCACCCTTCTAGGTTCGTGTGTCTTGTTCGACTCTCAGCCACTTGTTCTGATTCACCATATTCATTATTACAAGTTTGACGCTAGTTAGGGGGGGCGGAACTAACAATTGGCTGGCTGAGCCTTTGGCTCTAGCCACACAACCCTTCTCTTTACTCTCTGAAGCAACACCTCCACTGTGAAGCATATCGCGATGTCTCCATTTGCAGCGCAAGGCAGATACATCACTCCTAGTTATTGACATTCACCGATTACACGGCTTCAGTGCAACATGAATCACTCCCAGTCACAACCAGTCATTGGCATGTATCAGATTGAAGCCTTGGATACATTCACGGCATGGTCATATGGTAGCACAACTCAGTATATGTCGAACCGGATAACAAATCGAAGCTCTAGGTCATTGAAACCATAGTTTGCGGACTCGGCCGACTCGCCGCGGACTCGCGAGTCCCTACCCTGGCCGAGTCCACTCGCCCGGACTCGGGAGTCCCGACCCAGGACTCTCCTGCGCGGCTGAGTCCAAAAACGGGTTAAAACCCACGATTTTTTTGCTTTTTTTTTTCATTTTTTGACTGTCACTCTTGAAAACCAGGTCTGCAAATTGCTGTGGGATTGATAGAAGAAGGGAGAACGAACCAAAAAGGTCAAAATCGAGCAAGGTAAGTGATCTAACACTGCTTTTTGTTTGTTTTCTTCAATTTTTTTGCATTCAAAATTTAAAAAATCAAGAAAAATAAGGGGAAATGCTGCCAATTTTTTTTCTATTTTCCTTAATAGCCTAATTCTTATTGTTTCTACTTTCTAGCTTGGTTTTGCATCTTTTTTCTTTTGCAAATGTTTGAAACTTTGAAATTTTGAATCACATTTATTTGCTGATTTTTTTGCAAACCCTAGCTGATTTTTTTTTTCATTTTGAACTTGAAACAGCAATGTCGTCTTCAAATCCAAAGGGAGTAAAAAAAGACCCTGCATGGAAGTATGCAATTCCAGGAAATAAAAAAGGTGAATTGACATGTCATGAATGCAACAAATGGATGACAGGAGGAATAAACAGATTAAAATACCACCTTGCTAGAATCCCTGGGCAAAATGTGGAGGGATGCAAGAATACCACTCCTGAGATCATTAGAGAGATGAAGGCCCTTCTTGCTGAATATGAGCTTAAGAAAGAGGAAAGACAAAAAACAAAAGATGCCCTAACATCAGCGATGAGTGGATCTCAATCCCAATCTGCACCCTCTATGCCCCATGGTGTTGCAAGTCCAAGCTTCCGTGCTCCACATTCATCTTTTGGGGAGAGTCCTGATGGTTCTTTTTCTACTGCTAGTCAGGGTCCTTCATCAGGACCAAATTATTTTGTTCCACGTAATGTTCCAGGAGCACAACCTTCACTTGAAGGTACAGGTTGGAATAAAGAAAAGCATCAAGAAGCTAGGATGGCTGCTGCAAACTTTTGGTACTACAATAATCTACCTTTCAATGTTGCAAACAGCCCATATTGGGAAGGTTTGGTGAATGCCCTTACAGTTGCAGGAAAGGGGTTTAAGACCCCATCATCTAAAGATTTGAGTGGGCCATTGCTAGAGGAAGCCGTAAAGAATACACGGTTTGTGGTTGATGAGCAAAAAAAATTTTGGCGAAGAAAAGGTTGCAGCATTTTATCTGATGGGTGGACAGATGGACGAAATAGAACTCTCCTTAACTTTTTAGTGGCCTCTAATGGTGGATTGGTGTTTCTAAAATCAATAGATGCCTCCCATGAAGTTAAAAATGCTGAGACTTTATGCAATCTATTAGATGGGGTGGTCCAGGAGGTTGGAGTTGATAATGTTGTCCAAATCATCACGGACAACGCAGCTGCATATGTAGCTGCAGGTAGACTACTTATGGAGAGGTATCCCACAATTGCATGGTCTCCATGTGCTGCACATTGCTTAGACCTATTGCTAGAGGACATTGGGAAGATTTCATGGGTCAAAAGTGTGGTTGAAGATGCAAAAAGTGTTACAAAATTTATCTACAACCATACTTGGGTGCTTTCTTTGATGAGGAAATTTACAAATGGCAAGGACCTTGTGCGACCTGGAGTGACACGATTTGCTAGCCACTTCCTCACATTGCAAAGCATTCTTGGTGCCATTAATCATCTCAAACAAATGTTCGTGTCTGATGCTTGGAAGGAGTCCTCATTTTCCAATAGACCTGAAGGGGAGAGGATTGTTGCCATAGTTTTTGATGAGACATTCATCAAAAATGGAGAGGAGTTGATGGGGGTAAGTAGCAATCACACAAAAATAAATTATACATGATAATCTATTTGCTGTTTTTTTTTTTGAGGGGTTAATTTTGTTATGATTTAACATTTGTTTTCATTTTTTTAGGTGACAGAACCTTTGGTGAGGGTTCTTCGTATGGTGGATGGAGATGGCATGCCAATGGGGTTCATCTATGAGGCCATGGATAGGGCCAAAGAGGCCATATCACGTTACTATGGCGGAAACAAAAAGAAATATGAAATCATATGGCGCATCATTGATCGGAGATGGACACACCAACTCCACCAGCCGATCCATGCCTTTGCCTACTTCTTGAATCCGAAGTTCTACTTCTCGGACACATTTAAGGCGGATGAGGAGGTCATGGAAGGTCTTGTCATATGCATTGATAGGATGGTGCCTGATCCTGAGCTGAGAGATAAAGTGCTTGATGAGTTGGAGGTGAGATTTGTTACATCTTATTTATGAATTTGCAATGTTGAGCCTTGACTATCTATGAATTTTCTATATTTGATTTACTTTTTCTTTTATCTATTCAAGGTCTACAAAGGTGCAGAGGGGAGACTCTTTTCCTCCCAACAAGCAATTGAAAGGAGAGGAAAACAACAACCAGGTAAAAAATGAAATTAGAAACTTGATTCTTACATATAGATTGTTTAAAGTTTTAAACTTTACTTTATTCTTATTTCTTAATACTTATATTTTTTAAACATGTTTTTGTAGATCTATGGTGGGAGAACTATGGTGCTAGCACACCAAATCTTCAAAAGCTAGCCATACGTGTCTTGTCACAGCCATGCAGTGCTTCTGGGTGTGAACGGAATTGGAGTTTATTTGAGAACATTCACACAAAGAAGAGGAATAGGTTGACTCAGCAGCGCCTAAATGATTTAGTTTTTGTTCGATACAACCTTCGCCTTCGAACTAGAAAGGTGGAGGGTGTTTCACATGAGTCCATCGACTTGGATGACATTGATCCATATGGTGAATGGACTATTGATGAACAAAATGATGAGGCTGATGTCTTCCTTACTGATGAGGATCTTGCTGAATTAGAGAGAGCAGCAGCAGAAGAAGCAACAAGATTGGATGCCATGGAGGACGATGAAGACACATTCGAATATCATGTTTCCCCTTCTCGATCTCCTAGTCCTCGTTTGGATACTATAGCACGGGCACCTTCTAGTTCTAGGCCTCCAAAATTGAGTACCATTGGGAGGGGAAAAAGGAAGATGTAGATTATATGTGGTTGTTAATGTTTTCCTCTTTTTGACATGATTATATGTAAACATTTATAAATTTATGATGCTGTTCTACATTGAAACTATGAGTATTTGATGACTATGAATGATGAAATTTCAATTATTGAGTGTTTGATGATCATATGACATGTGTAATCTTTGAATTATAAGTGTTTGATAATCAAATTAGGCTCTTATGTTCTCTAAATGCATTAATTTGTTCTTGTTTTTTTGTAAAACTACGGTTTTTTTTTTTTCGAGTTTGCCGAGTCTTTTCCCGAGTTCGTCGAGTCCCCGAGTCCGAGTCATATTTTTGCCGAGTCCGCGAGTCCGAAGTTTTCCAACTATGATTGAAACAAGATATGGAATAATTGTTTATGTGACCTAAGTCTTATGTCAAGAGCTATCTAAGCTAAAGACCATCTTGGGTCATAAATTTGTATGTAATGTTAATCCAGTAATTGCTATTAATAAAACAATTGTCAGTTGATCTGGTTCGTGGGAAATTTAGTGGATTATTATCATTGTACACATTGTTGGTGCAATTTTGTGATAGCATAAATCAGTTATTGTTCATTTTTGTCATTGGCAATTTCCAAAATTTTATGTTACTTCTATATTAGGCTCCTTTCACAACAACCCAAACCAATCCACAAAGCTTTAACTATTTTCCCTCACAAGCTGCTCCAAACATCAATCATCAGATTGCAAGGTAATTCTTGCTTCCCTAAATTTACCATGACTAGCTCCACCTCTAAGTAAGTCTTTCCTTTCTTATATTCCACTATATTAGTTTTGTACTTCACACTTTTTACCCCTAACTACTTCTACACAAAGTCTTTTCACCATCATGGTTATTTCAAACTTTTGGAATGATGTTCCATTTCCATGATGGTACAATTATGCCTTCCTACAACCCCATTTTGTTGAGGCAATTATGAAGCAGTCAACTATCAATGAATCCCATGGTGTTTTAGATACTCTAAAACCTCATTGTTGGTGAATTGCCCCCCTCAATCTAATCACATGGCCTTGAGAGGGATACCAATTGACGTTTCAATTAGGGCTCAAAAATCTTTAACTTTTGCAAATGCATGATCTTTGTTGGTCAAGCAATAAGCCCACATCTTTTGAGTGTGTTAATCCATAAAGAGTTGAAAGGCCCAAGAATTATTCTAATTGAGCATCATTGGCCTACACACATCATTATGCACCTCATCTAGAAAAGCATGGTCTTATTGTTCAATAGCAGGTTAAGGAACCAAATATTATTTCCTAACAAGACAATTGGACCAAAGATCTTTTATTTTCTTGACGGGGGAAAGTCCTTGCACAATTTCATGTCTACTCAAAACAAGACAATAGCCAATACTAAGATGACCAAATCATCTATGCCAAAGTGTTGTGGCTAAATGTGCCTTCATTGTTAAGGCTTGACGTGTTTATGCAACATTTCAACAAGCTGAAAAAAAATTCCAACTGCTAAGGGACAAGCAAGAACTTCTAGATCTCAACGTTTTTCTCAAATGAGACAAGTTTTCACCATCTTGAAGATCAAATTCAGATTTTAGGTTCTACTAAAGTAATTGATTTATGTCAAGAGGTTCTTCATAAGCCTTGAAACATACAAAATTTTCATAAGTCTACAATGGTGGATCCAAAGTGGTAGAAGCCTATCCATATGAAGTACAAGTAGTCAAATTGACAAACCACTCTTTTTCACCAACCATGTGTCAAGAGGTACCAAAATTAACACACCCAAAAATGAACTAAAGAGAATACTTTTCTCTCTACAACATACAAAAAATCATCATCATAGTCACTATTGAAGCAACTTCCCTTGTTGCTAATGAGACTTTTTCCCATTGAAGATTTTTCTTCTTGTCTTCGTACATAATATATTGTGATTTTCACTAGCTAGACTCTCCATTGGCAAAAGAGTTTACCAACAATCTTGGAGAGTATGCTTTCTTTCCACAATTGAGGCATTTCTTCTTCAATGTAGATTGAGTGTCATGTTTATGATTGGGAGGAGCCCTTCGAGTTTGTTTCCTCATTGTTGTGATATGAGAGCTTGATTGTCTCGAGTGGTGTCAATTTCATCTTGAATTGATTTTTCCAACTAAAATGAATTCACCAACTCTTCAAATGTAGGCTTTTTGCTAGCCACATTCAAAAAGGTTATTAACACTATAAGGAATGGGGTAGTTCTCTCAAGAAAATTGGTACAAAAGAGTCATATGAAATTGTTTCCCCTAAAGCTTGGAGTCAACTCTACTACTCTTCTCGCAATCCCCCCAATTTGTCACCACTTTACATTCTTAAACAATGCAACTAACTTTGGAGATGAAGAAGCTGATTTTGATTTTTGGCTTTATACATTGTTTTCAATTTGTCACATGCTTCTTTTGCACTTTGGGCAATTTTAATATGAGGTTGGACCTCATCAATGACCCCAAACAATATGATTAACTTGGCATTATCAAATTGTCTTTGCTCCTTAGCATTTGTTGCATGCCTTGTTACAATGCCACTAACAATATCCCATTAGTACTCAAATTCCAATTGCGTTTTGCCCTTTGTTTTCCAAGTGGAGAAGTAATCACCTCTCAACAATTTGGAGGCCAAAAGCATTATTTTTGGAGCATTGAAAGAATTTTTTGCAAATTATGAGGGTTCCTTATCTCCCCAAATAGCTTCCTCTTTCTATATACTTGTTTAACAAATATATCAAGCCTCTACATATCATAATGATATATCACCATTTTATCACCATTCCAATATACCCATTGATACATGAAAGAGACTTCAAGGTATGAGAGAGCAAGATGGCATATAGTACCTCAACAATAAATAAAGGGATATGTAATGTCAATGGCATGCTAGCACAAGGTCACTCTATACATAGGAGAACAAGCTTTCGATATATTTCATGGTAACTTGCTTCAGCATTCATAGCTAATGCCATTTTACATATGGATGCAAAATGGAGTGAAAATGTAAAAAATAATGTGACCCCTATTCCTCCCAAACAATTTATAAGGTCAATTCCATAGACATCATTGTTGTAATTTTATTAGGTGTTGTATGTGTTGGGTCCCAAAACCACTACTCCACTATCCTAGAACTTAGCTTCACCTTAACAGCCAAGGATTTGTCATCAAGAAGGTAAAACTAGGGTTCATCAACAAACTGAGGAGGATTAAAGGCCAATTGATGAGAATGGGTAGTCTCTCCTACACTTTGGACTCAATTATGCCCGAGAGGGTATTCCTAAAGGTAGCCTTAATAGGGTTCTAAACCAATTAATATATGGCATGATTGCAACAATCAGCAACTATATCCAACGTACACTTGACCCCTATAGTTGTCACTAGGTCAAGACAAACTAATTGCATAAGACTTCTTATAAAGCTGATAAAACACGTTGCACATGCACCTATAGATAACAGCAATGTATTAATCCCTTTAGATGATTTCATTTGACACTATATACACAATGGCAAGATGCTAACATGAATGACAAGATTCTTTGGAGATTTGATAGTTTGGAATTTGCTTAAGATTATTCCCTAGTTTGTAACAATGAATTCTGAACAGCATGTATACAAAATTAAATCTAATCTAATCTTACTTCTAACAAGGATGGAGGGTGTTTAAATGATAGATGTTTGGCCATTCACCAATGTGGGCCAATGACTACTCCAATGTGCAACATGGTCAGGAAAGAGGAGGGAGATACCATCAGCAAAGTATCAACAGAACTAGAGATGAATTTATACACATATCAAAGATTACATCATACAAAATGGACATACATAATAATCCATCTCAAAACTACGATAACCCATATGCAATAAAGGAAAGACCATTACAATAGCATTGCAATGCATTAGAAGTTGGCATTCCCTAAATCACTACAAACTACCATGGAGTCATACCATTACATGGAGATGTATGTTGATAGACCCTTCCAACTCTTCACAAGATGCATTCCTTCATTTGCAGCTCAGACTGGCAGCATTTAATGCCCTAGAACCAGATATAGACCTTCCCAAAACAAAAAATTAGCTCAGTGACCAACCCTTTGAAAGATGAACAAACTCATATTTATATTATTTGATCTTTCATGCCTAAATCCACGTAGGAAATCCAAAGGAGATCTAAGGATTCAAATCCACCCACTGCATTTACTGCAATTTGTGCAATTGATGACCAAGAGCTGATGTGAGAACCATTGGGAGCTAAAATTTCAACCACCACATTAATGGTTGCATGTCACCTTCATGTTTCCATCATTGGAAGTACACATGAATATGTGCCTTTAAGATGGATAAGTGTTTATAGGCATGAAAGATTTGATTGGGTAATTGCAAGGTCTTATTGGGTCAATAATGGCAACCTTGGAGCAATTTGGGAGTAGTTGGAACAAGCAGAAGGCATTCTAGAAGGATTGTGGAAATCTAATGAGGGACCAAACATGAGGATGGGGTGCTGGATTTGGGGTCGAGACCAAGTGTGGGGAGGGGATGGGGTGAAGGCAATCTAAAAGTCAAGTCAACTTCCATGTGGGGAGAAATAAGTGAGAAAGGCTAAGGGAAGTCCTTGCAAGAAAACAATGTGGAGATGGATAGAAAACAGGGATGTTGGAATGGGGTTCACATGTCTTAATGCATAAGGGAATATCACAAGGAAGACTAGGGAAGAAGTCGTGGGAAAGTCTAGCAAGACTAGACATGGGTTGTGGATGCAAGACAAATGTCTGCATCCACTTCATAAGTCTGCAAGGGTGAGGGGAGTGAACGACAATGGACTTGCAAGGATTTAGAGTGCAAAGGGACCCAAGGTCAGGAGGAGGAATGGGGATTGGATAATATCTTGATAGGCCACCAAATTCTGTTAAGGTCAAAATGGAAGAAAAGCAAAGAGATGGATGGACCAGAAAGACTATGCGGAGCTTTTATGCAAGATTGGACACCAAATCTAGATATATAGCCAGGCAAGAGAACATCTAGTTCTACACCCAAAGTCTGCAACACAATGAAAGTGATGGAATACAACCAAAACACTCCTGAACTCGAGATTTTCTTAGATTTTGCAACTACTGACACATGACATGAGCTTTGGGGATGGAGAAAAACAACACTCGAGTGATTTTGACCAAGGAAGCCCATTTGAAAGTTTCTAAAATCAGTTATGAATAATAGGCTAAACAAGGCTGGATGACAAAGGGAGTTATACTTAGGAAATTTTGACAAATGGAGATCCATACAAAGATTTCTCAAGTAGGTTATATGTGATGGACAAAATGAGGCCTAAGCACACAAAGGAGGACATGGGTGAAATTTGCAAATTTTGAGGCCTACAAATCAAGGCTCCTGCAGAAATTAACATGATGGTTTTGTTTGCAAATGTGAAATAGAGTTGTAGCTTAGACCAAATCTTTCTAGTTGTTACAAAACATGACAAAAAATTGGCTTATTTTAAGAATTTTTAACAACGCTCCAAATAAAAAGTCTTGGTGCAGTTTCAATCACAGAATACAGTTTGGCAAATTTATTATATACTACACCTATTATGTGGAATTTGCAACTATAGCATAGAAAATGCCACTTCTATTTGCTTCAAAGTTCAAACAATGGTATGCGGCTTACTTTATTTAAATACTTATTTCTCCAATAAACTGATAAATGTGGGATAAATGAAATGTTTTTTTTTTTCATTTTCCTGAAAAAAGAAACAGATATTAACCCAATCCCATGATCCCATTTTCATGCACAGGGAGAAAGATTACATTGCACCTTTAGAAATGTTTGATACAATGTTTTCTTTCTTCTCATGGACACTTTCATGCATATTTATTTGTTCTGGGCTTCTGTTGGGTGATGTGGCAGCATTCTTATCTCCTCTTAATCGTTCTCTTCTTTGAATTGGAATCTCGTTTGTTCTTCACAGCTGTTATTCCTGTTTTGGGTACTGATTCTTCACCACTTCTGTGTGTGAATAGAATGATAAAGGAATTGATTAAAACTAAGATGACAGCAGCATTTTTAAAACATTTGGGAGGCTGCAATTTTAATCTTCTTGATGCTATTCTCTCCACTTGGGCAGCTAAACAATTTTCTGGCAGTCCATGAGGATTAGATGATAAGGAAGATAAAAAAAAATTGGTAAAGATTTATCAATGTGATGATGGTTCAAGTGGGTATCTGCTAGGGCAAGAGGTTTGAATGGATCTCCAGGCAACAGCAAGAACAAAATGCCAACCATGATCTCAAAGCAACATCAAACAATATTCAAAACAGCTTTCAAAGGAATTTCATATGTTCCTGTCAGTGTCAGCTAATACCCATGCAATGAATCATCTACACTTCAAATCTTGCAGTCCATGAGGATGAGAAGATAAGGAAGGTAAAAACTTTTGGAAAAGATATATCAACATGATGATGACTCACGAGGATATCTACCAGGACAAGAGGTTTGAATAGATCTCCAGGCAACAGCAAAAACAAAGCACCAACCATGATCTCCCAGCGAGGTCAAATGATATTCAAAACAACTTTCAAAGGAATTCCATACATTTCCATCAGTGTCAGCTAATACCGACGCAATGAAACATCTACACTTCAAATCTTCTTTTTTCACAGGCACAGAGTTGTGAAACACTCTGATACCATAATGCGAGTATGGTCGGGATAGTTGGGGTACAATGAGCAAATCATAATATTGATCAGAACTAGAAGAAAAAAATAAGCATGTAGTTGTTGGTTAATTGTTTAGCTGACCATTCAACTACCTACCAACTGACTATAAACAATAATAATGTTAACTATTATCATTGTTTATAGTCTACTATGATGTAATATTGAATTATTCTAACAGTTACAAGGAGGCTAATAGCCTAAGACATCTTGGCTAATGCAGGATTGACTAAAGCATAGTAGCATAACACTTGAAAAACTCCCAAATAATCACAACACACCACATTTGCAGTGCCATTTCCTGAGTTTTTCAAAAAAGTGGTTCAAACATTTTTTTGTACATGCCTAACTTTTTTTGGTTACTTTTCACACTTGGACGTTGAAAAATACGGAGCATGGGTACACTGAAATAATTTTTTTAAGCATTACAGTATTATAAATTTCTTTAAATTTTAGTTTGACTAAAAGTTTTGTACAACTTAAATTTTAAATCATAATGAGGGTTTTCTTTAAATTATATCCTATAAAAGTTTAGTTAATATAACAAAGAGCTGCTCCTAAAATGGTAGACAATGTCCTGTGACAAAATGTCCTACTATTTTAGGACCAACCATTTATTTTACAGAAACCCTCGTAGGTGAATAAAATGGTTTATTTAATCCTACGCATTTGTTTATGATTAGCATTTTTATAAGGCATTATGTCTATTTTATCTCTACACATTATATTTCATATGAAATAGAAAAATTAGTTTTTCTCGATTTTTACTAGTACTTCACTTTTTAGCTCTCAAGTTTTTGCAAAATTCTTCCCATATTAAACCAAAGTAATTGAATTCCATTTACACTTTTACTATACCATGTCAATGCCATGTGAAAGGAATGCTACATGGATTCAAGATGTACTTGTCCTCAATTTTAGCTCTCACTGCGAGGATTGGGAGGGCTTAAAAACACTTTTAAAAAAAGACAATCCCTCAAACCATCTCAATTAATGATGGGTGGTTTATAAGGGTAGAGTATTGATTATAAAATCATTTAAAGCTGATATAAAGACTCCCCTCTCCGTTCCTGCTAGGGCTCACCATTCAAGAAGCTAGCAGCCGTAAGGGAAAACCAGTTTAAGTGTTGTGAACGATGAAAGCAAATTCAAGGTGGCAACGTGGCAGAGCTACAACTCCGAATGAATGTTCATAATGATTTATAATTTTATATAGCCAGAATTTTGTACTTGTTGCTATGAAATGGTATGAACACTTCACTCTATGCATCCAATCTATTTGTCTTGTTATTGCTTCTATTGGTTTTGGTAGATTTGCATTTTGACTGTATGGGGATGGCTAAACCAGGGGAATCCCAATTCAAGGGAGCTATTTCAGATCAAGACCGGAAGAAATCTTTATTAACCCTAATTTTACTGATCAATGGCAGTAAGAACAACTAATGGAAAAGATAGTGCAATGTCACGAAGAGCTTCATCTAGGCTAGCTCCACCCATTGAAATGGGCTGGCCATTAATTAAAGTCAAAAAACGGTCAGAGCTGAGTTCAAGCTCATAACTATTTTGATGGTATAAAGTACGTTTCATCTATTGCTAAGAAGATCAAATGGAGGTCCAATTAGCACATTGATTGACTCACTCTCAGTAAGTTGAGCTCTTAGAACTGATCATTGATGGTGGTGTTAGGTGGGGTTTGTTTGCCCTCAGCCAAAAAATTATAAGAATGGTCAAGTAGGATAAAGTCAAGCGATAAAATATTAGGGCTTTTAAAGCAAAACCCCAAATTCAAATCTTCAAAAGATTGAATAAATTATTGAAATTAAATTAAATATCAAATCATCGGGTATGATGTACTCTCAGTGAACAAGGCTGAATTCAACTCCCTCGTGAATTGGAAACTAGAGATGCCCATGATCGTGACTTTAAGACAGAGGTCACGCCGCAAGAAGAGTTTCCCAATCAAGAAAGTATAATTACAATAAAGAAAATAAGTTTTACAGGCAACTCTGCCAAATTTAGAGTCCTAGAGGCAACTCTGCCAAATGAACATCATTCAATATTAACATATACCTAAAACTAGAAATCAATAACACCTATAAGAAAAAAATTGAGAAAGCGAACGATGCAAATCCTTCACTAATGAGTTCCAAAAACATAAAAACATTTTGCACCAAATTCTCAAAAAATTAACAGCAAATCCTTAAATTCTTCAAAACAGAAAAAAAAAGTCATTCAACTTTAAGATTTTAAATCAAAATTCTCAGTTTTCAACAGCAAAATATTAAATAGTTGTTTGACAATAATTTGCTCAACTAAAATTTTAATAATAAATAAGATGTTGCCACAGTCTATCAAAAAGATTGAAAATACTTCCCGATAATAACCGTGTAGATTGTTTTTTCATTAACATTTCAAATTATATTCTGTAATTCATCATCAATATTTTAATTACAAATTCTAAAACGTTAACTGTAAATCCTTAAATTCATTCTACCTAAATAGTAAACCAATCCGTGCCAACAACCCCGAAAAAAGCCCAATTCAAAAGCAGTAAACACAAGCCCTTCTCCAATAACCTTAAATCCATTCAACCTTCCTATTCATAAAAATATAAAAACGGGCAATTATATTACCTTTTGGCAGGGAAACATCTTCCTTGGCCTTCCCCACAATCTCCATTGAACTGGAAATTAGCAAATCTTCCTCGGCCTATCAAATAAAAAATATGAAGAAATATTTCTCTTCGCTACAAATCGCCAGATTCTTCACCATAAAATTGCAGTTGCACCCGGATTTTCACCGCATTTTTCATGGGCAAAACCATGCCGCGAATGAAATTTAATAGGATTTCAATTTTGTTAGACCATGTTATGATTTGACAATGATGTTAATAATATTAACTGTGTGATAGGTTTTACCGTTATCAAGACAGAATTTTTAAAAAGAGCTAGTGTTTTTATTATTATTATTAGATTGTGGATCTCAGGCGATCTTATCTAGGAAACGTTCCTGAAATACTTTGAGAGGATTTATTTGTACTTTTTAAAAGAAAGATAAGAATTGGCCAATTAGATTTAAAGGGGCCACCTCATATGTTCAGAATATTTTGGTGTTACCTGTTGTTGAATGAATGGTTGTGTTACGGTAGTCTCCCCCAATAATAGTGATGGTGAATTAGTAGTGTATTCTTGCAATAAAAGTGATAGTTTTTGTTTTGTCTTGAACCTCATCTATATGTTGCTTTTGCATCACTTCGTCCTTATGTGGTCCTCGCACACCATTCACAATCATTCAATTTTATCAACAAATCAAATCAAAGGACCTTTGATAAAAAAAAATATTTTAAATTAATTGTATTTTATAAATACAAAAATATTATAATGATGGTGAAAATCTAATTTCATATGTATATTAATGAAGTTGATCGTTTATTATTATTTATCAATTAAATTTTCAATTGTTGCATCTATATTATTGAAAAGCTAACATAAAATTATTATTAGAATTAATATAATATTATTTTTGTTATAAAATATATAACTTTTTAATGGTGAATTTTGTATATCCATGTCAATTTCTAATTAGCTTTAGGTCTATTTTGAGAGAATATATTAATGTAACTATATATTGATAAATGACACAATTTTTGTCTATAGTTGGGTCCATTTCCTCATCCTTCACCTACCTCTATAAACACAATCCCACATATTTGATCATGCATTTTTCATTCTTACATACATTACCATACACCTAACATTTGATGCATTCTCCATGATTTAAAATTCATTTCATACCTAAATAATACTACTCTTATATTCTATTCCAACCCCCACCCACAAATATAACCCCTAAAATTCAAATTTTCAAATTTAATATTTGGTCAACTCATATTAACAATCCCAACCCCTAAAATTCAAAAAAAAAAAAAAAAATTGTCACCTCTTACCTATTACTTTTTTGCCTTCATGTACATTTTATGATATTATTACTATATAATTCTATTTGAAGGAATTCAATTTCATTCATTAATCACCCAAAGCATTATCAAATATTATTCACATAAAAGGAGTATTTACTAGAAGAAAACTTCAATTGGTGCAAGGTGAAAGTTCATTATTGTGTTATACTTTTCGTCAACAAGGTGGTTTAAAATATTTTTTTTCCAAAAAGTTTTAGCCAAAACCATGTGGCATCTATGTGGAGCCAAAGGTTTCACTTAAAAGCTTTTTGTTTGAAATGACTTTGGGTGAAATTTTTTTAGTCAAAACCATTTAAAAGAAAAAATAAAAATAAAAGGGTGTTATTTTGTTTGCCAAAACCAAGTCATTGAAAAGCACATCACCCTCAACACTAGGAAACCAACCACCTTGCTTCCAACAACCTTCTTCTTGGGCCCCACATTGAGCTAGGTCTTAAGCCCATTTGAAATATTTTTATTTTTTATTTTTAATTTAACAATTTCATAGTTATTGTAAAAAAAATATTTAAAAAATAATTATTATATTTGTATGTATATGAAACCAAACCTAACTTGTAAATATAAATGTTAAAATGTAAAATTATAATAAAAACTCTAAATGTGAAACAAAATTAGAAACAAAAACTACTAATTTGAAACAAAATAAAAATTATCAATTTAAAAGATAAACCATAACTTGATTTCACCAATATAAACCTTAATTTTATTTTAAAAATATATACCATAAAATTGAAATGGAAATTGTAACCATTTTTCGCCCTAAATTTGAAACATAAACTCTAATTTTATTTCATGAATATAAACCCTAACTTTACCTATATATGATATATTGATTATTAAAATTATTTATTGATGTATAAAATTTGATAATATGTATGAAAATCAATATCACTTATATCTTGTCATGTCCTCTTCACCAAATCACTCAATGGCTTTACCTTTAGTGACTAGTTGGGTTTGTTGTATTTTTTACCATGAAAACTTTATGAATTCATCATTTTTTGTAAACTAAGCATTTATAAATAACTATTTGTGTTTCCTCTTGATATCATCTAATATATTTTTAGAGGTTTTATTGAATATAAATCCATATTTAGAGATGCAGTGTAGGAAATTGTATACCTTTACAATTTCACAATATGTTTGGGTCCCTTAATTTATTAGACTTAATTAAGCTCCTAATTTACCAAATTATGCATTCCAAAGCCTCATTTTGCTCGTTTCTCAAAAGGAGAACCTATATTTAACTAATGCAAATAATATTTATGCACCCCAAAATGAATGTGTCCTCCTTAAGTCTTGAATCCCAATTTTTAATATGTTTTTGGGATTATTTTAATTATTCAAATTTAATATGCAAATATCAACTTTTGGAATCTAATTTTTGAGAAATTAGATAAATGCCTATAAATACATAGTTATTTTATCAATTCAAAATCATCTAGCATTAAGGAAAATTTCACATCTAGTAAATATTATTATCAAAATCATTCAAAAGCGGCATTATCAGTCATCTACAATAGCAATCAAGATCCTAACATCATGTCAAGGTTATGTGTGTTCATATCATGTTTTAGAGTCAACATTGTGATGTAGGTTTCAAGCATTCAAGCATCAAATCAAGCAATCAATCAAGTCAATTCAAGCAAGATCCAATCCTTAGAGTGATGTGTTTGTATTCAGTCCTCTAAGGGTAGCCACTGAAGATTTGGTGAGTTGCAATGAGCAAGTTTTCATTCATCATTTCCTTCTCCTTTATCATTATTTCTTTCTATCAAGGTTTAATTACCAAACTGGGTTTGACCAAGGCAAACCCCCATTCACACAAAATAAATAATTTTTCCCTCTCTTTGTGTATGTGCAAATTTGCAGGTGAAAAAGAGTCGAAGAGATCTCAAAGGAGCAATTTTGCATTGTTGTCAAGCCATGAAAACTCAAATTCAAAATTTATTTCCGACTTTCTAATAGTGGGACCTGGGGCAAACGGAAGCTTGGATCCAATACCTGAGGACTGCTAAAATAGATTTTGGACCCCTCGTCTAGGACCCATTCGCCCTAGGGCGAACTTGTCCTCTTACAATGCTTAGATCCAAATTTTTATGCCAAGTAGGTGTTTAGACCCTTCTCAGATCTACCTACAAACTATGAAATTCATTTATGTAGCTTCAGGAAATTGCATTTCATTATCTAGGTCATATCATCTCATTAGTGTAGTTACAAAAAATCATTTCTAATTAATTCAAATTTGTCCATTGGCTCAAGGAAACTTGAGAAAGAATATCCAATGTTAGGGTTGACTCACCTTAGGATTGAAATTCAATCATATCTCCTTTGTGATCTCTCTCTCTCTCTTGTTTCCTAATGAAATTAGAGAAAAGAGGACACCCTTTTGTTCCTAAGTTCTTTGCATAAAGGAACTAGGACACCTCTCATCTTCCCCCATTTTCTTTATTTCATTATTCCATTTTGGGAAGAGAACCAAAATCCCACCATTTCCTATATTTCATTTTGGTGAACCCAACATTGTGCATCCTCTTTTTTTGATTTGGAGATAATTGAAACCCTAGATCTAGGTTTTGCATTATCTAGATTTTTCATTATCTAGTTTTGCATTGCATTTAGGGTTACAATTTGCAAAATTACATCATTCAAAAACATAAAAATATTGCATACATTCTGCATATTATATTGCATAAAAGTGTGTTTCAGTCATTTAGATCAATTTTTCATCAAAAAAATACATTCAAAAAAGTTATCATTTTGCTCATACATTGTCATAAAATTGCATTTACATTTCATATCAATTTCTAGAAATAATGTCACTGAAATACCTGTTTGCAACTAGGAACAAAGACTTTAAATATCACAAAAAATATTTAGAATTTAAATTGTCATACCCCTTGTCCAAGGAATCATTCACCCTAGGGCGAACCTGTCCTTGTACAAGCATTTTTCCATATTTCTACATGTTCATTTGTCTTTATTTGCTTTACTTTGTTGTACCATCATATCTCAGTTTTAGTTTTATAAATTGCAATTTTATGTAGTTGTTTGCATTTAGTTCAATTAGTCAAAGAAGTGCATTGTTTGAAATAAAAAATTGGCATTCAAAAGTAATCATTTTTAGATTTCTACATTTCTAGATCTGAAAATTGCAAATATCTTCTTCAATACTTGCATTGTGCTCCCTAGTTCTAAGT
>VDFB02105785.1:521677797-521752125 GCA_007258455.2 Sequoia sempervirens
GGGAAATATTAAAAAGTGTTTTTAAACACTAAAATATTAATAACTTATAATAATTTAAATTATTAATAAATAATATTTAAATTAATACATCTAGCTGACTCCTCTAAAGTTGGCGCCTAAAGTATATTTGAATTTCATTTCTTTTCCTTGGCCTATTGGAAGGCTCTAGTGAGCATGTATTTAAGCTAGGTCTCTGCGTTGTCTTTGGCATCACAAATAAGACACGGGCTAGCTGACTAGGTAGAGACAACACCCTCTGCAAGTCACATGAATCTAGTAAGGATGTCCACCCTTCCTGGTTCTTGTGTCTTGTTCAACTCTCAGCCACTTGTTCTGATTCACCATATTCATTATTACAAGTTCAACGCTGGTTAGGGGAGGTGAAACTAACAATTTGTTGGCCAAGCCTTTGGCTCTAGCCACGCAACCCTTCTCTTTACTCTCTGAAGCAACACCTCCACTGTGAAGCATATCGCGACGTCTCCATTTGCAGCGCAAGGCAGATACATCACTCCTAGTTATTGACATTCACCAGATTACACGGCTTCAGGTGCAACAGTGAATCACTCCCAGTCACAACCAGTCATTGGCATGTATCAGATTGAAGCCTTGGATACATTCACGGCATGGTCATATGGTAGCACAACTTGTTATATGTCGAACCAGATAACAAATCGAAGCTCTGGGTCATTGAAACAAGATATGGAATAATTGTTTATGTGACCTAAGTCTTATGTCAAGAGCTATCTAAGCTAAAGACCATCTTGGGTCATAAATTTGTATGTAATGTTAATCCAGTAATTGCTATTAATAAAACAATTGTCAGTTGATCTGGTTCGTGGGAAATTTAGTGGATTATTATCATTGTACACATTGTTGGTGCAATTTTGTGATAGCATAAATCAGTTATTGTTCATTTTTGTCATTGGCAATTTCCAAAATTTTATGTTACTTCTATATTAGGCTCCTTTCACAACAACCCAAACCAATCCACAAAGCTTTAACTATTTTCCCTCACAAGCTGCTCCAAACATCAATCATCAGATTGCAAGGTAATTCTTGCTTCCCTAAATTTACCATGACTAGCTCCACCTCTAAGTAAGTCTTTCCTTTCTTATATTCCACTATATTAGTTTTGTACTTCACACTTTTTACCCCTAACTACTTCTACACAAAGTCTTTTCACCATCATGGTTATTTCAAACTTTTGGAATGATGTTCCATTTCCATGATGGTACAATTATGCCTTCCTACAACCCCATTTTGTTGAGGCAATTATGAAGCAGTCAACTATCAATGAATCCCATGGTGTTTTAGATACTCTAAAACCTCATTGTTGGTGAATTGCCCCCCTCAATCTAATCACATGGCCTTGAGAGGGATACCAATTGACGTTTCAATTAGGGCTCAAAAATCTTTAACTTTTGCAAATGCATGATCTTTGTTGGTCAAGCAATAAGCCCACATCTTTTGAGTGTGTTAATCCATAAAGAGTTGAAAGGCCCAAGAATTATTCTAATTGAGCATCATTGGCCTACACACATCATTATGCACCTCATCTAGAAAAGCATGGTCTTATTGTTCAATAGCAGGTTAAGGAACCAAATATTATTTCCTAACAAGACAATTGGACCAAAGATCTTTTATTTTCTTGACGGGGGAAAGTCCTTGCACAATTTCATGTCTACTCAAAACAAGACAATAGCCAATACTAAGATGACCAAATCATCTATGCCAAAGTGTTGTGGCTAAATGTGCCTTCATTGTTAAGGCTTGACGTGTTTATGCAACATTTCAACAAGCTGAAAAAAAATTCCAACTGCTAAGGGACAAGCAAGAACTTCTAGATCTCAACGTTTTTCTCAAATGAGACAAGTTTTCACCATCTTGAAGATCAAATTCAGATTTTAGGTTCTACTAAAGTAATTGATTTATGTCAAGAGGTTCTTCATAAGCCTTGAAACATACAAAATTTTCATAAGTCTACAATGGTGGATCCAAAGTGGTAGAAGCCTATCCATATGAAGTACAAGTAGTCAAATTGACAAACCACTCTTTTTCACCAACCATGTGTCAAGAGGTACCAAAATTAACACACCCAAAAATGAACTAAAGAGAATACTTTTCTCTCTACAACATACAAAAAATCATCATCATAGTCACTATTGAAGCAACTTCCCTTGTTGCTAATGAGACTTTTTCCCATTGAAGATTTTTCTTCTTGTCTTCGTACATAATATATTGTGATTTTCACTAGCTAGACTCTCCATTGGCAAAAGAGTTTACCAACAATCTTGGAGAGTATGCTTTCTTTCCACAATTGAGGCATTTCTTCTTCAATGTAGATTGAGTGTCATGTTTATGATTGGGAGGAGCCCTTCGAGTTTGTTTCCTCATTGTTGTGATATGAGAGCTTGATTGTCTCGAGTGGTGTCAATTTCATCTTGAATTGATTTTTCCAACTAAAATGAATTCACCAACTCTTCAAATGTAGGCTTTTTGCTAGCCACATTCAAAAAGGTTATTAACACTATAAGGAATGGGGTAGTTCTCTCAAGAAAATTGGTACAAAAGAGTCATATGAAATTGTTTCCCCTAAAGCTTGGAGTCAACTCTACTACTCTTCTCGCAATCCCCCCAATTTGTCACCACTTTACATTCTTAAACAATGCAACTAACTTTGGAGATGAAGAAGCTGATTTTGATTTTTGGCTTTATACATTGTTTTCAATTTGTCACATGCTTCTTTTGCACTTTGGGCAATTTTAATATGAGGTTGGACCTCATCAATGACCCCAAACAATATGATTAACTTGGCATTATCAAATTGTCTTTGCTCCTTAGCATTTGTTGCATGCCTTGTTACAATGCCACTAACAATATCCCATTAGTACTCAAATTCCAATTGCGTTTTGCCCTTTGTTTTCCAAGTGGAGAAGTAATCACCTCTCAACAATTTGGAGGCCAAAAGCATTATTTTTGGAGCATTGAAAGAATTTTTTGCAAATTATGAGGGTTCCTTATCTCCCCAAATAGCTTCCTCTTTCTATATACTTGTTTAACAAATATATCAAGCCTCTACATATCATAATGATATATCACCATTTTATCACCATTCCAATATACCCATTGATACATGAAAGAGACTTCAAGGTATGAGAGAGCAAGATGGCATATAGTACCTCAACAATAAATAAAGGGATATGTAATGTCAATGGCATGCTAGCACAAGGTCACTCTATACATAGGAGAACAAGCTTTCGATATATTTCATGGTAACTTGCTTCAGCATTCATAGCTAATGCCATTTTACATATGGATGCAAAATGGAGTGAAAATGTAAAAAATAATGTGACCCCTATTCCTCCCAAACAATTTATAAGGTCAATTCCATAGACATCATTGTTGTAATTTTATTAGGTGTTGTATGTGTTGGGTCCCAAAACCACTACTCCACTATCCTAGAACTTAGCTTCACCTTAACAGCCAAGGATTTGTCATCAAGAAGGTAAAACTAGGGTTCATCAACAAACTGAGGAGGATTAAAGGCCAATTGATGAGAATGGGTAGTCTCTCCTACACTTTGGACTCAATTATGCCCGAGAGGGTATTCCTAAAGGTAGCCTTAATAGGGTTCTAAACCAATTAATATATGGCATGATTGCAACAATCAGCAACTATATCCAACGTACACTTGACCCCTATAGTTGTCACTAGGTCAAGACAAACTAATTGCATAAGACTTCTTATAAAGCTGATAAAACACGTTGCACATGCACCTATAGATAACAGCAATGTATTAATCCCTTTAGATGATTTCATTTGACACTATATACACAATGGCAAGATGCTAACATGAATGACAAGATTCTTTGGAGATTTGATAGTTTGGAATTTGCTTAAGATTATTCCCTAGTTTGTAACAATGAATTCTGAACAGCATGTATACAAAATTAAATCTAATCTAATCTTACTTCTAACAAGGATGGAGGGTGTTTAAATGATAGATGTTTGGCCATTCACCAATGTGGGCCAATGACTACTCCAATGTGCAACATGGTCAGGAAAGAGGAGGGAGATACCATCAGCAAAGTATCAACAGAACTAGAGATGAATTTATACACATATCAAAGATTACATCATACAAAATGGACATACATAATAATCCATCTCAAAACTACGATAACCCATATGCAATAAAGGAAAGACCATTACAATAGCATTGCAATGCATTAGAAGTTGGCATTCCCTAAATCACTACAAACTACCATGGAGTCATACCATTACATGGAGATGTATGTTGATAGACCCTTCCAACTCTTCACAAGATGCATTCCTTCATTTGCAGCTCAGACTGGCAGCATTTAATGCCCTAGAACCAGATATAGACCTTCCCAAAACAAAAAATTAGCTCAGTGACCAACCCTTTGAAAGATGAACAAACTCATATTTATATTATTTGATCTTTCATGCCTAAATCCACGTAGGAAATCCAAAGGAGATCTAAGGATTCAAATCCACCCACTGCATTTACTGCAATTTGTGCAATTGATGACCAAGAGCTGATGTGAGAACCATTGGGAGCTAAAATTTCAACCACCACATTAATGGTTGCATGTCACCTTCACGTTTCCATCATTGGAAGTACATGTGAATATGTGCCTTTAAGATGGATAAGCGTTTATAGGCATGAAAGATTTGATTGGGTAATTGCAAGGTCTTATTGGGTCAATAATGGCAACCTTGGAGCAATTTGGGAGTAGTTGGAACAAGCAGGAGGCATTCTAGAAGGATTGTGGAAATCTAATGAGGGACCAAACATGAGGATGGGGTGCGGGATTTGGGGTCGAGACCAAGTGTGGGGAGGGGATGGGGTGAAGGCAATCTAAAAGTCAAGTCAACTTCCATGTGGGGAGAAATAAGTGGGAAAGGCTAAGGGAAGTCCTTGCAAGAAAACAATGTGGAGATGGATAGAAAACAGGGATGTTGGAATGGGGTTCACATGTCTTAATGCATAAGGGAATATCACAAGGAAGACTAGGGAAGAAGTCGTGGGAAAGTCTAGCAAGACTAGACATGGGTTGTGGATGCAAGACAAATGTCTGCATCCACTTCATAAGTCTGCAAGGGTGAGGGGAGTGAACGACAATGGACTTGCAAGGATTTAGAGTGCAAAGGGACCCAAGGTCAGGAGGAGGAATGGGGATTGGATAATATCTTGATAGGCCACCAAATTCTGTTAAGGTCAAAATGGAAGAAAAGCAAAGAGATGGATGGACCAGAAAGACTATGCGGAGCTTTTATGCAAGATTGGACACCAAATCTAGATATATAGCCAGGCAAGAGAACATCTAGTTCTACACCCAAAGTCTGCAACACAATGAAAGTGATGGAATACAACCAAAACACTCCTGAACTCGAGATTTTCTTAGATTTTGCAACTACTGACACATGACATGAGCTTTGGGGATGGAGAAAAACAACACTCGAGTGATTTTGACCAAGGAAGCCCATTTGAAAGTTTCTAAAATCAGTTATGAATAATAGGCTAAACAAGGCTGGATGACAAAGGGAGTTATACTTAGGAAATTTTGACAAATGGAGATCCATACAAAGATTTCTCAAGTAGGTTATATGTGATGGACAAAATGAGGCCTAAGCACACAAAGGAGGACATGGGTGAAATTTGCAAATTTTGAGGCCTACAAATCAAGGCTCCTGCAGAAATTAACATGATGGTTTTGTTTGCAAATGTGAAATAGAGTTGTAGCTTAGACCAAATCTTTCTAGTTGTTACAAAACATGACAAAAAATTGGCTTATTTTAAGAATTTTTAACAACGCTCCAAATAAAAAGTCTTGGTGCAGTTTCAATCACAGAATACAGTTTGGCAAATTTATTATATACTACACCTATTATGTGGAATTTGCAACTATAGCATAGAAAATGCCACTTCTATTTGCTTCAAAGTTCAAACAATGGTATGCGGCTTACTTTATTTAAATACTTATTTCTCCAATAAACTGATAAATGTGGGATAAATGAAATGTTTTTTTTTTTCATTTTCCTGAAAAAAGAAACAGATATTAACCCAATCCCATGATCCCATTTTCATGCACAGGGAGAAAGATTACATTGCACCTTTAGAAATGTTTGATACAATGTTTTCTTTCTTCTCATGGACACTTTCATGCATATTTATTTGTTCTGGGCTTCTGTTGGGTGATGTGGCAGCATTCTTATCTCCTCTTAATCGTTCTCTTCTTTGAATTGGAATCTCGTTTGTTCTTCACAGCTGTTATTCCTGTTTTGGGTACTGATTCTTCACCACTTCTGTGTGTGAATAGAATGATAAAGGAATTGATTAAAACTAAGATGACAGCAGCATTTTTAAAACATTTGGGAGGCTGCAATTTTAATCTTCTTGATGCTATTCTCTCCACTTGGGCAGCTAAACAATTTTCTGGCAGTCCATGAGGATTAGATGATAAGGAAGATAAAAAAAAATTGGTAAAGATTTATCAATGTGATGATGGTTCAAGTGGGTATCTGCTAGGGCAAGAGGTTTGAATGGATCTCCAGGCAACAGCAAGAACAAAATGCCAACCATGATCTCAAAGCAACATCAAACAATATTCAAAACAGCTTTCAAAGGAATTTCATATGTTCCTGTCAGTGTCAGCTAATACCCATGCAATGAATCATCTACACTTCAAATCTTGCAGTCCATGAGGATGAGAAGATAAGGAAGGTAAAAACTTTTGGAAAAGATATATCAACATGATGATGACTCACGAGGATATCTACCAGGACAAGAGGTTTGAATAGATCTCCAGGCAACAGCAAAAACAAAGCACCAACCATGATCTCCCAGCGAGGTCAAATGATATTCAAAACAACTTTCAAAGGAATTCCATACATTTCCATCAGTGTCAGCTAATACCGACGCAATGAAACATCTACACTTCAAATCTTCTTTTTTCACAGGCACAGAGTTGTGAAACACTCTGATACCATAATGCGAGTATGGTCGGGATAGTTGGGGTACAATGAGCAAATCATAATATTGATCAGAACTAGAAGAAAAAAATAAGCATGTAGTTGTTGGTTAATTGTTTAGCTGACCATTCAACTACCTACCAACTGACTATAAACAATAATAATGTTAACTATTATCATTGTTTATAGTCTACTATGATGTAATATTGAATTATTCTAACAGTTACAAGGAGGCTAATAGCCTAAGACATCTTGGCTAATGCAGGATTGACTAAAGCATAGTAGCATAACACTTGAAAAACTCCCAAATAATCACAACACACCACATTTGCAGTGCCATTTCCTGAGTTTTTCAAAAAAGTGGTTCAAACATTTTTTTGTACATGCCTAACTTTTTTTGGTTACTTTTCACACTTGGACGTTGAAAAATACGGAGCATGGGTACACTGAAATAAATTTTTTAAGCATTACAGTATTATATATTTCTTTAAATTTTAGTTTGACTAAAAGTTTTGTACAACTTAAATTTTAAATCATAATGAGGGTTTTCTTTAAATTATATCCTATAAAAGTTTAGTTAATATAACAAAGAGCTGCTCCTAAAATGATAGACAATGTCCTATGACAAAATGTCCTACTATTTTAGGACCAACCATTTATTTTACAGAAACCCTCGTAGGTGAATAAAATGGTTTATTTAATCCTACGCATTTGTTTATGATTAGCATTTTTATAAGGCATTATGTCTATTTTATCTCTACACATTATATTTCATATGAAATAGAAAAATTAGTTTTTCTCGATTTTTACTAGTACTTCACTTTTTAGCTCTCAAGTTTTTGCAAAATTCTTCCCATATTAAACCAAAGTAATTGAATTCCATTTACACTTTTACTATACCATGTCAATGCCATGTGAAAGGAATGCTACATGGATTCAAGATGTACTTGTCCTCAATTTTAGCTCTCACTGCGAGGATTGGGAGGGCTTAAAAACACTTTTAAAAAAAGACAATCCCTCAAACCATCTCAATTAATGATGGGTGGTTTATAAAGGTAGAGTATTGATTATAAAATCATTTAAAGCTGATATAAAGACTCCCCTCTCCGTTCCTGCTAGGGCTCACCATTCAAGAAGCTAGCAGCCGTAAGGGAAAACAAGTTTAATTGTTGTGAACGATGAAAGCAAATTCAAGGTGGCAACGTGGCAGAGCTACAACTCCGAATGAATGTTCATAATGATTTATAATTTTATATAGCCAGAATTTTGTACTTGTTGCTATGAAATGGTATGAACACTTCACTCTATGCATCCAATCTATTTGTCTTGTTATTGCTTCTATTGGTTTTGGTAGATTTGCATTTTGACTGTATGGGGATGGCTAAACCAGGGGAATCCCAATTCAAGGGAGCTATTTCAGATCAAGACCGGAAGAAATCTTTATTAACCCTAATTTTACTGATCAATGGCAGTAAGAACAACTAATGGAAAAGATAGTGCAATGTCACGAAGAGCTTCATCTAGGCTAGCTCCACCCATTGAAATGGGCTGGCCATTAATTAAAGTCAAAAAACGGTCAGAGCTGAGTTCAAGCTCATAACTATTTTGATGGTATAAAGTACGTTTCATCTATTGCTAAGAAGATCAAATGGAGGTCCAATTAGCACATTGATTGACTCACTCTCAGTAAGTTGAGCTCTTAGAACTGATCATTGATGGTGGTGTTAGGTGGGGTTTGTTTGCCCTCAGCCAAAAAATTATAAGAATGGTCAAGTAGGATAAAGTCAAGCGATAAAATATTAGGGCTTTTAAAGCAAAACCCCAAATTCAAATCTTCAAAAGATTGAATAAATTATTGAAATTAAATTAAATATCAAATCATCGGGTATGATGTACTCTCAGTGAACAAGGCTGAATTCAACTCCCTCGTGAATTGGAAACTAGAGATGCCCATGATCGTGACTTTAAGACAGAGGTCACGCCGCAAGAAGAGTTTCCCAATCAAGAAAGTATAATTACAATAAAGAAAATAAGTTTTACAGGCAACTCTGCCAAATTTAGAGTCCTAGAGGCAACTCTGCCAAATGAACATCATTCAATATTAACATATACCTAAAACTAGAAATCAATAACACCTATAAGAAAAAAATTGAGAAAGCGAACGATGCAAATCCTTCACTAATGAGTTCCAAAAACATAAAAACATTTTGCACCAAATTCTCAAAAAATTAACAGCAAATCCTTAAATTCTTCAAAACAGAAAAAAAAAGTCATTCAACTTTAAGATTTTAAATCAAAATTCTCAGTTTTCAACAGCAAAATATTAAATAGTTGTTTGACAATAATTTGCTCAACTAAAATTTTAATAATAAATAAGATGTTGCCACAGTCTATCAAAAAGATTGAAAATACTTCCCGATAATAACCGTGTAGATTGTTTTTTCATTAACATTTCAAATTATATTCTGTAATTCATCATCAATATTTTAATTACAAATTCTAAAACGTTAACTGTAAATCCTTAAATTCATTCTACCTAAATAGTAAACCAATCCGTGCCAACAACCCCGAAAAAAGCCCAATTCAAAAGCAGTAAACACAAGCCCTTCTCCAATAACCTTAAATCCATTCAACCTTCCTATTCATAAAAATATAAAAACGGGCAATTATATTACCTTTTGGCAGGGAAACATCTTCCTTGGCCTTCCCCACAATCTCCATTGAACTGGAAATTAGCAAATCTTCCTCGGCCTATCAAATAAAAAATATGAAGAAATATTTCTCTTCGCTACAAATCGCCAGATTCTTCACCATAAAATTGCAGTTGCACCCGGATTTTCACCGCATTTTTCATGGGCAAAACCATGCCGCGAATGAAATTTAATAGGATTTCAATTTTGTTAGACCATGTTATGATTTGACAATGATGTTAATAATATTAACTGTGTGATAGGTTTTACCGTTATCAAGACAGAATTTTTAAAAAGAGCTAGTGTTTTTATTATTATTATTAGATTGTGGATCTCAGGCGATCTTATCTAGGAAACGTTCCTGAAATACTTTGAGAGGATTTATTTGTACTTTTTAAAAGAAAGATAAGAATTGGCCAATTAGATTTAAAGGGGCCACCTCATATGTTCAGAATATTTTGGTGTTACCTGTTGTTGAATGAATGGTTGTGTTACGGTAGTCTCCCCCAATAATAGTGATGGTGAATTAGTAGTGTATTCTTGCAATAAAAGTGATAGTTTTTGTTTTGTCTTGAACCTCATCTATATGTTGCTTTTGCATCACTTCGTCCTTATGTGGTCCTCGCACACCATTCACAATCATTCAATTTTATCAACAAATCAAATCAAAGGACCTTTGATAAAAAAAAATATTTTAAATTAATTGTATTTTATAAATACAAAAATATTATAATGATGGTGAAAATCTAATTTCATATGTATATTAATGAAGTTGATCGTTTATTATTATTTATCAATTAAATTTTCAATTGTTGCATCTATATTATTGAAAAGCTAACATAAAATTATTATTAGAATTAATATAATATTATTTTTGTTATAAAATATATAACTTTTTAATGGTGAATTTTGTATATCCATGTCAATTTCTAATTAGCTTTAGGTCTATTTTGAGAGAATATATTAATGTAACTATATATTGATAAATGACACAATTTTTGTCTATAGTTGGGTCCATTTCCTCATCCTTCACCTACCTCTATAAACACAATCCCACATATTTGATCATGCATTTTTCATTCTTACATACATTACCATACACCTAACATTTGATGCATTCTCCATGATTTAAAATTCATTTCATACCTAAATAATACTACTCTTATATTCTATTCCAACCCCCACCCACAAATATAACCCCTAAAATTCAAATTTTCAAATTTAATATTTGGTCAACTCATATTAACAATCCCAACCCCTAAAATTCAAAAAAAAAAAATTGTCACCTCTTACCTATTACTTTTTTGCCTTCATGTACATTTTATGATATTATTACTATATAATTCTATTTGAAGGAATTCAATTTCATTCATTAATCACCCAAAGCATTATCAAATATTATTCACATAAAAGGAGTATTTACTAGAAGAAAACTTCAATTGGTGCAAGGTGAAAGTTCATTATTGTGTTATACTTTTCGTCAACAAGGTGGTTTAAAATATTTTTTTTCCAAAAAGTTTTAGCCAAAACCATGTGGCATCTATGTGGAGCCAAAGGTTTCACTTAAAAGCTTTTTGTTTGAAATGACTTTGGGTGAAATTTTTTTAGTCAAAACCATTTAAAAGAAAAAATAAAAATAAAAGGGTGTTATTTTGTTTGCCAAAACCAAGTCATTGAAAAGCACATCACCCTCAACACTAGGAAACCAACCACCTTGCTTCCAACAACCTTCTTCTTGGGCCCCACATTGAGCTAGGTCTTAAGCCCATTTGAAATATTTTTATTTTTTATTTTTAATTTAACAATTTCATAGTTATTGTAAAAAAAATATTTAAAAAATAATTATTATATTTGTATGTATATGAAACCAAACCTAACTTGTAAATATAAATGTTAAAATGTAAAATTATAATAAAAACTCTAAATGTGAAACAAAATTAGAAACAAAAACTACTAATTTGAAACAAAATAAAAATTATCAATTTAAAAGATAAACCATAACTTGATTTCACCAATATAAACCTTAATTTTATTTTAAAAATATATACCATAAAATTGAAATGGAAATTGTAACCATTTTTCGCCCTAAATTTGAAACATAAACTCTAATTTTATTTCATGAATATAAACCCTAACTTTACCTATATATGATATATTGATTATTAAAATTATTTATTGATGTATAAAATTTGATAATATGTATGAAAATCAATATCACTTATATCTTGTCATGTCCTCTTCACCAAATCACTCAATGGCTTTACCTTTAGTGACTAGTTGGGTTTGTTGTATTTTTTACCATGAAAACTTTATGAATTCATCATTTTTTGTAAACTAAGCATTTATAAATAACTATTTGTGTTTCCTCTTGATATCATCTAATATATTTTTAGAGGTTTTATTGAATATAAATCCATATTTAGAGATGCAGTGTAGGAAATTGTATACCTTTACAATTTCACAATATGTTTGGGTCCCTTAATTTATTAGACTTAATTAAGCTCCTAATTTACCAAATTATGCATTCCAAAGCCTCATTTTGCTCGTTTCTCAAAAGGAGAACCTATATTTAACTAATGCAAATAATATTTATGCACCCCAAAATGAATGTGTCCTCCTTAAGTCTTGAATCCCAATTTTTAATATGTTTTTGGGATTATTTTAATTATTCAAATTTAATATGCAAATATCAACTTTTGGAATCTAATTTTTGAGAAATTAGATAAATGCCTATAAATACATAGTTATTTTATCAATTCAAAATCATCTAGCATTAAGGAAAATTTCACATCTAGTAAATATTATTATCAAAATCATTCAAAAGCGGCATTATCAGTCATCTACAATAGCAATCAAGATCCTAACATCATGTCAAGGTTATGTGTGTTCATATCATGTTTTAGAGTCAACATTGTGATGTAGGTTTCAAGCATTCAAGCATCAAATCAAGCAATCAATCAAGTCAATTCAAGCAAGATCCAATCCTTAGAGTGATGTGTTTGTATTCAGTCCTCTAAGGGTAGCCACTGAAGATTTGGTGAGTTGCAATGAGCAAGTTTTCATTCATCATTTCCTTCTCCTTTATCATTATTTCTTTCTATCAAGGTTTAATTACCAAACTGGGTTTGACCAAGGCAAACCCCCATTCACACAAAATAAATAATTTTTCCCTCTCTTTGTGTATGTGCAAATTTGCAGGTGAAAAAGAGTCGAAGAGATCTCAAAGGAGCAATTTTGCATTGTTGTCAAGCCATGAAAACTCAAATTCAAAATTTATTTCCGACTTTCTAATAGTGGGACCTGGGGCAAACGGAAGCTTGGATCCAATACCTGAGGACTGCTAAAATAGATTTTGGACCCCTCGTCTAGGACCCATTCGCCCTAGGGCGAACTTGTCCTCTTACAATGCTTAGATCCAAATTTTTATGCCAAGTAGGTGTTTAGACCCTTCTCAGATCTACCTACAAACTATGAAATTCATTTATGTAGCTTCAGGAAATTGCATTTCATTATCTAGGTCATATCATCTCATTAGTGTAGTTACAAAAAATCATTTCTAATTAATTCAAATTTGTCCATTGGCTCAAGGAAACTTGAGAAAGAATATCCAATGTTAGGGTTGACTCACCTTAGGATTGAAATTCAATCATATCTCCTTTGTGATCTCTCTCTCTCTCTTGTTTCCTAATGAAATTAGAGAAAAGAGGACACCCTTTTGTTCCTAAGTTCTTTGCATAAAGGAACTAGGACACCTCTCATCTTCCCCCATTTTCTTTATTTCATTATTCCATTTTGGGAAGAGAACCAAAATCCCACCATTTCCTATATTTCATTTTGGTGAACCCAACATTGTGCATCCTCTTTTTTTGATTTGGAGATAATTGAAACCCTAGATCTAGGTTTTGCATTATCTAGATTTTTCATTATCTAGTTTTGCATTGCATTTAGGGTTACAATTTGCAAAATTACATCATTCAAAAACATAAAAATATTGCATACATTCTGCATATTATATTGCATAAAAGTGTGTTTCAGTCATTTAGATCAATTTTTCATCAAAAAAATACATTCAAAAAAGTTATCATTTTGCTCATACATTGTCATAAAATTGCATTTACATTTCATATCAATTTCTAGAAATAATGTCACTGAAATACCTGTTTGCAACTAGGAACAAAGACTTTAAATATCACAAAAAATATTTAGAATTTAAATTGTCATACCCCTTGTCCAAGGAATCATTCACCCTAGGGCGAACCTGTCCTTGTACAAGCATTTTTCCATATTTCTACATGTTCATTTGTCTTTATTTGCTTTACTTTGTTGTACCATCATATCTCAGTTTTAGTTTTATAAATTGCAATTTTATGTAGTTGTTTGCATTTAGTTCAATTAGTCAAAGAAGTGCATTGTTTGAAATAAAAAATTGGCATTCAAAAGTAATCATTTTTAGATTTCTACATTTCTAGATCTGAAAATTGCAAATATCTTCTTCAATACTTGCATTGTGCTCCCTAGTTCTAAGTGTTTACTATCTCTATTTAGTGTGTTTTGTCCATTTTGGGTACACTTTTGGTTTGGTGAAACTTGTATGAGTATTACAACCTGGTGTCTTATTTCCAATACTTCAGTGAGACATAGTTTAATACTCATGCCATCCTGTGTTGGTACATCCATTGTGGATATTAGGTTTTCCAAATCTTTCACTCATAGTGTTGACACTAGTCAACCCATGTTGGATTCCATCCCCGATATGGCATGTCCTATGACCTCCAACTCTATTGATGTTGAATCCATTGTTGCCCATATCCCTCAAGAGAAACTAAAACAAATGGATAAAGGCTTAGAAAAACTTCAAGATTTTGTGAGCACAAATTATATTGTTGGTACTGCGGTTCCTATCATAGATAACATGAGAAGAATGCTTGACAATGAACATGGAATAGAGATTGTACGTAGCCTAGCTCACATCACTGATAAGCATATTCATATAGCGGCTAGTTGTGCTCAAACTTTGGGTTACACTCAAAGTCAAGGAGGAAATCAAATTCCCCCCCCTTCAACCACAACCTCTATTCCTACATACACTCATTCAAGTGTCACTACAACAATGCAACCTACCAACAATAGCATTCCAACTTTAGTTATTTCCACTAGGAATCCTCTTAGCTTTATGAATTCAAAAATAATATCTCCAAACCCTCCACCTCTCAAAAACTTTCAATTCATTTGTCCTCCCAACACATATACACCACCATATTCCTCTTTATCTCAAAACAAAAACCAATGATTCTCTCATAAACCAACTATTACAAAATTTCACATCCCTACAACAACAAATTGCAACATTGAACCAAAATCAAAATGGCCAACCTTCACAATACATGTCAAAAGAAACCCATTATCCTTTCCACAAGGCATAGATATCCCCAGATTTGAGAAATATGGTGGTAAAGGAGACCCTAGCAACCATGTTTCAACATACACAACCTTATGTAGTGACTTCATTTTTTAATATAAACTCTTGGCTAAACTTTTCCCTAGATCCTTGAAAGATACAGCCTTGGAATGGTTTTGTTCCTTACTGAATAACTCAATTAACTCATTCAATGAGCTTGTTTATGCATTTTTAAACCAGTTCCAAGTGCACATTGGTCCTAAGATGGCTCTACCTAATCTCATGCAATGTAAACAACAAAAAGATGAAAAAGTCACTGATTTTATAGCTCATTATCAATTGCTTTACTCACAAATCAACATTAAGGTTCCCGATGTTGATCTTCAAAGAATGTTCATTGATAAATTGCAAAAAAATATTAAAGAAAAGCTTGGGATGATGAAATTTTCATCTTTTACACACTTATGCATAGCTCTATGTGATTATCAGAACTCACTTAGTCAACATGTAGATAAAACCCTTTAACCTATCCTGAAAAGTTTGAAACTATGCACCAAAACAATTTTCAACCATTGAAGAAACCAAACAAGAGATTTATACAGATAATTCAACCTCAACCAACCCATCATGTTGAACCTCAAGTATCTGCCATTAAAACAACTCAATACCAACCTCAAGAAAGGAATAGACAATTCACTATGTTACCTAATACTCTCCATTCAATCATGTTACAAATCTTGAGCAAAAACCTAATCACCTTACCTCTTGTTAGACCCCTTGATACCACTAAGCATTTACCTCTGAATTATAATGCAATTTTTTTTTCCAATATCACCGACATAATGGACATGATACAAAATAATGCATACGTCTTAAAAATTTGGTACAAGACCTCATTGATTCTAATCACATCCAGATTGGCAGTTTTAATGATCAAGGAAATAAATTTGTGCCCCACCTAATCAAAATTTGCAAATCTTTACCAATCCCATGCCAAACCACTCCATCTCATTTGTAAAATCTAGTGATACAAAGAATGATGTGACGAACATTAACAACATACAAGACATAACTGATGGTGATAAGAGTGATAATGAGGATGATTTATATACCATGATTAGATTCATTGATGCTAAACCTCGTAAGGGCCAAAGCAAATTGTCTATGGAAATTGCTTTATCACATAGTGATATACTTAAACATGCACTTGATGGTCCTCATTACATAGCTGGAAGAATCAATGACAAGCCTATAAATGGGATATTAATTGATCTTGTATGTGTAGAGAATATGATCACTAAAGAATTCTTATTCATGCATGAACTTTACCAAGATTTTTATGAATAATTGAAAGCATGGATCAAAACACATAATAGTTCTGCTTGCCCTACAATCTAGGTTTTATAACTCTCCCATTAAATGTTGGACAAAAGTAATTAGATGTCTCATTCACCATCATCTCAACATTGAACCAATTTAGTGTGAAGTTACGCTACCCATGGCTACACTGCATGGATGTCGTCCCATCGGTTGATCATAAATGCTTAAAATTTCCATTTGGAAATGAGATTCCCATAGTGCATCATAGTGGTTTTAATCCTTTTTCTTCTCATGGGAACTTTTCATTGGATTTATTTTGGCTTGAACCCATGGAACCTATAAAGCCTCGTGAGGACATGTTTTTCAAATCTTATCAAAAGTTCAAGGCAAAGTGTATAGGAGAATTATCCCTTAGCAATATTCTTCAGTCCATTGATGTTTCTCCTTCTCAACTTACCATTGATGAACCTATTCTTGAGCCAAAATCCCTTCCAAGTAACCAAGACAAATCTCCCATAATTTCTCAACCCATCTCATGTAAAAGACCAAGAGATAACAATACAACTCTTGTTGTTCCTCCTATGATCAAATAAGTTTATAAACCTAAAGATAAATTGGTTGACCAACCCTTGACGGTTCCTTATGTTCCTCCTATGCAGGAAGAAAAGAAACCAATGGTTGATAAAACCACTCCTACAGCATCACAACTTGAAAATCATGCAAGAAAAAACTAAAATGCTAAAGAGTGTAGGCGCATACATCATGCTATTGCTCACCAGTTAGAAGAAAAGAACAAATCAACAATCAAATATCAAAATATAACTCAAACAAAGCATGATGATTCTCCACCTTCACCACAACAAAAATATAAGCATACAATGGACATTATCATTAGACCTCCTATTGTGATTAAATTGGATGATGATGAGATTATTAAAATTGATGAGGAAGTGCATCATAAGCTGAATTTGTTATTAAATCATCTTCTATGAACTTAGATGTGGGTAATCGTGATGATCCTCCTAAAAAGAGTGCATCACCACGTGTTGAACCTAGTGATTGTCCTAGTATGATACTTGTTGTTGCCCCTTTGGCTAGTTATTCACCTTCCATATATGATGAACAAGATTGGGATGCAGATGACTTGCTTTAGGTTGGATCGCATGTGTCATACTCGCTTTGTTCTTTCTATGTTCTTTGTGTGATTGCATGTGCATAATGTGATTCCCTGTATTGTGTTGCTTAGTGTGTCTTTATGTTTGTGAGTTTTCTTTGGATGACCCTTGTTACGTTGTTGGTGCAAGGATACAAAGGAAGCGAATTTGTTGTGACATTCCTCTATTTGTATCTACATTCTTCTATCTGTCGTAAGCATTATCTTTTCACTTGTCTTATGTTTTCCTTTTGGGTATGATGCAAGGCATTGAGATATTTAGGTCTCTTCCATGTTGGCCCAAAATCTTCTCTTTGTTTTCACTCTCTATGTGTCATTCCTCCTTTGTGTTCATTGTTCCATGAAGTATTTTGGGAATGATGATGGTTCCAAGATCTATTATATCACTATAGCAAAAGACATGTGCTGACCTTGAATCCATGGATACCTTATGTGCTATCTTAGGATTGCATGTGGTGGCAACCTCATTTTCATGATATAGCTTTATTTGGAAACATATGTTTGGCATTGGGCTTTCCAAATATGCTCTCATTACCCTTTAATAAATTGCATATATCATTTTCTACTTTAAATTAATTGCTCACAACATGGTGTTTAGAAATTCCTTTAAAGTGGGGGCATACATTGACATTATTGCATTAACATTTTTGGATTAAAGGTTGATGCCAATAGTAGAACAAAATGGATTCTAGGCTTGAGAGATACACTTTTCATGCTATAATGACTTGTTTCCTAATGTTCCCATATTCAATCTTCCACTAACTTTTTGAGATAAAAGGTTGATGCCAATGATGGAACATGATGGATTCTAGGCTTGAGAGATGCACTTCTCATGCCCTAATGGCTTATTTCCTAGTGTTCCCATTTTTAATCTTCATTTCTTGCTTCACTTTTTTCATAGAGGTTGAACTTAGTTTAGCATTCGCATAGTATATTGATCATGTTGTGATGCCTTATCAAATTTTTCAAGGAGTATAACTTTTGGTATGGTTGACATATGGAAGGCCTATAGACCTAGCGTGACTTTTCCATCTGCCACTCATTGTTGTGAGTTCACACCTTGTAGACCTAGTGTGTGTTTCTCATTGTTGCCTTGGGGGATCACCTAGTGTATACTGGACTACGCTAGCCCTTGTAAGCATATTTTTCATGACCACCGAGCATAACACAACTTGCTTTCCAGTGAATCCATGAGCGTATTTGATGGATGTGGCATAATGCAACTTTCTAGTTCATCCATTTTTACATTATCTTTAATATTTCATGCTTGTGTATCTTGTCTTGTTGCAAATATCTTACACATCTTGTGTGTCCCTTTGTCCTTATGTTGGTTTTCCATGGGATCTTAGATCCTAGGGGCTTAATCACCCTTTGTGATCTTTGTCATCCTATCTTTCTAACATTTGTACACTTGGACCTCTCTTGACGAATATTTGTCTACTTTAGTGTGAGTTTGAGTGTAAGCTCATATTCTCACTAAAGTGGGGGCTAAATGTAGTGTAGAAAATTGTACACCTTTACAATTTCACATTATGTTTGGGTCCCTTAATTAATTGGACTTAATTAAGCTCCTAATTTTTCAAATTATGCATTCCAAAGCCTCATTTTGCCTGTTTTTGAAAGGGGAACCTATATTTAATTAATACAAATAATATTTTAAGCACCTTGAAATGAATGTGTCCTAGAATTTTGAGTCGAGACCCATTCACCCTCCTTAAGTCCCAGATCCCAATTTTTAATATGTTTTTTACGATATTTTAATGATTCAAATTTCATATGCAAATGTTGGATTTTGGAATCTAATTTTCAAGAAATTAGATAAACACCTATAAATACATAGTTATTTTATCAATTCAAAATCATCTAGCATTATGGAAAATTTCACTTGAGAGAAAATATTTTTGTCAAGAGCATTCAAGAGTAGCATTATCGGTCATCTACAATAGCAATCAAGATCCTAACATCATGTCAAAGTTATGTGTGTTCATATCATGTTTTGGAGCCAACATTGTGATGTAGGTTTCAAGCATTCAAGCATCAAATCAAGCAATCAATCAAGTCAATTCAAGCAAGATCCAATCCTTGTAGTGATGTGTTTTTCTTCAGTCCTCTAAGGGTAGTCATTGAAGGTTTGGTGAGTTGTAACGAGAAAGTGTTCATTCATCATTTCCTTCTCCTTTATCATTATTTATTTATATCAAGGTTTAATTAGAAAACTAGGGTTTGACCAAGATAAACCCCCATTCACACAAAATAAACAATTTTTCCCTCTCTTTGTGTATGTGCAGATTTGCAAGTGAAGAAGATTTGAAGAGATTTCAAAGGAGAAATTTTGCATTGTTGTCAAAGTTGTCATCATTATTGTCAAGCCATGAAAACTCAAATTCAAAATCTATTTATGACTTTTCGATAGTGGGACTTGGGTAAAATGGAAGATCAAATCCAATACCTAAGGACTACGAAAACATATTCTGGACCCCTTGTCTAGGACCCATTTTCCCTAGGGAAAACCTATCTTCTTACAATGCTCAAATCCAAATTTTTATGCTAGGTACATGTGTCCAAACCCTTCTCAAATCTACATGTAAACTATGAAATTCATTTATGTAGCTTCAAGAAATTGTATTTCATTGTCTAGGTCATATCATTTCATTAGTGTAGTTGCATCAAATCATTTCCAATTAATTCAAACTTATCCATTGGCTCAAGGAAACCTGAGAAAGAATATCCAAGGTTAGGGTTTAGTCACCTTAGGGTTGAAAGTCAATCCTATCTCCTTTTTTATCTCTCTCTCTCTTATTTCCTAATGAAATTAGAGAATAAGGGACACCCTTTTGTTCCTAAGTTCTTTTCATAAAGGACCTAGGACACCCCTCGTCTTCCCCAATTTTATTTATTCCATTTTGGGAAGAGAACCAAAATCCCCCTATTTCCTATATTTCAAGGGATATATTTTGAAGACTTATTAAAATCATATTCTTGCTTGTGGCCATATGTTGTCTGAATTTATTTCATTTATAGGGAAATCAACCAAGGTAACAAGGTCCATATACAATATTCATGAAATATTAACTAGAGTTTTTCTTGAATGATTGATTATGTAGGTGCTAAAAGTCTCCATGGTCTCACCTCACCTTGAACTTAGACATATACACTCAATGTTGGCCCAATATCAATTTTTCCATTACTTTTTCCTACTTCCTTCTTAGAATCACCATACATGACAACATATATATGTGAATTTTTCATAAGATTTCATATTTTTTTATCTTATTTATGTTTAGTGGAAATTACCCTAGAATACTTTGGGTTCAACTTCCATCTCTTCATATTTGAAACCATATTTCTATTTCTTCAAAATCATTCTCATTCTTGTTAACACCACTTTTTATTAGGTCTTTAATATTGAACCATAATTATGTTGCATTCCTAATCCTCCTTGGGAATTTCTTTTTTGACCAACAAAATATTTTTTTTTGCTTCGCAAGAGGAATTGTATTAATAAACTAAAATTACACGCATCTACAAATGCAGGAAATAGGGTAGAACTCAAAACCAGAAGGGCACCAAAACGCCATCCCATATCAACCTTTAGGAGACACACGAAACTGACTTCCAAGCCACCCATCCACCAACACCAGAACAAACCAACCAGGTGGACCCTACAAAATTTCCAACTTTGGCAAAAAGAGAAGATAACGAGAGCTTATAGAAACCCTAAGCCACACCTTACCAACCGAGGACTGTACACCACACAAAAAAATGGGGACACCAAAATTCACCAAGACCCAACATTTATAGAAATCCATTTGCTTTCGCAAAGGCATCAAACTCCTGAACCCATTCCATATCACATACCTCAACCATTTTGAATATTTTCTTGAGAAAATTTATTGCAACCGCAACAATCATCCTATGACGAATAAGATCCATCCCTTTTAGATCTAGGAGGAAAGGAAAAATCTTAATTGCTTCCTCGAGAACCTTTACTAGCTCCATATTGCACGGACGCAGGGCACCCTTTCCAAGGATGGAAACTTTTAATGCCTCCTCCAGACCACCTAGGAGCTCCTCTTTGAACAATTTGGCCATTAGGATCTTAGCTTCAGCCTTGGGGACCCGATTATCCAATGTGGAAGCAAGAAACCGTGACACCACCTGCAAGTTTGCTCGAAAGAACTCATTTTGTTCCAAGTGCCCCTTGCCAAGCACCAATGAAATATTTTATATCATATATTCTCAAAGAATTTTTATAGATAATTGTTTAATAATCTTGAAGGATTCATTGCATTCCTTCTAGTTATGAAATCTAGAATAACCAATCTTGGTAGTAGGGAAAAAGTCTAACCTTGTTAGAATATTTGAAGTGAAACTAGTTAGCTAAATACATTTGCCTCATAAATATTTGTATAGATAATTCTTGGTGGAATTTGTCAAGGAAGATTATAAGGATGTACATCATATCCATAAACCTTGATGGTGGTGTATCCATCATATAAGAACTAATCCTCATAATTATAAGTTAATGATTCATAAATCCACATATCCAATGATGTAATGAAGTTATTAACTGCATTGATCAATCTAATCCTATTCAACCAAATATATGAGCTTTACTAGTAATGGGGTCAAAAAAATACTTTCAAAACTCTATATGAGGGAAAGTCATTGTGCCTATCCATGTAGACTATCAAAGATTAGACAAGTGTGATCCCTCCATTGTGTTGATCTAGGAGAGCTATTTAATCCCTTTGTGGATCTAGTGTCTCATTCATCTTGCAAAAGATAAAGCTATAAAACAAGAGTGAATAACCCCTAAACTTTTTTAGTGGTGTTATTTTTTATATTCCACTAACTCAGTGGAGTTCCTTAGAGAAGTATTCTTCAAATTCATAGAGATTAATCTTGTTGGAATTCTATTTATTACATAAAAATTGTGTGACTCTTTAATTTTATTTTACTCGGCATTGAGCCATCTTACTTGGCAAATGATGGGTGGATATATCTAAAGTATGGGTAAAAAATGTTTCCATATATTAGCTCTACATAAAAAACAAGAGTAATAAAATCCAAAGGCTTTTCATTTCCAAGGGGAAACCTATGAAATATCAACCTAAGCCTCTCGAACCTACCCTTATTAGTTGTAAATTCCTAACCAATTTCTTCAATAACAACATTGTATTTTTATTTTGCCTTAATTTGAACACCTTATTAGTGGTATTTTCATCCAACTTAAAATTAAATGCATATTCCCCACTCCCATTTCTCTAATTGCTTCATTATACTTTTTTGCATCCCATTCTACAATATCAAGGATAAGGAAGAAATTTAGCATTACTACCTTCACTAGCTCTAGTCATCACACATTATTTACTCAAATTTATGTATACTTCTTAGACCATTCCTTATGAAACAATTTTCATCCTAAGAAAAGTAACCATGGAGTCCTCTATATTTCCTTTAATGTCTTTAAAATTTCCTATAGAAATATCCCCTTTTCTAGAAGAACTTGTGTATTTTTAGATCTTCATGGGTTTGAGTAAGTAATCTCCTAGCTTAGAGATCTTTAGGTAGTGCCATTAATAATTTATGATAATCTAAATCTTTTCCAATTATAATGAATATAAAATTATATCTAACATAAGGCAAGTGCTACCAGTAGAGATAGCTCCCTATTTATTAAAAAAAAAAACATTATAAAACCTTGTGCATGATGTACATCAGACCATCAACATGTTCATACATTCTATCTATTTGAGATGGAGAAAATAGATCTACATAATCTCAAATGAGCAAAAAACTCCTCAAGATTACCATTTTCAATTCCTTCCCTAAATATCCTTTGAGCACTATCTACCTCCTAGCCTCTATGTCTAACCCTGGTAAAGAGCATTGGACTTTTGTTAAGAGGTTGTTTAGATATTTGTGAGGTACTTCTAATTACTGTTTGTTTTATCATGGTACTAATATTTTGGTCAAGTCATTAGACATACAAGGATTTGTTGATGCACATGGGGTAGGTGACCTGGATAGTCGATGGTCCACCAATGGGTATGTGTTTACTCTATTTGGAGGAGCAATGAGTTGGATGAGTAAAAGGAATTCTATAGTTGCTTTATCCACCACAAAATCAAAGTATATGGTTGCTATTCATGTCTCTAAGGAGGCAATTTAGTTACAAAGGTTGTGCACATGTATTGGTTTTGATTGCAAAGTTATTTATATTAATTGTGATAGCCAAAGTGTAATTCATTTAGCTAAGAATCTAAAATATCATGCACAAACTAAACATGTGGATATTCAGTATCATTTTGTTCGTGAATTGATTTCAAATGGTCAGATTGAGCTGAAGAAGATTGACACATAGGAGAATGTTGCAGATGTTCTCACCAAACCTTTGAGCATAGACAAATTTACTTAGTGTAGGAAAGCCATGGGCCTTGTTATTTGTGCTTAGTTGGTATATGTTTATGTTTTCCTATGAGTGTATTTACTGTATGATATCAAGTGGGAGAATGTTGGGATAAAGGTGCCATCAACCTTATAAATATAATGTAATTTAATTAAGCCTACTATTATTTTTAATTCACTCATAAGGGATGGAACGTTTCATTGATAGTGGTAATTAATTTTTTACTGGCTTCAGTGATTACTGTTTTACCGGTGGGGAGTTACTATGTTACTTTTACTAGATAGTTGTCACGGTAATGGTGAAATGGTCAAACAAGATATTCTAGGCATCCACCTTGGGAATCTAGCATTATGACATATTATGACAACCATCATAATTTGTAAGAGCATCTATGACAACTATGACACCTGTCATAAGATTCTATGATGACTATGACAACATCTATGGTAGAATATTTGCTATCTTGGTCCCTAGGAACCCATACATGAAAGATGCCTTACGATAGTTGTAAGAGCGTCTATAAGAGGTCATTATGAGTGTAGAGTCTAATTAATGTGTTGTAAACTTGGTAAAGTCTACTCAATTCAGAGGGTTAACTCATTGAACAATCCACTTCACATTGTTAAGACTTACATTAAATCATCAACCAAGGTGCGTAAGCTTATGATGGTACTGCACTATATGTGCCTTCACAGACTCATGTACACCTAAATTATCCTTTGAAAACTTTATTCAGACTATTATACTTTGTTAGAACCTTACAAAATTGTAAAAATAGTAAAAGTAGTTACAAAACCTAATGGATATGGGTACCTCCAGCATAGGCTATAGGTGACTACTAATAACAAGTAAACATAGAATCAATCTAAAACTTATTTAGAATAACAAAGTAATCAAATATAACCTCTAAAGTGCTAAGATTCACTATTTAGATGATTATTCATGAACAACAACTAATGTAATCAACCATAAGAATTATTCTACTTTACTTGCAATGTATTTATGAAACAATAAAAATGTTATTAACAGGAATACATAAATGAATAAGTAAGTAAATGAAGTGAAAGGTAGTACCTCGAGTGGACAGCTCAGGGGATTGTCTCACTTAATTAAGAACCAAATCTAACTTAGAATCTTATACATCCATGTAACATACAACTCCATTTATTGCATATCACCAGATATTCAAACAAAATCCTTCTTTAGATTGTATTCAATAATGGCATCTTAACAACATGTTTTTGGATAACTTAAAATTGGAAAATGACTAACTGCTTAATAACTTGTAACAACCAACTAACTTTGCTATGAGCTCATCCCCTAATTTTATACAAAAATAGGGAGAGACTTATTCAAACTACTAACTAATTGAAACCATTAATCCCACTCCTAAATATGAGGATATGGAATTAAGATTGGCTTATTTATTCTAACTAAAAAGGAAGAAAAGACCTATCCAACAAAGAACTTAAATGAAACAACTTGCATGTGAAACACATAGGCAAATGTTCAAAGTTCTAGAACAAGTATCCTCCTTTAGTATTTATTCCCCCATGATGGTTCACGTCCAGCTCCACAACTTCCTACACTTTAGGTGGTTTGAACTTCAATGATCCCTTGTTCCACTGCTTTGGTTCTTGCTACAAATACTCTATTCTTGTTACCTTATGCTGAGTTACAGAAAGATTAATCCATACAACACACATATACAACTAACCTTCATAATTAAATCACATAATTCTATTCATATGCATACATTCTCATATTTAAATCATGCAATTGTTATGAATATTATCACCATATTTCATATTCTTCAAACTAGGTTCAAAGTTGCAAGGTATTTTATGAAAGGATAACATATTATGGAAGTTTTTGTCTGAAAGCTACTTAGAAAATATATAAAAAGTGCCTGAAAGCATATGAAAAGTAATAGAAAAAGCACCAATGATCAAACCCATCATTCCCCCCAACGTATCATTTTGCTTGTGCTCAAGCAAAAATACTTGATTAAAACCACCTAGGGAAGAAGATTATAGTATAAAGCAATCTACCTAAGATCCATGACTGCATTGACTCCCTTTCCCTATTTGAGATAAAAGCCATTATAACATGCAAGCTTATCCAGCTTAAGTGATTCCACATTCGTACATTGATCGTTCTTTTCCCCTGTCCAATACAGTACTAGATGAAGTAGAATAGGAGGGTGATAGGTATGCAGAAGCCATTCCACTCCTCTTATTCCTAAAATCTTGATATACTTGTACAATCTCTCAAAAATACTCATAAAATTATAGAAAGAGTAAGGCTCTTTCTTCTATAACTCTAGAGTCAAGCTTTTCCACCTATTTTCCACATATTTTAGGCAATCTTGGAGGCTATTCCTTGCAAGTTGTTGTATCCTTTTATAATCCCAAAGTCTCAAGTCTACAATTACTTTTCCCATACCCCGGTGAGAAAGGAGTGTCAAACATTGAGTAATGACTCTATTGGGATCTGTTGCTTCCTTTCTGAGCTGCAACGATATTGTTTTCTCTTGTTCTTCATATTTTTTCGTTAGTTCCCCTCAGAGCTGTTCATTCCTGAAATAGGATTCCAAGGCCCTTGAAAATCCCCAACATAGATTAAGGGATTCCATTCAGTTTCCTCTGTCATCACATAGTTGTGGAGTAAATACTCACACAATTGATCCTACTCCTCCAAGTTAACTGTAATAAAGAAACTAAGGAAACTATGCCTCTTATTTAAAGAAAATGACTGATCATTAATGAACTTATTAAACTAAAAGCTGAGAAACTTCTCTTTTAAGAACAATGCATACACTCTAGGTGGAGGTCTACATTCAATAATTTGAATGGCTCTATCTACCACTTATGTCAATTTCTCCAATTTATTCAATTTCAATTTCTTACTTTTCAGTGATGCATTCAAAATATGTTTCTCCTCCAGTTTTCTTTTTCTTGCTTGAATTGGTTAGTGACTTTTAACAATTCCAATCCTAGAGACAAAGTTGTATGATATGTTGGTGTTTTTACAATAAGGGGTCATGAATTTAATGCTACATTTTCCTGAACCCCTATTTTATCCTCAGCTATCTATGATAGTAGATCCAACTTAGCTCTATGACTGTAAGTCTGTATCTTTTCTTCCAACTCCTAAATTCTTATCTCCTTCTCTTTGTCTCTCTACTCATACCTTCTCACTTGTTCTTACAACTGCTCTATTCTATCAAGAGCTTCTTGAAACTCTTTCCTTATATTTTTGTCTTCCAACAATTCTTCCTTTTCTTCAAAATTCAAATCATCATCATCCCTTGAAACATCAAAAATTTCCCTATTGGGGCTACTGGGGACTGACTTTCTTGTTTTCTTTGCAATAAAGACATCCTCTAAATCAGAGTCAAAGGAAGAAGAAATATACCTTCTTTTTCTAATAGGCACATTAACCTTTCTAGGAATATCAACATAAACATATTCAGGGCCATCTCTTTTCCTCTATGTGTTTGTTTCTATCATCATTGCATCCTGATCTTACTATCCTTCATTTCTTTCTTCCTACTTATGCTCTTCCATGCTTCTCTTTTCAACATTATGCCTTCTCAACCTACCTGAGCATCAGGGAGTAATAGTTTCCTGTGTAACTTTTCTATTTTTCTTCCTTTCATTCCCCTTTTTCTTCTCTATGCCTTCCTTTACAACATTTTTCTACTTCTCAATACCTTTCTTCTTCTTTTTCCCTTTAGAAGATGTTGATGCAACACTTCTTCTATTTATATGGTTTTGAGATGATGAGGGCTCTTCTGTTACCACTGACATATGTTCTGATATATCATGTTGTTCAGACCCACTATGGTTGTAGGTAGATGAAGCCAACAATGTAACAAGAGAATTTCCTCTTTCAGATTCATTTTGCTCACATTCAATTTCTGATTTAGACCCACATTGAGGTTCATCCTCTGCTTTAGGTGCCTCAAGCAACTGAGTGATATCCTTACAATTTTTAAAATCATCCCAATTAACCTGTGGGTGTTGAATTCTCATACTTCTTTTAACCAGTAAGATTATCAAGCAATGATGGGACAGTGTGATGTCTGTTTGTTTCCTCTAATATTCATTTTCCATTATCTTCAACATGTTATAAAGAAAATTGGGTACATTCACCAATTTTCCATGCCGTAAATGATTTAACAGCTTAAAATGCACAATGTATAAGAGGTTGTGACGACCATCACAAGTAAAATATTTAATAATATAACTAGCGCATTTTCCCCAAAAGAATGGAAGGGAAAGCCACTTTGTACCTTGTGATGTGGAGTCCAAAATTTATCCTTGCTCATAGAACTCTTCCCTTGCCGCCATTGCATCTGCACGAGCTGGGTATTCAGACCCTGTCCGAGGTAATCCTGTGACTTGAGCAATTGCCATTTCAGAGGCATCTACTACCAACCCTCTCACTATTGCTTCATCATATTGTAATGTTGCTGCAAAATATATTGCTATGTCATTATCATACTTTGTTAGCTTCAAGAAATAGTCCAACCATCCTACTCTGGTAAAGAGAGGTAAAACCATCAAATCATCTAATATTTCTTTATGCCCAAATGGTTCTCTGCGTATAACATCTCCTCCCATTGTCCTATTGTTCTGCAACCTTGTAGAATTCAAATTATACTCAAAACTCGACTCCAACACCTTTTAAAACCCTCCAATTCACTGTTCCTTCAAATACCTTCCCTTATACTCAATACTGCAACTCATAATCTCTTTTTCCTTTAACTCAATCAAGTGTAAACTTAGCTTATTTTAGGGTAAAAATCACATTATCAAAATTAACAAAGAGGTATTTTATGTTTAGGAGTTTTAGAAGGATGGAATAAAATGATATCTAACAAACTTAGGTGGAAAAAATCAAGAAACATCATGACTATAATACCCTTTCCCCCAACTTTAATTGAAGTGACCTCACTTTATGCATGACTTAATAGGGGTTATGAGAAAATAATGGAAAGTATTGGTGAAATATTTTTTGCATGCATAACTTAAATCAAGAATAATACTGAATACAAAAAGAAATCTAGTTTAATTATGAGAAGTTACATGTCATACATGCGTAATGGCAATTATCGCACGAAACAAGTTGGAACCAGATAAACATGTACTTTATTGTGCAATTGATTTGATCGACATTAAATGCATGAGAGTGGATGAAAAGTTGGCAATGGTGATTTGATTGGGATTGGCTATGGGCGCGCTATTGGGAAATGAATGAGGCATGTGATATGAGCAGAATGCGTGAGAAAACAATTCAATTTTGTTAAGGTAGTGTAGGTTTAGGTACAACAAGTGTTGTTGCTGATACTTCAAGCACAAGGCTTGTCTATATTTGACAAATGAACTTTTCAGGTCCCTACAGAAACAGGTCCCAATAAATGTTGAATGACTAGATAATAGGTCCCTCTGGAGTAGAGTATGTTCATCATGGAGAATGTGTTGTGTGTGCATGAATAATGTGTTGTGTGTGCAAGTTGTTTAAAACATGGGAAATTATGCCTGGGTGATTTTAGGGGTTGAGTTGTGTAACTCAACCTCTGGATCACCAAACGTGCTTGGTATGTCCCTTAATACTGATGTAGGACTTTGTGAATCAGTTTTTGTTTTAGGTTCATTACAAGCACCATATTGTTGGATCAGTGAAAAGATGAAGTCATCATGCTGCATTGGTTTCTTATATAACTTAAATCTGTGACCATTAACAAGAAGTGAGAATCAGGCTGCATCAATGGTATGCAATTGTACTACTCCTTTTGGGTAAACCTTGCTAATTTCTTAAGGGCCCAACCACCTAGACTGGAATTTTCCCTTGAAATCTTTATACCTTGAGTCATATAGTAGAGCCCAATCTCCTTCGATGAATTCTTTTATCTTTATGTATTGATCATGCCATTTCATTCGCTACTACTGCATAACCTTTGTATGATGGACTGCTTCCATGCGTATCTCATCCAACCCATTCAAAGAATGTAACCTTTCTTTATATTCCTATGTTATATCCATTCCCAACTATACTATTGTCCTCAATGTTTTGTACTCAAATTCAATAGGCAATACTGTTGTTTTTCCATAAACTAGTTCATAAGGGATAAAGCCTTTAGTTGTCTTCCATGTGGTTCTATATTCTTAAAAAACTTTTGATAATCTGGATACCCAATCTCTCCTATGAAGCTACAATGTTTTTGTCAATATATTTTCAATCTCATTGTTGGTTACCTCTACTTGACCATTAGCTTGAGGATGATATGGGGTAGATTTCTTATGCTTGATCTGATACTCTTCCACTAATTTGGCAATTAGGTCTAATGTGAATTATGGTCCTTGATCAATCACTATCTCTTTAGGTGCACCATACCTAGTGAATATCTCCTCATATAAGAATTTTTCTACATTGCCATCTCTAGCAAACTGCAATGCTTTTACCTCTACCCATTTGGTTAAGTAGTTAGTGCACTCCAATATGTATTCCTTGTTATTTGAACCAAGAGAGATAGGTCTAATAAAATCCAACCCCCATTTATCAAAAAGAGCCAGTGTCAACTGGGGCTATAAGGGAATTTCATCACTTCATGTGGTTCTTCCCATTCTTTGGCATCAGTCACAATTTCTAGTATAGTTAACAAAGTCTTTATGTAGGGTTGGCCAGTAATATCCTGTTGTCAAAATCTTAAAGGTTGTCCTCATGGCTACAAAATTTCCACCACAGGGTTCATCATGGCATGCTTTCAATATATCAAACACTTCATCCTCCCTAATACATCTTCTCATAATGTTATCTAGGCTAGTGTAAAATAAAAATTCAGAAATATAAGAATAAGGGAAGCATATGTGAACCAACTGTCTTTTCTCTCTTGGAGAAAAGTAGCCTGGAATTTTCCCTATCACCAAATAGTTAGCTATGTCAATAAACCATGGAGTGCGTACATTTAGAGCAAATGGATGCTCAACAGAAAAAGAATCATCAACTACTCCTTATGTTGACTAGGTAGGCAATCTAGATAGAAAATCAACAACCACCATAGCCTTTCCGAGCTTGTCAACTATTGTTATGTCAAATTATTGCAACAACAATAACCACCTTACAAGTCTTCCACCTACTACTAGTTTATTCATCAAGTATCTAATTGTTGTATGATCTCTATGTATGAACACTTGAACTTGTTATTGTCATAAACAACTACAAACATATCTTTTTCTGTCACAGTATAGTTTAACTCTACTCAAAGATTTTTGTTGATATAATATATTGCATATTTCTTATTCCCTTCTTTTTGCCCTAGGACTGCTCCAATGGCAAGGTCTAATGCATCAGTGTGTATGTCAATTGACAATGTCCAAAGCTCCCTTTAATTTATCAAATGAACTCTAATAGCCTTCAGCCCAATCAAACTCACTGTCCTTTGTCAATTAAATAAACAAAGGTGCAACAATTATGCTGAAATCTTGGATGAATCACCTATAATAACCTACATGTCCAAGGAAGCTTCTTACATCATTTTGATTCTGTGGTATAGGTAGGGTAGATATAATTTCAATCTTCTTTGAGTCAACCTGTATTCCTTCACTGGATATAAAGTGTCCTACCACAATTCCTTGTGTCATCATCATGAAACACTTCTCATTGTTGAGTGATAGATTGTGTTCCTTACATCTTTTTAACACTTTCTCCAAGTTACTAAGAGCTTCTTCATAACTTTCACCATAAGTGGTGAAATCGTCCATGTATATCTCCATGTAGTTATGTGTAAAATCAAAAAATATGTTGAGTACTGCTCTTTGAAAGGTAGTTGGAGCATTGCACAAACCAAAAGGTAAGACAAAATATGCATAAGTTCCCCAGGGGCAGGTAAATGTTGTCTTATCTTGATCTTTTGGTGCAATCTTGATCTAGTTATAACCACTGAAAAAAATGAAAAATATTTCTTTCCTACCAAGAATCAAGAACTTGGTCAATAAATGGCAGTGGAAAGTGATCTTTCCTTGTGGCAACATTTAATTCCTTGTAATCAACACAAACTCTCCATTTCCCACCTTTCTTGGGAACTATTACCAATGGTGAAACTCATTCATTGTCTGAAATAGGGTATATGAAACCTACATCTAAAAGCTTTTAGAGTTCAACTTTCACTATATCTCTTAGAGCTAGATTCATGCGTCTTTGTGGCTGTCTTATAGGTCTACAACAATCATTAATGTAAATCCTGTGCATGCATATATTAGGATCAATGCCCTTTATATCATGGTAATCCCATGCATATGTGGCTAAGTGTGCCTAAAACATTGATTGCATAAAATTTTGATGTTCCTCAATCAAGGAATTATTAATATTTAACATCTTCCATGGAATAATTTCCAACTCCTTTGACAACTCTTGAATTGATGAGAGATCAAGGCTTGGTATAATGGGTAAACATTGATGGGGGGGTAATGAATGAAATAGCTGTGATATCTCTTTTGTAGAATCATTTGGTACAATACTTTGCAAGGGGTCTTGTAGGCATATGAGACAATCCTACTACTGCGGGCTTTTGCCACAGTCATTTTGGATTATATGAGTGTTATCACGAGGGATTACACCTGAATGCAAAGCTGCAAATCTCAAAAATCCCATGTAACATGGGAACACTTTCGAGCTTGTGGGTTGCTCATAACGAAAGTGAATCTCTAGATTGTGGGCTGGTTCCCCTTTTGATCTCCTAGAATCTAACGATTTGTGTGGGAAAATGGATAAGGATTACTGAATGAAACTTTAATGGTAAACTACTTCTAGGAGGTGCTGCACCAAAGAAAACTAAATGTAGACTGATTTACAACTAATACTCTAAGAAAATCTGTCAACAAAACTCAACTCGAGCACCTTAATCACATAAATGTTTCACTAAAAGGCTTTACTTAATTTTACCTTACTAAGGAAAACTGGGTTTTCACAAATTAAGAGAAAATATAAACTTTAAAAGCACAATTAGTAACTTGTGATAAATTTCAATTGTGTATATGCATCAATAAATGAGACATAAATTTAAAGGTTTCTAGTTTGAAACACATTAAACTTGCATCAAATCACTTAAAAGATACAAAACACCAAAAGCTTCAAAGGTAAACTATATTTCTTTTGAATATTCTAAAGGAAAATTCTACAAAAACTCGAACAATATGCTAAATGTAAAATACTGCTATATATTAATCAAATAAAAGTAGAGTTACAAGATATTCTCTTTGCATTATGCAAAGGAAGAAAACAAGAACTGAGAAAAAGACTAAGTCTTTTCTCAATATATACAATGAGATGAAACTCCAATGTGCCAAGAGGTGGAATTGAGAGACAACTAAGAGTGAAAAATAACTCAAAAATATCCCCCATGAGCAAAGAAGAAAAGCCTCGAAAAAAGGGGCCACAATTGAAGTAAATTGAACACTGAATGTTGCAAACTCTTCCCGATATTGTGCATGATCAAAAGGTTCTCAAAATTGATGTGGAACTACAAGAATCTCCACTATTTACTCCATTTAATCTTTGCATGATTAGTTGACTAAAAAGAAACTGAAGTCTCCACCTTTGCATGATCTGACCCTTAGTTCGCTTCAGTTATCACTTTTGCATGATTTTGGAAAAGGTAATTGTATGATTAAACATTAAAGATAATCAATCAATGATTATTTTAATATTTAATATGTGTCTCCTCTTCATACATCACATGTTAAATATTAAGGTAATATTATCCTTAATATTTAATTACATTGTTATTTTTTTTGTCAATTATCATGCAAAAGGTATAAGTGAAGGACTCCTTCCATTGTGTGTGTAATAATATAGAAGTTCAAAAAGCTATATTATCAAACCTTTATATCCTAAGTCTCCAAGCATCAAACTCACGAGCCTCCTTTATTCACTAGGTCAATTGACTTAAAAGTCATAGACCATGGCATGATGAAATGATTTTACTTTTTAAAACAAGTTAAAAATTCCCATCATTGAATTAGGGATTTGGTAAAACATTCAACCCCTAAGTCAATGCCTTCATTCATCATTTTGTATATTTTGGGAAAACACCCTGCTACTGCGCCACCATGAGCTAGGTTGGAAGCTCAAAATTCTTCATTTCATGTAGATTCTGAGTGACTTTTTGAAGGTTCTTAACAGGAAAAAACAAAGTATTATTTTTTCACAAATCTGGACACTTTTCTCCATTTCAAAAGCATTTTTAGGCTTATAGTTGCGGCCATGAGATAGGTTTTTGATGTAATCTTTGATTTTTTCACTCTCTATTGATATTTCATGACTCTGAGGCTGCCATGGTGGATTTTTTGAAGCCTTCATACTGCGGTTTTGAGTGTATTCTTCCACAAAAACAATAGGTAAGATCATTTAAATCTCAACACTATTTCTCCTTGTTTTTTGCAACCACAAACTTGATTCGAGCTTTTCCATTTTATGGGGCTTTGTGTGTTTGTGCTCCTTCACTTGAATCTGCAGAAAAATGGGTTTGAAACCCTAGATCATAGCTCCATTTCTTCTCTTTCCAAGGTCGTAGGCTTGAGATTCTCAATCTTTTTCTTTGTTTGTATTTGTCTGCCACTAAAGAGAGAAACCCTCTATTTTTTTGCATACTCTTCCTTTTCAATTTATGCTCAAGAGTTTGTTCATTTGTGTTGGCCGCAAGCCTTGATCTTCTTTGTATGCCCGAGGGTTATCTTTGTTACCTTCTCCATATGAGCACGACCATGCCATAACTGTATGTAGCTTTTGCTAAAATCCCACCATTGTAACTGGGGTTTTAATTCCCATTCTTATGACAATCTTCATATAATTTTGTTCATGTCTAGAATGAGAGGATACAACCTTTCAACACCTTAGACAATGTCTCTTTGAATAGTCTTTAATTAATACTTGATGCTTTCATAAGACTGTTATGTGCTTAAATGTAGCTGTTGTTGTTGTTGTCTCAAAAGCACCTTTTCTTTGTTTCAAAGATCTTAAGATAGTAGTTCAAAATGTTGTCCCAACAATAAGACCACTTTCCTCATTGTATCCTATAATATGATTGTCTCTCATGCACTGGACTGCATTGTTTCCATAGATTCAACACTGCCTTTTGAAACAAACTGTCAATTTGAATTTTCTTATCTGTACATTTGATTGACTTTGAAGGAAATGATGGTCATTTGAGAAATCAACACTAAATATAAAATCCTCATATTGTTGTTTCTTTAGAAGCACTATTTTTTGCAATAATGTTGAAACAAAAGCTTTGAATATGATACTTTTATTTTGCTTATATTGTGATGTTGTGCCACTTATAGCAAACATGTTTTCTTCAAATTTATGCATACAAATTTGTATGATTTGTCCTACACTCAAGCACATGTATCATTATTATGCCTTTAACCTTTGATTGTTGTCATATTCTTGCATTGATGCTTCTGAAGTTTTAAATTGATGCTCCATTATTGTGTTCTCCATGTATATGAAACATTGCTGATAAAGATAAGAAGAATACAAAAACCTTGATGTATCTTTTATTATGACTGTATAATCTATTTGTTTGAGAGGCCCTCGCACCACTATTAATCATCATTGCTTTGATGTTGAGATCATGATGACTATATCTTCTATTCTCTCGTTTGCAATGGGGAAAATGGATATTCCTTTGCCTTTCTTGTTATGACCTTTATCTTTGTGAAGGAAACAATGAAGAACTTATTGTTGTACTGAAACCATGATGGTGTCTCTGCTATATCTTCTTCCTATCATACTTAGGATAATGCACTCCTTGTGATTATTTATGAATGAACATTGTTCTTTGAAAGATAAACTATGTTTGCATATGATATTCAAACATTAAATATTTTTTTACTTTTAGCATGCTGGGCTCAACCCTTGTGGGAGCCACATTTTACACCACATGCTAAAATGTTGAACATGATGAACCAGTAATGAAACATGTACCTATACTTGCGCAGTGAACAAACAAGTTAGATAAAAATAGTGAAATTCAATGTTCTTTCTGTTGATTTTCTTTGGATATCCACGTGTATTTGATGTTGGCTGAATTGAATTGATGCATCATAGTTGTAGGTTCTATATTTGTTGATAAAAACATATGATGAGTTTTTTATATCCTGAGCTCTAACACAACCTTTTCAATCAATTGTAGGTGCTTCTGAAGACCGGGTATGAGAGGAGCTGAAGATGAGAAGACCAAGCTAAAGACAGGAGGATCAAAACCAACATTGCTAGGCAATGACAGATATGAATTCTTTTTATGTGTTTATCTCCCACTTCATCTTCAAATATATAGCTTACTTCCTGTTTTGTATCAATTTAATTTAGTCATTCCCATGGCTTGTGTGGGACTTTTGAGCACTTTTTCAATCTTTTTGTATGAAACAACAACATTGTATACACTTGCATTTCAAAATAAATAAAATACAACAACATTATGCAATCATTGTAATTTCCTTTCTATTGTAAAGTGTTGTATAATAAAACTGAAACTCATCTAAAAACTTCATATGCAAAATGATAATGACTGGAAAATTTTTAATGTAAATACCTTCCACCTTAGGTGTAGAAACAATGGTTCCAACCCTACCAAAATGAGCTACAGGTGAAATTTTTGGTAACAATGAGCAATGACCTCATCTTCATCCTAGTCATCCAATAAGGAGTTGCACTCTATAGTTATCAGTGTCTGAAGATAATAGTTATCTTCCTCCTACTCACCCAAATTAGGCCAAATTGTGTGCTTAAGGTCTACATATGGTTGGGAAGGTTGATAAAGAACCAAGTTCTTTGTGATTGTGCCATTGGATATTATCATTTTATCAAATCTGCATCCTATAAATGCATCAGCTTTTGCCAACCAAGGCCTGCCTAGTATGAGTGGGTAACCTGAAAGATTAACTTTGGGTTTGTAATACTATAAAGTCTACAGGGCATTCCCAAGAATCCAATGCAATATCTAGGTCTTCAATAATTCCCTCACACTTGACCATAGACCTATCAGCTAATTGCAAGACAATTTGTGTGGGCCTGAGGTTAATCAACTGAAGCAACTTCATTGTTTATTTTTTCATGACATTGATGGTTGCCCCTAAGTATATCAAAGTGTTCTTAATGAAGGTCCCATTGATCTTAATGTCCACAATTGGACTACCAGGATCGGTATACTTAGGGATTGTAATGTTCCCCAACATGATATCTGCAAGATTCCCCAAGACATGAACTGTTTGTGGATCTTTCCTTTTTCAACCTAGTTTCTTAAGAAAAAGATCCCTTATAGTTTAGGTATAGATAGGAATGCCTTTGATAGCTTGGATAAGTGGGATTTTGATGTTAACATCTTTCAACAACCCTAAAAGGTTTGTCTCAACCTGTGTGTGATGCTTTTGTAGAGCTAGGAATTTAGGAAAAGGTGGCTTGGGATTTGAGGTAGTTTGGTGTACCTAATTTTGTTTAGGCTCTGAAGGAAATTTATTGGAAGCCTCAAGTGTAGGTTCCTCATCCTCCATTTCTGTAATTTAGGGGGATGAAGGTCCAACAAGTTGTTTTCCTGATCTGAGGTGGACATCACTCACTCTACCCCATAAGTGGTGTATTGCATCTAGCTTCATTAGTATAAGCCTATTGAATAGGCTTAGTGTTAGGGTTAGGTGTAGGTTGGGTAGGTATTTGCAGCTTGGGTGGCTAGGATACAGGATTTGATGGTGGAATTAGTGTTTTTTGCTATTGTGGAGGAGGGAGCATAGGCTGCTGATAGTTCATATTTTGTTACTGCCATTATTGGCCTTTCTTCCACTAAGGTTGCCATTGATTTTTCTAGTTTGGCCATTGAGGATTGTAATTGGAACCTTGAAAGTTTTGATGAGGCCAAGGATTTTGTTGTTGGTTCCAATTAGGTTGAGGGTTTTTCCATTGAGGATTTTGCCACTAGTTTTGATTTACTTGCCAGGGTTGAGGGTTCCAAGCATAAAAGTTTTGGTTGCTAATAGGAAAAGATGAATTAAAGCTAAGGGGGTCTTGTGGTATACCTTGTCTCTACTGCCATAGCCTCCTTTGTGCTATATAAAAGAGTTGTCCATCATCTCCTTCAATGGGTTGAAAGTCAAGCTTCTCAACTTTTTCCTGCTGGATGTTGGCCACTCTTTTACATTTACAATTTAATTTTCTTTGCCTGCAACTTGGAAAATACTCAATAAGCATAGCCTTTGCTTCCTCCTGCTTCTTCTTGATATGTGGAGTATCCAACTATGTTTCCAAATGATTGATTATATCCTCTTTTATGTTGGATAACAGATTGTTTAGCTCAACTTTTGAAACCCCAGTAGATGACTTACCAAGAACCGATGTCTTATTAGCTCTTGGCCTCCTTGTAAAGGTACTGGAATAATTTCTACAAAACTTACAAATGTATGTAAATTATTGCTGAGAAATATCTTCTTGGCTAATGACGTTCAAGGCATCCATACAGTGTTCATTAACCCCTCTCAAAAAGACTAGCTTGAGAGACTCTTCTGACAATTTGTTCTGGGGGTTTTTCTTAAGAGTTTAAACTAAAATATTTCAACATAATCCTCTAAAGGCTCATAATACTTTTGTGTCATTCAAAATATGTCATCCTTCCTCCTGTCAAGTCCTCTAGAGTAGTCCTAATACTTCTCCAAAAATAATTTCTTCATGGTGTCCCAATCAGGAACAACATCTATGCCTAATCCCATGAACCATCTCAAAGATGCATCTTTGAGAATGGCAGGAAAAAGATTTAACCTATGTGCATTAGAAGTATTGTCATAACTTCTGCATAAGACATCAAATTCAAAGAGAAAAGTATTTGGGTCTTCAGTCATTAACCCATAGAAAACTAGCAAGGCTGAAGGAGGAATGTTCTTAAGCACTATAGCCCCTTCTTGATCAACAATAGGAAACCCAAATGTTGGTTGGGAATCATCATCATCTACTACATCACCCATGGTGTGATATGTTCCTTCTGTATGTGCACTAGAAGTTGGTGAAAAGGAAATTTCTTCTTCAGTGGTACCTTCGCTTTGAGTACTAGGTTCACCAATTTCTGCAATAGCTTCCTAGCATGTAGAGGGAAGGAACCTACCAAAGGGATCTCTCTGCCTCTACATACATACAATGTGACTTTAGATTCAGTGGGCCTACACAATGTTATTAGCTTGGTGTTGAAAAAGTAATATCTAACAATCCTAATGCTTGAAAATAAAATTTTAAATGAAAACTTGTAAAAACAGGTTTATGAAGATAGCACCATCCCCGACAACGATGCCAAAAATGTAGAGTCTAATTAATGTATTGTAAAATTGGTAAAGTCTACTCAATTCAAAGGGTTAAATAGTTGAACAGTCCACTTCACATTGTTAATACTTACATTAAATTAGCAACCATGGTGCATAAGCTTATGATGGTACTACACTATATGTGCCTTCATAGACTCATGTACACCTAAATTATCTTATGCAAACTTTATTCAGATTATTCTACTTTGTTGGAACCTTATAGAATTGCAAAAATAGTAAAATTAGTTACATAACCTAATGGCTATGGGTATCTGCAACATAGGCTATAGGTGACTGCTAATAACAAGTAAATACAAAATCAATCTAAAACTTATTCAAAATAAAAAAGCAATCAAATCTAACCTCCAAAGTGCTAAGATTCGCTATTTAGATGACTTTTCATGAACAACAACTAATGTAATCAACCATAAGAACTAATCCACTTTACTTGCAATGTATTTATGAAACAATAAAAATGTTATTAACATGAATACACAAATGAATAAGTAAGTAAATGAAGTGAAAGGCAGTACCTCGAGTGGCTAGCTGAAGGGACCGTATCACTTAATTAAGAACTAGATCTAACTTAGAATCTTATGAATCCATGTAACATACAACTCCATTCATTGCATATCACCAGATATTCAAACAAAATCCTTCTTTAGATTGTATTCAATAATGGCATCTTAACAACATGTTTTTGGATAACTTAAAATTGGAAAATGACTAATTGCTTAATAAGTTGTAACAACCAACTAACTTTGCTACAAACTCGTCACTTGACTTTATAGAAAAATAGGGAGAGACTTATTCAAACTACTAACTAATTGAAACCATTATTCCCACTCCTAGATATGAGGATATGGAATTAAGATTGGCATATTTATTCTAACTGAAAAGGAAGAAAATACCTATTCAACAAAGAACTTAAATGAAACAACCTGCATGTGAAACACATAGGCAAACATTCAGAGTTCTAGAACAAGTATCCTCCTTCAGTATTTATTCCTCCATGATGGTTCACGTCCAGCTCCATAGCTTCTTGCACTTTAGGCAGTTTGAACTTCAATGGTCCCATGTTTCACTGCTTCGGTTCTTGCTACAAATACTCTATTCTTGTTATCTCGTGTTGGGCTGCAGAAAGATTAATCCATACAACACACATATACAAATAACCTTCATAATTAAATCACATAATTCTATTCATATGCATACATTCTCATATTTAAATCATGCAATTTCTATGAATATTATTACCATATTTCATATTCTTCAAACTAGGTTCAAAGTTGCAAGGTATGTTATGAAAGGATAACATATTATGGAAGTTTTTGTCTAAAAGATACTTAGAAAATATATAAAAAGTGTCTAAAAGCATATGAAAAGTAATAGAAAAAGCACTAATGATCAAGCCCATCAATGAGCTACATGTGTTGATTCCAAGGTGGTGGCATGAGGTTTAAACCAATTTGGATGCCATTCTTTATGTGTTGTGTTATTCTTTATAACATGTACTTGGATGTGAAGTTTGAGTGTGGTTCTTCATCAAGTTTTCTTTGCAAGGGTTATGTTGTTAGATTGAAGGCTGAAGAGGAGTTAAAGTGGATGTATTATAATCATATTTTTCTAATAATACAAGCTATTCATCTCTTCTATGGTGGAATTTTTTCTCGAAAGGGTTTCTCCACATTAAACACTATGTTTCATGTTCAACTTTTTGTTCTTGCATTCTCATTAATATTGTTGTTTAATCTCCATATGGTTAACACTGTTAGATCTGATTTATAGTTATTTTAAGCTTCTATTATTGTTGTTCACCTTGTGTTTTCTAATAATAACTTCATTATGGTAGTCCTAATGAATCTATGAATTGAACATTCCTTTTAATTAGAATCTTTTATTTGAATTCTTTAGTGTAGTTTATGAAGATGCACTTTATTCTTCTATCATCCAATTTATGCATTCTTTCCTTTGTCAAAAATGCATATTCCATGTATCCTATAAAATTTGAATTGCTTTATGCTCCATTTGTAATTTTTCCACGCTTCTTGTGAAATCATGTCACACACAACCTTTGTGGGACATCTATTTGGAAAATATAGTTTTATTGCAACAAATCCACATTAACATTCATTTGGAATTCCCCTAACCTTCAACACATTTCTTGCAATATCCATGATGGTCTTATTCTTTGTCTTTGCTATAATATCTTTTTATTCTGATTAATAGGGAAAAATAGATTTTGAGGGGACCCAAAACTCCTTATGTCAAAACGTCATTACAACAAAATGCTTCTGAGACAATGGATAAGGCAAGGAAACTAGCAACCAAAAAGCGGCTAAAAAACAACCACGCAACAACAAACAAAAAGACTAAATAAAGGGACACTAGAAAACTATCTCAAAATTTTTAAGGTTTTAGAAACCTCTAACTCTCGGTTATAGTGAAGAGTAACCATGGACAATAGCTCCTGCTTTTCTTCCTAAAAATATTTCTTCAGGATGGCCCTTGTTCTAGCACTTGGTCCCTTACCCTCCTCATTTCCTTGATTCTTTCCTTTTCTTTGGTGGTAGGAGCTTTTGTCTGGTACTCAACCATCTGATGCTCCTTAAGAGCACTCATTTTTTCCATTAGAACCCACATAGAGTCTGCACTATTCATGATGGACAAGTGACTAACCTTGAAGAGCTTCTGAATATCCTTGTCCAATGCCACCCTCTTGGTTTCCAAATCATGCAAGAGATTTTCACATTCAGATTTGAAGTCCAAGATTGAACTCTCCAAATCCACAATTATTTCAATAAGAATATTAGAGGCTAATTCCTTGGTCATGTTTTCAAACTTTTCCTTAAGTCCTCTAATCTTAATGTTAACTTTATTGAATTCCACTAAAACCCATTTAGCCACCCTGAAATTGCAGGCAACTCCTTCTTTGTCCATATATAACAAGATCATCCTCTCATGTTTCTCATCATCCAAGTAAGAGAAATCTATAAAGAGGGGGTCAACCTTTCCAAAATCCTTCAAAAAAGCAATCTTGGTACCCCCAAATTTATCAAGAAGAACAACAATTTTCTCCTTACCTTTATCCTTGGAGATGACCTGTTGGGAGATCATGGGTTGAGAGGAGATGGTCTCCATAAACATCTTCGGAACACCATCCAAAACTGCATCTTCAAGAACCATTTCCAAATGGGGGGAGGGCTCTTCTTTCATCTCATAGCCACTAGAACCAAATGACTTCTTGTGTTTCATCTTGGGCATAAACTTATTAGAAGGCTAGATAACTTCCTCTTCTTCTGCCTCATACCCACCGTCATCCTTGTCATGGGGCCCTTGATTCTTGGATTTTGACAAGGACTTCTTAGAAGGAAGAGCAACTTCCTCTTCTCCCATCACATACCCACCAACATCCTTGTCATGGGTGTGAACCACCCACTTCTTAAGTTTATTCTTAGGCGGAGGTTTCTTTTTACTTCCTTTTTTCCTTTTCTACAATAGCAAGCTCAAATGGGAAGAGGATGAAACCTCAATGGCCTCTTCATCCTCCTTCTATTCAACATCCCCCTCATCATGATCCATAGCAGACAAGTCGTATCAGGATGTTCAACAACCCTAGGATGGATTTTCACAGAAGAATATTTTCCTTTAACTGGTTTGGTCAAGGAGTTGGCCTTAACATATTCCATAATGAGGAGAATTAGCCCCTCATGAAGAGAAGGGGTGCAAGGATTCTTCAGGTGGGCATAAATTGAGATTGCTAGAGAGTAAAGAAGGAAAAATAGGAAGGAAACAAATAATTTATGATGAAAATGGTTAAGCAAGGTAAAATGAAATCTCAAGATGACAGTGAAGTGACCATCTAGGGTTATATACCTCATGATAACTTCTGCCACTTCAGCCCATATTTCCTTAATCAACAGATGGTCATAGCCCCAAGAAACAAGCTTAACAATTTTCTCCTTCTCATTATCTTTAAAAATGCTCCATAGCATCTTCATTACCCTTCCTCTCCTTGTATAACTTTCTCCCCTTCGATCTCAAGCTAGTAATCTATGTAATAAACTCGTCAATAATGGGGAAGAAAAAACTATTCACAATTAGAGAACTATTATGCTAGCTATGGAAAAAAGTGTTAGATGCATCATGGTCAAAGCCATGAAGCCTTTCCATATAAGGAGTTAGCCCTCCTTCTAATATCTTCCAAAAATTAGGTTTGTTTCTCCATCTGTCATAGGATATGGGCTCCACTTGACTGCGATTACCTCCCATTTTCTTCAAGAAATCACCTTTCTACAACCAAAAACTCAGCTTAACATTCAAAATGTTACCATTTTTAGAAAAAAAGTGTTGGGAAGGGGCTATAAAATGCCTAGAAAGCATGCAAACAAGGGGGAAATGATTACACCCTAACCATGCCCAATCTTAAGATCTGCCCTAAATACCATGTATCAATAAGGAAAGAGTTGTCTCGGGTACTGAGTCGTACCCTTCCCATGTCTTAGCACTTATTAAACTGACCCCCTCATTAGCATAGTATTTCTCTAGAGAATTAAATTCTCTAGAAATATAGCTTATGCAAATTTGATCAAAAGAACTAATGATGACATGAGAGTCAACAATTAGGTCCTCAATTGTCCAGCTTGGCTTGGTTATGCCAAGTAAGCAATTTATTATGTTGAGGGAGTCACCCTCAACCAAACACTTTTAAAACCAATATGAAAAATAGTCTTAATGCCCAAATAGGCCGATTTAGCTTCAAATCAATGATTTATCTGGGCTCTTAATGGGATTTCCATCACTACTAGAAGCCTACCATTCTCATCCCTCAACACTCCCCCACAACCAATAGGCCTAGGATTACCCTTGGATGCCCCATCAAAATTCACCTTGATCCACCCTTGCGAAGGACACTTCAAGCAAACATTGTCCTTGGATGGATTGCAAGGTTTGAGAGGTAAAAAAAATCCATTAAATTTCCAGTTAGAAACCACCAAAAGAGCATAACCCTGCAAAAAAGAACCTTGAGATGAAGAAGGAACTAAAATTTTCAATGAGAGCCATGTGAATCTTGTGAAACACAACCTCCTCCTTAAGTTTCACCTCAATGGAAATCTTGCCATTCCTTTCTTTCCATAAACCCCATGCAATATAAGGAGCCATCATAGACCAAAGCATTCTTAGTGGATAGGAGAGTAAAGGATAGACCCATTGATCAAAGAAGATATGAAAAGAATTTGGGAAAATCCAATCTAAATTCCATAGAGAAAGAAACCTGCTCCAGACCTACATGCAAAAAAGTGACAATCCAAGAAAATATGGAAAACACTTTCAACCTCATACTCACAAAGAGCACATTTGTTTGGAAGAGAAAAACCTCTTTTGTAGAGAACATCAATAGTGAGAACCTTATTCTACACAAGGAGCCAAAATAAAATATTAATCTTGGGAGTTAAGTTCTTGTTCCAAAGGAAACTCCAAAATAGGATCATAGGATCTAGTTTGATCAAAAGACTTCTAAAAGTAAATGCAATAAAAAAGAATCCATTGGCCAAGTACTTCCAGATCACTCTATCATCCTTCAAGACAAAGGGAAGTCTAAAATGAGATAAGAAATCTTGAAGACGAGCAAGCAAGGGCACCCGAGATTGGAGATCAATATAAGAACCATTCTTGATATAATTCTCCACCCTATTACCAAAATTTCTTAGACAGAGATCCTTAATGGGAGAATCCCAAGGCTATTCCAAGAGAACCCCAAAATCACACCAGAAATCTTCCCAAAACTAAATTTTCTTGCCATCACCAAGTAACCAACGAGCACTATCCTCCACCACTCTTTTGCTAGTGAGAATGCTCTTCCAAAAACAAGAACCCAAAAAATAACCCACAACAACCGACTCCTCTTTAAGAAAGTCCCAAAATCTTCCCAAGGAAGAAAGATATTTATTCTTAATCATGTCCAACCAACATGAAGAGCCACTTAGAAGACACCAAACATTATTGGATAAAAGAGCAAGGTTCAAAGATCTTAAATCTTTGATGCCAAGACTGCCCCATTTCTTCAGTCTATAAACCAAGTCCCAGACCACAAGAGGGAGTCTAGCTTTCTCCTCAAATCTAGTCCAAAGGAACCATATCATAATTTGTTCCATTTTAACTTCATATTTCACAGGGATCTTAAAAAGGCTGAAATCATACAAGGGGAGATTCTAAATAGTAGAAATAATCCATTGCAATTTCCTCTCTTGACTGAGAAGGGATCCCTTTCACCCAGTTAGATTATTGTTAAACTTGTCTAGTAACCTACTCTAGAAGGAATCAGACATCTTGGAAGTATAGAGCAAGAGACCCAAGTAGGTATCCAAGAGAGACCCCAACTTACAATTTAGAATTCTTGCCATTCTCACCTAGAGAGTACCCAGAGTGTTAAAACAAAAAAGAGTGATTTTTGGAAGGTTGATATGCTGACCGGACGACCTCTCATAGTATTCAATAATATTCTTCAATACCTTGGTTTCTCTAATTGAAGATTCACCCATGACTATAGTATCATCAACAAATTATTGATGCAAAATAAGAGAACAATGAGAAGATAGATTAAGGAGACCAAGGGCATACACCTTGCAACATAAATTGGGGATTCAAAATTTGGCTAATAGTACAAGTTTTAAGGTGACCCAAATTGCCACATTTTTTATAAAATTTTATTTTAGCGCTAGTTAATCGCCAAAACATTTATTTTATGAAACTTTTAAAATAAAAAATTTGCCACAATATTCAATACCTAATTAGATCATATTTTATTAAATTTTATAATTTATATTATAAAATTAAATTGATTTTCCAGTAGTATTATATAATTATTGTTTACTTTAGGTCCATATCACCAATTTTTAATCACCACCTCTAATTTTATTTATAATCTAATGGTTGGGGTTGTATTCCATGGGTTAAAATGTACCCATGTAGCTACAATGCTCATCAAACACAAAGTTGTGTTTGGGTCATTGAAGCTTTATAATCTAACAGATGGGATTAAATTCCATGGGCCAAAATGTACCCACAAATATCCAATGCCCGTGGGGCCTAAAATGAAATTTGGTCTCCATGGGAATTCAAGCTTTGTGGGTACATTTTGATCCATGAAATAGAACCCAAACCATTATATATAAACAAAATTAATAGTAGTGAAAAAGTGATTTAAAATATAATAGAATTAAGAAATTATAGAAATGAACACTATACCTTAAACTGGTCAATCATTTCCACCCTTAGGCTCTTATGTTTCCATAATAATTTAATTTTTCTTAAAGAAAGGATTCACCATGGTAATTAATTTATTTGCCCTTTTTTCAACAAGATTCACTAATATTTTCTACAAATTTCTAGTTATTTTAAAAAATAGCCAATAAAATTAATATTTTTTCCAAAAAAGGGAAAGATTCTCCAATAATTTTATTTTATTTTTTCAAAAAATAAAATGTTCGCCAGGATTTTATATCTTTTTTCAAGGGGGGTTTCTTAAAGTTTTCACTACTTCTTTGGGATTGAAAATGATAATTAAGAACAAAATGGTGTTTTTGATCTCCAAGCTCACCTTTTTTTGTAAAGAAAGAACATACATAGCATTTTGGTCCCACAAAAATTGACACAAAGCTAATTCCCCTTATAAAATGAAGTGTGCAAATAAATTTAATGGAAAATGTTGGTTCCTTTGATTAGTGAACATACAAGAGATGTTTAAGTAGTTTCTCAAAGGATTCTTGAAAAAGAGGGGAGATGCAAGAACAAAGTGTTAGGATACAAAAGTTGGTGATTTAAATTCTCAAACCCCAAGGAGATGATAAAATTTTATGCATAGAATAGATGCATTACCATAAAGGTAGAAATGTTAAAACATAAAGAAAATGCATTGACTTTGAGTTAGAAATGTCAAAAGATAGTTTTTTCACTTACTAGAATTTACTTAGAAAGTTGGAAATTTATAGTATAATGTCATCATATGAAAAATAAATGTCACTCTATATCATAAACACTAATTTGTGTAGTCTACATAGCAAAATGGAAGGTGATAGAAAATGCTCAAAAAATTAAAAACCTACAAGTGGGTATTTAAAAAAGTTGATGGGAAGGAAAGTTAGGTAGCCTATGAGTTAGAAAAAGCTATTAAAGCTAAGAAAATAAGGCACAATATGTTAGAAATAAGGAGCTTAGGTTCGAGACTTTGAGGTGACAAACTATGAAGTAGAAACACCACTCTATATTATAAATGCCATAGTGTTATAAATGTGCCAAACCATAGAGGAGGATAGAAAGTGCATGAAAACTTGCAAGATAGGGGTTATATTTGCAAGAAAATGATTATGAAAACATGAAAATTATGTTAGGAATAAAAATACCTATAAAATAAGCCCAAAATATGTCAAAATATTAAGAAATGAGAAAATTTGATGTTAGGGCTATCAAAGAGGAGCATTTCTAGAACTATAGAAACACCACATTGTGATGAATAAATGTCAAACTAAATGCATGTGGAGAAATATGGAGTAGAGGCACCAATCCACAGTAGAAATATCAATGTGAAGACAAAAATGTCAGTTTGTGCAATAGAGGCATTGAAATTAAGAGTGGACATGTCAAACTGACAACCTACAATAAAAATTTTCATTAAAAAAAAGCTCAAAAGAAAGTTAGATTATGGACATGGGTCCCACTAAGTGTGCCAAAATGTAAATAATAAAGATGTAAAACATAAATTGAGGACTCAAACACTAAATTCAAATCCTATTTTATATCTCGTTGACACCTTAATTTGAGATAAGGAATTGCAAAACGATGAAGGAAAATATGAGTTCTCTTACCCACAACTCCTTGTTGCACATGAAGATGCATGTGGTTGTGATAGAATGTATTTATGATTGAGAGATGATACATGGATGATCTAATTAACATGAATTTGCATTTGTGTGCATCTTCTTTAAATGAATTGCAAGAGTTGTTATGTATAGATTGGACAAATGATTTCTCAAGGGTTGATATTGATCTAAGAGATTAAAGGATGAGCTTGATTGAGAAAATTGAGAGGAGAAGCCTCCAAGAAACACCTTTGTTGCATAGGTAGCTATTGTTGCACCAAAAGATTGACCTGTTAATGCCCAATACAACTGCTAGATTTATACAAGATCCAAGAACCACAGGAGGCAATTAAGCCATGTCACAAACCCAAGCACCGCGCTGCACAACACAAGGAGACCAAGGGTGAAAATGTTGCAACAATCCCACCAGCATAAGCGAGGGGTTAAAACCTATGACCTTAGCTCTAATACCAATTGTTACATAGGTGACTGCCGTTGTACCAAAAGATCGACATGTTAATGCCCGATACAACTGCTAAAGTTATACAAGATCCAAGATCCACAAGAGGCGGTTAAGCCATGTCACGAACCCAAGCATCGTGCTACACAGCACAAGGAGACCAAGAACGAAACTCTTGTGACAACCTTGTGATTGGTGTACTTGAGGAGGTCCAAGATTAAAGGGATAGCGAAATGATGAAGAGTAAGGATCAAAGAGGACCCTTTTGGAAACATATGAATGATCAAGAACTTGGATAAATGGATAGATGGGATTGTATGAGAGGATTTGTTGGGAAATGAGAAACATTGATCATATACATGCATGACTTGTGCAAGCTTGACCATAGACTAAACATTCTTAGGAATGTGCAAGTGGATTTATTAGTTAACTTATTAGTTTTAATTAATGGATGACTTGAGATGGAAAATAAGGAATTAAATAAATTTATATTTATTTCATTTTTGAATGTTGGGATAAGAAGCGTGAGCTTGATTAGATATATATTGAATTTATTTAATTAAGGGTGGAGTATAGAAGAAGGGAGAAATGATTAGGGTATGTGTAGGATCATGATGGGCCAAAAAGTGGTGATATGATGGGTATGTGTAGGGTATGTGGCTGACGACTTTTTTTAACCCAAAATTGATGAAATGAAAAGGGTTTTTAAAGGAGATTTTTAGCTTTCCACCAATATAAATTATGCTTTACTTTGAATTTAATAAATAATTATTATTTATTTTCTATTTGAATTACGACTAAAGTCCTAATTGATAGGCTGATTGAAAAACATCTATAGCTTTCAAACGGTATCACATTTTTTGAATCTGAAACATGTGTCACATTCTATGATTTTCATACTATAGGATTAAAAAAAAATTGAATTTAATCAAGTTTTGACCAAGTTAAGGTGGTCAGACATATGAGTTTTTATATTTTTTAAAAGTTGTAATAAAAAAATCATAATTAATTATTTACTTGGAAAAAAATTACAAAAAAATATGCATCACATTCAGACATGAGTCCTCTACTTATATCTAAAATCTTATAAAAAAATATTATTATTTTATTGTGGTTAGACATGGTTAGACAAACACCTACTTATTTTTTCCTTGAAATTTAAGTAGTACTGCATTGAAATTTCAAATTTTCACCAAATAGCTTTTAAAAAAATAAATAAACCTAGTAGTTTAGAAACTACATTCAATTTGATACAAATTCTATTCTTACATATTTTTGAAATCATATAGATAACTTATTCAAATTTTTATGTCAAGTTACCTAACTCTGATTTTTCTGATTTTTTTGCCACTTAAGGGCCTGTTTTTTCCATAATGATCCTGCACATACCCATTAATTAGTTAAATAAATTATTAAAATTTATTTGATTAATAATTGGAAGACAATTGGTATGGTTAATAAGATAATTGATTTATTTTTAAAGTTGGACAAGAATAAAATCAAGTATAGTTAGGATATGCATGATTTTTGGTGTTTATATTAAAAACTCATTTTTTAAACAAAAGCTATATGAAATAAGATAAAATGTATATGATGATGACAACTCAAGAATTTATCACGGTCATTGTATCTCAAACCTTTTTACTCTCTGTTGCAAGCATATACTATTTAAATATGATACATTAAGCCTTGGAGCTAACAATATTTCTTTACAAGTATATATCCAATGAGAAATAAATGATGCCCATGGTGAAGCACAATATCATGCATGTAAATCTAGAAATGTCTTCAATATATATCCAAAATAGTGAAAGGATATTAAATACCTAATACTGCATAAAATAATCAAAACCCACAAAATACATGAAGTGTGATAGAATGCCAACATATTCAATCCCATCGATTGAAATGATTGCATAGTATATAGAAAATGGATTTGTTGAAAACTATTTTAAAAGTTTGAAGGAAATACAAATGATAAGCACAAAAAAACCTTGACAACATTTTGCTAGTATTATCCCCACTATGCTAGAATAGGTTCTTTGAAATATTGTATGAGCATCCATGTAAGCACAATGAAAGGGGAATTTTTGTCATGTGTTATAGTTTTAGTTTACCTGCATTTACACAAGATGTGGCAACATAGATACATGTTAATTATTTAACATAATGCCTTAGGTATGAGTAAAAAATTAAGTCCAATAAAAATATGAAAAACATTCCAATAGACATTACAAGGGGGTAATTCACAATAACCATCTACCTCAAAGTTTTTCATGCCTCGTAACCAAATAATCTCAAATCCTATAAAGCTATAAACTCTTTTTTATAGAAGATTCAAGTACATACCCTTTTGTAAAACTAAAGAGTTGCTAGAAACAACCACCCACAACAAGATGAACACATGCAAATAAAAAGATTTAATGCCCATAGAAATAATAATAAAATCAAGGACATAATCATAAAAATAATAATCACATTATTAATTACTACTAGGATAGAGGCCACCTAGTTGGATATCCATCTTGATGAAGAAATTCTTCATCACTTTCACCCACTTGTAATTTTGGTAGCAATCACCAAGTAGAGCATGGAGCTTCTCATGGGTTGCCCCAACTTGGTAACCATGGTGGCATGACAAATAAACAAGGCATATACAAAATAACAACCAAATACATGAAAAAACCCTCAAATTTAGTTGGAAATAAATGGTTTTTAAAAATAAAACTCTATTTACAAACAAAAAAACTAAAAAATCATTTTATTCTACTATTAGAATCCACAAAAAATCAGTGTCTACAAATTTGTTCATCCTATTTTTAACTTTAGATAAATAATCCCTCCTAAATGAATCCCATACATTGTTCCATGGCTACCATAACTAGAATGAACAAGACTACAAAATAGGCTAGTACTTGGGCAACTTCCATTTTATCTCCAATAGAAATTCCCATACCATGGCCTAAAGACTATAACCAATCCCTTTGATGATACATAAAAGTTGGGATAGGGGACTTCTAGATTGTGTATAAAGGCCAAGTGTAACATAATGGATTAGAAATCACTATCAATGTGCTTTATTTTGATATTCATTTTATGACTCATCAAAATTAGTCATTTCATGATCATCCACCATATAATCATATTCATTTGGAAGATATTAGGCCATTGAGATCTTCACAATATGAAAGTACCTATAATATATCATCCCTTATGGACATGAAATATATCATGAAAATATGTTTTAGGACTTGCAATATTTTCAATAGCCTTATGGAACCAACACACCTTTCATTATAGAGATTCAAACTTCATGGATGCTAGAGATGATGGTCCACCACTCCCATCATTCAATCATCTCGATGGATTTGAAGTTTGCGAAAAACAAATATGGGGTGAGATTTAGCATTGATTAAAAAAATACCTTAGAACTATTTGTCTGTATAGATGCTAATGATTGCAATAATTGGTTTTGTGTATAGTACCAATAGTATTCTTTGCTCATTTTTTAAGAGCAACAAGCAAGTGTGTTTGTTACATGTGTCATGTTATCATGAAACAAGATTGGGGATATTTATGGCTAGTTGACAGAGGTGCAAACACGTGGAAAACAAGTCAGAAATGATTGGAAAATCAATGCATTTTTTTACCAATGATGCTAGTGCAAAAATTCAAGCCTATAGTAAATGACTTTCTTATTGTGTTCTCTCTTTTGAATTATTTTTATCATTTTAAATATGAAAATCATCTTAGGTAGCATTTATGATTTCAATTTGTCTTCGTATTAGAGTTGTTTTTGGATGTACTCCTTGTTAGAAATATGGATCCATAACCTAGATGAAGCTACACATATTTCAAAGGATCAACCAATAATAATACCATCCACATGAATAAGAGAGTGCTGCAACATGAGCAAGAAGACAAATTGATCAAATGATGATATAGAATATATTGAGATGGAACTCATGAGATGATTTACAAATGTACAAGAGCCTTCCTTATATAGGCAAGGTGAGAGAAGGTTGGATAACCACCTTAGTTGCAATCATTAAATGCCTAATGCATAATTTTAAATACATGAGAGAAATATTAAATACCTAGATAAATACATGCCTATTAATGAGATATGGTCCCATTAAATACTAGTTTCTAGAATGCCACCTAGGAAACTAACTCCTAAGTAAACTTATTAATGACGTGAATAGGTCCTCATTAATAAATAGTTAGGAAATATCCCCATTCACACTAACACCCCCCCATAAGTGCAACTTGGGAGTGTAGTTATGATGCAAATGATGCAATGATGGTGGGTGTAGACACTTAAAAATATCTCGATGGATCATATTGGCTAACAAACATCATTTCGTCCTAAAACCCACCCTCTTTTCGCTTAATTGATTAAATTAGCCTAGCTATTTAATTAATTGCATCACTTTCATCTATTAATCTAATTAGATGAATTCATCCCCTTTCATGCTAACATTTCATCTCATTAAATTAAATAAATCAAACTATTTAATTTAATTCCCTAAATCTTCTTATTTAATTAAATATCATTTCACCTTTCCCCCTATCATTAAATCATTTCAATTAATGAATATCACTTTATTCTTCTAATTCCCCTAGTTGCATAATTAATATTGTTTAATTATCAATTAAATCTAATTCCCCCCACTTGCAAGGGAATATTCCTCCTTTGCACATTCCTCCAAAAGGGGGAATATTCCCTCCCCTTTTGCACAATTAAAATTTGTTTTAGTTTGCAAAATATCCTTTTCCCTCACCCATTAGAATATTCCAAAGAATATTCTCTCTCCTCTAATCATTTAAAAAAGGGAATATTCTCACTTAGCTTAATATGCAAGTTAACTTGTGACTTCTTGTGCAAGTTGACTTTTGACCTCTTATATGGGTCAAAAGTGTGATTGTTTGGAAGGAATGAGAACCCTTGATTAAATATCATCTTGCATTCTCACCCGTTGATGAGAATTCATGATCCATGCCTCCAATTTTCTCCATCCTTGATCGTTGATTAGCTTTTTCAATCTCAACCCTTCACTTCTCATTTTCTTTCCTATAAATAGAACACTATTTGGAGACAAATGGATCCATCTTTTAACAACAAACTTATGTTGTTAAAATCATTTACACTTGCACTCACATTTAACATAATTTTAGCTTTATTTACTTGAATATTAGCTTAGCTTCTTGTTGTGCTCTCAGCACACACGCCCCGTTCGGAACGGGGACCCTCTTTTCTTTCGCCTTGCCAGGTCATTTTTATCGCTGCCTCATTTTGCGTGCCCCCGTTTTGGTGTCCCTGATGGTCAGCGTACCCCGAAGTCCCATCTTAAATTGGCCATGTTTTGTTCACTTCACTTTGGCCGGGTCCTGAGAACTTCCAGGTTCCCCTTGGCAGATTTCTGCTGCTAGCCATCTGCTGGACCTGGGGCTGGACCTACGGTCGCTCAAGTTACTCAGCAAACTTTACCGGTTTCTCCCCCATTCCAGGTCCGCATCCCCCGGATTCCCAGTCCGCCTTTTGGTTCTTGTCAGGCCCGAGTCTAACCCCGCCAGTGCTCCGCCCACCAGAGTTTGGGTCCCTTCTTGCCGCCGGTATAAAAGAAAAATGTTTAACGGCCTTTTCGCTTCGCCCTTTCAGACCTCAGACCCTGGTCCTCCTGCTGCCGCCCGTTGATTTCAAATTCACCAACTCTCGGCTGACCGTAGAGGTATTAGATGAGGCCATTAATTATAGAATAGGGTATAAGTATTGGGCCCCAACCTGTCATTTTCATTTGTCAGGATTGCATAGGATATCAGAGTGCTCGCTGAAAGAGATCTTTGCACCCATTGTTGCCGCTCGCACCCCCCGAGATCATCATTGGGCCTCCCGGCGTTGATCACACATCATCTTTCGACCGCGGGCTTTCGAGGTGGGTTTGCCATTCGTTGTGCCAAGAAGTTTTCATGATTTTGCGTATTGAAATCATGAACAAGATGGGTTTAAGATGAATTCAATTGATGGACCACAATGAGTCTCGCAAAACCCACCTTTTCAAATCTTGATGAACTTTCAAGTTGATCTCTTGGGTTCGATCTGGAACTCCGCGCCGCCACCGTTGTTCTTCGTGCAGGGTGTTTACGCCCTTTGGGCCCGACCTTTCTGGCCGTCATCTAAACCTAGCGAAGTCCTTTCCCACCGATGAAGTCCTCTCTCGGGCCTGCTATCCCGGATTGCCTCAGTCCTACCGCCGTGAAAACCTAACTCTGAGTTAGCTCCCGTTAGTGCCTTTGGGACCGACCCTTCAGATTTCCCCTTCTGTACTTCTGCCATTCCAAGGCGGAAGAAGGCTCCCGCCTTCCCAAACCTCGAGCCCCAACTCCCAGATTTTCGGCCATTCAAACTGCACAAACTTTTGAGGTTACCCTTTCTGTCCTAGGTCCGCCCTCGATGGAGATTTTGTCCACGATTATCAGCCGGTATGATCCCGGACCCCGCTCGCCGGGGTTCCCTTCGTCATTGTCCATGGGGAAAGCACCCAAACCACCATGCCTTTTTGAGCCTTGGGGTCTGACCGACCGATTGCCTCCAGAAACTTAACAAAGATAGCTTCCATTCAAATGCTCCTCCGGGCCGCTCCATCCAGAATTATGTGTCCGAATTTATGCTTGCAAACAGCACATCCGGAGCGACCTTCCGCCCCTCCGGGCCTGAAATGATGACCGACCTTTGGCCTTTCGGGTCCCAGACCCCAGAGTTCTGCCCCTGAAACTCCATTTTCCCTTGGCCGTTGGAGACGGAAAACTGCGGACAACTCTCCGGACCTGAACCTCCGGGAGCCCTGCAAGTGGCCTAAATGACCTCAAATTTGAAAACTAACGTCGACCCACGTGCTCAAATTTGGTCTTCTTCAGCATGAGCCTTTCAAATCATCAAAATGTGAAGATAGAAGAAACCACCTGGATCACCCGGGCCTATTTTCCCCTTTCAAAACAACATTCCTGCTAGGGAATTCCACCCCTTTAGACCCGAATTGTCTAAAATCCCTTAAGAAAAGTGATTAACGACATTTAAAAGGAAAGGATTTAAATTTATTAGTCATATGATGTCCACTTTGATTTAGTTCACAAGATTTTGGGCTAATGATAATACTTTCAAAAGGTTGTACTCATTGTGTCCATGCTTGCAGGATATATGGAATCGGGTGCAGGACCCTCAGGGGGAACTGCAGAGAAAGACAAAGGAAAGAAATCAGGCAAGACTCCTCATTGGAAAGAGGATAAGGACCAGATGAAGTTCCACTTCCAGGGTGAACCTATACAATCAAAAATCACCACGGATTGGAAGGAAATCACAGACACAATATCGGCCACGTCAATATTGATGAGTTTACACAAAGAGTCAGAATTCAACCAAAGACTGACAATGCCAGGTTAATCAAGTAGAGTGGAATCACAAAGGCTACAAGCTTCCCCCCATCTCTCATTGCCCTTGAGCTAGTCATGGCCTGTCAGCAGGCCTACCAACCTGAGACAAGGACCATTGTGGACAAAGATGGCAATATTCTAGCTGACATGTCAGTTGAGGGAATTACAAAGACCTTCCACATTCCTACTTTTGAAGAAATGGAAACACCCACCATAGAGGAATGCAAAGCGGTATGGGACGACAACCCGATGGGCTGCAAGAGATTGATAAATCAACATTGGCTCAAGGAGAAAAGGGGCAGCGCTGCGAAGGTTCCCCAAGAACTCTTCCACAATGATTTCCATGAAGACTACCATGACCTAGTCACCATGTTGAGCCAGGTAATGGGCCTTCCCACTGCTGCATTCTTTCAAGAATGGATGGTATACTTTGTTGAGAAGATCCTTCGTGGGAATGAGGATGTCACTACAAAAGCCTCATTCTACTGGGGAGGTATGATAAGTGACTGCTTCCATGAGCAGTTCATGAATGTAAAGAAGAGCTCCAAATTCTACATGACCTCCTATCTGGTCTATTCGCTGACTGAACAAAGGCAGTATAGTGGATTGTTTGTAGCACCTGATGAGGAGCCAGGGCAGAGATTGAAAGTCTATGACAGACATCCCCAACTCCAATTCAGAAACTTTAAGAAGGAATACTGTAGGGTGAACGATGCCTTTATTGGTCACATCACCCGATTACTTGGAGGGGATTTTGAGAGGAGAGTCTCTCACAGTGCGCGAGCGTTCCTAAAGCAATATGCTTTCCTCTTCTTGCAATTTCCCAAATTCATCTACATTCATGCCTAGGGTTTCACTGAAAGGCCGAACAAGGTTCCCTAGTACCCCAATGATCAGATTATACTACTAGAACTCTCCTGGCAGCTGCAACATGTGCACACCATCCTCAACAACAAGCATCTGGCAGGGATATCTTATCCCTTGACCTTTGGGAAAGGCATGTATAAATTACAAACTTCTTAGTGCACTGGGAACTTAGAAAAGGAACTGGTAGAATACCACTTCCAACTACACACTGCTCACCCATGAATGGACTTGTATGGAACGTAAAAAAGGTGTTGGGACCAGAATACGCCCATTTACATCATGTTGAGGATTTCTGGGCAAACTGCCAGGATGACAAAGAAGTGCGTGCCAGGCACTACATGAGGATGACTGCATACTTCGTAAGAAGGGTGCAACTATTCCCTATACCGGATCAAGTTGAGGAAGATGAAGGTACCATCATGGATCCCTGGTATAATGCAGTATCCAACTTACCACTGCCCGCAATTGATTGGGATACACAGGGGGTCGATGACCTTGACATCGTAACTAAACCCATCGTAGCTCGAAGCAAAGAATGGGTTAAAAGGAAAGTGGCCAAGCTAAAGCAACAAGGAGTGGTCCTAACGTATGAAGGACTCAAAAGTGAGCACAGTGCCACCGAAGATGTCGCCACTACTATTTCAACGGGTGAGACATCCAAATCTCCTTCGGTCACCAGATCAAAGAAGAGGAAAGAAGCGGAAACGAAGTAGTCTCCGGATCCCAAGGTATACACAAGGAAGGATTCAAGAGGCTAACCTTCCAAGAAGCCCAAGTGAATAGGGGGCACCATGGAGCAGCCCGTAATCCAAGAGGGTGAGGAACAAAGGAAAGATCAGCTAGAACCTCTTCCGGCAACCCCTGTCTTGACTACCCCATTGTCTGTCTCCCTAGCCATGGTCGCCACATCCCCGCCGACCGTGGATATATCAGTCCATCTTGCCCCTTCGCCTCTGGCTGGCCCCATAATAGTGATTGATTCATCCTCCACCGCGACTACTCCACCTTCCTCCGCCGCCATGTCACCTACTGTATCACTCCCATTAGCTACAATGAAAACACCAATGCCCGCTCCTGCATTGCCCGAGGCTTTCTCAAAACATATGCAAAATCTCCCTTTTGAGCTCTCCCAGATCCTTATGGACCCCACCCTTTAGGTTGCCTTAGTGCAAGTCCTTGCTATTGCTAAGCCTTCGCAACCTCCAACAGGACCACTAGCGATGGAGGCCACAATGTTAATTTCTGAGGAGTGGGAGAGATGGGAACAAGAAGCCTCAAAGCCAATTGAAGAGGAGGCCGATGAATATCATGAACACCCTGAGTACATGCACTAGACAATTGATAGGGTGGCCTATGAAGAGGAGGGGATGGGCTCTTCTGAGAGTGGAGATGAAGAGGAGGATGCCGATGGTAGGGTCATCATACAAACATTCGATGATGATCTTGAAGAAGAGATGGCCCGATAGCTGAAACATGATGAAGAAGAGACAAAAAGATTGCCTCCCAGGAAGGAACAAGAGGGCGATAGGACAACAAAAAATATAGAAATCCCTGCAAGGGAAAAATAGCTGGAGATTTTGCCACCGCCTCCTAGAGACGAAGAAGATATAGAAGAGGAATAACCCAAGAAATACATGCAAAAGGGTGAACAGATTGAAGAAATAAAGGAAAAGGAAATTGAGGCAGAAGGAAGTCCCCGAGGGCAATTGATTATTAAACTTCCCCTCAAATGCCTCACTTTCATCCTAGATTCTAATGAGGAAGACAGAGACAACACCAAGATGGATGGTGCCCAAATGGAAGTCCGAACGGGGCAAGGTGAGGGCGATCAAGAGCCATCAAAAGGAGAGTCTACCATGCCTGAGTGGTTGGAGAGGCAGCTTGAGAAGAGGACTCCCACTCCTAAGGATCCGAGAGCGAGGTTAGAGGCTATCCTAGCTCAAGCACAACTCTCAACTAGGAAGGAGAAAAGGCCTAAAGTTAGATCCAAGATAACAATGGATGCTTCTGGGTCCCGAACCATGCAAATAGCAACACCTGTGGTAGGCTAGGTTGGTGTAAGCTATAACATTTCCACCATCAACTTGGGGACCACTACCAGAGTGCAAAAGGTGGGACATCTTGAGGAATCAGTGGCTACAGTGGTACATATGATAAAGCAGGACAAGGTCTTGAAAGACGAACTTAAAGCACAGGTGGCCGCCTAGATGGATTACATCCAACAATGGTCTTCAGTGGATGACATGCCTACCACATCTGCGGCTCCACCCCAAATGCTGTCCAAAGAGAAAATTGACAAATTAGAGAAGAGAAAGAACTTGGACAAGACTACAGAGAGCTGGTTCCAACAAGTCTTGTACATCGGAAGCATGGGTATCAGCTGGGCTGTTCGGACAACCAACAAGTTCTTGGATATGCAGCAATATCTAGAGAGCACGAGGAAGCTCTGCACTGACTTCCCTACAACATGTGATTCCACCTGCCCAACTATTAAGGCCATCCTCTAGTTACCAAAGGCCACATGGGAAAAGGAGCTCGCATTCAAAAGTGATGACCACTGGCTGATGGACGTGTGGGGGAGGGATTTCGATAATAGAAAAGAAAGGTTGGAACATATAATGAATAAGGTGGATCTAGACATCGAATGGGTCAAGGAAATTAGGGTGGACTACGCCCGATATCTGAAGCTAATGATGGAGTATGACATGCCCACAATGCAGATGGATCCAAAGAAGATAAAGCCTTATTTTCAGAAGAAGATGGAGGACGGGATGTCCAATGAAATAACAATGGAATTCATGAGTTTTTCCATCCATGCCTTTGCCCAATCAGAGCTATTCAAGGACCAAGGCATAAAGTATGATGAAGACTGGAAGAAGCTTGAGGATAATGTGAAAGAATGGAGTTACCAGATGCTACGGTATGAGATTATTGAGGTGGAAAAGCTCCAGCCAGTCATTCTAAAATTCATAGAGTATGCAGCTTTGAAGAAGCAAGAGGGCAACCCTATTATCAATGAAGAGCTCCTGAAGGAATAGCTACAGCAAAAGAGCAGTCAGCAAAAGACAAAATGCTACAGTGTTGTCACTAAAAGACAAAATAGGGAAAGGGACAAGAATGTAATTTTAAATTGTAATATATGTGGGGGTAGGTGAAACCCTATTTTGTAATGAATCCTAGCCATACAATGAAAATCAATCTTGGCCATTCATTTGGTTTTTTGGGCACTATAAATAGGGGGTCTCCTCTCATTTCCAAAGGGAGTTGAGTTGTTGTAAAGGCATGCTGCTGAAATTTATAATGAAAATAAATTGACTTGGTGTATTTTCTGATTTCTCCACAAGTTTCATGGTTCAATCTCCATTTTTAAATGCTTTAGTTAGATTCACATTGCTGTTTTAGTTAGTTGTATCCTTGCTTTGATAGATTTTAGTCATGCTGTTCTGTGATTGTAGAAATTTTTGCTATGTTGATGCCTTCCAGCCCATACTTTTTTGCTGTTTGCTATTGGTAAATGGCCTTGCAAAGTTAGTCTGGGCTGAAATTTAAAGCTGCTCTTTGAATCTTGACCTTTATTCATGCATGTAAATGGTGGATGAATGGTAAAGCATTTGCAGACCTTTGAAGATAGCACATATTTCACGATACTGTAGATTTCTTTGTTAAGTGGAATCTTGTTTGAAGGGAGCTGTCCATAGCAGAACCTCCATGATCAATGTTCACAGTTAGTTGCAGATCCAGGAACCTTCCCTCTTCCCTTTTTTTTTTCTTTTTTTTTAGAAACAGCCTGTGCTAAGGTTCATTGCACATTGTAAAGTTAAACTTGAAGAAAACATTGAAGTTTCAGATTGCTATTTGAACCTATAACAAAGTGCATTTCAACTCCCACCTTAGAAAATTCATACTTTAAGATCCACCTCACATCTAGCTACGTAAGTGTGCCCTGTGATTACCACCAAAATCACATCAAAATCAACTGAGGAGTTCCATGCAAGTCATGACCTGACACCCGAGAGACCTTGGGGAGATTTTCAGTAGCTTGGAGTTGGAGATTTCCTTTCAAGAGATGTAGTGCACATACGCATTACCTGTGTTGAGAAAGTGTGTAAAAACACCCTTCAACACTTCCATTACTAGCTTCCATGATAACATAGATGCATACATTTAGCATATTTTGTTAATTCTGATTTTAATCATTTGAAGCTTGCATACATTTAGAGTAGATTTGCATACACCCATATCGATCATCTTAGCATATATCATGTTAATTTAGTATTTAAATAATGTTTTATCACATATCTCTCGTGGTTTCATCAGTTTTCTTCAATAAAATTGATTGAAACAAGCTCATCATCCAAGGAATTAGGAAAGGGTCGCCATTCCACATCAATGCGGCACCACTCCCCCAATAGTATAAGTTTCAACATCTTAGATTAGAGGTTTTTCAAGCTTTCATAAGTTAGAATATTTTTGATTAGATAAACAGGGAAGGGCCTTGATCCCATGGTTATAGCAGCAGACAAAAAGGAAATGAAAAAGGTAGGAAACAACACCACCACCAAACCAAAAAATAGCCACAATATTAGCTCACAGGCCAACCATTAACATAGTAACCATAGTCCAACCAGTACTAATAAAAAACAATAATTTTCTACTAGAATACTTAGATCTACATAAACCATTAATTAAGTTAATAGTGTCCCAGGTGGTATTCCACCATATCATAGCTATTATAAAATAGTAGTCCAAGAGATTAAAACAAAAGGACAAAAAACTCAACATAGACAACAAAGCAGCAACAAAAATCTATTAATTGGATTTCTTCAGTAGGTCCCCATACTAGCCCATAAGAGAAATGTATTCTTTCTAGTCAAGTCCCTCGGTCTTGTCCAACATCTTCAAGACATTAGGTTTCCCCTATTTCCTCAACTTCTTGGTAATTTTGGATTCGCTAGAAGTAGCTCCCAACATCACCCTCCTCATCAGTCTGTTAGTTACCTTCATGAGCATAACTAAAGCCTTCTCCATATATTCAAACTGAACCTGCAGAAATGTTAGTCTAATCTTTAAAAATTCATTGCTAGTGTCCTTTGTTTTATTCTCCATACCCAAATCCCCAACTTCCTACACATTATCAACCTCATTCTTATGATCCTCATATTGCTCAATTTGTTCTTCCTCTTCCTCTGACTTATCCTCCTTTGAACCATCTTCCCCCATCTCATAAGTTGAGTCCTCAAAGTCCATATCCTCTGAATCATCTTCCTCCCGGGCTTCAAACTCTTCATACCCCAGGTCCTCTTCACACACAGTCATTTTTTGTTTTCCTTTTTTGTCCTTCGAGGCTGCTTTTGCTAGGCAGGCCGACCTTCTCCCACCACTCCCTCCACTCCATTTCCCCTATAAATACTCCTTCACCTCCTCATTTTGAGTCCCTTCCTTAGAAATATTAATGACATCCTGAGGGTTTACGTCTCTTTTGGGTTTCTTTGCCTTGGGAAGTTCCAACAGCAAAGGCGAGTATTTTTTTTTGTGTAGCTCTGATGAACTCAATCTCAAAAAGTGTTTTTTCCTCACTCTTTTGTGACACAAGAGCTAAGGGGTTGGAAACATTGGCCATAGGGGACTGGCTTTTAGCAGGAATAAGCACTCTCTAGTAGCAACAATAGGAGGCAGGTGGGGTTTAGGTTCATTAGTCAGGATTTCAACAGCAGCAGAGTTTTCATCCACATGCTATTCCTCATTTTCCTCTTCAAAACAATTAAGATTCTCATTTCTACTAGCCAAAGGGTTGCCATGAGGATTCAACACTAGCGAAAATTTATATAGGGTTAGCATCAGACCTTGGTGGAGGGGAGGACTGTCACCCTTCTCAATATTGAGTTACAGGGAGGACAACAGATAAAAAGGAAAATTGACTCTCTCACCATGTTGAATGTGGTTTAGCAGGGAGAAATGGTACACATGTACTGACATATACCTTCCCTCAAGAGTAAAGTATTGCATAACAAATAGGATAACTAAAGCAAAGGGAGGAGGGATTTCCAATATTGCATACCCATTTGGAAATCTTTTGGGGTTTTCCCCTTCATGCAAGAAGTTTTTGACAAACTTCTAGTAGTCGGCCCCAATTTTCTTTGCAACTTTAATCCCTTGATTTTTTAGACCCGTTGCTTCGGCTATGAACCTTGTTGTTACCTCAAACTTCACCACTCCAATGGTAACACTACCCTTCCTCCAGGAGTTGGTAAACTTTGCTATTAAGTTCTCATTATATCCCTTTAGGGATTGGAAGAACGAAACCATACTGGAATTTTCAAACATCCTCCATAAATCCACATTCTGTTTCAGGGCTTGACAATTAGGAGGCTCTATTCACTTCCTTGGTCCTCCCATTTTGCTTTTTTGCAAATTCTTTAGCTGTGAAATTTTTTTCTTCATAATCTCCCACTCCTTTCTTTCCAAAATGTAGCAAATACTCTTACTCCAAATTACACACAGAGCTGATAAAGAATGGTGAATCGAGAAGTTTCTTTTTGTGAAGGCCAATGACAAATTTCCTCGTACAAGAATCCCATCATAATTCTTACGAGTATTGAAATCCCAATTAATTTTCATACCTTTCACCACTTTAGAAATGCGGGAATAGCTGACATAGGGAAAATCGACATGAATAGAAATGACAACCCTTAACAAATTGATTAACTTCATTTGATTTTTGGACACCTCCATGAAGGAAGAATAATTAATATTACTTCTCGCCAAGATCATCTGATACAATCCCGTACTCCCTATGTCATCATTACACGGAAAGCCAATAAGCACCACTTGGTACTCATATTTACCGCATTACATAAACCTTTCATTTTTGCATATGGTAGTAATTTTCACACCTTTCATTTAGGATTAAGTCTCTTAATGACTTCAACATATTACCATTAGTCCATCCCCTTTAGCTCAGCGCCTTGTTGGTGACATAGTTGGTAGCTTTATTTCCCTCTCTATATACATGTTGCACCCTGCAATTAGTAAATGACTTCTTAATGACTTAACATTTATCAATTATATTTTTTAATTCCCATGGTGGCACAACCTTTTCGTTCAAAATGTCCACTATAAGCTTAGAGTCCCCTTCAATTATGATATTTTTATAACCCAACTTCTTAAGAGTATTGAAGCCCTCTAGAGCTGCCATAGCTTCAACTTTATTATTTGAATAGACACCCATATTCATGCCAAAGCTCACTATACACTCTCCCTTATGGTTTCTTAATAGACCCCCTACTCTAGCTCGTCCTAGGTTGCCTTTTGAGTACCCATCAAAGTTACACTTTATCCAATTCTTCTGCGGAGGGCTCCACATAGTAGCCATTCTGGTTAGCATCTTTGACCAATTGAGTTTAGTTAGATCCTTCCTGATTCCCTAGTTCTACTTAATCCTCATTTCTTTATAGTTAGGCCAGGTTTTGGAGAAGCTATATCTTCCAGCCTCAATTTTTTCCTTGATATGTGTTTTTATGATCAAACTTCCCTCCCATCTGCTTCTCTCCACATCCCTGAATATTCTATTATTCCTTTCCTTCCATAAACCCCAGGTGACAAACAAAGGAACTTGGTTCTAGAAATCAACAATAACATTATGTGAAAAAGGGCGATTTGACTAGCTTTCTATAAATAACTTCATGGAATTAGGAAACACCCAATTAGAAGACAACAACAACAAGAAGTAGGACCACACTTCCCTCACAAATTGGAAGTGAAAGAAAATGTGAATAATTGAATCCTCTTCCTATTTACAAAGTGAGAATCTATTAACTAGTTGGAAACCCCTCCTAACCAGGTTGTCAATAGTGAGAATTTTACCATGAGCCGCAATCCACCGTAAACAGTTAATTTTGGGAACCAAGTTCTTTAGCCATACCCTATCCCAAAAATGGTTTGAAACAACATCCTGAGGCTTCACCAGTTCATCATAAGCCTTTTTGACTGAGAAAAATCCTGAAGAGTTGCCTTTCCAGAGCCACTCGTCTTCCCTTTTTCTATCAAACCACTTTGCCTCCCTAATCAAATTATGCAGTCTTAAGAGGATTGGATCCCAATTCACCTATCTCTAGCCTTCAGATTGTCCCTTCTTACTAACAAATTGAAATGATTTAGAATGTTAGTTTTAATGGCTTCTTTGTCTTTGTTTACAATGAATGATCTTATTGGGATTAATGCTTAGTGGGTTAAATATGCCTTGAATGAAAGCCCTTATTACAAACCAACTGTTTAGAAGCCAAAAACCTTTATGCTTGTTGGTGCAGGAATGGTCATTCCAAATCCGCCCCACATTTGTACTATTCATTATTGAAACAAAAAAATCCTTAAGATCTTCGGATCTTTAGGATTTTGAGATTTGGTAGTCTTGAGAAGTGTGTGATGTGGAGGGGAGCCAGTGTCACCAAATCTCTAACTGTTTGCATTATCTTAGTGTTTGGAGAAATTCGAGTGGGGATTCAATAAGTAGTATCTTTTGAGCCTAGGTTGTAAATGCTTGTGAGTCAATTTAATACTTTTGTTGGTTCCAAAACATTACAAACAAACATCCACAATCTTCCTCAAAATTTCAAACCCTTTGGTTTAAATATGGATACCTTTTGAAAAGCCTTGATATTAATGCTTTTCCTAGGGATTTCTATCCTTAGAGATTTCTAAATATCTTGACTTACATCTCAATCCATACTTTCCAAAGTTAACATAAGCAACTATGACTTCAACCTCATGATTTTCACAAAATAGATCTTGTGAAATTTATGATGTTTTTGATATAGACATTTAGTTTGAACTTAATCAAGACAAGGTGTTTGTCGTAAAATAAACTCACTTAAGCAAGATAGATTGACAAATTGAACCCCACATGACCATTTGGTGTCCGTTTGCTCTGGTTGAACAACCCAACCTTATGTATACTACCATGCAAGGAAAACATTGCAAAACATTGAGTCCAAAATCATTGAGTATCATTATCCAAAATCATTGAGTTTTCACTCTACCAAAATCATTGGGTTCTATTTCCAAAATCATTGAGTCCTTAGGGTTTGATCACTTTAGAGGTATAACACATTTCTCACTACCTTGGTCTTGCAAAACAAAGGTTCACTCTAGGTCAACATTGGGTCAAACATTTCATCCACCCCTTCATCAAAACTGATCCTTCACTTCACCAAACTTTGCAAAAATTTTGAACACACCAGCACTTTGGACTTGGACATGTATCAATCAAACCAACCCCTAACTTCGCTAGTTTTGTATGTGAAATGAATCCTTTTCCATGCATTTGGTTGAGTTAGTTATCATCTTTGAACTAGTTTATCTTGAAAAATTGTTGTCCCAAAACATTGCAAAACTCACTTCCTAGTGCATCATCCATCTTTTCATCTCCCATTATCATCATTGCTCCAAAAAGACTTAGAGCATCCCTTTTACCTAGATTTGAGTCAACTAGAGAGTTTAAAAATTACAAATCTTAACATAACTCTCCCATAGGTGACCCTAAATTTATGGTAAAGACAAGATCACAACACAAGAGAATCATGGAGAAAACCAAAGTCACATTCACCTCAAGTGATCCCAATCCTCAAGAATTTGATCCAAGAAGTCAAATTATCCATTCACAACAACCCTCATCTCCATCAGGGCCATATGAGATAGAAGATGTCACAAACAATCCATTTGGACTTACTAGGGAAGAAATCATGGAACATCAAGCCTTAGAAAATGTGGCTCCAATTTCCTCATCTTTTGTTGCACAACCATTGGCACAAGGCTTGAATTCATCTATGATTCAACCAACTCCATCCCTTGTGCCAAGTCAACCCTTAACATCTAGTCTTGCAACTAGTCTATGAACCAACCTTGGTCTCACTTCATGTCTAGGAACAAACACAACTTTGAGTATTCACAAAATGACCATTCCATTAACCACCAACCTTCCCCAAAATACAAGTTGGACACCAACATTTGGAAAACCACTTACATTCCATGATGCCACAACAACCTCAACATTTTGAGCGTAACCATCTTCATCCATCACCCCAAATACCCCAAGTGTTCCCAATGTTACAGAAGTAATGTAAACCAAGTGACTCAAATAGGAGAACAAGGGAAAGATAATACCCTCATGCAAGGGAAACCCTTAGCAAGTGGTTCCAACAACCCCATTGACATATCAAAACAAGTGGCTACCCAAGCTACTCAAATCAATCCACCATCTAGATCAAACCCATCTATCATTGACCCAAATCAAAACAACAGCTTGGTTACAAACCCCATCAACCAAGGAAATACCTTGATAGCATCCCAAGCACAAGGAAATCCCTAAAGCATCGGTCAAGGTAATCCTTTCAATCAATGGACTCAAGGTCCTAATGTTCCCTTAACATCACCATTCCCAATGGTTCCAACATCACCTTTCCCCTTAGTACCCCATGTCATGAAAAATCAAATGGGACCTTAACCTTACATACCTCCACCTCAATCCGCTATCCTACAAGGAATGTTAAACCAAGGGAACCCCCGACCTCTCATCAACAACCCAAAACCCAATTAAAATATAAACACCCAAAACCCATGGTAGATTTCCCAATGACCAACTAATCCTACATTGCAAGCACATGCCCCAGCTTTACGACAAGCGCAACAAGCTTATTAGCAAGCAGTACAACAAAAAAAAAACAAGTAGCCTTAGTATCACAACAACAATAACAAAAAAAAATTCAAGCAACCTTAGTAGCACAACAACAAAATAAAGCAACCTTAGTAGCACAACAACAACATCAAACCGCATTAGCAACACAACAACAACAAGAAGCAGCCTTAGTAGCACAACAACAACAAGATCAAAAAGTAACCTTAGCATCACAACAACAACAACAAGTCCAACAAGCTGTCTTAGTAGCGCAACAACAACAAGCCCAACAAGCCATCTTAGCCAGGAAACAACAAGCTCAACAACAATAGGCACAAAAACACACATTGCTTGCTTAACTTTATTTCCCACAACAAAAATTGCTCGCACAACAACAACAGGGTCTATGACTCTATACTATAACCCTCAACAAAACATCATCAACCCGAACACGTTAGGAACATATATGCCTATACCATCATCACCTTATCCCACACCACCATACACACCATACAACACCTCATCATATCATAATCCCACATACACTTCATCCACCATCCTGCAATACACAACATATATTCCTCCACCAAACCCACAAGATGTTGTAGCATCACAACTTAAGATGTTATCACAAGAAATGCAATATTTTTGAATAGGAAAGATGAAGAAGCCCCATACTCAACAAAACCTATGTCTTTATCCATTCGATCAAAACATCACAATGATACCTTTTCCTCTCGGATTTGAGGTCCCAAAATTTAATAAATACAAAGGGAGAGGAAATCCTATGGAACATGTCAAGGAATTAAATGTCATGTGCATGGAGGTGGCCTATAATGATTCCTACTTAATCTGCCTCTTCCCATGAAGTTTAACAAGTCCTACCATGGATTGGTTTTCACAGTTACCTCTAGGCATCAAAACCTTCCAAGAAATCATCGATAGATTCATAGATTACTTCTTCTTCAATCTTGAAATGGATGTGAGCTTAGAAGAGTTATACACACTCAAGCAAAACAAAGGAGAATCCTTCACTAATTTTTTGCAGCAATGGAGGAAAAAAGCTAGTAAGAGCAAGTGGACCATTACCGATGAACAACAAGTGGGGATTATCATAGAAAATGTTGATCTAGATCTATCCTTCCACTTGAACATGTAGTGCATTACATCTTATGATGAGCTTGTCCTTAGAGCCCTTAACATTGAGAGAGCCCTAATCTCACAGGGAAACACACAAGTATATAGAGACAACCACCCATCCACTAGTTTTAATGACAAGCCCTGCTATTGGGATAAGAACAAGAATTTTACTAGTGATGGTGTTGTTGATGCAAAGGTGGTCTTAACTGCTCCTAGGCAAGAAAACAGCCAAACCATGAACACACAACAACCATATGGGTCACTGTCAAACAATCAAACAACAATCAATGCTGCAAACACTCAACGGGGACAACAAAGAACAAAAAGTGCTCCCAAGAGACAATTCACTCCCTTAGGGGAACCTATGGAGGATGTGCTGAAGCAGTTGATATAGTCTAATCTTATCACACTGAGATTTTTCAAACTATCAAGAGCCACAAGTCAAACCTTGTAGCTATAGAGAAGATCATTTTTGTGAATTTCACCAACATAAAGGTCATAACACACAAAATTGTTTTAGATTCAAACAATTAATAGAAGATATTATTGAACAAGGAGACATTCATGTTGATCAAAAATTGGGGAATGAAAATCTGAATTTTTTTACAAACCCTAAGCCTGACCATACAAAAGCAAAAGATTCAGGAAATGCCTCAACCTCAAAAAATGTAAATAATACCCATGATACCACAGTGGGACATATTTATTTATCACAACATGAGGAATTAGACACACATCAAGATATTTTTTTAAAACAAAGTCCAAACCCATCAACAATGTTTAGCACTATTTTATACCGTAATGACCTCAAGTGGATATCAGATTGTGATATCTCTCCACATATGAATCAATGATTGGGAATGTTGAAGAAGTTCCAAATGAGAAAGAAATAACCCTTATTTCACCCATACCCAAAAAATGTTGTGAAAAGTCTTTTATCAATGATATATCATCCACCCAAGGATCATGTCAAGAGGAGGTTCTTGAGGATAATGAAAGATACTCTGAATCAAGTCAAGATCAAGAACCCCTATCCACAGAGTTTCACCAAGAGCTAAGGGACATCTTCCAAACCATTTTAAACTCCAAAGATATCCCTAGTATCACCCCTGAGATGTTTCTTTCTAATGAGCATATAGACATTTTTCATCCACAACAAGAGTCTCCCACTCTTAGTATTCCTACACAAGAGCAAGCAATGGTAAAGATTCTTGATTCTTATAGTGATTGTGCATCATTGACATCTTTTGAGTCAACATCAACATCTTTTGAAGCAGTATCAATAAATAGCAATGTCATGGAACTAGAGCAAACAGTTCATATTCTTGAACAGTAGGAACCCATAGCAATATCATGTGTTCATGGCAAGTCATATTCAGTGGCTATGGATCAAAGGATACATTATCAAGGCAAATGATTAGGTATTGATAATACCAAGACCAGGGGAAATCTTGTCTACAACGGACATCAACATACGGGGCACAAAGAATCCTTATGATGAAAATGCAGTCAACGCTACAACTAGCCATATCATGAGTTGGCATTCACCCATCATCTCATATGCAAATTGGGACCAACGTAAAAAGAAGAATTCCTATCAAAGCAAGGTGAAAATCATCAAATAAAATGAAGCAATAAAGCAAAAAGGAAATGTCAAGTACAAATGTACACCAAAGAAAAATAAAGAAAATCATCCCTCAAAAACTCCATTAGTTAAAGAAACTATGGGGCAGAATCAAAAAGGGAAATGTATCCATCAAAAGAGTCCTCAAATACAAAAGCAATCTTCTCAAGCAAGGAACAAATTATATCCAATGGTTGGTCCTAATTCCATGAAAACCTCCATCCCCACCCATCATCGCTCATCTTCCCAAGTTTCGAGAGTTAAAGGTTCCAAACTATCAACTGATCCATCTCATATTCATTCATACATGTCACCGTCCACTCAATTCACAATGTACAATTCTTGCATTGACTATGTGTTGGCATCTAATCTTCATCATAAGGATTCCAAAGGAAATTTATCATGATGTGTGCACATAGACAAGGTTAATTCTGGTATCCACAAGGTAGATCAGAGTTCTTCAAGGTTGCATTCAAGTGCTCGTATCTTAGCAAAACAACTTCTCCAAGCAGGATATCGTTGGAACATCATGAAAAAAACATCTATATCAACACCAACAGTGTCTACATCAACACCACCAGGAGCTTCGACATGAGCATAAACTTTCAAAAAATAAAAATAAAAATAAAAAAAGCAAGAAAATAGTAAAAATAAAAATTGTGCTCCAGTGAAAACCACTATGGTGGCGCTTTGGGCAAGTACTATGATGAAAACCTGGAAAAAAAACATCATGAGTAGAATCAAGCACCAATATGATCCTTCTTAGACAAAAGCATCTCATCCTTGTCATGATAAATCCAATGTTCTCTCCATCCATCCAATACAAATTCATCTAGATATTCCACTTTATCTTGATCTTGACAAAGATTCTGCGTATACTTCAACTCTACTCATGGAAAATTTTGATAGGCTCTTTACCATTTTATCTTGTGAAGTCCCATAGCCCATATCTAGCATGATAAAACTATGTCAACTTGGTTATCCATTACATTATGAAGAATTGCTAGACATTGGGGGCATGTCATTGCACTCTTGTTTTCGAATAACTCTTGATCCATGTCTTATATCTCACAACATGACATCAACGTTGTGATCTAGGTATTTTTTGCCTCAATATCTCATTGAAAATACCAAATAAATTCAAATATTCTCAGAAAATCCCTAAACATTCAAATATTTAGAAAATCCCAAAACATTCAAATACTCTCTGAAAATACCTAAACACTCAAATATTCAGAAAAACACCAAAAATATTTGAAAAACAGAAAATAGAAAAAATATTAGAAAACATTCAAAAGACCTAAACAACATAAAAAATCTTAGAGAAAATTCTAAACAGCCTCAAATAATCGAAAAAAAAAAATTCGCATAAACTTTGAAAAAGACCAAAAATAGCCTCAAATTTTTTTCAAAATACTAAAAACATTGAAATACTCCAAAAAAATCCAAAACCACCCATCCCATCTCACTTTCACCTGCAATAAACCTCCATCCATAATAAATTGATCATCGCCATCTTCAACCTTTGGCAAAACAAATAGAAAGCAAGTATCGCAAGTCATAAAGTGAGAACCCAAGTGTCAAAATCTATAGTCTAGATCAATGTGTCAATAGAGTTTGTATCAATGGATTATCATAAACCTCATCCTAATCAAACCCCCTTATCAACATGTCCTAGGATGTATCCTTCCTACGATGGAAATTAGTAGCAGAAATCACCTTAGCTAAATTAAACTGACATGAGATATAGAGAACACTGACTGTTTGTCTTTGATCTGTTCTTATGATTTACCTTAATGACCCATTCTGTAGACCTCTTGAGGATGTCTCAATGATTTATAGAGAAAGGAATGGGGCATCAATCATTATTTTTTGTTTGCTGTGCTTGTGGATATTCTTGTAAAGTAATCTTGGTGCATACTTGCTTAGTTGTGTGTAAGGAGGTCGTTTGTCCAGTAGATTGTTGAATATTGCATAGGCTTTGGTCCAATATATTCTAAAATTCTAAACTACATTCCGACAAGGTTTCTATATGTCAAGATGTGAACATGAACTATCCTATCTATTTGCAAAGTCAAAGTCCATTACACTAGATACAACACCATCTTGGTTATCAATACCTTGATGCATTGTGTTATATCAAAAATAAGGAATGATGGAAAATACCAATCCCAAGATATGAGAAAATCATCATCATTCATTTCTCGTCACTATAATCTAATAAAGTTTTGTTGGACTTTTGAATCAATCTCAAAATCAATGGTTAATCAATATCCATTTCATTTTTTCTACTTCCATCCATCTTATCTTCTTATTCTTCTATCTTTACTAACATTGCTATCTAAGCATGAACTCTATGTGATCTACATCAAAATATACATGAGGCTACGCATAGCCGATGACTGTCTATACACCCTGAAGTCTGTCTACATCAATATTTGAGCTAGCACGCCAACAATTCCTCTTCCATTGGGGCATAGTGGGGCATCTATATCATATTCAGCTCAACAATCTGAAAAGTTGCAGCTCTTTGATTCAAAAGCAACCTAAAATCTCAAGCATCTCAAGCATAAATCTGATTTTTACCTATCGTGAGCCCGATCAAAACATTTATTCCCCGATCAATCTCCCGGGGGGCAACCAACCATCTTTCAATCACATCAATATCAAATCATCTAACAAACTTTGTTCCTAGCCTTGCTAGCAAATCTTGATCAAATTATCAAATCAATCATCATTGGGATATATCTTTCCCTACCAATCCTCATGTTATTCAACACAATCAATTGTATTTTTGTGAATCCTCAACAATGTTATCAAGCAATCAATTAGATCATTCAACTTTAGCTTGGCTATCAACATCTCAAAGAGATCATCGATATCCGTTTCTACATTGTCATCAATAGAAAAATCAACATCAAAACTAGAATTAGTCTTTGAACCAATACAATGAGTACATTGCTTCAAAGAGGGGCAAAATGTAGACACTTAAAAATATCTCTATGGATCACATTGACTAACTAACATCATTTCGTCCTAAAACCCATCCTCTTTTTGCTTAATTGATTAAATTAGCCTAGCTATTTAATTAATTGCATCATTTTCATCTATTAATCTAATTAATCTAATTAAATGAATTCATCCCCTTTTATGCTGACATTTCATCTCATTAAATTAAATAAATCAAACTATTTAATTTAATTTTGTAAATCGTCTTATTTAATTAAATAACCCTAAGTTATTTAATTAAATATCATTTCACCTTTCCCCCTTTCATTAAATCATTTCATTTAATGAATATCACTTTATTCTTCTAATTCCCCTAATTGCATAATTAATATTGTTTAATTATCAATTAAATCTAATTCCCCCCACTTGTAAGGGAATATTCCTCCTTTTCATATTCCTCCAAAAGGGGGAATATTCCCTCCCCTTTTGCACAATTAAACTTTGTTTTAGTTTACAAAATATCCTTTTCCCTCACCCGTTAGAATATTCCAAAGAATATTCTCTCTCCTCCAATCATTTAAAAAAGGGAATATTCTCACTTAGCTTAATATGCAAGTTAACTTGTGACTTCTTGTGCAAGTTAACTTTTGACCTCTTATACAGGTCAAAAGTGTGCTTGTTTGGAAGGAATGAGAACCCTTGATTAAATATCATCTTGCATTCTCACTCGTTGATGATAATTCATGATCCATGCCTCCAATTTTCTCCATCCTTGACCATTGATTATCTTTTTCAATCTCAACCCTTCACTTCTCATTTGCCTTCCTATAAATAGAATACTATTTGGAGACAAATGGATCCATATTTTAACAAAAAACTTATGCTGTTAAAATCATTTGCACTTGCACTCACATTTAACATCATTTTAGCTTTATTTACTTGCATATTAGCTTAGCTTCCATTACTAGCTTCCATAATAACATAGATGCA
>VDFB02105785.1:521752225-521780502 GCA_007258455.2 Sequoia sempervirens
TTTGATTTTGCTTTTGTTCACAATGACCTCTAAGTGAAGTGCGCGATTGTGAGATGGTTGGGCGGGAAAATCTTGGTCAGAAAACGTAAGGAGATTAGGTGTTATGATGTTTCTGACCATAGCTTGGAATTGTCCGCATCGAGGTCTGCGGGGACGGTAGATGAGGCTAATGCTTCCTCAAGGATCTTTTTATGGGCCGATGACATTTTTAACAATTCCATGATGGAGATGTGTGCTGGCGTTCTTTTGAGTTGGTCTACGACATTGTAGCTATATGGAACGGCTCTTGATGAAGGAACTCTATTGGGTTGGGATGATCCTGCGATGGTGACTTTTCCGCCTCTTGTGGTGACTCCACAGTCTTCGGCATGGGCGCCCTTGATGGTGATTACCATGCAGTTTTCATTGAGGTTGGCAACAACGGTTTCGTATACATGATTTATACTGCCTTTTCCTTTATCCTTGTTATTCCTTTTGTTGCCATGATTCGGCATCGGATTCGTGTAGATTTTAAGATCCTGATTCCCTGTAGGTGTTTCCACATTTATGATTCTTTTGTCGATGAGATCTTGAATGATGTTCTTGAGTCTCATACAGTTATTTGTGGTGTGGCCTTCGATCTTGTGGAACTCACATAGTTGATTTTCATTGTACCAAGGAGGTTTGACATCAGGTTCTTGATAATTCTCAAACGTGGGAGCTTGGATGAGTTTTTCGTCGATTAGCTTTTTCATGATGTCTTCCAGTGGTTCCCCCAAAGTAGTGTATTTTCGTTGGGGGTATGTTTTGCGTTGAGGTGGTCCTCTTTGGTCGTTGACGTTATTGATGGTGGGATTATTGTTGGGTTGATATGTTGTGTGATGAGTGTTTTGGCGTTGTGGTTGGATTTGTGGTGCGGGTGTATTTTGGCGTGGACCACTAATGACCCCCTTGGCATCGACGACGCCATCATTAGTGATGTTCTTGTTTCTCGCCCATGTACGAGGTTTATCATTGTAATTTGAGGGTGGGCGATTGTTTTGTGGTTCATGATATGATGTTGATTCGATGGGTTGGGTTGCAAGGGCTCTTTCGATGCTAAGCGCCTTGGAGATCAATTGATCGTAGGTGGTGATTCCCTGAACCTTGAGGTGGAATGATAGACGAATTTCAAGATTGGCTATGATTGTGCAGACTTGTTGTTCTTCTGGCATGGTCCATTTGCTCCGATTGGCCTTGGATCGCCATCGTTGAAGGAATGAAGCGAAAGATTCATTCTTTCCTTGTTTCAGAGCGTAGAGTTCTTCGAGACTAACATCCATTGTAATGTTACATGCGTAGTTTCTAATGAATGCGTCTCTAATTTCTTCGAATGTCCTAATGCCTGAAGGTAAGCGAGAGAACCATTCTATGGCATTGCCTGCTAAGCTCCTAGGGAATAGCCGCATCAGATAAGTATCGCCATATGCAACCTCCATACAATGAACCTGGAATTCTCTGATGTGATCTTCAAGGTTTCCCATCCCTCGATATTTGTCAAGTTTTGGGATTTCAAATCCCTTAGGGAATGGTTTCATGTCTAGGCTCCTATCAAATGGATAGGACACAAGTTGCTTTATGCTGTTGTTCACCGCATTGAAGATCAGTACTTGTTGTGAGAGCAACTTGAATTGTGTCGTCATATCATTCTGAGGATCAGGGGGTGGGATGAATGTGTTTTGGGGTGTTGCAATCGTGGTTTGGATGGATGAGTTGGTGTGGATGGATGGGTTGGTTTGGATGGATGGGTTGGTTTGTGCGTTGGTCACTGGTATTGGTATGTTGTGGCGAGCGAAGTAGGCTTCTACTTTCTTTTGGATGAACAACGCTTGTTGTTGCTCTTGTTGTTGTTGCGCTAGGATTTTTGCTTGTTGTTGCACTTGTTGCTGTTCTAACAACGCTTGTTGTTCTGCTAGCTGTTGCACTTGTTGTTGTTCTAACAATGCTTGTTGTTCTGCTTGTTCTTGTTCCCACAACGCTTGTTGTTGGGCTGCCAATTCTGCTGCTTCTTGCTGCTCTTGGTATTGCTTTAATGCTTGCTGATATGCTTGCCATTGCGCTGCTTGTGCAAGAAGTTGTGCTTGTGCTTGAGCTTGGGCTTGTGCTTGGGCTTGGGCTTGCGCTTGAGCTTGTGCTTGGGCTTGCGCTTGTGCGGTTTGTTGTTGTAATAAAAGTTGTGCTTGAGCGACTCTTTGTGCTTGCAATGCTTGTGCGGCTTGGGCGGCTTGTTGTTGTTGTTGTTGCAATAAAGCTTTGGCTTGTTGTGCTTGTTGTGCTTGTAATGCAGCTTGTGCGGTTTTGGCAGCTTGCGCAGCTTGAGCGGCTTGTTGCACAGCTTTTTGTTTTTGCACTTGTTGATAGCCTCTTTGGAAAGCAGCTTGCAATGTTGCGTCGAATTGGTTTGATGTGGTGAATGTTGGTGGCGGTGGGGGTGGTGGTGGATTTGGAATGGCGTTTGTGGTGGTGGTGAATGATGATGTTGTGTTGATCATTTGGTTGGTAGATGGTGTTGTCATGTTGATTGCGTGATTGGTGGATGGTGTTGTTGACGTGGTAAGTGGCATCGTTGATGTGATTAGCCCTTGAGAGACCATGTTTTGCAATGTTGTGGGGGTGTTTGATGATGTTGCCATTGCTTGCGTGTTTGTCATTTGTGATGTCAACAATAAGTTTTGAGCGTTTGGCAAAATGTTTTGATTCATGGTTGGGATAGCGGTTTGATTGATGCTTGGTAGGGGAGGCAACCCCAAGCCAAGGAGTGATGTGGATGATAATGATAGTGGTGGGATAGGTGGAAATGTGAGGGGGGTGAATCCTTGCGAGAGCGTTGTGGTGTTAAAAATGCCCCCTGGTCCGAATATGTCTCCCTCTTTTTGTGAATTCGTGAGAAGAGGTGTTTGTGATGCTCCATGAAATGATGTTGATGATAGGTCATAATGTAAATTGAGAGGAACATTTTGGTGTAATGAATTTTGGAGGGTGTTTTGTTCCACTGTGGTGTTTGCGTCCAAGTTTTGGTTATTCACAAGGGGATGTGATTGAAGTTCATTGAGAAATGTGTTTCCCTTGTTTTCATTTGGTTGAGTTGGAGCAATCGATGTCGTGATTTTTGGAATGTTTTGCGTGACGTTTTGGGATGGAGGTGTAGATGAAATGGGGATGGTGGATGAGATTGGTGGAAAAGATGTCTCCACTATAGTGCTCATATCAAAATCCGAAGGCAACTTGGCCCCTTGCTTTGCTAGTTCAAGCATGTACAACGAAGGGTTAAGTCTCATCATGATGTTGATGATTCTATGGTTATCCGGATTTTGGAGCATTTCAGTTATTTCTTCGCGAGACATTCCAAAGGTGAGGTCTTCCCCTTGATTTTCTTCTTGTGGGTTTTGTGATGATGAGGGGACCAATGGATTGCTTGATTCTGCAAGATTCATTTCTGCATTTGTTTGGCTAAGGTCACTTGAAGCGGGAGTTTCTTTGTGGGCTTCCATACTCTTCTTGTATTGAGATCTCGTTAGAACCATAAAACAAGGATCAATCTTCGGAAATATGGGAGATGAATCTCTTGATTCCTTGGATTTAATCTCTATTTTATGTCCCAAAGTGAAAGTTTTTAGGATGCCTTTTAGGATCAAACGTGATGATGATATGATGGTGATGTTCAAAGATGGATGTTATGGATGTTTTTTTACTTTTGATAAATCTTGAATGAAATGCTAGGGCTTTGGATTTTTTGATTGGTTTGATGTTTTGGATTTTTGAGACTTTGTCCTTGATCTTGATATGGATTTTGATTTTGGATTTTGAACAAAAAGACCCTAAGATGTTTGATAATGATCTAAAGGATAGTTGTGTTCAAAGGATGATGATTTGGATATGTGTGAGGAGAAGGATACATCTACCCACACCTACCCAAATAGGATGATTGTTTCACTAAGTATATGAGAAGGATTCATCTACATACACTAAGCTAGACAAGATGATTTGGATGACTTTGACTAAAGATATGCAAAAGGATGCATTCACACACTCCTAGCCAAAGGTGTTTTGATAAATGTTTTCAAGGACTTGATCTCAATGAGTTTGAATGATTGCTTGATTTTGTCATAAAGCCTAGCATTTCAAGGATGATTTCAAGGTTTTAATCAAAAGTTGATTTGTGAGATGGATGTTTGGATGTTTTGAAAGATGGATGAAAGAGATTTGGTTTGTTTTGATCCCTAGATGAACCTAAAAAAGACCACTTTGTACTTTCCAAGACCTAGGTATTGAAGAGCATGCATATGCTTCCTAAAGACCTTTGTTAACCAAGGAATGATTTGACCATTTTGGATTTCCAATCAATGATTTTTGCTTTTGGGATTTGGAGTCTTCAACACACATGAAAGTTCATTTTGCTTAGTCTTTGCTTAATGGATTTATTTTACCAAAAACACTCTCTTTGATTAAAGTTTCAAACTAAGATGTACCAATGTCTTAATTTCTTTAAACCCCACAAGATATTTTATGTGGAAATTCAACGAACTTAAGGCAAGGGTTTTCCTATTGTTTACTCAAGAAGACAAATTGAGATATAATCCAATGCTTAGGAACCTCTACGAATGTGAATCCGCAGGGAAAGCAGTAACATATGGATCGAGTCAATGATATTTGTCTAAAAGAGGGTTTGAAATTTTGAGAACCATGTTGAATGTTTGTTTGCAAAATGTTTTCGAATACACACTGTGTTTTCAAACAAAGAATAATTACAAGCCCTATGGATGTGATAGACAATGTTTGTTGAGTCCCCACTTGGACAAGTCCAGCTACGCCTACTTTTAGCGGATGGTTAGATGCTTGACCCCACTGGCTCCCCTCCACGGCACTCACTTATACGGGGCAGCCAAGCATCAACACCCATGAAACTCCCATGGCATGCTTTCCATCTCTACTAAAAGCCGTAAAATTGTGGGGCGGCTTCAGAACGACCGTTCTTGCACCAACAAACAGATTAAGGATTTTGGCAAATTCTAACACATAGGTTCTAGTAAGGACTTTCCGTTCGTAGGAGTTGACCCAACGTGGCAAGAGTCCCCTTTCGGATCCATCTTGTCGGAGCCAACCGCGTGATTATGGCGTTTAACCAAAATCCTCATTTATATCCCGGCTGGAAATACTCTTGGCTTTAGAGTGTTACCGGTTGAGTCGTCGCTTGGGTGAGTACTTTTTCCCCAAGGCAGGCCCTCTAAGATAAACAAAAGCGAGCAAAGACACAATCCGTAACTCGATCGATCTTTGATGGCACAAAGAACGAGAATGTACGCGAAAATGCCCCTACTCACACTCGCACAAGATTGTTCAATTTTTAAGCCCAAAATGAAGTGTTTCAAAGCAATAAAATGTATTTTGAGTGTTTCTCTTGCACCCTAGATCGCACGAAGCGCAAGGGGAGAGGATACGCACTCAAAAGACAAAATAACACAATCAAGCACTTGTTCGTTTTAGCCTCAAAGCAATGATGACTTCATTTTAAGCACCAAAATCAAGTGTGAAGTTTGCCTTGTTCAATTTTAAACCAAAACGAAATCTAGTAAGTTTGTTCTAAGGTTCGTTTTAAGCCCTTTGCAATGAAAATGAAATTGTTCGTTTTAGCCCCAATTGAAAACTAATGTTCTAAAACGAAAAGGAAAACAATTTCGTGAAGTGTTGATCAAACACTTAAAGTGTTAAAAAACACATTGTGTTTTCAAAGAAAAGAAAAAATCTTTCCCTCCTTTCGTTTTCGTTTTGTGAAGTAGTTTTGATCAAAGTGTTAAAAAACACATTGTGTTTTCAAACAAAAATCCTCCTCCTCTTTTGCTTTGCAAGGTTTTCGCCTTCGTTGTTTTTGTACCTTCGCTTGTACCTTCGTTTGCTTTTGTACCTAACCTACAAAAGATTTAAAAAATTTAGATACAAGTGATATACATAAGAGATGTCAATCATTTAGAAAAAAATTTCTTAAAGAAAGTATTAAATTGACAAAGCTCCTAAGTTCTTATTTGTGCCCATTTTTGTAAAATTTGATTTTGAGACTTCCACATTTAAAAAGCTATGAAGGAATGATTTATTTTAAAATTTCCAATCGAAAGCAAGTTGTCCTAAAATAGAAAATGAAATCAAGAAACGGATATCTCAAATTTTCCCAATAAGCATTAAAAAATGCTTTTCAAGGTTTTAAGTTTAATATTCAAGGCCTAAATTAAGAAAGTTTCTCTAAAGATTGTTCCTTTTGCTTCGAATAAATGGAGACTATAGGCTATTTCAATAAGCATTTAAAAAATGCTTTTGTGAATTTTAAATTTTTAATGTCCGATTTTCTTCATTCTCCAATCTCTCTTGCCTTCGCTTGAGCCCAATGTCCCATTTCAATGCCAACCCTCTTTATGCCCAACTTCCCCATAAAATCTTTAAATTTGTCAAGATAAGAAAATGATTTTGTGAGAAATAAAGATCTGCAGATATCCCTTTGAATATGTAATGTTCAATTCCAATCTACAATAAATCTTTGCATGGATTTGATCCCCCAACGCCAAGTCTAGTTATGGAAAGTCTCGTAACCCAAAACATTTTTGATGTCGCTCTTTAAAAACCAATTTTTCTCTTGAGATCTGCATTGTCCTTTTTACAAATACATCATCGGCTCTACAAATTAGATGGTCAGAAAGTAAATAGACTGCATAAATAAATTAATACAAAGCTTGTTTAAATATAAAATACTGTGATTAAAGACTTCATACCACCGATTCCCATGAAGAACAGACCTTACAATGTGACCGGTTGACAAGACCTTCAGATTTGACTACCCCATAAATATATCCTACATACGTCAATGAGATGTGACGCTGAGAAAAGCTTTGACGACCAGTAGCAAGGGTGTGATGAGTACTCAACCAGAATCAGATCTTACAAGTCGCCTATTAAAGACTCATCTGATTTAATATTTGATTGGACGAGTATATCTGATAAATTGCGCAGACCGAGCCAAGCACATAGAGGCGAAAAATAGATGTTTTGAATGTACAATATCATTCTTTGAGTTCACTGTTCATAAGGCATAACAGGCCATGCGCGGGTTTGCAAAACAAAAGACTTTGAATCCTCTAAGAAAATGCAACTGTCCCGTGTAAATGTAAACTCCCCGACTATTCTAACATCCTCCCTACCTGGCCCCCTACTATTTCGGCGACGGTTGAGGTAGCTGGGAGTAGAATTCGATTTCTAAGACATAGGCATTAATGCGAATGATGAGGATGCAGGCGACATGAAGAAACAGTTGAATGGAAAGCTTTAGGTGTGTAGAACAGATTCATTGGATTCGGTTCAACACTTAAGGTGGCAGAGATGATGAGATGAGTCCAGAATAGTGCAGGCTTCGTGATTGACAGATGGTAAAGATCGACACAGTAAAGTTCAGACTATAAAAAATGCTCGAAAAAAGAAAGTATTGGCTGGCTGCCACTACATCAGTAAATGTACCTTAGTCTTGTTCAAATTTTTTTATCTCTCCCATCCACTAAATGCACATACGTTTAAATAAAATAACGGAGCTTTCACCTTTATCTAACGCCTTTCTCATCTTGAATTTTGCTATTGCCAATTACATTTATTGAAAGATCTGCATATGTTAGCATAATGCACAGAGGATTGATTTATTAAGGACTGACTTCCCCAAACGGACTTTTGTTAAGAAAGGACAAGCTCAGAATTGCATACTTTCCCAAAGGCACGTACTCAGACCACCTATAATCACTAAAATGTTCAGAGGCAGTAAAAGACACATCATTTATTCAATTTTGAACATTCCCTATGATGTAGTGAGGGCACATTCATGTCCCTAGATCTACGTATCTCAACATGAATCATGCACCCTGTCATATGCAAATCTGAACACTGCATAAAGCTAAGGAAGAAAACAGAGTTATTCTATGAAGAAACTTCATTTTGATGATGAAATAACTTGAAGAACTAAAGCGTGAAAGCTCTTGGCTATGCCCTCCTTCTAGCGCCAAATGTAGGCATCCCTTTAAATCTGCAAAAACTAAACTCACATAGGGGTTAGCACTTCACAAATTTAACAAAATACCTCTATGAAATACCTTGTAAAATGTTTAAAACATGCAACAAAAAGATGAAAGCAAGCTACAAGCATCATGAAAACAATTACAAGTTACCTATTCCATAGTTGGATTGGTGTCACATGTGCTAGTGACCCTTTCCCAATCCTTGACCAAAGCTCAAATTGATAAAATGCCAATGGAGATGATGGAGTGAAATGATGAACAAGATCAAATCTCAAAGAGAGTAACCTTGCATGAAATTGTGAAGATTGTGAAGGATTTGCTTGAGGATGATGCACCTATTTAAAGATTTTCAAAATGTTGAATGTTGAAGAGGGACCAATGTGGGATCAAAATCAAGCCAATGAATTGAGGACACTTGTCATCATGTAATTAGTTGATGTGTGTGCAAGATTTGGGAAGAGTGCCCAAGAGGGGGAAAATTTGAATTCAAATTTTGCCATAAATGCTGAGAGGGGGACAAGGAAAAACAGCAATAAATGCCCTGTTTGACTTGTCATGGTGAGGGAAAATGATTGTTTTAATAAATCAATAAAATTGATTTATTGTGCAAGTGGATAGATCTAGATAATGCAAGTGGGATGTGATTAGCATTAGATTAGGATTAGATGAATTTAATGATGATTATGCTGATTTAATGCTGATTAACTGATTTGACTTTTTGGACTTTGGAAAATGATTTAAGATTTGATTTAAATGGCTTTTTTATTTTAAATAACCTTAGGCAATGAGATTATTTAAATGGATGAAGGTGATGAATGGATCTAATGCAAATGTCTAGTTTAATTGATAAATGATCCTGATCGAATGCATAATGTAAAATTTGCATGTCTACAACAACATCTTGAGGCTTCACCAGTTCATCATAAGCCTTTTTGACTGAGAAAAATCTTGAAGAGTTGCCTTTCCAGAGCCACTCGTCTTCCCTTTTTCTATCAAACCACTTTGCCTCCCCAATCAAATTATGTAGTCTTAAGAGGATTGGATCCCAATTCACCTATCTCTGCCTTCAATTGTCCCTTCTTACTAACAAATTGAAATGATTTAGAATGTTAGTTTTAATGGCTTCTTTGTCTTTGTTTACAATGAATGATCTTATTGGGATTAATGCTTAGTGGGTTAAATATGCCTTGAATGAAAGCCCTTATTACAAACCAACTGTTTAGAAGCCAAAAACCTTTATGCTTGTTGGTGCAGGAATGGTCATTCCAAATCCGCCCCACATTTGTACTATTCATTATTGAAACAAAAAAATCCTTAAGATCTTCGGATCTTTAGGATTTTGAGATTTGGTAGTCTTGAGAAGTGTGTGATGTGGAGGGGAGCCAGTGTCACCAAATCTCTAACTGTTTGCATTATCTTAGTGTTTGGAGAAATTCGAGTGGGGATTCAATAAGTAGTATCTTTTGAGCCTAGGTTGTAAATGCTTGTGAGTCAATTTAATACTTTTGTTGGTTCCAAAACATTACAAACAAACATCCACAATCTTCCTCAAAATTTCAAACCCTTTGGTTTAAATATGGATACCTTTTGAAAAGCCTTGATATTAATGCTTTTCCTAGGGATTTCTATCCTTAGAGATTTCTAAATATCTTGACTTACATCTCAATCCATACTTTCCAAAGTTAACATAAGCAACTATGACTTCAACCTCATGATTTTCACAAAATAGATCTTGTGAAATTTATGATGTTTTTGATATAGACATTTAGTTTGAACTTAATCAAGACAAGGTGTTTGTCGTAAAATAAACTCACTTAAGCAAGATAGATTGACAAATTGAACCCCACATGACCATTTGGTGTCCGTTTGCTCTGGTTGAACAACCCAACCTTATGTATACTACCATGCAAGGAAAACATTGCAAAACATTGAGTCCAAAATCATTGAGTATCATTATCCAAAATCATTGAGTTTTCACTCTACCAAAATCATTGGGTTCTATTTCCAAAATCATTGAGTCCTTAGGGTTTGATCACTTTAGAGGTATAACACATTTCTCACTACCTTGGTCTTGCAAAACAAAGGTTCACTCTAGGTCAACATTGGGTCAAACATTTCATCCACCCCTTCATCAAAACTGATCCTTCACTTCACCAAACTTTGCAAAAATTTTGAACACACCAGCACTTTGGACTTGGACATGTATCAATCAAACCAACCCCTAACTTCGCTAGTTTTGTATGTGAAATGAATCCTTTTCCATGCATTTGGTTGAGTTAGTTATCATCTTTGAACTAGTTTATCTTGAAAAATTGTTGTCCCAAAACATTGCAAAACTCACTTCCTAGTGCATCATCCATCTTTTCATCTCCCATTATCATCATTGCTCCAAAAAGACTTAGAGCATCCCTTTTACCTAGATTTGAGTCAACTAGAGAGTTTAAAAATTACAAATCTTAACATAACTCTCCCATAGGTGACCCTAAATTTATGGTAAAGACAAGATCACAACACAAGAGAATCATGGAGAAAACCAAAGTCACATTCACCTCAAGTGATCCCAATCCTCAAGAATTTGATCCAAGAAGTCAAATTATCCATTCACAACAACCCTCATCTCCATCAGGGCCATATGAGATAGAAGATGTCACAAACAATCCATTTGGACTTACTAGGGAAGAAATCATGGAACATCAAGCCTTAGAAAATGTGGCTCCAATTTCCTCATCTTTTGTTGCACAACCATTGGCACAAGGCTTGAATTCATCTATGATTCAACCAACTCCATCCCTTGTGCCAAGTCAACCCTTAACATCTAGTCTTGCAACTAGTCTATGAACCAACCTTGGTCTCACTTCATGTCTAGGAACAAACACAACTTTGAGTATTCACAAAATGACCATTCCATTAACCACCAACCTTCCCCAAAATACAAGTTGGACACCAACATTTGGAAAACCACTTACATTCCATGATGCCACAACAACCTCAACATTTTGAGCGTAACCATCTTCATCCATCACCCCAAATACCCCAAGTGTTCCCAATGTTACAGAAGTAATGTAAACCAAGTGACTCAAATAGGAGAACAAGGGAAAGATAATACCCTCATGCAAGGGAAACCCTTAGCAAGTGGTTCCAACAACCCCATTGACATATCAAAACAAGTGGCTACCCAAGCTACTCAAATCAATCCACCATCTAGATCAAACCCATCTATCATTGACCCAAATCAAAACAACAGCTTGGTTACAAACCCCATCAACCAAGGAAATACCTTGATAGCATCCCAAGCACAAGGAAATCCCTAAAGCATCGGTCAAGGTAATCCTTTCAATCAATGGACTCAAGGTCCTAATGTTCCCTTAACATCACCATTCCCAATGGTTCCAACATCACCTTTCCCCTTAGTACCCCATGTCATGAAAAATCAAATGGGACCTTAACCTTACATACCTCCACCTCAATCCGCTATCCTACAAGGAATGTTAAACCAAGGGAACCCCCGACCTCTCATCAACAACCCAAAACCCAATTAAAATATAAACACCCAAAACCCATGGTAGATTTCCCAATGACCAACTAATCCTACATTGCAAGCACATGCCCCAGCTTTACGACAAGCGCAACAAGCTTATTAGCAAGCAGTACAACAAAAAAAAAACAAGTAGCCTTAGTATCACAACAACAATAACAAAAAAAAATTCAAGCAACCTTAGTAGCACAACAACAAAATAAAGCAACCTTAGTAGCACAACAACAACATCAAACCGCATTAGCAACACAACAACAACAAGAAGCAGCCTTAGTAGCACAACAACAACAAGATCAAAAAGTAACCTTAGCATCACAACAACAACAACAAGTCCAACAAGCTGTCTTAGTAGCGCAACAACAACAAGCCCAACAAGCCATCTTAGCCAGGAAACAACAAGCTCAACAACAATAGGCACAAAAACACACATTGCTTGCTTAACTTTATTTCCCACAACAAAAATTGCTCGCACAACAACAACAGGGTCTATGACTCTATACTATAACCCTCAACAAAACATCATCAACCCGAACACGTTAGGAACATATATGCCTATACCATCATCACCTTATCCCACACCACCATACACACCATACAACACCTCATCATATCATAATCCCACATACACTTCATCCACCATCCTGCAATACACAACATATATTCCTCCACCAAACCCACAAGATGTTGTAGCATCACAACTTAAGATGTTATCACAAGAAATGCAATATTTTTGAATAGGAAAGATGAAGAAGCCCCATACTCAACAAAACCTATGTCTTTATCCATTCGATCAAAACATCACAATGATACCTTTTCCTCTCGGATTTGAGGTCCCAAAATTTAATAAATACAAAGGGAGAGGAAATCCTATGGAACATGTCAAGGAATTAAATGTCATGTGCATGGAGGTGGCCTATAATGATTCCTACTTAATCTGCCTCTTCCCATGAAGTTTAACAAGTCCTACCATGGATTGGTTTTCACAGTTACCTCTAGGCATCAAAACCTTCCAAGAAATCATCGATAGATTCATAGATTACTTCTTCTTCAATCTTGAAATGGATGTGAGCTTAGAAGAGTTATACACACTCAAGCAAAACAAAGGAGAATCCTTCACTAATTTTTTGCAGCAATGGAGGAAAAAAGCTAGTAAGAGCAAGTGGACCATTACCGATGAACAACAAGTGGGGATTATCATAGAAAATGTTGATCTAGATCTATCCTTCCACTTGAACATGTAGTGCATTACATCTTATGATGAGCTTGTCCTTAGAGCCCTTAACATTGAGAGAGCCCTAATCTCACAGGGAAACACACAAGTATATAGAGACAACCACCCATCCACTAGTTTTAATGACAAGCCCTGCTATTGGGATAAGAACAAGAATTTTACTAGTGATGGTGTTGTTGATGCAAAGGTGGTCTTAACTGCTCCTAGGCAAGAAAACAGCCAAACCATGAACACACAACAACCATATGGGTCACTGTCAAACAATCAAACAACAATCAATGCTGCAAACACTCAACGGGGACAACAAAGAACAAAAAGTGCTCCCAAGAGACAATTCACTCCCTTAGGGGAACCTATGGAGGATGTGCTGAAGCAGTTGATATAGTCTAATCTTATCACACTGAGATTTTTCAAACTATCAAGAGCCACAAGTCAAACCTTGTAGCTATAGAGAAGATCATTTTTGTGAATTTCACCAACATAAAGGTCATAACACACAAAATTGTTTTAGATTCAAACAATTAATAGAAGATATTATTGAACAAGGAGACATTCATGTTGATCAAAAATTGGGGAATGAAAATCTGAATTTTTTTACAAACCCTAAGCCTGACCATACAAAAGCAAAAGATTCAGGAAATGCCTCAACCTCAAAAAATGTAAATAATACCCATGATACCACAGTGGGACATATTTATTTATCACAACATGAGGAATTAGACACACATCAAGATATTTTTTTAAAACAAAGTCCAAACCCATCAACAATGTTTAGCACTATTTTATACCGTAATGACCTCAAGTGGATATCAGATTGTGATATCTCTCCACATATGAATCAATGATTGGGAATGTTGAAGAAGTTCCAAATGAGAAAGAAATAACCCTTATTTCACCCATACCCAAAAAATGTTGTGAAAAGTCTTTTATCAATGATATATCATCCACCCAAGGATCATGTCAAGAGGAGGTTCTTGAGGATAATGAAAGATACTCTGAATCAAGTCAAGATCAAGAACCCCTATCCACAGAGTTTCACCAAGAGCTAAGGGACATCTTCCAAACCATTTTAAACTCCAAAGATATCCCTAGTATCACCCCTGAGATGTTTCTTTCTAATGAGCATATAGACATTTTTCATCCACAACAAGAGTCTCCCACTCTTAGTATTCCTACACAAGAGCAAGCAATGGTAAAGATTCTTGATTCTTATAGTGATTGTGCATCATTGACATCTTTTGAGTCAACATCAACATCTTTTGAAGCAGTATCAATAAATAGCAATGTCATGGAACTAGAGCAAACAGTTCATATTCTTGAACAGTAGGAACCCATAGCAATATCATGTGTTCATGGCAAGTCATATTCAGTGGCTATGGATCAAAGGATACATTATCAAGGCAAATGATTAGGTATTGATAATACCAAGACCAGGGGAAATCTTGTCTACAACGGACATCAACATACGGGGCACAAAGAATCCTTATGATGAAAATGCAGTCAACGCTACAACTAGCCATATCATGAGTTGGCATTCACCCATCATCTCATATGCAAATTGGGACCAACGTAAAAAGAAGAATTCCTATCAAAGCAAGGTGAAAATCATCAAATAAAATGAAGCAATAAAGCAAAAAGGAAATGTCAAGTACAAATGTACACCAAAGAAAAATAAAGAAAATCATCCCTCAAAAACTCCATTAGTTAAAGAAACTATGGGGCAGAATCAAAAAGGGAAATGTATCCATCAAAAGAGTCCTCAAATACAAAAGCAATCTTCTCAAGCAAGGAACAAATTATATCCAATGGTTGGTCCTAATTCCATGAAAACCTCCATCCCCACCCATCATCGCTCATCTTCCCAAGTTTCGAGAGTTAAAGGTTCCAAACTATCAACTGATCCATCTCATATTCATTCATACATGTCACCGTCCACTCAATTCACAATGTACAATTCTTGCATTGACTATGTGTTGGCATCTAATCTTCATCATAAGGATTCCAAAGGAAATTTATCATGATGTGTGCACATAGACAAGGTTAATTCTGGTATCCACAAGGTAGATCAGAGTTCTTCAAGGTTGCATTCAAGTGCTCGTATCTTAGCAAAACAACTTCTCCAAGCAGGATATCGTTGGAACATCATGAAAAAAACATCTATATCAACACCAACAGTGTCTACATCAACACCACCAGGAGCTTCGACATGAGCATAAACTTTCAAAAAATAAAAATAAAAATAAAAAAAGCAAGAAAATAGTAAAAATAAAAATTGTGCTCCAGTGAAAACCACTATGGTGGCGCTTTGGGCAAGTACTATGATGAAAACCTGGAAAAAAAACATCATGAGTAGAATCAAGCACCAATATGATCCTTCTTAGACAAAAGCATCTCATCCTTGTCATGATAAATCCAATGTTCTCTCCATCCATCCAATACAAATTCATCTAGATATTCCACTTTATCTTGATCTTGACAAAGATTCTGCGTATACTTCAACTCTACTCATGGAAAATTTTGATAGGCTCTTTACCATTTTATCTTGTGAAGTCCCATAGCCCATATCTAGCATGATAAAACTATGTCAACTTGGTTATCCATTACATTATGAAGAATTGCTAGACATTGGGGGCATGTCATTGCACTCTTGTTTTCGAATAACTCTTGATCCATGTCTTATATCTCACAACATGACATCAACGTTGTGATCTAGGTATTTTTTGCCTCAATATCTCATTGAAAATACCAAATAAATTCAAATATTCTCAGAAAATCCCTAAACATTCAAATATTTAGAAAATCCCAAAACATTCAAATACTCTCTGAAAATACCTAAACACTCAAATATTCAGAAAAACACCAAAAATATTTGAAAAACAGAAAATAGAAAAAATATTAGAAAACATTCAAAAGACCTAAACAACATAAAAAATCTTAGAGAAAATTCTAAACAGCCTCAAATAATCGAAAAAAAAAAATTCGCATAAACTTTGAAAAAGACCAAAAATAGCCTCAAATTTTTTTCAAAATACTAAAAACATTGAAATACTCCAAAAAAATCCAAAACCACCCATCCCATCTCACTTTCACCTGCAATAAACCTCCATCCATAATAAATTGATCATCGCCATCTTCAACCTTTGGCAAAACAAATAGAAAGCAAGTATCGCAAGTCATAAAGTGAGAACCCAAGTGTCAAAATCTATAGTCTAGATCAATGTGTCAATAGAGTTTGTATCAATGGATTATCATAAACCTCATCCTAATCAAACCCCCTTATCAACATGTCCTAGGATGTATCCTTCCTACGATGGAAATTAGTAGCAGAAATCACCTTAGCTAAATTAAACTGACATGAGATATAGAGAACACTGACTGTTTGTCTTTGATCTGTTCTTATGATTTACCTTAATGACCCATTCTGTAGACCTCTTGAGGATGTCTCAATGATTTATAGAGAAAGGAATGGGGCATCAATCATTATTTTTTGTTTGCTGTGCTTGTGGATATTCTTGTAAAGTAATCTTGGTGCATACTTGCTTAGTTGTGTGTAAGGAGGTCGTTTGTCCAGTAGATTGTTGAATATTGCATAGGCTTTGGTCCAATATATTCTAAAATTCTAAACTACATTCCGACAAGGTTTCTATATGTCAAGATGTGAACATGAACTATCCTATCTATTTGCAAAGTCAAAGTCCATTACACTAGATACAACACCATCTTGGTTATCAATACCTTGATGCATTGTGTTATATCAAAAATAAGGAATGATGGAAAATACCAATCCCAAGATATGAGAAAATCATCATCATTCATTTCTCGTCACTATAATCTAATAAAGTTTTGTTGGACTTTTGAATCAATCTCAAAATCAATGGTTAATCAATATCCATTTCATTTTTTCTACTTCCATCCATCTTATCTTCTTATTCTTCTATCTTTACTAACATTGCTATCTAAGCATGAACTCTATGTGATCTACATCAAAATATACATGAGGCTACGCATAGCCGATGACTGTCTATACACCCTGAAGTCTGTCTACATCAATATTTGAGCTAGCACGCCAACAATTCCTCTTCCATTGGGGCATAGTGGGGCATCTATATCATATTCAGCTCAACAATCTGAAAAGTTGCAGCTCTTTGATTCAAAAGCAACCTAAAATCTCAAGCATCTCAAGCATAAATCTGATTTTTACCTATCGTGAGCCCGATCAAAACATTTATTCCCCGATCAATCTCCCGGGGGGCAACCAACCATCTTTCAATCACATCAATATCAAATCATCTAACAAACTTTGTTCCTAGCCTTGCTAGCAAATCTTGATCAAATTATCAAATCAATCATCATTGGGATATATCTTTCCCTACCAATCCTCATGTTATTCAACACAATCAATTGTATTTTTGTGAATCCTCAACAATGTTATCAAGCAATCAATTAGATCATTCAACTTTAGCTTGGCTATCAACATCTCAAAGAGATCATCGATATCCGTTTCTACATTGTCATCAATAGAAAAATCAACATCAAAACTAGAATTAGTCTTTGAACCAATACAATGAGTACATTGCTTCAAAGAGGGGCAAAATGTAGACACTTAAAAATATCTCTATGGATCACATTGACTAACTAACATCATTTCGTCCTAAAACCCATCCTCTTTTTGCTTAATTGATTAAATTAGCCTAGCTATTTAATTAATTGCATCATTTTCATCTATTAATCTAATTAATCTAATTAAATGAATTCATCCCCTTTTATGCTGACATTTCATCTCATTAAATTAAATAAATCAAACTATTTAATTTAATTTTGTAAATCGTCTTATTTAATTAAATAACCCTAAGTTATTTAATTAAATATCATTTCACCTTTCCCCCTTTCATTAAATCATTTCATTTAATGAATATCACTTTATTCTTCTAATTCCCCTAATTGCATAATTAATATTGTTTAATTATCAATTAAATCTAATTCCCCCCACTTGTAAGGGAATATTCCTCCTTTTCATATTCCTCCAAAAGGGGGAATATTCCCTCCCCTTTTGCACAATTAAACTTTGTTTTAGTTTACAAAATATCCTTTTCCCTCACCCGTTAGAATATTCCAAAGAATATTCTCTCTCCTCCAATCATTTAAAAAAGGGAATATTCTCACTTAGCTTAATATGCAAGTTAACTTGTGACTTCTTGTGCAAGTTAACTTTTGACCTCTTATACAGGTCAAAAGTGTGCTTGTTTGGAAGGAATGAGAACCCTTGATTAAATATCATCTTGCATTCTCACTCGTTGATGATAATTCATGATCCATGCCTCCAATTTTCTCCATCCTTGACCATTGATTATCTTTTTCAATCTCAACCCTTCACTTCTCATTTGCCTTCCTATAAATAGAATACTATTTGGAGACAAATGGATCCATATTTTAACAAAAAACTTATGCTGTTAAAATCATTTGCACTTGCACTCACATTTAACATCATTTTAGCTTTATTTACTTGCATATTAGCTTAGCTTCCATTACTAGCTTCCATAATAACATAGATGCATACATTTAGCATATTTTTTTAATTAGGATTTTAATCTTTTGAAGTTTGCATACATTTAGAGTAGATTTGCATACACCCATATCAATCAACTTAGCATATATCATGTTAATTTAGTATTTAAATAATGTTTTATCACATATCTCTCATGGTTTCATCAATTTTCTTCAATAAAACTGATTGAAACAAGATCATTATCCAAGGGATTGGGAAAGGGTCGCCATTCCACATCAATGTGACATCACTACCCCAATAGGATAAGTTTCAATGTCTTCAATTAGAGGTTTGTCAAGCTTTCATGATTTAGAATGTTAGTTTTAATGGCTTCTTTGCCTTTGTTTACAGTAAATGATCTTATTGGGATTGATGCTTAGTGGGTTAAATATGCCTTGAATTCATATGGATCAAGTGTAGTTAACCTATACTAATGAAATTGGTCACAATGGGTCCTGGCTACTAGGCCATGTTAGGTACCCATGTACAAATGAAAATGCAATCTCTTAAAAATGGAGAAAAGGAGAAAACCTCATGGGACAAAACTCCTCCCCAAAAAAAGAGATATAATGCAAATCTATGCTAATCATGTACAAGTAATGGAAGTGATGTATGGAGGTCTCAAAATTAATACCCCCCAACAACTACATCCATCACAAGAGTACTATAATTAATAGCCCCCCAATAAGAGGGAAATAGAGAGACTATATAACTCCCCCATAATATGTCATCAACTACAAAAATGGTAAGTGCTTGAAGACAAAACATGATCCAATGTTGACAAACAACTTGTCTCCCTTTCGGAAGAAATAAAACCAAGTACAAATGGAGGGATGCTTCCCATTCTAGATAGGAATTGAAGGAAGGTAGGATGAATGATGATGATGTCTTTGAAAATTGCTCATTTGTCTCCTTGCCCAAGGAAGATGAAGATGCCACAATCAAATCAGGTACATGCCCAATCAAGGAAGAAGGTGACAAACCAGGACTATGCAGAAACTGATGTTGAACAAGATCCAAAGAATGCAATACAATGATCCCTTCATTGAAGGAATAGATGGAGACTAGATTTCCCCCTAGAAAGAAGTGTCCTCAAAACCACTGAAAGAAGTTTGAAGCCAAAAGAGTGTCTAGTGATGACAAACCACATGTCTCCTGCTAGGAAGAAGAAAATAAAATGGTAGATGCTGAAGAAACTCCAAATCCATGAAGGAATGGGAGAGAAGAAGCCTCATTTATGAAATCTCTAAGAAGGAATCAAGAGCCTCCAAGGTAGTCTCACAAAGATCAAGATCCCCAATCAACGTTGAAAAATTGGAATGTGGAGACTCAAGAAAACCCTCCAAAGGAGAATTTGCGTAGAGGAGAGATATCCCCTCGAGAATGTCCTCCAAACCTGTAGAAGTAGCCAAGTCAACAATACCTAAAATAAAGCCATCCTATGATCCCAAGTCTAGGAAACTGAATATGTCTTGATGAATAGGAATGATGGAAGCCTCAATCAATGACTCTAGACAATGAATCACTGAAGGTGAAGGTACACCAATTGTCTCTAATGGAGGAGAAGCATCTAAAGAACCTTTTAAATCCTCATATAAAAATTCAAAGCATTCCAAATCTATAATCTCCTAAATAGAATTATCATCATAGGGTATCTTGTCTGAAGAATGAAGAGGCGCATGAAATTCTTAATCATGATCATCATGGAATGGTGGAGTATCGGGATCTCCATATATTTCCCAAATATTAGTCCAAAGAATATGAGGACAATCAAAATGATCAATACCTTTCAAAACATCATGATCAACATGCATTGCAATAACCTCTAAGACATCATCACCTTCGGCAACTCCAAGAAATTTTTTGGATACCTTGACCTGGATGGGGAATAATACCATATAAATGTGGCAACAATTCAAGTGATTAGAGATGGTTTATGATGCCATCTCTCCATTGTTTATAGTTTTCCTTTTGCAACATAATCATAGAAGGATAATATGCAAACCCCATAATGAACTATGATATATCTCCAAGATTAAAAATACATGACCTTCAATATCAAATAGAAAATCCCAAATATGATGCACAATTGAAAATGAATCCTACCAATACAAATAAAATTTCTCCAAATTGTAGTATGTCCAAGTTATCAAGTAAATGCCTCAAATTGCAAAAACTCAATAGAATGTACTTGGTGTTGAATCTGATAAAATTAGATGGACAAACTTATAGAGCTCTAAATCACCTTCGCAATGTGGCTAGAATCTCCAAAATTTGATAAACTGGTGAAAGGATACAAGCTCGAGAGTCCAAAAGGAAGCACTGACTTCAATCTTAGAATATGAAGTATTTTATATGATGCCAACTAGAGAATTTTTTTTTTGTTGCAACAAGGGGGAGGAAATTTTTTCCTTTGCAACTGTACGATTTGTACCTTTACCCTTCAATATCGCTGCAGAAACCCTCTGATGGCTTCCGGATGACGAAGTCAAATCTTGATGAATGGGTAGGTGATACTTAGGTTTTTGGACCTTCTAAACACGATGGGGTAAAATCTAACCCAAAATGCCTCATAAACCAGTTGTCTCTTAGATGAGAACAACTAGGCCTTCAAGAAAACCCTTCAACCTATGATGATCTCCTCAACTCAACTTCCCGATATAAGATGGATCTTCTATGGCCTAAGCTCTGATACCATTTTGGAAAAATGGATCAATAATCCAGATGAAGTTGTGTATACTTCAAAGGATCAACCAAGAAGAATACCATCCACATGAATAAGAAAGTGTTGCAACATGAGAAAGAAGACAAATTGATCAAATGATGATCTAGAATCTATTGAGATAGAACTCATGAGATGATTTAAAAATGTACAAGAGCCTTCCTTATATAGAAAAGGTGAGAGGGGGTTGGATCACCACCTTAGTTGCAATCATTAAATTCCTAATGCATAATTTTAAATACATGAGAGAAATATTAAATGCCTAGATAACTACATGCCTATTAATGAGATATGGTCCCATTAAATACTAGTTTCTAGAATGCCACCTAGGAAACTAACTCCTAAGTAAACTTATTAATGATGTGAATAGTTCCTCACTAATAACTATTTAGGAAATATCCCCATTCATACTAACACTCCTATGTATCTAGCATGTTCACAAGGCATGGCTAAAAAATGTATATAGATAGGAAAACGAAGAGAGAGCGATGGAGTTCTTTCACAAAGTTAAGATGATCATGATGGGAATGGGTGAGAGTGAAGAGACTACTCTTCAACTCTTGAATAATTTCTTTGAGGAGTTTAAGGATCAATCTTGGTTTATGGAGTTCTTAAAAAAACTTGGTGTAATGGACATGGACATATTGGTGCATTGAAGCTTCTAAAATTTCATTGGATTGTCAATATTTTCATCCTATGACATTATATTATTTACATTATCATCAATTTTTGTTTTGTATTCTAGTTAGCATGTGAAAATTGTCTAAAAAATTCTTCAACATGGCTACAAAATCGAAAGAACAAAAATTGATGACAATGTAAATGAGATAACATCATAAGATGAAAATATTGATAATCCAATGAACTTTTAGAAGCTTTAACACACCAATACATCCATGTCCATCACACTAAGTTTTTTTGAAGTACTCCATAAACCAAGAATGATCCTTGAAATCCTCAAAGAAATCATTCAAGAGTTGAAGAGTGGTCTCTTTGCTCTCACCCATGCCCATCATGACCATCTTAACTTTGTGAAAGATCTTCATCACTCTCTCTTTGTCTACATATTAATATACATTTTTTAGCCATGAAATGTTTTCAATGGCCTTATAAAACCAACACACCTTTCATTATAAATATTCAAACTCCATTGATGTTAGAGATTCACAAGGTATGGCTAAAAAATGTATATAAATATGTAGACAAAGAGAGAGTGATGAAGGACTTTCACAAAGTTAAGATGATCATGATGGACATGGGTGAGAGTGAAGAGACCACTCTTCAACTCTTGAATAATTTCTTTGAGGAGCTCAAGGATTAGTCTCAATTTATGGAGTACTTCAAGAAAACTTGGTGCAATGGACATGGTCATATTGATGTGTTGAAGTTTCTGGGCGGGTGCAAAAAGATGGGTAGCCAATTTGTGGCCAACTTTTTAAAAAAGTTTTGAAAGCACATAATGCGAGCACGTTATAACACTCTCACGTTATGGCTTGGTGTGCCGAGCTTAAGGATCGGCCACAATGAGCCCATAATGCGAGCGTGTTATAATGCACTCGCGTTATTTCCTATTAAAAGCAAAAATAAATAAAATTGAATTCATTCTTGCACTTGACTATGTTTTTTTCTTACCTGCGACCAAAACTCCAATTTTATGTGCTCGCATTCTGGGAGGAGCTATTTTGGAAAATTCTTCATCAACGGTTGTTGTTTCATCCCCAGGATGTCACCATGTCGACGAGGAGGTTTGAGAGGTAAGGATTGTTTGTTTTTTGTTTTGAATTTGTTAATTTTTGGTTGTTTTTGATATTTATTTTTTGAATTTGTAGGGGATGTTAATCAACCTGCAAACCCTCCTCAAAATCCTCAATAAGCACAAAAATAACAAGAGGAAAAAAATCCTCAACAAGCACAACAAGAACAACAACAACAAAATCCTCAAGTTAATCAAACACAACCTCAATCTCCTCCAATCCCTCAACATCCTCCTGGCACTCAACAAAACTTAATGAGTGAAATTGAGAACAATACAAAAAAAATTGAGGATTTAATAAGGATGTTGAATGATCCAAACAGTTCAACCACAGAAAGAATAACCTTGGAAACTTCACTAAAAGAAATGTTAAAACATATAGATTCAATCAACAAACAATTAACTGGTTGGTAGGATAGGAGGCAAACGGCTAGGGCTTATTACCAAGATAAATTATCATATAAAGATGTAAAAAATTTAAAAAAATTACAAAAGGTGTTTTGTGCTCATTATTCATTGACCCATAGTCAAATGAAATTCTTACCCTCAATGTGAAGAGGTTTCCTATTCATTGGTGCCACCACCAACATATTAGGAACTTTTTTTGGGATAGGTGGAACATGGTTTTTGATTACCCACCATGCAACAATTGTGAAGTCCCATAGTATTTCCTTAGAAAAATATACTATGAGTTCATCTTGAAAAAAATCCCAAATTATTTTGATACGAGGGACTTCTAAGGGAGAGGTGGGGGGTTGGCTCAAGATAGACCCGGTGCACAGCAGGATCTTACGCGGTAAGGGAGATGACCTCTCAGTAGGCCGCCTCATGAGCACATCATTATCCTTTCTGTTGTGAAGGAGAGTGCCAACATAGACTTTGTAGGCCATCAACTCTTTGACCCAGAGTGTCATCCAGCATGCCAACCCTATTTTGCAGTGCCATCTAGGGGAGTCTTCGAGTGGTGGGATTTGATCCCATTTGTGTCAATCTTGTAGGGCGACTTATTCATATGACCCCACTGACACTCAGGAGGTTGCTACGCAGGATTCGTCTACATCTATGGAGACAACAAGGGAATTTGACATTTTACATCAGGCCTATGACATTGATACTCAGGTAAAAGTTAGCATGTTCATTGAATTTAATTTATTAAATTTAGATTTTGAAATGCAAGATTAACTAATTTAGTTTTATGATTTTAATAAAATTACAAGGTCACAGTGTTGATACTGGATACACCAGCCTAAACATGCTTATTTCTCCATTGCACCTACCGTTGAGGTATGTAACTAGTAAACAATTATAAATTTATTACATGTTAATAGCATTTTTTTATGAATGGTATTTTAATATGTGATTTTGGATGTTGAATAGGCTAATATTGGAGGTTTCGAGGGAACACCTCCCATTGCCAGCGGATTTAGTCAAACTTACATGTAGGTAATAGAATAAAGAGTTTAACTAATGAATTGTACTTAATAGATTTGTGTAGTTTATATTCATATAGTTGATTATGTTGCATTGCACATCTTTCAAACTCAAAGCATTACTTCACATTCCATAACTAATAACTAGATGTTGATAGATGAAAAAATTTCAACTACAATATAGTTGTATAGAAAGTCAACATAAGCAGTGATGCAATTAGTTCACATAGCATAAGTAATAAGTAGGAGCATCTTCCAATTTCATTTGCTTGTCATGGCATTCCATGAGACCACTTTTACTGAGGCATCTTTTCAAATAGTTCAATGTCTTGTATATGCTATGGATGCTTGGAAGGAATATATATGAAAGAATACTAGTAAGCAATAGCATAGACAAGGCAATGAGTTGTTTAAAAAAAATGCCTCAAAGAAATGCGGTCTCATGGTGATTTACATCACCATGAGACCCAATTTCTTTGAGGATCTTTTTCAAACAACTCACCTCCTTTTCTATGCTACCACATTTTCCATACATGTCTACCAAAGCATTTTATCAAATAGTTCATTTCCTCATTGCTATGGCTAAAAGCTTAAAAAAGGTGCTTTCCAACAAACTATGGATGCTTGGAAAAAATCTATCAAAGCATAATAGTAAGCAATAGCATAGAAAAGGTAGTTAGTAGTTTGAAAAAATGCCTCAAAGAAATGTGGTCTCATGGTGATGGAATGGTGGTCTCATGATGATGGAATGCCATTCCATCACCATGAGATCACTTTTCTTCAAGGCATTTCTTCAAAAAACTCACCACCTTTTCTATAATACCACATTTTCCATACATGCGTACCGAAGAATTTTATCAAACTACTCACTTACCTGCTGCTATGGCTAAAAGCCTAAAATAGGTGCTTTCCAACAAACTATGGATGCTTGGAAAAATTTCTATCAAAGCATAATAGTAAGCAATAATACCATAGAGAAGGAAATGAACTGTTTGAAAAAAAATGTTTGAAAGAAATGCGGTCTTATGGTGATGGAATTCCATGACGTGCATTTATTTGTAATGGAATTCCATCACCATGAGACCCCATTTCTTTGAGGTATTTTTTTCAAACACTTCACTACCTTCTGTATGCCACCACAGTTATCGTACATGTCTACGAAAGCATTTTATCAAATGGTTCATTGGCTTGTTGCTATAGGTAAAAGCCTAAAAGCACGTGCTTTCGAACAAGATATGGATAGGGAAAATAGTAAGCATGATAGTTAGAAATATATAGTTTAATAAGTACTCAAATTTTGTTCATTATCTCATACATTATAAGTCATGACATGGATCGCTATTGTAGTTTTCGTGATTGAATAATTTGTTGTTTTATTTTTAGATGTTGCAAGTAGAAACACCTCCAAATGTTCATATGGCAATGGACATCGGTGTTTCATATGCTATAGAATCCTTGATGGCTCTAACAGGGGAGGTATGAGGGAAATTACTAAATTTCAATTTACATTCGTTGTTATAGATGTTAGTTAGTGAAAAATCAAACCATTATCGATTCGTAGTTTAATTTCTATTTGGATGGTTTATACAGGGCTTCAACATGCCTCAACATGGGCATTTGAATACTTCCCTCATGGAGAGTGATCATCAAATGGCGGTAAGTGATTATTTTGTTAAATATATCATTTTTTAATGTAATTTCTATATATTAATGTCTTTACTTCTTATTGTAAGAGATAAGACTTCACCAAGAACAAAACACTATGAGGAGCAGCAGGAGTACTCCTCAACTATAGCATAAATGAGTGATAGACGTGTCACCATCCGATTGACAATCAAATGGCAATAGTTTATTTCAAGAGCATGGAGAGCGATGACTTTTGATTCCAGAGCCCTTTGTTGTATGCCTATATGACATTTTTGTACATATTTTGTATTAGATATATTTGACATTCTATGTCTATATGACATTATCGTAAGCCTATATGGCTATTTTGTACCTATATTTTATACTTATATTGACATATATTGATGTATGCCTACATGGATATTTGGTTAATACAAATCTTTTTTATCGATGGTGTCTGTATTTGCATTATAAATCTATGGTTCAATAGATATGAGTTACGTGTATTCAAGTGTATGCTTTACAACTTACCTGTATACTTTGTGACTATGTGTATTCCAATGTATACTTTGCAACTTATGTGTTTTCGTGCGTATACCTTGTATTCATGCATATACTTTGTATTAATTTGCATATACTATGTATTTGTGTGTATACTTCAAGGCTTATGTGTTTTTGAGTACTTGTGCTTCCCTTATTCACATGTACATGCTTGAATTATTCAAATGTATACTTATTAATTGGTTAGCCCTAGCATTGTTCATTGTTTTCCTTCATGGTTTGTCTTGAATATTAATTGATTGATGCTAAACAACTTTATTAGTCGATGCTAAACAACTTCAATATTTCTAGGAATACTAGTAGAGTTACAAATTCCAAAATTACACAAATTGAAAAGAAAAGATTATCTATAAATAAATGCACTGATTATTAACTTGATAATTGATTAAGAATGAGTATAAAATATATCAAGAGATGAGCCTTCTAGAATAGCAACTACTAACTAGAAAATAAGCAAAACATTCCCAATACTTTGAAAGTAATAATCCACCCAAAATTGCAATGAGAGAGAAGTGATGTAGAGTAGGGAGGCCTTCAATTACAAATCATAAATTCAACTGATTTCAACAAGCTCTCAATCTCCAAAACCCTAACTAGGGTGATTCCCTTCACAACTTCACTATTTTCCTTGTAGGTCTACAGACCTAGTTTCTTGGACCTATCTCACAAATCCACTCTCAAACCCATTAACCAATTATATTTTTAGACACCCTTTAAGGCATACCAAAACATATCTCAAAAGCTCATATAACTCTTTTGGAACAAATCCCTCAAACTGATGCTTCTATGCCATCCCTTTAAGTGAAATAGGCCTAATTTATAAATCAACTCTCTTCTAAAAAATATGCCAACCCCAAATACCTATGGAAAATCATTTAATAGTCTATAAAACCACCAAATCTACAACTTTTAGCCAATGAATTGCTCACTAAGTCCTTTTTATACAAAACCCTCATTTTTAGCAAGTTACAAAGGAGTTTATTGAAAATCCCACTTTCTAACTTCTGTACACTTCAACAATGCATCAAACATTCTTGAAATGGCTTGTGCATACTTAATCTATCACCAAAATTTTTTTCCCCAAGATTTTTCCTCACCTACCCAACTTTAACCATCAAATTTCACTCAAAACATTCAAATTTGACAACTAGGGCATCATGCCCAAACCCCCAAATGACATCTCCTACTACCAAAACATTCAATCAAATAAATCCTACCATATTGGGTCCATTCCACTCAGCTACAAGAGTTACAGTCAGTGGAATGGGCCATAATCACATTTTTATGTCTTCAAAACCTTAAAATTGGAGTTTCAAATATGCTTATAGGGAAAACTCAATAAGGTTCTACAACCCCAATGGGAATGCCTCAAACTCAGTAAAAATGATAGATAGGACACTAAAACAACAATTCAAATCAATTTGGAGTCACCATCAAGCCATATAGGCCGTGCAACTACTCTACCCTCTACCCTCAACCCTTATACCCTCTATCCTCTACCCTCTATCTCTCTCCCACTCCCTCCCTATCTCTCTCTCTCTCTCCCAAGTCTCTCCCTCCTACCCCTCTCCCCTCCTCACACCCTCTCTCTCACTCCCATCTCTCTCCCCCCTCCCCACCTCTTAACCCCACTCCCCCTCTCCCTCCCTCTCAAGTCTCTCTCACTCACTCACCTCCCATCCCTCTCGACAGGTCCACTTCACCTTCCAACCCTATACCTCAACCTCAACCTCAACCTCAACCCTAACTTCCTCAACCATCAACTCTTTCCAACCTTTCAACCCTAAACCCTTAAACCTCTATCCTCTACCCTC
>VDFB02105785.1:521783221-521817889 GCA_007258455.2 Sequoia sempervirens
GTCTCTCCCTCCCACCCCTTCTCTCTCTCTCAGGTCTCTCCCTCTGGCAACCTACCTAGGTAACTTTCTCTCTCTCTCTCTCTCTCTATCCCTCCCACCCTACCTATATAAGTCCCTCTCACTTCACCCCCCTCTTTCTCTCCCTCTATCAGGTCACTCCCTCCCACATCCTCTCCCTATCTTAGGTCTCTCACTCACACTCCATCTCTCTCACACTCCCTCTCACTACCTATCTCTCAAGTCTCTCCCTCTCACCCCCTTCACACTCTCAAATCTCTCCCTTTGGAACTCTACCTACATAACTCTCTCTTTATCTCCATCTCTCTCTCCCCCCTCTCTCTCCCTCTCTCTCAATTCTCTCTCTCCCACCCCCCCTCTCTCTCTCTCTCTCCCTCCCTCTCTCCCTCCCACCCTACCTAGCTAAGTCCATCTCACTCCAACCCCTTCTCTCCCACTCCTCTCTCTTAAACTCTCTCTCTCTCTCTCTCTCTCTCCCCCTCTCCTTCACACTCCCACCCTACCTAGAAAACTCTAGATCTCTCTCTCTCTCTTAAAATTATCCCTCCCTCTAAAGACATACATAAATAAATACATACATACATACATACAAGCATAATACATATGTACATACGATCCTACATACATACAAGCATACAAGTACATATGTAGATACAATCTTACATACATATAGGCATACATACAATATACATGCATTGATACATACAGGCATACATACAATATACATGCATTGATACATACAGGCATACATACATACATAGATACATACATGACATACAAGCATACATGTACATACAAACATATAAATATATAAACATACATTCAATAGAGTAGCATTTAACATAAAGAAAGACATAACGTGAGCATGTTATACCGCGCTTGCATTATTTCTTGCTAGACATGTTCCCCACAAACACAAAAACCCATGTCGAAACTGAGATATAACGTGAGTGCATTATAACGTGCGCAAGTTATATCTTGCTTTGGGAATCCCCAAGCCTTGGGATTGTTATTTTCCTTGGAATACCAACCCAAAGGCTTGGAGAGCATTCCCAATGACTAGAGACGTGTTTTAGCAAATTCTACAATATTTCACATAATCGGGTTCATGCTCACCGTTAGGATTGCACATGGTTCAATATCAAACAAATCAAACATCTGGGTAATGTTAGGTTCTCTCGTAGCTATCCAACGGTGTAATTTTTTTCACTTTCTGATAATGTTAAGCCTTTCATCCATAATTTCTTTTGTTTGTGTCTCTTTTTTGGCAAAAAATAGTGTTTGGTGTTTTTCATTATAAATTAACCGTTCATCAAAATTTCAAATAAATTACATTTTTAGAAACTAGAATCCATTCTACAATTTTTTTTAAAAATTTCAATTAGTTTCCAAAATTTGTAGGGGTATCACGACCAAAATTCTATTTTTCAGAAGTGTCCACTTCGAAAATTAGTAAAAAAACAAATATTCATTAAAAAATTATAAAAAAAGTGCATCAACTACATACTGTTAGCTAACTTCTGACCGTAGCAATTTTAAAAATACTAAAAAAAATTTCACCGTGCTAGGGTCGTACAAGGGTTGCTATGTTATATTTTTCTGACAAAAACAAAACCAATTTATGTACGTCCCTCTTTTGAATCCATTAATCTCAACCATTTTGAAATTAAATTAGTAGTTTAGAAAGTAGACTCAGAGCACTTCGATCCTTGTTTTTGTTCCATCTCAAAATTTTGAGTGTAACTATCCTCAATTTCATGTCCAAGGTTAGTATTTCCTAATTTCAGAAAAAAAGTGGCCACTTAAGCCCCCCTTTTTGGGAACCATCTTTGTGCACTTACCCTTCTAAAAGTTCATTGAATCGTCAATATTTTCCCTATGATGTTATCTCATTTACATTGTCATCAATTTTTGTTATCTTTCAATTTTGTAGCCATGTTGAAGAAAACATTTAGACAATTTTCATATGCTAACTAGATGACAAATACAACCATTGAATCTTATCAATATATAGTACAAATTTGATAAGTTTATGTGATAAAAAAAAAATGCACAAGGTGAATGGACCATTTATTTATACCCTTGTGTATAAAATGGAACCATTCTATAGGCAAAAATAAAAATTGCAGCACAATGGTTTTTTGACAAACTATAAGGTGTGACAAATAAAAACTAGTATGGAGAGGGTGAAGATGATTCCCGATAGTGATTGCATTCCAAATGATACTCATCTTGATTGGTACTAGCTCAAAAGTTAAAGTTTCTTGCGTCCGGTATCTAGTTAGAAGATATGGCTTGCACTTATACAATTGTGATTATCCCTAAAGTATAGAGGGAAACACATGCAAGCATGTGCTTGAATTTGCAAAGAAATTACAAGATTATCTAATGATGCAGGAGTGGTCTCAGGTAAGTGAATTTCCTTTGCAATTTTTTAAATTTATGTATGAATTTTTTTTCTTCTATAATTCTATTTCCTTACACAAATTTCACACATGCTTAGATGCAAATGATGCATTTATGCCAACTGATATCAAGGTATTTTGAATGAGATATCTATAATTGGGGGGTTCAAATAAATAGAAATCATGATGTCACACCTCCACAAGCTCCTCAAAATAGCGATGATGGTGTTATACATCTGCAACCAATGAGAATTTGGAAGGAATCAAATGAAATCTTGAAGACATTGATGCATACACCACCATATTGTAGTGAACAAATACAATTGTATGCACGATGTGTGAAAATATTCATGAGGGGTCTTAAACAATCAAATTTATTAGCATTTGATTTCGTTCCACATTTGAAACCAACATAAATTAGCACTATTCGCATGCGACCATGGTTTAATGCAACCGAGGTTTGTGTTCATCCTTCTGTACATTGCAAACAAGCTAGCAAATAACAATTGAAGAACCTAGTTCCTAGCTATTACACGTTTGTGTTCTCCAATAATAATTGTTTGAAAACGGAGGCCAAGAAGCAAGGAAACTATCAGACAAACCAATTAAAGATGAGCGTGAGGAAATACCGTCTAATATAGGCAAGTGTACAAATAAAAAAATAGAATACCTATTTTGTAAGAGACATGTTATATATATATATATATACATATTTTTCCATATTTTGACTTCTACCACTTTTGATTCTTTTGTGCAAAAAATATATGAATCCTCCCCACCCCCAACAAGTCCTTGTCAATGATTGTATTTCACAAGTTGTATGGGCCCACAAGGTATGGTTATGATATAACAATTGTAGATAATTATGTTCATTTTTCCAAAACTGAATTGAAATTATTTGCATGTGAATAATAGTAAAAAAATATTGACAGATTGAGATGCTACAACATTCCTTGAACCCGGTGCCTTAAAAACAGTAAGCAATAAGTAACTTAAATACCAAGTTTGAACAAATAACTTTATATACCAACCTTTACTTTGGATTTTTGTTATTTCAAATGCAAGCCTAAATATACATAGATGAAAAACACAAGGGTTGGTTATGTTTTAAAGTGTAACTTAAAAAATAAAATGTGTTTTGAAACTTACAATTTCAAACGCTTGTTCTTTAATATTTGAAGACTTAACATTTTTTGGGTTCTCCCATGCTTGCTTCTTTCTCCCATTTTCTTCATCCCTTGCAGATTGTGTGATTCTTTCCCATCCTTCCACCTCTCCGAGTGTCTGTCCAATTTTGTTTTGTTTCGCTACTTTGTCCCATTATCTTGACCATCTCCCACTTTTCCTTCGTTTCTGAGCCACTTTTTACAATCTTACTTGTTGTAGTGTGATTATCCCTACTCTTCTCCTCTCCCAGCCTTTCCTCTTCCATCGTCTCCCATCCTGTATGCTCTGTTCCTTTGCCCTTGCTTTGCAACAATTTGTGTTGCCGTTTTTGTCATTCTCCAACACTCTGTCTCATCTTGTCAACCCTTCCGGTGCTGTGGCAGTTGTTATCCTTCTGTCATCCTCTTGTTGGTTTTCCTTGCTGTCAACCCCTGCGACGTTAGTTCTTATTCCTTGGTGTTGTGTCATTATTCTGTTTGTCTTGGGCTCACATTGTGCTGTCTTTCATGGTTGGCTGTCCTTCCCTCTCTACTCTGCGTTTCTGGAGGCATTGTCAAGGATCTCCTGCCTTATCTCACCCTAACTCTTGACGTTCCTGGTTGGAGTCTGCCTTTTCTTCGCTGCCTTGTTGTAGTTAATGGTTCGATGTCTTGCATTCTCCCGAACTTTGTTGACGTTCATGGTCTCTGTCATGTCTTATCTCCGACGCTCTCCGACTTGTTGACTTTCCCATCATTCATTCTTACTGTCTGTAGTGTTGATTTCCTAATTTTCTATTCCTATGAGGCTTCTCAGCTTGCCTATAGTGTAACTTTGTTGAAGTCTCTCGTATGCCTTATGCTCTCTCCTGCTGTTCCGATCCTTTCTATTCTCTTGAACTGTCTTGGCCTTTGCCAGTTTCTTCAGTCTTTAGTCAGTCTGTTGCACGATGTCTATTGGAATTCTTTGCATCCCTTTGTTGTTTCTGCTATGGTCTTGATGTTTTGGATTCCCATTATTTTTCTGTGGCTGTTGCACTTCTATCTTTTCGGTCACTCTTGTTGTTTCGGAGGTTTTTGTGACTTGTAGTCGGTTGGAACTGTTGTTGGTTGTTTAGACTGTCTAAGAACTGCTCTCTATTTCTTTTCATTGATGTCTTGATCCTTGTCTTGGTGAGTGTGCTCTCTATGTCTCTCTATGTCTCTGTTCCCATTTCATGTGTTGAAGTTGTCCGCCAGTTTCTCTCCTAATGCTATATCATCTGGTTATATTTTTTGTGTTTCTTACATGCAATATTTTGTCCCTATTTGATTATGTGGCATTTATGTCATGGAAGTATAACGCGTGTGTGGTATTGTTGTTGGATGTTCAGAAAATGTCCCGCTATGGTTCGCACGTTGTTATTGGATGCTTTGGTTATATTTTGTATTGGTTTTCTTTTTGGGTTATTTTTGGTATTTGGCTTGGGCTTGCTACTTGTATGCTTGGGGGTATTCCCAAGTCCTGTGAGGTGTTTTTTTCTAGATTTGGGTTTTGACCTATCGTGTTTGTGCTCACATTAAGTTCATTCAATTTGAAGTATGTTTATGACATGGTTATGTGTTTCTTGTTTCTTCCAACATTTACTTTTTTTCACTTCTATCATTGTTCACTTTCATGTAAATTCTTTTGATTGTATGTCCGTTTTTCTAAGATTGTTTTTGGTCTTTTTTTCGCTATAAATTATGCTTTGTTCCGACTTTGAATTCAATTTTATTTTTAGCGACTAATTGCATTTTGCAATTTACAACGGATAAAATTTTAGATGATTTTAGTTTCAACAATTTTGAGGTGTACACGTCCAAGTTTTAGGAAGTTTTTGAATTTAATATCCAACAAATATATTGCTCAATTGTGTGAAAATACAGTCCTTTATCCCTTACTGTCTCTGTTAGCTTATTTAATTATTTACAAATATTGTAATCTCTTATAAAGTGTTTGTATGTTTTTCTGAGATAGTGAACATCAGTTTGTGTGTGTCTTTCTTTTGAAGTTATGTTAATTATTTTCAAGTTTTCTTTGTATCTTTGAAAGTAGTGAGCCTTGTGGTCCTTTTTTTTGTTGCCTTATATTTTGAGTTAGCTCTCTCAATTTTTTTTCCCTGGTTGGGTTTTCCATTTAAATTTGGTGTTCTCTTTGTGCCTTTTTTGTTCTCTGTTGCCCTTCTCCCTGTGTGATCTGGTTATATTTTTTTGTGTTTCTTTCATGCAAGATTTTGTACCTATTTGATCTATGGTTGCTGTTTTTGGCGAAACTAGAACTAAGTGATTTTTTTTATGTGGATGTTCACTTTCTATCCCCTGTGGCGGCACGTTGTTGATTGATGCTGGTGCCACCTTGTGTTTTGAGTTTTTTTTTTGGGTTCTTTATGTATATTTTTTAAATTTTTTTGAATCTGGTTGCACTATTTTTGGATCTTCTATGATATTTTTTTTCTTGACCATCCTTTTTGGATGACCTCATGTTAATTCAATTTTTTTTTTATGAGCTGACTTGTTTTTTTTTTGATTTTTGATTTGTACATTTACTTGTGCTGACTTGGTTCATTGTGTTTTATTGTATATTTTTTTTGATCACGTTTGAAAGTCTAAGATTTCTTTTGGTCCTCTGTATTCTGTATAACACATAGCTTTTTTGTATGTTGAATTCAATTTTTTTTTTGTTGGCTGACGTAATTGAATTTTTAGTGTACTCATATTTTTCAATTTTTTTTTGATAATCTTCTATTTTTGTACATGTGTAGTACAAAGAGCTATTTTCGTTGAAAAACCTACATTCTCAAGGTGTGAAAATAAATATAATTATCCCTTAATTTATTTAAGATTTACTTTTTGGGAACTATTGTAATCTCTTATTACTATTTGTACCTTTTAAATGAATTCATTTGGTCCTCTAACTTGTTCCTGAAATGTGGTTTTTTTTCAGCCTTTTGATCTTTGTAAAGTAGAGTCTGTTGTAGGTCTTTTTTGGCAGTGCGGGTTCTATTATGGGTTTGCTCTAAGGTTTTTTGCTCATTGGGTTTTCCATGTAAATTTGGTGTCTCTTTTTCAGGTTTATGTCTTTATATTTTCTCACTGTTGTGATTTTAGGAAAGATTGGTATCTCTTTGATTTTCAAGACTTTTTGATCATACTAAGAGCTTATACTACTAATCTGTTTAAGGATTTTAAGTTGAGATAAAATTTTTGTATTGTGTTAAAAGGTTTCTTAGTTCCAGAAAGGGTTAAGTTTTTGTTAAAACTGATTCACACCCCTCTCAGTCTCTAGGTGTGTTCAACAATTGGTATCAGAGCCAAGTTCCTTTGAAGAAGCTTAATAGCTTGAGGCAAAGATACAGATGGAACATGAAGGTTCATACAAGAATCCTAGGTTTAATGATACTAATTACTCTTTCTAGAAATGGGAATGGAAGGACATCTAAAATCTCTTGGGTTTGGTGCATGGAAATCAGTCAAAAGTGGTTATATTGCACCTACCATTCCTCTTATAGATCCTGTTGAAATCATACTATATGAGTGCAATTCCAAAGTTAAGAATGCTATTTTGTGTGGATTAGCTGATTCAAAACTATTGAAGGTAATGAATTACAGTTATACCAAAGATGCTTGGGAAAATATTAGTAGCATATGTGAAGGAGACACTAAAGTGAAGCAAGCCAAGATGTAAATATTTAAGAGTATATTTTGAGACTTTGAGGATGACAGAGGATGAAGACATTGCAAGTTACATGCTTTGGGTACAAGTTGTCTCTGGAATCTCTGGTCTTGGTGAGAATTACAGGAAAGTGAAATTGTGAAGAAGGTTATGAGATCTCTCCTCAAATATTACAGTCATAAAGTGTTTGTTATTGAAGAGTCCAAAGACTTGGATCAATATTCATTTTCTCAAATGTTTGGTGCTCCTACTACCTTTGAGATGACATAATTTGGTCAAGATGCTCCAAAGAAGGAATTTGCATTCAAATCTAACAAAAAGATTAAAGATGAAGTTGTTCAAAATGATGACCTTGATGAAGTTGAAGCAAACTTTGTGAGAAAACTAAAGAAAGGCATTGAAAAATACAAAGGTAAGTTACCATTCAAATGTTTCAATTGTTGAAGAATAGGCCATTTTGTATCTAAATTTCCTTATAAAGGATCAAATGATAACAATAAAAGAGATAAGGCTAAAAAGGGTCTCTATTCCAAAGAAAGCTATGGTTCCTTTGAAGATGAGGACAATGATTCAAATGATGAAACTCTCTTTATGGATTTCAACACTACTCATAGAAAAGTGTAAAATTGAGAAATGCAAGGAGTTTGGCCCCTTGAGTGATGAAGATATGTTTTCCTTTGATCCGAATATTTAATCTATGGAACCTGAAGGTTGGGAGTTTAGCTTAGATGATTAGGGAATTGAATTTGAAGGAAAGCTTCGATTAGATATGGAAGAACTGAATGAAGAAAGGGGATTAAATTAGAAATATGAAAGCTTGCTTACAAAATCAAAGGAATAAATTGACAAGTTGAAAATCCAAGTAGAAAGAGGAAAAGGATGTGAAATCAAACTAAAAGAGGCAAAAGGTATGATAACTAATTTGAAAGTAATGATTGAGGAAGGAAAGAGGATTGAAGACTGCTTAAATGACAAGCTCAAAGATAAGACTATTAAATTCTTAAAACTCGAGGAGGAAAATGTCACCCCAAGGAATTCCTTGAAAAGAGAAAAGGAAAAAAGTAACAAAGAAAGGATGTCTGGTCCTGATGAGCTCCAAATCATTTGAAAGTCCTAAAACAAAGGAGGAGAGAAGTTGCATTGAAGACTCTAAGAAGAATGGCTCTGGAGATGCAAAGATTGTTTAGAAAGGCAAGAAAGAAAATGGATCCAATCCTAATTGGAAGCAAAAAGCATTAAGAAGTCCTCCACAAAAAAACAACATGCTCCTAATGGGTTCAATCAATCCTTCAAAGGTTACTATTTTTCTTGCACAATATTTTGGACATAAGGCTATTGGTTGTAGAATTAGACAAAGAAGGAATAATAACATGGGTAGGTCTTTCATGCCTCAAAGAAACAACACTATCTTCTTTCATGGATATTGCTATGCCTACAACAACAATGACCACAAGGTTGATGAGTGAAGATCTAAGGTGAAGAGAAACAACTATGTTCTAGAGCACAAAATTATTTGCTACAAATGCAACAATGTGGGACATAAGGAAAACTACTACAGAAGTGGCTTTGCTAACCCTCCAATTCAGAAAAAGGTTGAATCCCATAATCAACAAAAGAAGGGAAATGCAAAGGTTTGGAAAGAAGATTATGAGAATAAGGATGATTCTACACTTGTGCGCTTTGCGCAAGATTCTAAGACAAATGTACACTTTGCACAAGATTCTAAGAAAAACTGAGATAAAGAATCATCTTAGGGGAAGATTCACTTGTAAAATATTTTTTCCCCCTAAAAAGGAAAAGCATGAAGTCTTCAACATGAAAGAAGATTTGAATTAGATTAGTTGGTGTGCATATCTGTTGTGCATAAATGGATCTTTATTGAAGATCTTGATGGAGGTAGATGGTATGTGTAGGTTGGTACACTTGTTCTAATTGATGAAATTCCAATTTGGTGTATTGCACATAAAGATATTATCTCAGAAAAGTAAGTTTCAAAAATTTTCCAAGACATTTACAGTGCATTCTCTTTGGAAAAGTCAAGGTATTTTTGGTCCACATCTCTCCATAGACTTTTTTTTGTTTTGCAAACCAGAAGTGAAGTTGATCAATATGTGAAGGTATCATATCCAAGTCCTCAAGTATTTATACCTTTTGAAGTGGAATATATTAGTGACAGTGTTCCATACTAGCTTGGTGAAGTGATGTTGAAGGCTTGTTGGAATGTTTTGCATTCCTTTGGAAGAAAACTTTTGTCCATACAAATCCGTGGACAAGTCCAGTGCATGCTATCTTGTTGGATAAGATGATTTGGTGAGCAACAAAGTTCTATTTTCAAATAACAATGTGCTACAATTCCTATCTATTCTATATAACCTATAGTGCTTGAACAATTCAATTAAATAAGTTGGTATAGTTTTCAAGGTTTCTTTGCATGCATATGTGTGGTTTCCATATTTCAAGCCAATCCTAAGAAATCTCATGTAAAAGCTGTGAAAAGAATATTTAGATAATTGAAGGGTACTCCAGACTATGGCCTATGGTATAAAAATGATCATAACTTCACTCTAAGTGCCTATACTAATGCGGATTGGGAAGATTGTGTTGATGACCTGAGAAGTACAAGTGGAAGTGCATTCTTCTTGGAAGACAAATTGGTCTCATGGTTCTGGTAAAAGTAGGATTTAGTATCTTTATCCACAAAAAAAGCATAATATATTGTTGTAGCATCTTGTTATACATAACTGCTTTGGATGAAGCAAACTTTGAAGGATATGAAGCTGGTTTATGACGAACCTATTCCTATATTGTGTGACAACACAAGTGCTATTAACATTTCCAAGAATCTGGTAGTGCATTCAATGACTAAACACATTTCAATTTGGTATCATTTTCTGAGAGAGAAGGTTGTAGAACATGAAGTTAGAATGGATTATGTGTGTACCAAGGATCATATTGTAGATATTTTCACTGAGGGACTCTCAAAGGATACTTTTGAGTATCTATGAAAGAAGTTAGGGATGGTTTCCCCTCCTTGTTCTAACTAGATGCATAGATGGTGCATCTGTCCAGGGGATAAATTCATGTTATAACCTTTTCTCCTAGATTAATGAGTGCTACCTCTCAAGGGGAGCTTGTAGTAAGAGGGAGTTCTAAAAAAGTTGTGTAGTTGTTGTGCATAAAGAAGATGTGATGCTGGTCAAAGGAGGAGCATGTGTTGTTGTTTCAATATAAGAATTTTTTCCCTTTGTTCTTGAAGTTAGAGAATGTCCTATTGCTTTGTGCAAGAGTGTATATGGCCCTTTTTCCTTGATGTCAAAGGGGGAGAGTGAGCAGTGTGTGTTTCTATCAATGCAAAAAGGGTGATATTGTTGGAAGTTGTTGTCATTGATGTCAACACTTAAGTTGATTGTTGGCAGTTGTTTTCATTGATGTAAACACTAATTCAACTAGTTGTCATTGATGTCAACACTTGAGAAGTTAGTTGTTAGTCCCTGGTATTGGTTGTCATTGTTATATTTAGTTTGGGATAACATTGGGGATGAAGTTCATGGTTGTATTTTATTCGTTATCCAAGAAGAATTATTGAAGTTCATGGTTGGATGTCATGCCTTATCGAAGAAGAATTTTTGAAGTTCGTAGTTGGATATCATGTCTTATCTAAGAAGAAAGAAAAATTGTTGAAGTTCACATAATGCATTATTAATTTCAGAAGAGTTGATTTCATAATGATATGTTCAGATGAGGATTAGAAGCATGACTAACAATGGAGATATGTTTCTGAAGGTCTATATTATGTCTTATGCTCTCTCCTAATGTTTATGCTAATGCATGTGTTGTTGAAAGAAAGTCCTGGCCTTTGCAAGTTGCTTAAGTGTCTCTGGTTCAATAAGCTACATTGATGTTTATCTAGGAGAATGATTTGCATTCCTCCATGATTGTTGTTGATATGGTCTTGCAATTTGGGATTCAAAGTCGGTGTTTTGTGGATGTTGCACTCATATCTTTTCAGGTCACCAGTGTTGACAAGGAGATTTTTGTGAATTGCACTAGGTTGGTAGTGTTGTTGCTTGTCTAGAATGGTCTGGGAAATGCTTCACATTTCTTCACATTGATGTCTCTGCTCCTGCAACTTGGTGAATGTTCTCTCAATTTATGTGCAGTGTTTCAATTCCAATTTTATGTGTTGAAGTGGTTCGTAATTTTCTCTACTAATGCTATATCATCTGGTTATATTTTCTATGTTTCCTAAATGAAGTATTTTTTACCTATTTGATCTATGGTGGCTATTGATCTGGCATGATAGTATGAAAGAAGTGTATGGTAGTGATGTTGGATGCTCAGAGAACATCCCCATGTGGTCTGCACAACGTTGATTGGCCACTTTGGTACCACATTAAATGTCTTGAGTTTTTTTTCTTTTTTATTTGTGGATATATGGCTGACAAGGCTTGTTCCTTTATTTGTGCTGTATGCTTGGAGGTCTATGCCAATAATGGAAGGTGTGCTATAATAGATTTGGGTCTTGACCTATCCTATTTGGGAACGTATCAAGTTAATTCAATTAGAAGTGTGTTTATGAGCCGAATGGCTATGTGCTTCACGTTTCATCCACATGTTTCCTTGATGCCAAATTAGATCATTGTGCACCAACATGTAAATTATTTTAGATCACATTCGAAGAAGTGTTAGATTTTTTTTGGTCCTTTCTATCTTTTGGATAGGACCACATTATTTTTTGTTAGTCAACTTGTTGAATTCATTATTTATCTTCTTCTTGGATGACCTAATCGAAGTTTTTAAGTGTTGCGATGGATATAAATACAAGATCATTTCAGATGCAATAAGCAAGGAGAAGTGTACAAGTACAAGTGCAAAGAAGTGTGTGTGTGAATTGAATATCCAACGGAGATAGTGCTCAAGTGTGTGAAAGGAAAGATCAACTATCCCTTAATGCCTCAGTCAATAGAGCGAATTGTTGACAAATATTGTAATCTCTTATAAACTATATGTATCCTACACTGAGATAGTGAATCTCATCAAGTCCTCTATATCTTGCTCCTGAAGTTGTGTTGGCTTCAATTCTACAAGTCCTCTTTATATCTTGCTCTAAGACAATGAGCCTTCTTACAAGTCCTTTAAGGAAGTGAGCCTTATATTGTGAGTTAACTCTTAGTGTGGTTTTTACCTCATTGGTTTTTCCACATAAATTTGGTGTTCTCCTTGTGCATGTGTTTGTTCTCTATTTTCATTCTCACTGCTAATGATTTGCTTAGGAGTAGAATTGTTATATATTTCATTGTTGAGGATTGTTGATCATACTAAGGGTTTATACTGCTAGTCTATTTAAGGGTTTTAATTTGAGATAAGAAGTTTTCATTGTGTTATCTGAGAAAGCATGTTGTGATATCAAGTCTTCTGATTGGGGTGACTTAACATGACTAGTGAAAGCTTATATGACAATTCATGAACTAAAAAAGTGTAGGTTGAACAACACGATGAGAAGTCCAACCTGCAACTTTGTATGTAGCCTATAAGTGTAACATGAATAATATTATGTAATTAATTCTATGGCTTCCAAAAATGTCAAAAGAAAAAAACACGTTCTTTTCTCCTGTTGATAAAATAATGAATCGGTAAAGGAGTGAATGAACGTAGGCTAAAACACATTTTTTTGTGCATTTATTTGTGAAACATATGAAAAATTTGAAAAGTAATTTTAAATGTAAACCACACTTGCAATAAATTATGAAGCTCAATTGCATTGAAAACCATAGTGAATGAGATAGACACTGTGTTGAATTAAGAGATTCTTCCTGCTCTTGATAAATTGACAAAGAAGTAGTGCAAAGGTGAAGAGACAATGCAAATCTGGAGGCAATGGGTTCTATAATTTATGAAATAGAAAAGGAATATGCTCTATAAACACTTCAAAAGAAGGAGATCAAACTTAATGAGATAGATATTTTTTTAACTAAAGAGATTCTTCCCACTCTTGAGAAGTTGAGGAAGGAGCGTATGCAGTATGTGCAATGGGAAAATGGCAATGCAAAAGTGGATAAACTTGAAAGATTTTGTATTGCATATAATTTTTTCTGAGCAAATAAAGTGAAAGATGATGCTATAAATAGATTTCAACTAGTGAAGTCAAACATTTGTGAACATAAAACTAACTCACCACCCTTGAGCTTAGAACAAGCAAAATTACATAAAACACAACCCACAGTGTTTTCCAACCTCCTATAGTTTATTAATTTGAGGAAGTTGAAACATAATTTTTATTCTACCTAAGACTTGTTATATGTTTTGAAGAGGTTCCTTTCATTACATTTGTATTATGTAAACAAAAAAAGGTTGGAAAACACAAAGAGTTAAGGAACTTGCAACCCACATAGTGTTGTAAAACCCTCTATATATAAGAACCCAATTGGTTGGTCACCCCTCAGCTAAATCTGGTTAGTTTTATGTATCCCCCAACTGTAACTCCTCCCTAAAATCTCCACCCTTGATATTAGAACAAGAAGAATTATATATATCACAATCCACAGTGTTTTCCAACCTGCATATAGTTTATTGATTTAAGGAAGTTGAAACACAATTTTTAGTCTATCTAAGACTTGTTATATATTTGAAGGGGCACCTTTCATTACATTCGTATTGTGTAAACAACAAAAGGTTTTCATTACAATCATATTGTCTGTATAATTGAAGGTTGGAAAACATAGGGCGTTAAGAAACCTGCAACCCACATAGTGTTGTAAAACCCTAGATATATATAAGAACCAAATTAGTTGGTCACCTCTCAACTAAATCTGGTTAGTTTTATGTATCCCCCAGCTACAAATCCTCCATGAACTCTCCACTCTAAAGCTTAGAACAAGCAAAAATATATAAATCACAACCCATAGTGTTTTCCAACCTACCTATAGTTTATTGATTTGAGGAAGTTGAAACACAATTTATAGTCTATCTGAGACTTGTTATATGTTTTGAAGAGGTGCCTTTCATTACATTCATATTGTGTAAACAACAAAATGTTTTCATTACAATCATATTATTTGTATAATCGAAGGTTAGAAAACATAAGGCGTTAACAAACTTGCAACAAACACAGTGTTGTAAAACCCTCTATATATAAGAACCCAATTGGTTGGTCACCCCTCAGCTAAATTTGGCTAGTTTTATGTATCCCCCAACTGCAAATCCTCCCCGAACTCTCCACCCTTGAGCTTAGAACAAGCAAAATTATATAAATCACAACTCACAGTGTTATCCAACCTACCTAATATAGTTTATAGATTTGAGGAAGTTGAAACACAATTTATAGTCTATCTAAGACTTGTTATATGTTTTGAAGGGGTTCCTTTCATTACATTTGTATTGTGTAAACAACAAAAGGTTTTCATTACAATAATATTGTCTGTATAATCAGAGGTTGGAAAACATAGGCTGTTAACAAACTTGCAATCCATAGAGTGGTGTAAAACCAACCATATATAAGAACCCAATTGGTTGGTCACCCCTTAGCTAAATATGGTTAGTTTTATGTATCCCCTAGTTGCAAATCCTCCCCAAATTCTCCACCCTTTAGCTTTGAATAAGCACAACAAACTAACTCACAACCCACAGTGTTTTCCTACCTGCCTATATTTTAATGATATGAGGAAATCCAAACACAACTCATACTGTAAGAATAGTTTTGGTAAATTTTCAAGGTTCCTTTTCTTACATTTATACTATAAGGTTTTCATTACAATCATTTTTTCTATTCATAATTCAAGGTTGGAAAAAACTGGGTGTTAATGAACCTGAAATCTTCTCAATGCTTTAGGAGGCAGCAGGTACTAGAATGTATGAAATGAATAAGGAAAAATCTATAAAAACACTTGAAAAGAAGTAGACCAAAGTGTATGAGATAAAAATGTATTGACTGAAGAGGTTCTTCTTGCTCTTGAGAAGTTGAGGAAGGAGTCATGTGAAGTATGTGTAATGGGAAAATGACAATGCAAAATTAGAGGCAGTAGGTACCATAATGTATGAAATGATGAAGGAATTTGCTGTAGAAATACTTGAAAAGAAGCAAACCAAAGTGAATGAGACAGATAGTGTATTGATTGAAGAGACTCTATGCTATTGAGAAGTTGAGGTAGGTGCATGTGTAGTATCCGCATTGGGTATATGGCAATACAAAACTTGAGCAACATGTAGTAGAAAGTATGTAATGAAAAGGGAATCTACTCTAAAAAAACTTGAAAAGAAGCATACCAAAGTGAATAAGATAGATAATGTATTGACTGAAGAGATTGTTCCTGCACTTGACAACTTGACGAAGGATCATTGTGCAGTATGTGCAATGGGAAAATGCCAATGTAGAAGTGGATAAAGTCAACAAATTTTGTATTAAATATGAATTTTTCCAAGAAAAGAAAGTGAGAGATGATGCTATAAGTGGAGTTGAAAAAATGAAGTAAAAGATTCTTCAAAGTTTAAGAATTCCATGGAACAAATACAATTCAAAATAGATGATAATGAAAAGGAAAATCAGATCTTAGTGTAGAAAAAGAAAATTAGTTGGTTGGAGACATGAAAGCCCTATGTGAAAAGGTAGAAAAGTTTTGTAAATAACTTATCAAATAGAAAACATTTAATTTCTCTAATTAGAAAGAAACTCTCAAAGCTGAGCAAAGAGTGGTTGCAAAGCTACATAAAAGTATTGAAAACATTCAAAACTCTATCCAAGAAATGGATGGTGCTATCCAAGGGCTGATGAGGGAGCAACTACTCCAAAGCTTAAAGTAACGATATGAAAAAGAAGGTAGAAGCTCATGAAAAGGAATACCAGGGGGGTGATAATAGGTATGTTTAACAATGGGGATGAGGAAAAATGTGTGGTTAGTCAACTTGCAGATGCAAAAGAAATAGTTGGAACTATTGGAATTGAAGTAAAACAACAGAAACACTATAATTAACCACTTAGAAAAGGAATTAAAAGATTAAAAGAAAATTTTATCATCGAAATAAAAGGAGTTTAATTAATGCTATTGATAGACAACTACAATGTAAAAGACACAAAGTTGAAAAAATAAACACAACAATGGAAGGTGTTATTTTCAAGACATTCATATTATTTTTTTAAAATTCCATGTTGCAAAACCCTAGGTGTTAAGAAACAAACTACATTTTTGTTGTCTAAATTGCAAAAAGTTTTCAAGACATTCATACTGTTTTGTAAAATTACATGTTGCAAAACCCTAGGTGTTAAGAAGCAAACTACATTCATTTTGTCCAAACAAAAAAATGTTTTCAAGACATAAATACTGTTTTGTAAAATTCCATGTTGCAAAACCTTAGGTGTTAAGAAGCAAACTACATTTGTGCTGTCTAAACAACAATAGGTTTTCAAGACATTTGTATTGTTTTGTAAAATTCCATGTTGCAAAACCTTAGGTGTTAAGAAGCAAACTACATTTGTGCTGTCTAAACTACAAAAGGTTTTCAAGACATTCATATTGTTTTGTAAAATTTCATGTTGCAAAACCCTAGACGGTCCTGTGTTAAGAAGCAAACTACATTCGTGCTGTCTAAACTACAGAAGGTTTTCAAGACATTCATAATGTTTTGTAAAATTCCATGTTGCAAAACCCTAGGTGTTAATAAGAAAACTACATTCGTGTTGTCTAAACAACAAAAGGTTTTCAAGACATTCATACTATTTTGTAAAAAATCCATGTTGCAAAACCCTAGGTGTTAAGAAGAAAGCAACACACCATGAGAAAACCCTTTACATTTAAACAAGGAGATTCAAATAACTGAAAACTCACATTGTGTTTTCCAAATTACAATTAGGGTGATCCCACAATACTGGTTTACAATTTTTGGCCAAACTGGACATTGAACCAAGAATTTTTTTAACTAAATCTTCACTTTTGGGCACCTATTGCAGCTAAATCGTGAGGAATTTGAAGATGATGCAAACCAGTGATTTCTGGAATTTTGTCTGTAGATTCTAAATATATTTTTTTCAAAATTTTTGGAATTAGATTGCACTTCTTTTTCCATCTCCTTCGAAAAGTATTTTTAATAGTAAACACCATTTTGAAAGAGTGGCGTTAATGGCTAGCATAATTTTTTTTCTATGAAGGATAAGATTCTATTTTTTTGAATTTAGATTTGTAACTATGATATCTAGTGCATGGAATTGGTTTCATAGCATTTCATTAAATATATTTTTCTTTAAAATTAAGCTCGAAAGTCAAACCAGTTACAATTTAGACATGATTTACTGGCTAAAACATAACTTTTTTGTATGTATAAAATTCAATTTTATTTTTTTATTAGATCAAGGACATCAATATCTAGTGCACTAATATTTTTCATTTTTTTTTATAATCTGCTATTTTTCCATGGTGTAGAACAAAGAGCTTGATTTTCGGTGAAAAACCTACATTCAAAAGAAATAAAAAAGAAATATAATAATAAAGTTAAATTTATTTAAAATTATACTTTTTGGGAAGCTTATAATAAGGAGTACATAATTACAAAAAATAAATTTTAAATGAATTCATTTGATCCCCCAAAAGGTAAGTCAAAAGTGGGTTTTTATCAACATTTTGATAGGTGTAAAGGAGACTCTATTATTTGTATGGTTTAAAACTAGCAAGGTTCTATCCAAGGGGGCTTGATCTAAGGTGGTTTTATCAAACCCTCTTCAATTGGAATCATTTACATGGAACTTTTCAAGGCTTAAGTCATTATATTTTGTAAAAATATGTGATTTCAACAAAAAATAGGATCTCCCAGAAATTGTAAACCAGTATTGTGGGATCACCCATTATTTTGTGCACTTTTTTTTCAATCATGCGAAGTTTATATGCAATTTTTACTCAAATTAAAATTCCTTATAAATCTTGAGGGGTCCTTACAATACATTCACACTGTCTAAATTACAAAATCTTTTCAACACATTCATTCCATGTTGCAAAACCTTAGGTGTTAGGAAGCAAACTATGTTCGTGCTATCTAATCAACAAAATATTTTCAAGACATTCATACTATTTTGTAAAATTCAATGTTGCAAAACCCTAGGTGTTAAGATGCAAATTACATTCGTGTTGTCTAAACAACAAAAGATTTTCAAGAAATTCATACTATTTTGTAAAATTCCATGTTGCAAAACCCTACGTGTTAAGAAGCAAACAACCCACTGTGAGATAACCCTTTACATTTAAACAAGGAGATTCAAATAACTGAAAAACCACATTGTGTTTTCTAAATTACAATTATTTTGTGCATTTTTTTTTCAATCATCTAAAATTTAAATGCAATTTTTACACAAATTAAAAGTCCTTATAAATTTTGAAGGGGGCTTTCAATACATTTGCACTGTCTAAGTTACAAAATCTTTTCAAGACATTCATTTTGTTTTGTAAAAATTCATGTTGGAAAACCCTAGGTGTTAAGAAACAAGCAACCCACATAATGTTGTAAAACCCTCTACAACTCAATTGGTTAGCACCCCTCACCTTGATTTGGTTGGTTTTCTCCTCCAACTCCTCCACGTGCAATCCAACCTTTACCTTTCAACATGTGGACTGAAAATGCACCTCAATTTGGTCAATTTTCTCCTCCAACTCCTCCACGTGCATTCCAACCTTCACCTTTCAATGTGCAAATTGAAAAGAGTGTTTTCCGCCTTCTTTCTCCAAACTGAAAAACCACACACGTTAGTCCGTCTCTAATTCCCATGCCAGAAAAAAGCTCTGAAAATGACAACTTCTCGTGCAAGCCACGAGGCCCCTTTTTATCAATTGACAGGAGGCAGGAAAATTGGTCTAATAGTGCCATTATCTCCTCCCTATTGTTTCCCTAACGTTTGGTCCTGTCTACCGGTATTGCCACTTTTATCCCTTGTCTGGCGGGCCCCGTACTATGCCATCTCATCATGTTATGTATGTTTCGATGTATGTTTTTATGTATGGTTTCATGCATTTTTGTATGTACATAGGTGCATTTTGTCAGGAGATTAGCCACATCCTTCTATGCTACACCATTAGGATGAGAAAGAAAAGATATGTTGATTGTAGAATTAGTTATATAAATAGTGCGTGTAATGCCAAAAGATGAGATAGTAAATTATGGAAACCAAAAAGTTATCATTTAGAGTCAATTAAAAAATAGAAAACAATGATTCAAAATATGAATAACAATATTTAGAAGTTTATACTTTAAAATAGTGTAATCTTGTACAAAGTTGGGCTCATTCCCCAATCCTTCACTTATTGCCACCTTCTCACATTCATATACATTAAACCCTATCTTATGCCATATCCATACATATTCTCATACATTTTAACATTTATCATGCCCATTATTGGCATCCATATCCATATGTTTGTTCCTCACTTTAAAGTATTACTATTTCCTTGCCCTGGGCCAATTCAACAAAGTGGGTTTGATCTCCCTTAAATTGAACCCCTCAAATTTTAAACTTCATATCAGTGATTTTTTTAGTGGCTAATATTCACCAATTGGCTAATAGCTGAAATTTGGGAATCCAAAATTAGGTAATAGTTTGAGCCATAACATGATTTGAATCGCCACATTTGTACAAAATTTTATTATAGTCTTATTTAAATCGCTAAAGAATTATTTTATTAAAAAATTTAACTCAAAAAATAGCCACAATATTCGATTCATGATTAGATTAGATTCACCTAAATTTTACAAATTATAGTAGAGATTTATATTAATTCACCAATATTAGATCATAATTATTAGTTTCTTTAGGGCCATATTTCTAATCTTTAGTTTACACCATTGATTTAAGATATAATCTAATAGCCCTTGTATTCCATGAGGTAAAATGTACTCAAAATCTATAATTCTCATGGGGTCCATAATTTTGGATTTGATGAGCATTATAGATTGTGGGTGCATTTACCTAGCATAGTACAACGAGGGTCGTTAGATCAACCATCGAAAAAAATTCAAACCCCATGAGAATTACAAATCATGGGTACATTTTACCTTACAAAATACAATGAGGGTTGTTATATTATATTTTACATTAATGGTGGCAAGTAAATATTATAGTCTACCCCTTAAACCCATCAATAATTTCCACCATTGGGCCCCTACTTTTCCATGAGAATTATTTTTAGATTGGATGGATTCCCCATCATAATTAATGTATTTTCCTAATTATTTTTTCAAGATTCACCAAAATTTTCTACAAACTTTTAGTAATGTAAAAAAATCACCAATAATTTTTTTTTTTTTTCAAAAACTGGAAAGATTTGCCAATAGAAATTAATATTTTTTCCTAAAAAAATGAAAGATTCGCTAAGATTTTATATCTTTTTTTGAAGGGGGTTTCTTAAAGTTATCACTGCTTCATATTTAAGAATTGTTGATTTCCACCCATTCAATTTTCACCATGGAGTGATTTTGTACATATTTTACATAATTTATTGCTATACATTGTGGCATTTAAAGAAATTCAAATGTATTTATTATATAATCATTCACATTCAAGGAGAATTCACTATAGGAACACTTCAAGTGGAGCATGAGGAATCTTTCTACACTAGAGTTCACATCCTAGACATTTGCAAGATTGCTTGTTGTTTATCAACATTTGTTGAGGTCAAAAAGTCAATAGTTTCTAGTTGTTGATTTAAGAGAATGACCCTTGTGATCTTGCAGGTCCCTGAAGGTACCATCAATTCTTAACATCAATAAGAAGTGAAGAACAAAGCAAAGTGAGGACTAGAAGTGAAAGATTTGGAAGATCACATCCACAAACCACAAGACTGTGCCTAAAATTCAACTTGAAAATATTTATAATTCTATGCAAAATTCAAAACAAAACCACATATCTCAATTATGTTTTTATTTTTATGGAAACAATATATATCAACACTACATCAATTTTATTCCATCACCATTATTCTTAAAAACACGTCCTTAAATCTAGATAAAATTAATAAATCATCACCATATATTTTATATATTCCTCTCCTCCCAAAGAAAATCACAATTAATATGAGAATAAAATGTATGATTAATGTTAAAATAAGGTAGAGATGAAATGAATTTGTAAAATGCAATTGCAACATATAACATATCAAAATCCGTGTACACTAAAAAGCATCCTTAAATCTAGATAAAATTAATAAATCATCACCATATATTCCATATATTCCTCTCCTCCCAAAGAAAATCACAATTCTTATGAGAATAAAACGTATGATTAATGTTAAAATCTTGAGAGTAATTTTATCTTTGTAACTAGATAGCCAAAACAAAATAAACTAGAGATAACATGAATTTGTAAAATGCATATGCTTGATATATTGATTGTTGAATTCTATCTCAAATTCTAGTTCTCCATCCTTCGCTCTACACGTAATTACAATTAAAACAACAAACTTTGCCTTTGCTAGTGATATTACACAGCGTTGAGGCCTTGGCGTTGTTGACACATTTGAATGGCTAGCCGTGTATTAGATTGAGGGGGGAAAATGAAAGCCCGAAATATTAGGAATACCATGGCAGCTGCACAAGCAAAACTCGCCCCAATCCATTTAACGCCAAAATTAATCACAACAAACATAATGAAGCATGCTGAAAGGAAACATGCTGCTGCCACCAACATAATGATTTGCATCAACCAGGCGTCCTTCCCTGGCAGGTCAAAGGCGAGAATCATAGCGATAGCCAACGAAGTGACTAAAGCCAACATGTCTGTGACCAAAAATAAGTTGAAAGAAATGGTATTGCCTCGCTTGTCCAACATTGCCAACATGAGAGTCAAGCTTGCCCCAAACAAGGTGAGTGCGACCTGTATAACTGATGGAGAGTATTGGGGGTGTGTGGGTACCAATGGATTTAGCGCATCTTCTTTTGTTGGGAGGTCTGGTGCGGCTGATTGAGGAAGCACAATAGAAGATTTTCCTATTGGGAGGGGTGCTACTCCCGATTGATCGAATGCAACAATAGCTGGATCTTCTCTCAGAGCAGAATCTCTGTCGGACACTATAATCTGGCAAATAAACACCCAGAAAAATGAAAAAGAAGAGTATAGTGATTCTCTTTAAATTACGTAATGTTTAATTGTTAGAGTTAAATTTTAGTTCATAAAAATAAAACAATTATTTACCATCTTTGGGTAGCTCGGCTTAAACATCACACTAAGCTACTTTGACTGCTTATGTGGCAAATGTGGGCCCGTTTCTGTAGCCAGCGTCCGTTTCCCTTCCCGTTTATACAGTAGTTGCCTAAATTTCAAATTCAAACGGTTCCCGTGTGGAAGTCTGGTGGAGGGTTTGTTCGTATTAAACAAGACATCAGAGAAGAATAGAAACGCAAATGGTTGCTGCAGCGGCGAGGTTGGGAGCTTTGGAACAGGGTATGAACATCCATTAAATCATAAAGGCAAGGGGATTATAGTCAGAAATTACCGTCGGAAATGCTCTGATACACATGTATGCAAAATGTGGAAGACTATACGAGGCACGTGAATGTATGCCTCAAAGAACTGTGGTCTCATAGAATGCGTTTGTTGAAAAGAATTTAGAAACTTTCGCCAAATGCGTAGGTGTAAAGCCAGACTCCGCAACCTTTGCTGGCATGCTCCCAGCCTGCTCCCAAAATGGGAGCTTTGGAACAGGATACAGACATATTACAGGATAAACGTTAAAGGAATTTTGTCAGATGTAGCTGCAACTGGTCTGGTAGACATGTCTCCAAAAATTGTTTGATAGAATGCCATGATTACAGGATATGCAAAATGTGGAAGCACAGACAAGGCACGTGAACTGTTTGAAAGAATGCCTCAATCAAATATGTTCTTAACGCTCTGATTGCAGGATATTAATAAAATGGATTTATTGAAAATACTTTAGAAACTTGCAACAAATGCAATTGGCAGGTGTAAAGCCAGACTCTACAACCTTTGCCAGCATCCTTCCAGCCTATATCAAATGGGAGTTTTCGAACAGGGTATGGATATCCATCAAGCATAAAGGATAGATAAATTTTCTCAGACGTAATTGCAACTGTTCTTGTAGACATTCATGCAAAATGTAGCTACATGTTTATAAGTAATTTTGATACCATAGATAATTGTAGGTACAATTCACCATACAAACTAATGAAGAATATCTGAGTTTAAGGTAGTTGAAGAAAGTTTAGCAAAGGTATATGTTTACGTTGAAACTAGTGAAATAATTATTTTGTGGATGTGCATTATATGTATGATTTGTAATATTCTTACATTGTGACAATCTATGTCCAAGTTAGTGTTCTCAATTTAAAGTTGGATAGTGTTCATTCATACCCATATAAGTAGTACCGCTATTCTTTGTACTATTCCTTCTTATCATTCTATGACAACTCTACATTTATAATATGTTTTTTCCTTCCACTACCATTTCATCCTTCTTTCCTCTTACTCTCTTTATACATCCTCCGTTCTACCCATGCTTCTCATACCACTACTACCTGCACTTCTAAACCTTAAAATACTAGTGATTAGTTTGATCAACTTAAGAAGAAAGTGGATAATATGCTTGTAGCTCTCACTCTATTACATATAATCTTCCACATTTCACACCTTTTGCATTCAAGGTTGTCACACACACATTGCCCACTAGCTTTATTGTAGCTATATTTGAGTTATATTATGGAAAAGGTCGTCACAATGTTCACCTATGAGCTTTCAATGATAAAGTCTCACCTAAATTATTTCCATGAACCTTGAGGACTATGCCTTGAATACTTCTAATCCTTAGCTTCTATTTTTATCCATTATTTTGATGAGCTAGCCACCTCTTTCTTATAACACTTATGTGTCAATATGGGCTTATAAATAACTAACTAATTTAACTAAATGTTCCTAAAAACATCATGAGTTACTAATGACTATGGAATTAGCTTCCAATATTTATGTGGTAGAATTTGTGTACATACATGTAAAAAATATTGAACTTCAACTGTTTGAATTTAATGGTTGGAATTGTGGGGCCTGCCCTACTTCCTCCAACCCTTCAAAATATTGAAAGAATAATGAATTTCAGAAAGGAATGATAGGAAATAACATAAATCTAGTTCCAATCAAATGTGTATGATATCTAATTTTATATCATTCTAAAGTTAAGGGCCTAGGAAATTTACAAAGCTTAGCAAACCATTGGATAATGTTCTTCAAACCTTCCTAATAATTTGGCCAACCTTAACTCCATCAACCTATGGGTCTCCTCTAGAGGATTATCTAAGAGTTATAATGAATAATCCTACAATTTCCATGGAATTAATGGACACCATACATATACATGTATGGAACTCAAGCATAAAATCGTAGATCTCATTGATAATCATGTGATTCACATTGATGGTGTGAATAATGGGGAAATTATTTGGTTGCTTCATTAAAACAAAATATGAAATTTTATGTTAATAATTTTTCATTGCATGCACAATTTAACAATATTGAACACTAATAGATATTCATGCATCCTACTAATTCTATGATGTATACACACATGAATAAAGATCCTATGAATACAATGTTGGCATTGAAATGGTTTGTCATTGATATCAAAGTGCTCTAATGATATGTTATGTCAAAGTGCTCTAACGATATGTTACCTAGCGAGCAAGTTAAAAGCCTTTTGTAATCCATTCAAACAAATATCAATCCATGGTTGTCTTTCAAAGATGAAGTTGGTAGTAAATAAGAATCAAGGGTTTGCATTTAAACAATCAAATGGTTATTTCCTGTAGAAGCACTTTGACAAGTGGCAGAATGTCATAAGTTGTTTTTTTTAGTTCTGTTTCTATTGAAATACGAAGAGTCATTAGTGGTTTTGTTGTTGGCACCAATATTGAAGATATCTTTTTTCATTTTGCATGGAGAGTGGGTGTGGTGCGTAATGTGAAAAAAAGCAGATTTTTGGAGTTTTTAATGATTTGAATGTATTGGAATTTCAATGTATTGAATGCGGGAAGAATCGATAGTGAGAAAATGCAGATTGGTCAGTGCATATAAGATAGAAGGTATAGTGAGAAGATGAAGATTGTACAGTGTATGTGATTGAGATGTCTTAAACTATTTTTAGTATTTGAGGCAATGAATCTTTCATGTGAATCAATGTATTATGTTGGACAAATGATTGAAGTGCGAGATGATCAAAACTCATATTATAATATTGGAAGGACTTGGTGAGTATGATTTTTATTCAGTCTCTTGATGGTTATATGATAGAGAGTGGTTTTTGAGAAGTTCTTTTGTATTCAATGTATGAAGTGCTCTGATTTGAAGGTGGATTGAACTTGATGAGTGTGGGATGATGTTTCTTGATTAGAGCATGACAAGCAAATATGATAAAGATGCCTATAACCTTTTTAGGAAGAATGTGTATATGTTGCTCTTTTTTATCTATGAATGGTAAGTGTGAGATTAAATTAGAGTATAATGATATGCAAGATTATAGAGCTATATGTTTTACCAGATTGATGTTAAAAGGCTATAGTAAGTGAAAAATCTATGGTGAATCTTTAATTGTGCAGAGATTTGAAGTGAAATAGGGTAACCCTCTATATATTTATACTTTTTCTTGTATTCAAAGATTGGAGTTGGTGCTTCAAAGGAGAGTTGGTGCTCTTGGTGGGTTGGTTCTCATTAAATGTAATTAGGATTGAAGATTGATCAGTGAGACCTTGGAGATGGAGTGATAAGGAGTGGGTGCTCCTATCAACTTTTTTTTGCCAGTAAGGCAAGTGTCAGTGAGACATATTGTGAGATAGCTAGTGATGCTTGTTATGTTATTAGTGAGACACACAATTTGTATTCAACAATTTTTGGCTAGTAAGGCCGAATAAAGCTATTATTGGGAGTGGTTTTTTTCAACCTTTTAAGGGTTTTTCCACTCATAAATTTGGTGTCTCTTCTTACTTAGATAATGTGTTGTTTTGTATATGGTTTAGTACTTATGATGCTCATGTAATATTGTAAATTGCACATCTTTGTATCTTTCATGAAATACAACATCTTTGGTTAATCAAAAGTGTTTAGTTGTTTTAGTTGACCACTGATTCACCTCCCCCCCTCTCAGTGGTCCTGTACTCCAACATACAAAGTATGTTTGTTCCTCTTCCCACACTTCTATAAAAATATTTATGTCTATTACTCATCAAATTTCACCTCCTTATGTACCTTCAATTATTTAATTTTATGAGTAGATCCCGAACCACAATTATTATGATCCATTTTATGGTCATGGTAAAATATGTGAAAGTATTCACATTAATCTAGGAAATTAGTATATAACATATGCATAGAAGAATTTGATGTAATTAAAAAGTTAGCATCAAACAATAATGCATATTTGTGTTGCTCTAAACATAAACAATGACATTCTTGTGGACACTTTGCGAAGGTCTTTATTCGTGACATGGAGCTTAAGGAGGTGGATGAATTTTTTGATATCATTCCTCCATTGGTTAGATTCATATTTTACTTGGGAGACCTTAGTTACAATAATTAAATGTGATACCTTTTATGATACATCAATGGCTAAAATATGTTTGTCAAGAGAAAATTGTGAAGGTGATGAGAGATGCATGTGTACCTATTTTGAAGTCATGTTGCTCGGATAAGGTGGAATCATTGTAGCAACATCAAGATTAAATGTGTTATTCATCCCATATTTGACTAAGGCTATATATTACTATTGATATTTTTGTTAACAATTAGAACAACACCAAGCTTGAGAATGATATATCTTAATGACAATAATTTGAGTAAAGTGGATCAAAGTTTGTAGTGAGGCTAGAAAGAAATTCATTAGATGCTTTGGATGATGTGCTAAATTACTTATTTTGTGAGTAATTAATGATAATAATTTGACTAATTATGATTACATTTTCCTCACATGTGTAATAATCCCAACAAAAAAAATTGACAAATCAATTTTAGATTATTGAATTTTAAATAAAATATTACAATCCTAGATTATCCATAGTTTTTGCATTAAAAATGAAATATAAACTCAAACATTTTTCTCATATTCAATGGGTCTAGATCATATCAAAATGTGTTGCAGGAATAACATAAACAACATCAACAACTATAGCAACAATAAACTAAAATTATTAATATGCTTAAACCCACAACAAACAACTTCAAACCCGAATAGTTGAAATTTTACAACTTTAAATGCTCATTCACAACCTTTGAGTAAGATTATCCTACAATGCCATGGATTATCATTAACTCTTATATTAACTATATCGCCTTTTATAACAATATCTATAGCAAAGTAGTTCATAGTAGGCATGATTTTGATTAAGGTTTTCTATTTTAAAATACCTTAGTATAAATTTTAATGATTATTTTTAAACTAACCCATATGCAAGATCACACTCAGGATAATAGTAATTAAAAACATGATTAAAAAGAACCAAAATTTAATTTATGTATAAATAAATTTAAATAATTTATTTATATTGTTATTATTTCATTTCGATTAAATAAATAAGTTTATTTAATCATTTTTTCATATTCATTTCTTAATTAATTAAATAAAAATTATGGTTTATTTATATTAATTATCATTTAATCTTGGCTTGGATATTTTATTCAAATAAAGATTAAATATTTCCTCTCTTTTAATTATATTCTTCTAAATGTTCATTCATCATTAAATATTTAAATATTTAATTAATTCTTCTAATATCCATTTCTAATTAAATATTTCTAAATATTTAATTAATTCTTCTAAAGTCACATCACAATTAAATATTCCAAAATATTTAATTAAATCTTCCATAGTTTAAAATAAAAATCAAATTCAATAAATGAAATTAAATAAATTTATTTATTTAATTTGGGGATTATCTTCAACTCGTGAAACAAACTGCCGAAACAGAAAAATTAAATTCCTCTGTTTCTGTGCAGGCTTGTTCCCGTGGGTTGAAGAGGCATCCATCCTTCTCTCCAACCTCTCAACCTCTTCCATCTTCTTCTCAACTTCTCCATCTCTCACCTTTCAATTTTACAACTTCACGGCCGTTGATTCTTGCCAGCCAGGATTGTCCCTGAAAAAACTATAAATAAGACACCGGGTCTTTGAAATCATATAGAAGCTTTCAGCAGGAAAATTATAGTCAATTTGTAATAGCATAGCCTTCATAAGCCTTTTAGCATATCCATTTCATAAGCATAGTATAGAATCATGGCATATTCACTTCAATCCATAGCATCTTCCATTTACAGCCCCTGTGCATAATCCACAGCCCCTGTGTATATCCGTCAACATTCTCACCTTCACTAGCATATAGGATAGAATTTCCTTTGCATACTCATTCTGCAGACAGCTATTTGGAGAAGCCAAGCTTACATAATCTGAGAGCAGCAGCTTCGAACAAATCTCTGGAGATAGAGAAAGATGGAACGCTTCTGAAGAATTTCTGTTTATATTTAATTTCATTTCAATTTCTTTAGTTTAAAGTTCTATTAATTGTGTGTTTTGTTTTCAATTTGATTGCATAAATCTAACATACACAATTATTTTTAAACTAACCCATATGCAAGATAAGACACACTCATGATAATAGTACTAAAAACATGATTAAAAAGAACCGAAATTTAATTTAAGAGCCCAAACCAATAAATTTAGATTAACTTTTAAGTTATTGTTTAGATTATTTAAAAATTATATCCTTATGAGTTAATACCTACAATTATGATATTCAACAATAACTTTTGACTAGAAGTAGCTATTTATAAGGAACCATAATCATCCAAGTAGAAGGGGGAGTGTATAATTTCATAAAAAAATATATCAGTGTCTAGTATTAGTATATGGTTGACTCAATAAAGGATTGCAGAGAAAGTAAGTGTTGACAAGGAGGGCATGTGTCATGAGTTGGGAATAACATGAGAAATCTATCATCTTAGTAGAATTCTCGTTGCCAAATAATGGTCATTCTATGAGTGTAGAATGATGATTATGCTAGTTATAGCTAGATGTTGTTGGCTTCTTTAGTTGTTTCAACCATTGACTTGTGCTTGGATCCATAGGAGTTGTTTTAGCTCTCTATATATGTAAATATGGTTTTAGATAATTCAATAGATAAGGTATTATAGAAGGAATTTGACTAGTATGTCTAGCAAATTCTATTTGTGGTAGCCAACTCTCTATAATATATGAAACAAATAAGGCATAAAACTAATTTAATACTTGATAAGAATTTGATCTAGAGAAGACTAGATGGCCAAATCTATACACCTTGCAATCACCCCATGAAACTATATACTTTGTTGTGAGGGTGGCCAAGTGGAATAATAGACTATATAATTGGATCATCCCTAGAATTTCAGCAACCTTGATCTTGTGGTGGCCAAAACTAAGTGAAATATAATTACTTACATAAATTATTGAATTGAAGGTTGGAAAAAACTTATACACTATATGCATTATTCATAGTGAACTCCTAGATTAACACTATTCAATATCCATAGGAACATAGAGTACTAAGCATTGAAACTAATTTACTAATAGGTTCTAGAAATTTTTACATGGTCATTTGATGGAGAATTGAGAAATAAATGTTATTTATATTCTTGTATAAAATTTGATACTATTGGATTGCAAGATAAATATTAAGTTTAATAGTAGCTAGATAATATGGACCTTAAGTTGAGTTTGGATCCTTAGTGCTCACATGTAATTAAGTTGTATTTAATAGCATATTCATCAAACTTTGGGTCAAACTTAAGTTGTATTTACTAAAAGAAGTTACTATACCATCAATCCCTACTTTTCTAGCTATAGATAAATTGATTTAGATTAAGTTAATAAACAAAAGAAATGGGTCTATCTTTCTAGTAGCTTGGAAGGGATATGTCACATATCATAGATTTGGAAGATGGTTCTTAATAGTCTTCCCTTTAATGGGTCTTCATCAACCTTGTCCATTTGCATAGCTTGTGCCTCATCACCACTCTAGTATACATCCATATCTCTTTGTTGAGTGTTCTCCATTGACTCTAACATCTTGTAGAGGTCACAATAATTTTTCTTGAGAGCTTTTTATTCTAGGCACTTAGTTGCTTCCTCATCTATTAACAATAACTCCTCCATCTTTTATTCTTTCCTTCCTTAACACTCTTCCTATAAAAAAATGAAACCACAACTTCTACATAATGACCAACACATTGGAGGACATTTACACTACCTTCTATCTATCCTCATACTTTATTGAGGTCAAAAATACCTTGGTTATAAACTTTAGTCAATATCATGTAAAGTTTTCACCTCTCCACAAGCCAAACCTTAGGCTATGAGACCAAATTTGATACAACTGTAATGTGAGATCCCAAGTGAAGGTGTGCCTAGTGATATAACAATGAGGCTCACAATGGAGAACACACTCACAACAAGGAAGAAACACAAGGAGATGGTATGAGAAAAATGCTTTCCAATAATTTGAATGACAAAGATTGAAACTTTATGGATAAAATACATAAATATTCAAACTTGTCTATATATTTATATAAAACCTATTGTAAGACCAACAAGAAGACCTTGACCTTTTACACAAAGCGACTATTCATTAAATTTTATAATATGAGATTTTAGTCGCCAAAACCCACCAATTTTCATCAATGTAGTATACTCTAGCATTCAAATTTACAAACTTTATCTAATATATTAAAGACATAAAATCTATTGCTAATCTAAAAAATGTAGTAGTTAATATTGATCAAATCATCCAATGAAATGCAACAATAAAGTATTGGTCTTGTCTGATTTCCATCTATTACTCATGGACAACTTCCATGTGGACATTATATTGACTATTGCTATTTGTACTCAATCTTCTTGTTATTATCAACATACAATGTGGGTTTATCAATAATGTAGCACTCATGGCACAATGAGTGACACACCATTGTATGATCTTCCTTCTTCCACAAACATGCTAAAGCTTAGTCACAAAACTTAATGGCTTGTAAGATTTCACTTTCCAACCGCATGCCCTTACATCAATAGGAAAATGAAAATCACTTTATCAAGTGCTAATCTTGCTAATGTAAGTCAATATTGTTTTGTACTAGAGTGTGCCTTGAAATGTTACCTCGATAATGGATGCCAATTGATAGAAGAAAGTTGACTTTTCATTGATTTATGATATGATTGAATGATTCATATCAAATCAAGAGAAGAATGTTTTTAATGCTTTATCAAAACATTCTTTTTGTAATAATATTCTCTATAATGTGAAAATGTCTTAAGTAAAAACATGCCCTAAATATATGAAATTAAAATTTGACACTTGTTGTAAGCGAATAATATTTAATATAGCATTTGTAAGTGAATAATTTTAAATATTCCTTTCCTTTTCATTTTTCATTTAATTTTTTGGGTCTACTTTTTTGCATACACGTCTACCAGGGCAATTGCAGCTATAACATCTGACAAAATTTCTCTAATGTTTATCATGTACTGGATGTCTATACCCTATTCCAAAGCTCCCATCTTGGCGCAGGTTGGGAGGATGCTGGCAAAGGTTGCGGCTTTGGCTTTACACCTGCGCATTCCATGAGACCACATTTTGTGCACATCCTGCAATCATAGCATTCCATGAGACCACATTTCCATTTCCATTGCATACACGTCTAACAGACCAGTTGAAGCTACAACATCTAACAAAATTCCTCTAATGTTTATCTTGTAATATGGCTATATCCTATTCCAAAGCTCCCATTTCGGGAGCAGGCTGGGAGCATGCCAGCAAAGGTTGCGAAGTTTGGCTTTAAACCTGCGCATTTGGTGAAAGTTTCTAAATTCTTTTCAACAAATGCATTTTGCACGTATCCTGCAATCATCGCATTCCATGAGACCACATTTCTTTGAGGAATACATTCACGTGCCTTGTATATTCTTCCACATTTTGCATGTATGTGTAACAGAGCATTTCCAACTGTAATATCTGACTATAATCCCTTTCGCTTATAATCCCTTTCGCTTATGAATGGATGTTCATACCCTATTCCAAAGCTCCCAACCTCGCTGCTGTAGCAACCATTTGTGTTTCTATTCTTCTTTGATGTCTTGTTTAATATGAACAAACCCTCTACCAGACTTCCGCGCGGGAACCGTTTGAATTTGAAATTAAGGTGACTACTGTATGAACGGGAACGGGAACGGATGCTGGCTACAAAAAAAAAAGGCCCACATCTGCCACATAAGCAGTCAAAGTAGCTTAGTGTGTGATGTTTATGCTGACCCTCTTTTGGTAAGGATAATTTGTGAAATTGTTATTGATTATTTTGGTAAGGATAATTTGTGAAATTGTTATTGATTATTTGAGTGTTGAAGCTTGTTTTCCTCCATTCTATGTTCTCACATGCATTTGTGAAAAGTGCATCTTCTTTTATTGGGAAGTCTGGCGTAGTTGATTGAATACGTGTAAGAGGAGCTTGTTCTATTTGGAGGGATGTGTCTCCCAATTGATCCAACATATCAATAGCTTGATCTTCTCTTAAAGAACAATCTTTGTTGAACACCATAATCTGGCAAGTAAACACCTCAAGTGTCAAATAGAAAAAATAAAAATGAAGGGACATGATATTTACATACTAGTTCTTAAACCACACTCCAATCGATGATCAAATGTAAATTTTGGCCAATAATAGTAAGACAAATAGTTACCACTTTTTGGTAGGGATGAGGTGTAGAATTATTATTGATTGTTTCATTGTTGCGGTTGCTTTCTGTCACACTTATATTCCTGCACTTTACATTCCTGGATGTACTTGTAGAGGGTGCATCTTCATCTATTGGGAGCTTTGGTGTGGCCAATTGAGCAAGCACAAGATGAGATTTTTCTACTAAGAGAGGTTCTAGTCACAATTGATTAAATGCACTAATAGCTGGATCTTTTCTAAAAGAAAAAATAATGTTGCACACCATACTCTAGCAAATAAACCACATAAGAAAAAATTTGAAGAGATGTTATATTTGCATAGTGTATATTATTAAACCACACTCATTTCAATGATCAAAGGTAAATTTTAGCCAATAAAAATAAGACAACTATTTACCTCTTTTTGGAAGTGAGATGTAAAATTTCTCTTGATTGGTTAGCTATTGAAATCACTATCTATCACACTTGTTCTTTCATACTTTACATTCTCAGATGTACTTGTGGAGGGTACATCTTCTTCTATTGGGAGCTCTAGTGTGGTCAATTAGGCAAACACAAAAGGAGCTTAGTCTAATGGAATTCAAGCTATCCTTGATTGATTGAAAATACTAATAGTTGAATATTCTCTTAGAGAAAAATCTCTATTGGACACCCTACTCTAGCAAATAAACAACTAGAATGTAAAAATGAGAAAATAAAAATGAAGCGACATGATATTTGCATAGTAAATTTGCTTAAAAAAAACTCAATTCAATGATCAATGTGAAATTTTGGCCAATAAAGATAGGAAAAACTATTTACCACTTTTTGGTAGGGATGAGGTATAAAATTGCTCTTGATTGTTTGACTGTTGAGGTTGTTCTTTGCCAAATTTATCATCCTCCTCTTTATAATCATAGATATACTTGTAGAGAGTGCATCATCTTCTATTGGGAGGTCTGGTGTGATCAATTGAGCAAGTGTAAGAGGAACTTGTTCTTCTGGGACATGTGATACTCGTGATCGATCAATTGGAACAACATCTAGATCTTCTCTTGGAGAAGAATTTTTGTTGGAAAACATACTCTACAAATAAACACCAAGAATGTCAAATAAAGAAAATAAAAATGAAATGACATGATATTTTCATAGCAATTCTTCTTAAACCACACTTAGTTCAATGATCAAATGTAAAATTTGACCAATCAAAATAAAACAATTATTTACCACTTTTTGATAGGGATGAAAAGAAAAATCGCTATTGATTGTTTGATTGTTGAAGTCACTCTTTATCACACTTGTTCTCCTCCACTTTACATTCTTACATGTAATTATGGAGGATGCATCTTCTTCTATTGGGAGGTCCAGTGTAGGTGATTGAGCAAGTGCAAGAGGAGCTTGTTCTGCCGGAAATGGTGCTACTTCCAAGTGATTAAACTTGACAGTAGTTGAATCTTCTCTCACAGAAAAATCTGTAATGGAAACCATATTCTAGCAAACAAACATCCAAAATATCAAATAGAAAAAATAAAAATGAAGAAACATGATAACTGTATAATATCTCTTCTTAAACCACACACAATTCAATTCAATTCAATGATCAAAAATAAATTTTATAAAATGAAAATATAACAATTATTTAATTTACATTCTCAAATGTACTTATGAAAGATGAATCTTCTTCTATTGAAAGGTCTCGTGCAACCTCCTTATT
>VDFB02105785.1:521817989-521836501 GCA_007258455.2 Sequoia sempervirens
GGCTAATGTGGTGGATGACACTCTCGAGTCAAGGATGTGATCACCGCAAAGTCTCTACATCAGCACTTTGCAACTACCGCATCGCACCTACTCATGAGGCGCCTTAGCTTAGGTTGTCTCCCTCGTTTGCAGGGATTCCGCCAGGTACCCGCCTATCCTATGTCGGACTCCCCCACCTCTCCCCTGAAACTCCTTCATATCAAAATAATTCGGGATTTGGTTCAATACAAACTCACAGAATAATTTCCTAAGAAAATATTGGGGGACTTCACAGTTATTGCACGGTGGGTAATCAAAGACCATATACCATCTGTCATAAAAATGGTTCCTAATCTCTTGGTGGTGGCACCAATGTATAGGAAACCTCTTTGCATTGAGGGGTGAGATTTTGATTTGTTCTAGGGTCAAGGAATAGAGAGCACAAATCGCCTTTAGTAATCTTTTAAATCTTTAACTTGTTTATATGATAATTTATCTGCATAATATGCCCTCGATGTTTGCCTCCTATTTTGCCATCCAGATATTTGTTGGGTAATTGCATCCACATTTTTTAACAAATCCTTCAATGAATCTGCTAGATGTATCCTTTCTGTGGTTGAAGAATTTTGATCACTCAACCTACTAATAAGATCCTCAACTTCTTTTCTATTGTTTTTAATTTCACTCCTCAAATTTTCTTGAGTGCCAGGAGGGTATTGAGAGAATGGTGGGGGAGGTTGATTTTGTGGTTGAGGCTGATTTGGTTGAGGATTTTCCTCCTCTTGTTGAGGATTTCCTACAAATTAAAAAAAAAACATTCATTTCTAAACTAAAACAAACAAAATCAATTTAAAACTAACAAATTCAAAACAAATACCAAACAATACTTACCTCTTGCATCTTTTCATCGTCGTGGCGCCATATTTGTGAAGAAATCCAATTGCTCTTGATGAATTTTGACCTCTCCAAAAATGCGAGCGCGTATAACAGGGTTTTTGGCCACGGGCGGAGCTAAAACACATCAAAAAGGAAATGAGAAATGATTTTGAGTTTGCTTTTTTTTTTGCTTTTAAAAGCCCAAAACGCGTTCGCATTATAACGCGAACACGTTTTGGGATTTTTTTTCTTTTTTGGCCACAAAAGTGCGACCATCTTGGTGCACTTACTCTTTAACTTTATTATTATATTTATTTTTTATTTCTTTTGAATGTAGGTTTTTCACCGAAAATCAAGCTCTCTATTCTGCACCTATGGAAAAATAGCAGATTATCAAAAAAAATTGAAAAATATTAGTGCACTAGATATTGATGTCCTTGATCCAATAAAAAAAATTATATTAAATTTTATACATACAAAAAAGTTATGTTTTAGCTAATAAATCATGTCTAAATTGTAACTGGTTTGACTTTGAAACTTAATTTGAAAGAAAAAAATATATAATGAAATGCTATGAAACCAATTCCATGCACTAGATATCGTAGTTACAAATCTAAATTCAAAAAAAAAAGAATTTTGTCCTTCATAGAAAAAAAATTAAATGTTAGCCAGTAACGTCACTCTTTCAAAATGGTGTTTACTGTTAAAAACTAATTTTCGAAGGAGATGGAAAAAGAAGTGCAATCTAATTCCAAAAATTTTGAAAAAAATATATTTAGAATCTACAGACAAAATTCCAGAAATCACTGGTTTGCATCATCTTCAAATTCCTCACAGTTTAGCCGCTATAGGCACCCAAAAGTGAAGATTTAGTTAAAAAAAAATCAGTTCAATGTCCAGCTTGGCCAAAAATTGTAAACCAGTATTGTGGGATCACCCTAATTGTAATTTGGAAAACACAATGTGGATTTTTCAGTTATTTGAATCTCCTTGTTTAAATGTAAAGGGTTTTCTCATGGTGTGTTGCTTGCTTCTTAACACCTAGGGTTTTGCAACATGGAATTTTTACAAAATAGTATGATGTCTTGAAAACCTTTTTTTGTTTAGACAACACGAATCTAGTTTTCTTATTAACACCTAGGGTTTTGCAACATGGAATTTTACAAAATATTATGAGTGTCTTGAAAACCTTTTGTAGTTTAGACAGCATGAATGTAGTTTGCTTCTTAACACATGATTGTCTAGGGTTTTGCAACATGAAATTTTACAAAACAATATGAATGTCTTGAAAACCTTTTGTAATTTAGACAACATGAATGTAGTTTGCTTCTTAACATCTAAGGTTTTGCAACATGGAATTTTACAAAACAATACTAATGTCTTGAAAACCTTTTGTTGTTTAGACAGCAAAAATGTAGTTTGCTTCTTAACACCTAAGGTTTTGCAACATGGAATTTTACAAAATAGTATTTATGTCTTGAAAACATTTTGCAGTTTAGACAAAACAAATGTAGTTTGCTTCTTAACACCTAGGGTTTTGCAACATGGATTTTTACAAAACAATATGAATGTTTTGAAAACTTTTTGCAGTTTAGACAAAAAAAATTTAGTTTGCTTCTTAACACCTAGGGTTTTGCAACATGAAATTTTACAAAACAATATTAATGTCTTGAAAATAACACCTTCCATTGTGTTTATTTTTCCAACTTTGTGTCTTTTAGATTGTAGTTGTCTATCAATAGCATTAATTAAACTCCTTTTATTTTGATGATAAAAATTTCTTTTAATCTTTTAATTCCTTTTCTAAGTGGTTAATTATAGTGTTTATGTTGTTTTACTTCAATTTCAATAGTTCCAACTATTGCTTTTGCATCTGCAAGTTGACTAACCACACATTTTTCCTCATCCCCATTGTTAAACATACCTATTATCACCCCCCTAGTATTCCTTTTCATGAGCTTCTACCTTCTTTTTCATATCTTTACTTTAAGCTTTGGAGTAGTTGCTCCCTCATCAGCCCTTGGATAGCACCAACCATTTCTTGGATAGAGTTTTGAATGTTTTCAATACTTTTATGTAGCTTTGAAACCACTCTTTTCTCAGCTTTGAGAGTTTCTTTGTAATTAGATAAATCAAATGTTTTCTATTTGATAAGTTATTTGCAAAACTTTTCTACCTTTTCACATAGGGCTTTCATGTCTCCAACCAACTGATTTTCTTTTTCTGCACTAAGATCTGATTTTTCCTTTTCATTATCATCTATTTCGAATTGTATTTGTTCCATGGAATTCTTAAACTTTGAATAATACTTTACTTCATTTGTTCAACTCCACTTATAGCATCATCTCTCACTTTCTTTTCTTGGAAAAATTCATATGCAATACAAAAATTTTTGACTTTATCCACTTCTACATTGGCATTTTCCCATTGCACATACCAAAATGATCCTTCGTCAAGTTTTCAAGTGCAGGAACAATCTCTTCAGTCGATACATTATCTATCTTATTCACTTTGGTATGCTTCTTTTCAAGTTTTTTTAGAGTAGATTCCCTTTTCATTACATACTTTCTACTACATGTTGCTCAAGTTATGTATTGCCATACACCCATTGTGGATACTACACATGCACCTACCTCAACTTCTCAATAGCACAGAGTCTCTTCAATCAATACACTATCTGTCTCATTCACTTTGGTTTTCTTCTTTTCAAGTATTTCTATAGAAAATTCCTTCATCATTTCATACATTCTAGTACCTACTGCCTCTAATTTTGCATTGTCATTTTCCCATTGCACATACTTCACATGACTCCTTCATCAACTTCTCAAGAGCAAGAAGAACCTCTTCATTCAATACATTTTTTATCTCATACACTTTGGTCTACTTCTTTTCAAGTGTTTTTATAGATTTTTCCTTATTCATTTCATACATTCTAGTACTTGTTGCCTCCTAAAGAATTGAGAAGATTTCAAGTTCATTAACACCCAATGTTTTCCAACCTTGAATTATAAATAGAAAAAATTATTGTAATGAAAACCTTATAGTATGAATGTAATAAAAGGCACCTTGAAATTTTACCAAAACTATTCTTACAGTATGATTTGTGTTTGGATTTCCTCATATCATTAAAATATAGCAGGTAGGAAAACACTGTGGGTTGTGAGTTAGTTTGTTGTGCTTATTCAAAGCTAAAGGGTGCAGGATTTGGGGAGTTGCAACTAGGGGATACATAAAACTAACCATATTTAGCTAAGGGGTGACCAACCAATTGGGTTCTTATATATGGTTGGTTTTACAACACTCTGTGGGTTGCAAGTTTGTTAACAGCCTATGTTTTCCAACCTCTGATTATACAGACAATATGATTGTAAAGAAAACCTTTTGTTGTTTACACAATACAAATGTAATGAAAGGAACCCCTTCAAAATATAAAACAATTCTTAGATAGACTATAAATTGTTTTTCAACTTCCCCAAATCTATAAACTATAGGTAGGTTGGATAACACTGTGAGTTGTGATTTATATAATTTTGCTTGTTCTAAGCTCAAGGGTGGAGAGTTTAGGGAGGAGTTGCAATTGGGGGATACATAAAACTAACCAAATTTATCTGAGGGGTGACCAACCAATTGGGTTCTTATATATAGAGGGTTTTACAACACTGTGTTTGTTGCAAGTTTGTTAATGCCTTGTGTTTTCTAACCTTCGATTATACAAATAATATGATTGTAATGAAAAAGATTTGTTGTTTACACAATATGAATTTAATGAAAGGAACCCCTTAAAAACATATAACAAGTCTCAGATAGACTATAAATTGTGTTTCAACTTCCTCAAATCAATAAACTATAGGTAGGTTGGAAAACACTGTGAGTTGTGATTTATATAATTCTACTTGTTCTAAGCTTAAGAGTGGAGAGTTTAGGGAGGATTTGTAGCTGGGGGATACATAAAACTAACTAGATTTAGTTGAGGGGTGACCAGCTAATTGGGTTCTTATATATATCTAGAGTTTTACAACACTATGTGGGTTGCAGGTTTCTTAACACCCTATGTTTTCCAACCTCCGATTATACAGACAATATGATTGTAAAGAAAACCTTTTTTTGTTTACACAATACGAATGTAATGAAAGGTTCCCCTTCAAAATATATAACAAGTCTTAGATAGACTAAAACTTGTGTTTCAACTTCCTTAAATCATTTGAAAAACTATAGATAGGTTGGAAAACACTGTGGGTTGTGATATATATAATTCTTCTTGTTCTAATATCAAGGGTGGAGAGTTCAGGGAGGAGTTATAGTTGGGGGATACATAAAACTAACCAGATTTAGCTGAGGGGTTACCAACCAATTGGGTTCTTATATATAGAGGGTTTTACAACACTATGTGGGTTGCAAGTTCCTTAACGCTCTATGTTTTCCAACCTTTTTCTGTTTACATAATATGAATGTAATGAAAGGAACTTCTTCAAAATATATAACAAGTCTCAGGTAGACTAAAAATTACGTTTCAAATTCCTCAAATTAATAAACTATAGGCAATTTGGAAAACACTGTGGGTTGTGTTTTATGTAATTTTGCTTGTTCTAAGCTCAAGGGTGGATAGTTCAGGGTGGTGAGTTAGTTTTATGTTCACAAATGTTTGACTTCACTAGTTGAAATCTATTTATAGCATCATCTTTCACTTTATTTGCTCAGAAAAATTTAATATGCAATACAAAATCTTTCGAGTTTATCCACTTCTGCATTGCCATTTTCCCATTCCACATACTGCATACGCTCCTTCCTCAACTTCTCAAGAGTGGGAAGAATCTGTTTATTTAAAACAATATCTATCTCATTAATTTTGATCTCCTTCTTTTGAAGTGTTTTTAGAGCATATTCCTTTTCGATTTCATAAATTATAGAACCTGTTGCCTCCAGATTTGCATTGTCTCTTCACCTTTGCACTACTTCTTTGTCAATTTATCAAGAGTAGGAAGAATCTCTTAAGTCAAAATAGTATCTATCTCATTCACTATGGTTTTCAATGCAATTGAGCTTCATAAATTATTGCAAGTATGGTTTACATTTAAAATTACTTTTCAAATTCTTCATATGTTTCACAAATAAATGCACACAAAAAAAAATGTTTTAGCCTACTTTCATTCACTCCTATACTGATTCATTATTTTATCAGTAGAAGAAAAGAACATGTTTTTTTATTTTTACATTTTTGGAAGCCATAGAAGTAATTACATATTATTATTCATGTTACACTTATAGGCTACATACAAAGTTGCAAGTTGGACTTCTCATCGTGTTGTTCATGAATTTTCATATAAGATTTCATTGGTCATGCTAAGTCGCCCCAATCGGAAGGCTTGATATCACAACATGCTTGCTCAGATAACACAATGCAAACTTCTTATCTCAAATTAAAACCCTTAAATAGACTAGCAGTATAAACCCTTAGTATGATCAACAATCCTCAACAATCAAAGATATAACAATTCTACTCCTAAGCAAATCAATAGCAGTGAGAATGACAATAGAGAACACACACATGCACAAGGAGAACACCAAATTTAAGTGGAAAAACCAATGAGGTAAAAACCACACTAAGAATTAACTCACAATATAAGGCTCATTGCCTTAAAGGACTTGTAAGAAGGCTCATTGCCTTAGAGAAAGATATAAAGAGGACTTGTAGAATTGAAGCCAACACAAATTCATGAGCAAGATATAGAGGACTTGATGAGATTCACTATCTCAATGTAGGATACATATAGTTTATAAGAGATTAAAATATTTGTCAACAATTTTCTCTATTGACTGAGGCATTAAGGGACAGTTGATCTTTCCTTTCACACACTTGAGCACTATCTTCGTTGGATATTCAATTCGCACACACACTTCTTTGCACTTGTACTTGTACACTTCTCCTTGCTTATTGCATCCAAAATGATCTTGTATTTATATCCATCGCAACACTTAAAAACTTCAATTAGGTCATCCAAGAAGAAGATAAATAATGAATTCAAAAAGATGTGATCTAAAATAATTTACATGTTGGTGCACAATGATCTAATTTGGCATCAAGGAAACATGTGGATGAAACGTGAAGCACATAGCCATTCGGATCATAAACACACTTCTAATTGAATTAACTTGATGTGGTCCCAAATAGGATAGGTCAAGACCCAAATCTATTATAGCATATCTTCCATTATTGGCATAGACCTCCAAGCATATGGTGCAAATAAAGGAACAAGCCTTGTTAGCCATATATCCACAAATAACTTAGAAAGAAAACTCAAGACACAATGTGGTACCAAAGTGGCCAATCAATGTTGTGCAAACCACATGGGGATGTTCTCTGAGCATCCAACATCACTACCATACACTTCTTTCATACTATCATGCCATCAATAGCCACCATAGATCAAATAGGTAAAAAATACTTCATTTAGGAAACATAGAAAATATAACCAAATGATATAGCATTAGTAGAGAAAATTATGAACCACTTCAACACATAAAATTGGAATTGAAACACTACGAAGAAATGTGAAGCATTTCCCAGACCATTTTGGACAACCAACAACACTGCCAACCTAGTGCAATTCACAAAAATCTCCTTGTCAACACTTGTGACCTGAAAAGATATGAGTGCAACATCCACAAAACATTGACTTTGAATCCCAAATTGCAAGACCATATCAACAACAATGGAGGAATGCAAATCATTCTCCTAGATAAACATCAATGTAGCTTCTTGAACCAAAGACACTTAAGCAACTTGCAAAGGCCAGGACTTTCTTTCAACAACACATACATTATCATAAACATCAGGAGAGAGCATAAGACATAATATAGACCTTTAGAAACATATCTCCACTATTATTCATGCTTCTAATCCTCATCTAAACATATCATTATGAAATCAACTCTTCTGAAAGTAATAATGCATTATGTGAACTTCAACAAATTTTCTTTCTTCTTAGATAAGACATGATATCCAACCATGAACTTCAACAATTCTTCTTCGATAAGGCATGACATCCAACCATGAACCTCAACAATTCTTCTTGGATAAGGAATGACATCCAACCATGAACTTCATCCCCAATGTTAGCCCAAACTAAATATAACAATGAAAACCAATACCAGGGACTAACAACTAACTTCTCAATTGTTGACATCAATGACAACTAGTTCAATTAGTGTTTACATTAATGAAAACAACTTCCAACAATCAACTTAAGTGTTGACATCAATGACAACAACTACCAACAATATCACCCTTTTTCATTGATAGAAACACACACTACTCACTCTCCCCCTTTGACATCAAGGAAAAAGGGCCATATACACTCTTGCACAAAGCAACAGGACATTCTCTAACTTCAAGAACAAAGGGAAAAAATATTCTATTTAAATAACAACACATGCTCCTCCTTTGACCAGCATCACATCTTCTTTATTCACAACAACTACACAACTTTTTTAGAACTCCCTCTTACTACAATCTCCCCTTGAGAGGTAGCACTCATCAATCTAGGAGAAAAGGTTATATCATGAATTTATCCCCCTAGATAGATGCACCATCTATGCATCTAGTTAGAACAAGGAGGGGCAACCATCCCTAACTTCTGTCATAGATACTCAAAAGTATCCTTTGAGAGTCCCTCGGTGAAAATATCTACAATATGATCCTTGGTACACACATAATCCATTCCAACTTCATGTTCTACAACCTTCTCTCTTAGAAAATGATACCAAATTGAAATGTGTTTAGTTATTGAATGCACTACCAGATTCTTGGAAATGTTAATAGCACTTGTGTTGTCACACAATATAGGAATAGGTTCATCATAAACCACCTTCACATTCTTCAAATTTTGCTTCATCCAAAGCATCTATGTACAACAAGATGCTACAACAATATATTATGCTTTTTTTGTGGATAAAGATACTAAATCCTACTTTTACTGAACCATGAGACCAATTTTTCTTCCAAGAAGAATGCACTTTCACTTGAACTTCTCAAGTCATCAACACAATCTTCCCAACCCACATTAGTATAGGCACTTAGAGTGAAGTTTTCATCATTTTTATACCATAGGCCATAGTCTAGAGTACCCTTCACTTATCTAAATATTCTTTTCACAACTTTTACATGAGATTTCTTAGGATTGGCTTGAAATATGGCAACCAAACATATGCATGAAAAGCAACCTCGACAACTACACCAACTCATGTAATTGAATTGTTCAAGCACTATAGGTTATATAGAATAGATAGGAATTGTAGCACATTGTTATTTGAAAATAGAACTTTGTTGCTCACCAAATCATCTCATCCAACAAGATAGCATGCACTAGACTTGTCCATGGATTTGTATGGACAAAAATTTTCTTCCAAAGGAATGCAAAACATTCCAACAAGCCTTCAACATCACTTCACCAAGCCAGTATGGAACACTGTCACTAATATATTCCACTTCAAAAGGTATAAATACTTGAGGAATTGGATATGATACCTTCACATATTGATCAACTTCACTTCTAGTTTTCAAAACAAAAAAAAATCTACAGAGAGATGTGGACCAAAAATACCTTGACTTTGCCAAAGAGAATGCATTGTAAATGTCTTGGAAAATTTTTAAAACTTACTTTTCTGAGATAATATCTTTATGTGCAATACACCAAATTGGAATGTCATCAATTAGAACAAGTGTACCAACCTACACATACCATCTACCTCCATCATGATCTTCAATAAAGATCCATTTATGCACAACAGATATGCACACCAACTGATATGATTCAAATATTCTTTCATGTTGAAGACTTAAAACTTTCCTTTTTAGGGGGAAAAAATATTTTACAAGTGAATCTTCCCCTAAGATGATTCTTTATCTTAGTTTTTATTAGAATCTTGTGCAAAATGCACATTTTTCTTAAAATCTTGTGCAAAGCCCACAAGTGTAGAATCATCCTTATTCTCATAATCTTATTTCCAAACCTTTTCATTTCCCTTCTTTTGTTGATTATGGGATTCAACCTTCTTTTGAATTGGAGGCTTAGCAAAGCCACTTCTGCAGTAGTTTTCCTTATGTCCCACATTGTTGCATTTTTAGCAAACAATGTTGTTCTCTAGAAAAAATTTGTTTCTCTTCACCTTAGATCTTAACTCATCAACCTTGTGGTCATTGTTGTTGTAGGCATAGCAATATCCATGAAAGAAGATAGTGTTGTTTCTTTGAGGCATGAAAGACCTACCCATGTTATTATTCCTTATTTGTCTAATTCTACAACCAATAGCCTTATGTCCAAAATATTGTGCAAGAAAAATAGTAACCTTTGAAGGATTGATTGAACCCGTTAGGAGCATGTTGTTTTTTTGTGGAGGACTTCTTAATCCTTTTTGCTTCTAGTTAGGATTGGATTCATTTTCTTTTCTTGCCATTCTAAACAATCTTTGCATCTTCGGAGCCATTCTTCTTAGAGTCTTCAATGCAACTTCTCTTCTCCTTTGTTTTAGTACTTTCAAATGATTTGGAACTCATCAGGACCAGACATCTTTTCTTTGTTACTTTTTTTCTTTTCTCTTTTCAAGGAATTCCTTGGGGTGACATTTCCCTCCTCAATTTTCAAAAATTTAACAGTCTTATCTTTGAGCTTTTCATTTAAGTAGTCTTCAATCCTCTTTCCTTCCTAAATCATTACTTTAAAATTAGTTATCATACCTTCTGCATCTTTTAGTTTGATTTCACATCCTTTTCCTCTTTCTACTTGGATTTTCAACTTGTCAGTTTCTTCCTTTGATTTTGTAAGCAAGCTTTCATATTTCTAATTTAATCCCCTTTCTTCATTCATTTCTTCCATATCTAATCAAAGCTTTCCTTCAAATTCAATTCCCTAATCATCTAAGTTGAACTCCCAACCTTCAAGTTCCATAGATTAAATATTCAAATCAAAGGAAAACATATCTTATCACTCAACGGGCCAGACTCCTTGTATTTCTCAATTTTACACTTTTCTATGAGTAGTGTTGAAACCCATAAAGAGAGTTTCATCATTTGAATCATTCTCCTCATCTTCAAAGGAACCACTACTTTCTTTAGAATAGAGACCCTTTTTAACCTTATCTCTTTTATTGTTATCATTTGATCCTTTATAAGGACATTTAGATACAAAATGACATATTCTTCAATAATTGAAACATTCGAATGGTAACTTACCTTTGTATTTGTCAATGCCTTTCTTTAGTCTTCTCACAAAGTTTGCTTCAACTTCATCAAGGTCATCATTTTGAACAACTTCATCTTCAATATTTTTGTTAGCTTTGAATACAAATTCCTTCTTTGGAGCATCTTGACCAAATTCTCTCAACTCAAAGGTAGTAGGAGCACCAAAAATTTTAGAAAATGAATATTGATCCAAGTCTTTGGACTCTTCAATAACAAACACTTTATGACTATAAGATTTGGGGAGAGATCTCAGAACCTTCTTCACAATTTCACTTCCCTTTACTTCTCCACCAAGACCAGAGATGCCAGAGACAACTTGTACCCAAATCATGTAACTTGCAATGTCTGAATCCTCTGTCATCCTCAAAGTCTCAAAATATACTCTTAAATATTTGCATCTTGGCTTGCTTCACTTTAGTGTCTCCTTCATAGATGCTACTAAGATTTTCCCAAGAATCTTTGGTAGAACTGTAATTCATTACCTTCAATAGTTCTGAGTTAGCTAATCCACACAAAATAGCATTCTTAGATTTGGAATTGCACTCATATAGTATGATTTCAACAGGATCTATAAGAGGAATGGTAGGTGCAGTATATCCACTTTTGATTGATTTCCACGCACCAAACCCAAGAGATTTTAGATGTCCTTCCATTCTCATTTTCTAGAAAGATTAATTAGTATCATTAAACCTAGGACCCTTGTATGAACCTTCATGTATCATCTATATCTTTGCCTCAAGCTATTAAGCTTCTTCAAAGGAACTTGGCTCTGATACCAATTGTTGAACACACCTAGAGACTAAGAGGGGGGTGAATCGGTTTTAACAAAAACTTAACCCTTTATGGAACTTATAAACCTTTTAACACAATACAAAAAATTTTATCTCAACTTAAAATCCTTAAACAGATTAGTAGTATAAGCCCTTAGTGGGTGATCCCACAAAGTTGGTTTAGAATTTTTGGGAGATTCTAATTTTTGTTGAAATCACATAATTTTAGAAAATATAATGATTTAAGCCTTAAAAAGTTCCATTTAAATAATTCCAATTGAAGAGGGCTTGATCAAACTACCTTAGATCAAACCCCCTTGGATAGAACCCCTCTAGTTTTAAACCATACCTATAACAGAGTCTCCTTTACACCTATCAAAATGTTGATAAAAAACTAGTTTTGATTTACCTTTTTGGGGATCAAATGAATTCATTTAAAATTTATTTTTTGTAAGTATGTAGCCCTTATTATAAGCTTCCCAAAAAGTATAATTTTAAATAAATTTAATTTTATTATTATATTTATTTTTTATTTCTTGTGAATGTAGGTTTTTCACAGAAAATCAAGCTATTTGTTCTGCACATGTGGAAAAATAGAAGATTATCAAAAAAAATTTGAAAAATATGAGTGCAATATATATTGAAGTCCTTGATCCAACAAAAAAAAAAAAAATTATTTCGATGCATACAAAAAAAGTTGTGTTATACAGTCTTCCTATGTCTGAATTGTAATATGTTTGACTTTGAAACTTGATTAAGGAAAAAATATTCAATAAAACACTATGAAACCAATTGGAAGAACTATATATCATAGTTACAAATCTAAATTCAAAAAAATTAAACTTTTATCCTACATGGAAAAAAAATTATGTGTTATATGGTGAGCATCACTCCTTAAAAATGATGTTTACTAAAAAAAAACTAGTTTTTGAAGGAGATGGAAAAAGAAGTGCAATCTGATTCAAAAAAAAAATTAAAATATATTTAGAATCTAAAAACAAAATGTCACAAATCACTAGCTTGCATCATCTTCAAATTCCTCACAGTGTAGCCGCTATAGGTGCCTGAAAGTGAAGTTTTAGTTAGAAAAAATCAGTTCAATGTCCATTTTGGCCAAAAATTGTAAACCAGTATTGTGGGATCACCCTAGTATGATCAAAAATCCTTGAAAATGAAATATATAGCAATCTATTCCTAACCAGATCAACAACAGTGAGAATGGTAATAGAGAACATACACGTGCACAAAGAGAACACCAAATTTACATGGAAAACCCAATGAGGGAAAAACCATTGTTAGAGTTAACTCATAATATAAGGCTCACTGCCAAAAAGGACTTGCAAGAAGGCTCACTAACTTTGAGAAAGATACAAAGAGGACTTGAAAAACTAAAGCCAACATAACTTCAGGAGCAAGATATAGAGGACCTAATGAGATTCACTATCTCGGAGAAGGATACAAATAGTTTATAAGAGATTACAATATTTGTCAATAATTCACTCTGCTAACTAAGACATTAAGGGATAATTGATCTTTCTTTTCACACACTTGAGCACTATGTTTGTTGGATGTTCAATTCAAATAGTTTTTTGTACTTGTACTTGTACACTTCTTGATTGTTGCATCTAAAATTATCTTGCATTTATATTCGTCGTAACACTTCAAAACTTCAATTAGGTCAGCTAGGAAGAAGATAAACATTGAATTCAACAAGTCAGCCAACAAAGCATAATGTTGTCCTATCCAGAAGATAGAGAGGACCAAAAGAAATCTTAGCACTTCTTCCAATGTGATCCAAAATAATTTACATGCTAGTGCACAATGATCTAAGTCAGCATCAAGTAAATGTGTGGATGAAACATGAAACACATAACAAGTCAGCTCATAAACACACTTCTAATTGAATTAACTTGATGTGGTCCAAATAGGATAGGTCAAGACCCAAATCTATCATAGCATAGCTTCCATTACTGGTGCATACCCCCAAGCATTCAAGTAGAGGAACAAGCCTTGTTAGCCAAATATCCATAAATAACCCAAAAAGAAAACTCAAGACACAATGTGGTACCAAAGCAGTCAATCAACAACGTGCGGACCACAGGGGATATTCTTTGAACATCCAACATCACTACCATACACTTCTTTCATATTTTCATGCCATGAACAGCCACCATAGATCAAATAGGTACAAAATGTTGCATTTAAGAAACACAAAAAAATATAACCAGATGATATAGCATTAGTAGAGCAACTTGCAGACCACTTCAACACACAAAATTGGAAATGAGACACTGGACAAACATTGAGAGAACACTCACAAAGCCACAAGATAAAATGCATCAATGCAAAGAAAAACAAAGCATTTCTTGGACCAGTATGGACAACCAACAACATTTCCAACCTACTACAATTCACAAAAACCTCCTCAACAACACTAGTGACCAAAAAAGATAGAAGTGCAACATCCACATAAAACTAACTTTAAATCCAAAACATCAAGACCATATCAGTAACAACAAAGGAATGCAAATCATTCTCCCAAATAGACATCTATGCAACTTCCTGAACTAGAGACACTTAAGCAACTTGCAGAGGCCGAGACTTTTTTCAACAGCATATAAATTATCAAGAACATCAAGAGAGAGCATAAGGCATACGATAGACCTTCAACAACATCTCTCCACTATTAGTCATGATTCTAATCCTCACATGAATATATCATTATGAAATCAACTCTACAGATAGTAATAATGCATTATGTGAAATTCAACAATTCTTCTTTCTTCTTAGGTAAGACATGACATCCAACCATGAACTTCAACAATTCTTCTTTGATAATGCATAACATTGAACCATTAACTTAAATAATTCTTCTTTGATAAGGCATGACATCCAACCATGAACTTCAATAGTTCTTCTTTGATAAGGCATGGCATCCTTGACCATGCACTTCATTAACTCTTCTTGGATAGGGAATGAAATCCAACCATGAACTTCATCCCCAATGTTAGCCCAAGCTAAACATAATAATGACAACCAACACCAAGGAATAATAACTAACTTCTCATGTGCTAACATCAATGAAAACCAGCAATCTATGTTGACACTAATGATAACAACTGCCAACAATCACCTTAAGTGTTGACATCAATGACAACCATTAGTGTTGGCATCAATTACAACAACTGTCAACACAACTTGATTGCAAAGCAAGTTCAAATGAACATAATATACTGGATATTTTCCTATTGAAGAGGAAAGTCTGGTTGAGGAGAAGAGTATGGATCATCACACTACAAAAAGTAAGCTTGTAAAAATATTTGGCTCATCAACTAAGTAAAAGTGTTATATGTATCAAGATTAATTTGACAAATTGTAGCTAAACAAAACAAAATTTGGCCTTAACTACTCCTCTAGGTGGAAGGATCTTTGAAAGAATCAACACAATCTTCAAGGGTTGAAGCCAAAATGTGTTCAAGAAGCAAGCATTGGTGAACCCAAAAAAAATTAATTCTTCAAATATTAAAGAACAAGCGTTTGAAATTGTAAGTTTCAAAACACATTTTATTTTTTAACATACACTTTAAAACATAACCAACCCTTGTGTTTTTCATCTATGTATATTTAGGCTTGAATTTGAAATAACAAAAATCCAAAGTAAAGGTTGGTATATAAAGTTGTTTGTTCAAACTTGGTATTTAAGTTACTTATTGCTTACTATTTTTAAGGCACTAGATTGAAGGAATGTTGTAGCATCTCAATCTGTCAATAATTTTTTACTATTATTCACATTCAAATAATTACAATTCATTTTTGGAAAAATTAATATAATTATCTACAATTGTTATATCACAACCATACCTTGTGGGCCCATACAACTTATGATATACAATCATTGACAAGGACTTGTTGGGGATGGGGGGGATTCATATGTTGTTTGCACAAAAGAATAAAAAGTGGTAGAAGTCAAAATATGGAAAAATACGTATATATATATAACATGTCTCTTACAAAATAGGTATTCTATATTTTTATTTGTACACTCACCCATATTAGACGGTATTTCCTCACGCTCATCTTTAATTGGTTTGTCTAATAGTTTCCTTGCTTCTTGGCCTTCGTTTTCAAACAATTATTATTGGAGAACACAAACATGTAATAGCTAGGAACTAGGTTCATCAATTGTTATTTGCTAGCTTGTTTGCAATGTGCAGAAGGATGAACACAAACCTCGGTTGCATTAAACCATGGTCGCATGTGAATAGTGCTAATTTATGTTGGTTTCAAATGTGGAATGAAATCAAATGCTAATAAATTTGATTGTTAAAGACCCCTCATGAATATTTTCACACATCGTGCATACAATTGTATTTGTTCACTACAATATGGTGGTGTATGCATCAATGTCTTCAAGATTTCATTTGATTCCTTCCAAATTCTTATTGGATGCAGATGTATAACACCATCATCGCTATTTTGAGGAGCTTGTGGAGGTGTGACATCATGAATTCTATTTATTTTAACCCCCCAATTATAGATATCTCATTCAAAATACCTCAATATCAGTTGGCATAAATGCATCATTTGCATCTAAGCATGTGTGAAATTTGTGTAAGGCAATAGAATTATAGAAAAAAAAAATCATACATAAATTTAAAAAATTGCAAACGAAATTCACTTACCTGAGACCACTCCTACATCATTAGATAATCTTGTAACTTCTTTGCAAATTCAAGCACATGCTTACATGTGTTTCCCTCTATACTTTAGGGATAATCACAATTATATAAGTGCAAGCCATATCTTCTAACTAGAAATCGGTTGCAAGAAACTTTGACTTTTGAGCTAGTACCAATCAAGATGAGTATCATTTGGAATGCAATCACTATCCGGAATCATCTTCACCCTCTCCATACTAGTTTTTATATGTCACGCCTTATAGTTTGTCAAAAAACCATTGTGCTGCAATTTTTATTTTTGCCTATAGAATGGTTCCATTTTATACACAAGGGTATAAATAAATGGTCCATTCACCTTGTGCATTTTTTTTGTTGATCACATAAACTTATCAAATTTGTAGTGTATATTGGTAAGATTCAATGGTTGTATTTGTAGTCTAGTTAGCATGTGAAAATTGTCTAAATTTTTTCCTCAACATGGCTACAAAATTGAAAGACAACAAAAATTGATGACAATGTAAATGAGATAACATCATAGGGAAAATATTAACGATTCACTAAACTTCTAGAAGGGTAAGTGCATAAAGATGATTCCCAAAAATGGGGGCTTAAGTGGCCACTTTTTTTCTAAAATCAGAAAATACTGACCTTGGACATGAAATTGAGGATAGTTACACTCAAAATTTTGAGATGAAACAAAAACAAGGACTGAAGTGCTCTAAGTCTACTTTCTAAACTACTAATTTATTTTTAAAATGGTTGAGATTAAGGGGTTCAAAAGAGGGACGTACATAAATTGGTGTTGTTTTTGTCAGAAAAAAACATAACATAGCAACTCTTGTACGACCCTAGCATGGTGAACTTTTTTTTAGTATTTTTAAAATCACTACGGTCAGAAGTTAGCTAACAGTATGTAGTTGATGCACATTTTTTTGATAATTTTTTAATGAATATTTGATTTTTTCCTAATTTTTGAAGTGGACACTTCCTGAAAAATAGAATTTTGGTCGTGCTACCCCTACAAATTTTAGAAACTAATTGAGTTTTAAAAAAAAAAATTGTAGAATGGATTCTAGTTTCTAAAAATGTAATTTATTTGAAATTTTTATGAATGGTTAATTTATAATGAAAAAACACCAAACATTGCTTTTTGCCAAAAAAGAGACACAAATAAAAGAAATTATGGATGAAAGGCTTAACATTGTCAGAAAGTGAAAAAAATTACATCGTTGGATAGCTAAGAGAGAACCTAACATTAACCAAATGTTTGATTTGTTTGATATTGAACCATGTACAATCCTGACGGTGAGCATGAACCCGATTATGTGAAATATTGTAGAATTTGCTAAAACATGTATCTAGTCGTTGGAAATGCCCTCCAAGCCTTTGGGTTGGTATTCCAAGGAAAATAACAATCCCAAGGCTTGGGTATTCCCAAAGCAAGATATAACGTGCGCACGTTATAACGTGCTCGCGTTATATCTCATTTTTGACATGGTTTTTTGTGTTTGTGGGGAACATGTCTAGCAAGAAATAATGTGAGCAAAGTATAACGTGATCATGTTATGTATTGCTTTATGTTAAATACTACTCTATTGAATGTATGTTTATATATTTATATGTTTGTATGTACATGTATGATTGTATGTCATGTATGTATGTATGTATGCCTGTATGTATCAATGCATGTATATTGTATGTATGCCTATATGTATGTAAGATTGTATCTACACATGTACATGTATTCTTGTATGTATGTAGGATCATATGTACATATGTATTATTCTTCTATGTATGTAAGTATGTATGTCTTTAGAGGGAGGGATAATTTTAAGAGAGAGAGAGAGAGATATATTTTAAGAGAGAGGGAGTGGGAGAGAAGGGGTTGGAGTGAGAGGTACTTAGCTAGGTAGGGTGGGAGGGATAGAGGGAGGGAGAGAGAGAGGGGGGGTGGGAGAGAGAGAATTGAGA
>VDFB02105785.1:521838995-522058499 GCA_007258455.2 Sequoia sempervirens
GAGACTTGGGAGAGAGAGAGAGGTAGGGAGGGAGTGGGAGAGAGATATAGGGTAGAGGATAGAGGGTATAAGGGTTAAGGGTAGAGGGTAGAGTAGTTGCATGGTCTGTATGGCCTAATGGTGACTCCAAATTGATTTTAATTCTTGTTTTAGTGTCTTATCTATCATTTTGACTGAGTTTGAGGCATTCCCATTGGGGTTGTAGAATCTTATTGAGTTTTCCCTGTAGGCAGGTCTGAAACTCTAATTTTAAGGTTTTGAAGACATAAAAATGTGATTATGGCCCATTCCACTGACTGTAACTTCTGTAGCTGAGTGGAATGGGCCCAATATGGTAGTATTTAGTTGATTGAATGTTTTGGGAGCAGGAGATGTCATTTGGGGGTTTGGGCATGATGCCCTAGTTGTCAAATTTGAATGTTTTGAGTGAAATTTGATGATTAAAGGTGGATAGGTGAGGAAAAATCTTGGAGTAGAAAATTTTGGTGATAGATTAAGCATGCACAAGCCATTTGAAGAATTGAATAATTTTTGATGCATTGGTGAAGTTTAAAGAAGTTGGGAAGTGGGATTTTTAGTAAACTCCTTTGTAACTTGCTAAAAATGAGGGTTTTGTATAAAGAGGACTTAGTGAGCATTTCACCAGCTAAAAGTTGTAGATTTGGTGGTTTTATAGACTATTAAATGACTCTCCATAGGTATTTGGGGTTGTCATATTGTTTAGAGGAGATTTGATTTGTAAATTAGGCCTATTTCGCTTAAGGGGATGGCGTAGAAGCATAAGTTTGAGGGATTTGTTCCAAAATAGTTATATGATCTTTTGAGATATTTTTGGTATGCCTTAAAGGGTGTCTAAAAATATAATTGGTTAATGGGTTTGAGAGTGGAGTTGTGAGATAGGTCCAAGAAACTAGGTCTGCAGACCTATAAGGCAAATAGTGAAGTTGTGAAGGGAATCACCCTAGTTAGGGTTTTGGAGATTGAGAGCTTGTTGAAATTAGTTGAATTTGTGATTGGTAATTAAAGGCCTCCATGCTCTACATCACTTCTCTCCTGTTACAATTTTGGGTGGATTATTACTTTCAAAGTATTGGGAATGTTTTGCTTATTTTCTAGTTAGCAATTGCCATTCCAGAAGGCTCATCTCTTGATATATTTTATACTCATTCTTAATCAATTATCAAGTTAATAATCAATACATTTATTTATAGATAACCTTTTCTTTTCAATTTGTGTAGTTTTGGAATTTGTAACTCTACTAGTATTCCTAGAAATATTGAAGTTGTTTAGCATCAATCAATTAATATTCAAGACAAACCATGAAGGACGGAAATGATCAATGCTAGGGCTAACCAATTAATAAGTATGCATGTGAATAAGTCAAGCATGTACATGTGAATAAAGGAAGCACAAGTACTCAAAACACATAAGCCTTGAAGTATACACACGGCTACATAGTATACGCAAATTAATACAAAGTATAGGAATGAATACAAGGTATACGCACGAAAAACACATAAGTCACAAAGTATACATTGGAATACACGTAAGTCACAAATTATACATGTAAGTTGTAAAGTATACACTTGAATACATGTAACTCATATCTATTTAACCATAGATTTATAATGCAAATACAGACACCATCGATAAAAAAGATTTGTATTAACCAAATATCCATGTAGGCATACATCAATATATGTCAATATAAGTATAAAATATAGGTACAAAATAGCCATATAGGCTTACGAGAATGCCATATAGACATACAATGTCAAATATATCTAATACAAAATATGTACAAAAATGTCATCTAGGCATACAACAAAGAGCTTTGGAATCAAAAGTCATCACTCTCCATGCTCTCGAAATAAACTCTTTCCCTTTGCTTGTCGATCGGATGGTGATACGTCTGTCACTCATTTATGCTATGGTTGAGGAGTACTCCTACTGCTCCTCATAGTGTTTAGTTATTGGTGAATTCTTATCTGTTACAATAAGAAGTAAAGACATTAATATATAGAAATTACATTAAAAAAATGATATATTTAACAAAATAATCACTTACCGCCATCTGATGATCACTCTCCGCGAGGGAAGTATTCAAATTCCCATGTTGAGGTGTGTTGAAGCCCTGTTTAAACCATCCAAATAGAAATTAAACTATGAATCAATAAGGGTTTGATTTTTCACTAACATCTATAATAACGAATGTAAATTGAAATTTAGTAATTTGCCTCATACCTCCCCTATCAAAGCCATCAAGGATTCTATAGCAGATGAAACATCGATTTCCATTGCCATATGAACATTCGTAGGTGTTTCCACTTGCAACATCTAACAATAAAACAACAAATTATTCAATCACGAAAACTACAATAGGGATCCATGTCATGACTTATAATGTATGAGATAATGAACAAAATTTGAGTACTTATTAAACTATATATTGCTGACTATCATGCTTAATATTTTCCCTATCCATATCTTGTTCGAAAGCACATGTTTTTAGGCTTTTACCTATAGCAAAAATCCAATGAACCATTTGATAAAATGCTTTTGTAGACATGTACAATAACTATGGTGGCATAGAGAAGGTAGTGAACTATTTTTAAAAATGCCTCAAAGAAATGGGGTCTCATGGTGATGGAATTCCATTACAAAAAAATTCACGTCATAGAATTCCATCACCATAAGACGCATTTCTTTCAGACATTTTTTTCAAATATTTCATTGCCTTCTCTATGGTATTATTGTTTACTATTATGATTTGATAGAAATTTTTCCAAGCATCCATAGTTTGTTGGAAAGCACCTATTTTAGGCTTTTAGCCATAGCAGTAAGTAGAGTTGAAGAGTGGTCTCTTCACTCTCACCCATGTCCATCATGATCATCTTAACTTTGTGAAAGTTCTTCATCACTCTCTCTTTGTCTACATATTTATATACATTTTTTAGCCATAACTTGTGAATCTCTAACATCAATGGAGTTTGAATATTTATAATGAAAGGTGTGTTGGTTTTATAAGGCCACTGAAAATATTTCATGGCTAAAAAATGTATATTAATATGTAGACAAAGAAAGAGTGATGAAGATCTTTCACAAAGTTAAGATGGTCATGATGGGCATGGGTGAGAGAAAAGAGACCACTCTTCAACTCTTGAACGATTTCTTTGAGGAGTTCAAGGATCATTCTTGGTTTATGGAGTACTTCAAAAAAACTTGGTGTGATGGACATGGATGTATTGGTGTGTTAAAGCTTCTAAAAGTTCATTGGATTATCAATATTTTCATCTTATGATGTTATCTCATTTACATTTTCATCAATTTTTGTTCTTTCGATTTTGTAGCCATGTTCAATAATTTTTTAGACAATTTTCACATGCTAACTAGAATACAAAAGAAAAATTGATGATAATGTAAATAATATAACATCGTAGGATGAAAACATTGAAATCCAATGAAATTTTAGAAGCTTCAATGCACCAATATGTCCATGTCCATTACACCAAGTTTTTTTAAGAACTCCATAAACCAAGATTAATCCTTAAACTCCTCAAAGAAATTATTCAAGAGTTGAAGAGTGGTCTCTTCGCTCTCACCCATGCCCATCATGATCATCTTAACTTTGTGAAATATCTCCATCGCTCTCTCTTCGTTTTCCTATCTATATACATTTTTTAGCCATGCCTTATGAACATGCTAGATACATAGGAGTGTTAGTACGAATGGGGACATTTCCTAACTAGTTATTAGTGAGGAACTATTCACATCATTAATAAGTTTACTTAGGAGTTAGTTTCCTAGGTGGCATCCTAGAAACTAGTATTTAATGGGACCATATCTCATTAATAGGCATGTAGTTATCAAGGCATTTAATATTTCTCTCATATATTTAAAATCATGCATTAGGAATTTAATGATTGCAACGAAGGTGGTTATCCAACCCCCTCTCACCTTTTATATATAAGGAAGGCTCTTGTACATTTGTAAATCATCTCATGAGTTCTATCTCAATAGATTCTAGATCATTATTTGATCAATTTGTCTTCTTTCTCATGTTGCAACACTTTCTTATTCAAGTGGATGGTATTCTTCTTGGTTGATCCTTTGAATTATGCATAACTTCATCTAGGTTATTGATCCATATTTCCAAAATGGTATGAGAGCTTAGGCCATAGAAGATCCATCTTATATCGGGAAGTTGAGATGAGGAGATCATCATAGGTTGAAGGGTTTTCTTGAAGGGCTAGTTGTTCTCATCTAAGAGACAACTGATTTATGAGGCACTTTGGGTCAGATTTGACCCTGTCGTTGTGTTTAGAAGGTCCAAAAACCTAAGGATTGCCTACCCATTCATCAGGATTCGACTTCGTCATCCGGAAGCCATCAGAGATTTTTTGCAGCGATATTGAAGGGCAAAGGTATAAATCGTACAATTGCAAAGGAAAAAATTTCCTCCCCCTTGTTGCAAAAAAAATTCTTTAGTCGGCATCATATAAAATACTTCATATTCTAAGATTGAAGTCAATGCCTCCTTTTGGACTCTCGAGCTTGTATCTTTCACCAGTTTATCGAATTTTGGAGATTCCAGCCGCATTGCGAAGGTGATTTAGAACTCTATAATTTTGTCCATCTAATTTTATCAGATTCAGCCCCAAGTACATTCTATTGAGTTTTTGCAATTTGAGTCATTTACTTGATAACTTGGACATACTACAATTTGGAGAAATTGTATTTGTATTGGGAGGCTTCATTTTCAATTGTGCATCATATTTGGGAGTTTCTATTTGATATTGAAGGTCGTGTATTTTTAATCTTGGAGATATATCATAGTTCATTATTGGGTTTGCATATTATCCTTCTGTGATTATGTTGCAAAATAAAAACTATAAACAATGGAGAGATGGCATCATAAACCATCTCCAATCACTTGAATTTTTGCCACATTTATATGGTATTATTGCCCATCTGGTCAAGGTATCCAAAAAAATTCTTGGAGTTTCTGAAGGTATGATGTCTTCAAGGTTATTGCAATGCATGTTGATGATGATGTTTTGAAAGGTATTGATCATTTTGATTGTCCTCATATTCTTTGGACTAATATTTGGGAAATATATGGAGATCCCGATACTCCACCATTCCATGATGATCATGATTCAAAATTTCATGTGCCTCTTCATTCTTCAGACAAGATACCCTATGATGATAATGCTATGCAGGAGATTATAGATTTGGAATGCTTTGAATCTTTAGATGAGAATTTCAAAGGTTCTTTAGATGCTTCTCCTCCATTAGAGACAATTGGTGTACCTTCACCTTCAGTGATTCATTGTCTAGAGTCATTGATTGAGGCTTCCATCATTCCTATTCATTAGGACATATTCAGTTTCCTAGACTTGTGATCACAGGATGGCTTTATTTTAGGTATTGTTGACTTGGCTACTTCTACAGGTTTGGAGGACATTCTTGAGGGGATATCTCTCCTCTATGCAGATTCTACTTTGGAGGGTTTTCTTGAGTCTCCACATTCCAATTTTTCAATGTTGATTGGGGATCCTGATCTTTGTGAGACTACCTTAGAGGCTCTTGATTCCTTCTTAGATATTTCATATATGAGGCTTCTTCTCTACCATTCCTTCGTGGATTTGGAGTTTCTTCAGCATCTACCATTGTATTTGCTTATTCCTAGTGGGAGACATGTGGTTTGTCATCACTAAACACTCTTTTGGATTCAAACTTCTTTTAGTGGTTTTGAGGACACTTCTTTCTAGGGGGAAATCTAGTCTCCATCTATTCCTTCAATGGAGGGATCATTGTATTGCATTCTTTGGATCTTGTTCAACTTCAGTTTCTGCATATTCTTGGTTTTTCACCTTCTTCATTGATTGGGCATGTACCTGATTTGATTGTGGCATCTTCATCTTCCTTGGGAAAGGAGACACATGAGCAGTTTTCAAAGACATCATCATCATTCATCCCTCCTTCAATTCCTATATGGAATGGGAAGCATCCCTCCATTTTTACTTGGTTTTATTTCTTCTGAAAGGGAGACAAGTTGTTTGTCAACATTGGATCATGTTTTGTCTTCAAGCACTTACCATTTTTGCAGTTGATGACATATTATGGGGGAGTTATATAGTCTCTATATTTCCCTCTTATTGGGGGGCTATTGATTATAGTACTCTTGTGATAGATGTAGTTGTTCAGGGGTATTAATGTTCAGACCTCCATACATCACTTCCATTACTTGTACATGATTAGCATAGATTTTGCATTATATCTCTTTTTTTGGGGAGGAGTTTTTTCCCATGAGGTTTTCTCCTTTTCTCTGTTTGTAAGAGATTACATTTTCATTTGTACATGGGTACTTAACATGGCCTAGTAGCCAGGACCCATTGTGACCAATTTCATTAGTATAGGTTAACTACACTCGATCCATATGAATTTAAGGCATATTTAACCCACTAAGCATCAATCCCAATAAGATCATTTACTGTAAACAAAGGCAAAGAAGCCATTAAAACTAACATTCTAAATCATGAAAGTTTGACAAACCTCTAATCAAAGAAATTGAAACTTATCCTATTGGAGTAGTGATGTCACATTGATGTGGAATGGTGACCCTTTCCCAATCCCTTGGATAATGAGCTTGTTTCAATCAGTTTTATTGAAGAAAACTGATGAAACCATTAGAGATATGTGATAAAACATTATTTAAATACTAAATTAACATGATACATGCTAAGATGATCGATATGGGTGTATGCAAATCTACTCTAAATGTATGCAAACTACAAAAGATTAAAAGCCTAATTAACAAAATATGCTAAATGTATGCATCTATGTTATCATGGAAGCTATTAATGGAAGCTAATCTAATATGCAAGTAAATAAAGCTAAAATGATGTTAAATGTGAGTGCAAGTGCAAATGATTTTAATAGCATAAGTTTGTTGTTAAAAGATGGATCCATTTGTCTCCAAATAGTGTTTTATTTATAAGAAAGCAAATGAGAAATGAAGGGTTGAGATTGAAAACACTAATCAACGATCAAGGATGGAGAAAATTGGAGGCATGGATCATGAATTCTCATCAATGGATGAAAATGCAAGATGATATTTAATCAAGGGTTCTCATTCCTTCCAAACAAGTACACTTTTGACCTGTATAAGAGGTCAAAAGTTAACTTCCACAAGAAGTCACAAGTTAACTTGCATATTAAGCTAAGTGAGAATATTCCATTTTTTAAATGATTGGAGGAGAGAGAATATTCTTTGGAATATTATAATGGGTGAGGGAAAAGGATATTTTGCAAACTAAAACAAAGTTTAATTGTGCAACGAGGGAATATTCCATGGGAATATTCCCCCTTATGGAGGAATATGCAAAGGAGGAATATTCCCTTGCAAGTGGGGGGAATTAGATTTAATTGATCATTAAACAATATTAATTATGCAATTAGGGGAATTAGAAGAATAAAGTGATATTCATTAAATGAAATGATTTAATGAAAGGGGGAAAGGTGAAATGATATTTAATTAAATAACTTAGGGCTATTTAATTAAATAAGAAGATTTACGGAATTAAATTAAATAGTTTAATTTATTTAATTTAATGAGACGAAATGTCAGCATGAAAGGGGATGAATTCATTTAATTAGATTAATTAGATTAATAGATGAGAATGATGCAATTAATTAAATAGCTAGGCTAATTTAATCAATTAAGCGAAAAGATGATGTATTATAGGACGAAATGATGTTAGTTAGTCAATGTGATCCATAGAGATATTTTTAAGTGTCTACATTTTGCCCCTCTTTGAAGCAGTGTACTTGTTGCATTGGTTCAAAGACTAATGTCAATTTTGATGTTGATTTTTCTATTGATGACGATGTAGGAACAGATATCGATGATCTCTTTGAGATGTTAATAGCCAAGCTGAAGTTGAATGATCTAATTGATTGCTTGATAACATTGTTGAGGATTCACAAAAATGCAATTGATTGTGTTGAATAACATGAGGATTAGTAGGGAAAGATATATCCCAATGATGATTGATTTGATAATTTGATCAAGATTTGCTAGCAAGGCTAGGAAAAAATTTCGTTAGATGATTTGATATCGATATGATTGAAAGATGGTTGGTTGCCCCACGGGAGATCGATCGGGGAATAAAATGTTTTGATCGGGCTCGCGATAGATAAAAATCAGACTTATGCTTGAGATGCTTGAGATTTTAGGTTGCTTTTGAATCAAAGAGCTGCAACTTTTTAGATTGTTGAGCTGAATATGATATAGATGCCCCACTATGTGCCAGTGGAAGAGGGATTGTTGGCATGCTAGCTCAGATATTGATGTAGACAGACTTCAGGATGTATGACAGTCATCGGCTATGTGTAGCCTCGTGTATATTTTGATGTAGATCACATAGAGTTCATGCTTGGATAGAAATGTTAGTAAAGATAGAAGAATAAGAAGATAAGATGGGTGGAAGTAGAAAAAATGAAATGGATATTGATGAACCATTGATTTTGAGATTGATTCAAAAGTCCAACAAGTCCTTGATCCACTGAAACTTTATTAGATTATAGTGACGATACATGCATGATGGTGATTTTCTCATATCTTTGGATTGCTATTTTCCATCATTCCTTATTTTTGATATAACACATTGACACGATGCATCAAGGTATTGATAACCAAGATGGTGTTGTATCTAGTGTAATGGACTTTGACTCTACAAATAGATAGGATAGTTCATGTTCACATCTTGACATACAGAAACCTCGTTGGAATGTAGTTTAGAAGTTTAGAATATATTGGACCAAAGTGTATGCAATATTCAACAATCTACTGGACAAACGACCTCCTTACACACAACTAAGCAAGTATGCACCAAGATTACTTTACAAGAATATCTGTAGGCACAAAAAATAAAAAATAATGATTGATGCCCCATTCCTTTTTCTCTAAATCATTGAGACATCATCAAGAGGTCCTTGGAATGGGTCATTAAGGTAAATCATAAGAACAGATCAAAGACAAATAGTCAGTGTTATCTATATCTCATGCCAGTTTAATTTAGCTAAGGTGATTTCTGATACTAATTTCCATCACAGGAAGGATACATCCTAGGACATGTTGATAAGGGGGTTTGATTAGGATGAGGTTTATGATAAGCCATTGATACAAACTCTATTGACATGTTGATAAGGGGGTTTGATTAGGATGAGGTTTATGATAAGCCATTGATACAAACTCTATTGACATGTTGATCTAGACTATAGATTTTGACACTTGGGTTCTCACTTTACAACTTGCGATACTTGCTTTCTATTTGTTTTTCCAAAGGTTGAAGATGGCGATGATCGATTTATTATGGATGGAGGTGTATTGCAAGTGAAAGCAAGATGGGATGGGTGGTTTTGGATTTTTTTGGAATATTTCAATATTTTTGGTATTTTGAAAATGTTTTGAGGTTGTTTTTGGTCTTTTTGAAAGTTTATGTGAATGTTTTTGTTTTCGATTATTTGAAGCTGTTTAGAATTTTCTCTAAGATTTTTTATGTTGTTTAGGTCTTTTGAATGTTTTCTAATATTTTTTCTATTTTATGGTTTTCAAATATTTTTGGCGTTTTCTAAATATTTGAATGTTTAGGTATTTTCGGAAAGTATTTGAATGTTTTGGGATTTTCTAAATATTTGAATGTTTAGGGATTTTCTAAGAGTATTTGAATGTTTTTGGGATTTTCAATGAGATTTTGAGGAAAAAAATACCTAGATCATGATGTCAATGTCACATTGTGAGATATAATACATGGATCAAGAGTTATTTGAAAACAAGAGTGCAATAACATGCCTCCAATGTCTAGCAATTCTTCATAATGTAATGGATAACCTAGTTGGCATAGTTTTATCATGCTAGATATGGGCTATGGGACTTCACGAGATAAAATGGTAAAGAGCCTATCAAAAAATTTCCATGAGTAGAGTTGAATTATACGTAGAATATTTGTTAAGATCAAGATAAAGTGGAATATCTAGATGAATATGTATTGGATGGATGGAGGGAACATTGGATTTATCATGACAAGGATGAGATGCTTCTATCTAAGAAGGATCATATTGGTGCCCGATTCTACTCATGATGCCTATTTTCCAAGTTTTCATCATAGTACTTGCCCAAAGTGCCACCGTAGTGGTTTTCACTAGAGCACAATTTTTATTTTTACTATTTTCTTGATTTTTTATTTTTTTTGAAAGTTTATGCTCATTTCAAAGCCCCTAGTGGTGCTGATGTAGACACTGTTGGTGTTGATATAGATGTTTTCATGATGTTCCAACAATATCCTACTTGGAGAAGTTTTTTTGCTAAGATATGAGCACTTGAATGCAACCTTAAAGAACTCTAATCTGCCTTGTGGATACCATAATTAACCTTGTCTATGTGTGCACATCGTGATAAAGTGCCTTTGGAATCCTTATGATGAAGAGTAGATGCCAACACACAGTCAATGCAAGAATTGTACATTGTGAATTGAGTGGACGGTGACATGGATGAATGAATATGAGATGGATAGTTTGGAACCTTTAACTCTCCAAACTTGGGAAGATGAGCGATGATGGGTGGGGATGGAGATTTTCATGGAATTAGGACCAACCATTGGATATAATTTGTTCCTTTCTTGAGAAGCTTTCTTTTGTATTTGAGGACTCTTTTGATGGATACATTTCCCTTTTTGATTATGCCCCATAGTTTCTTTAACTAATGGAGTTTTTGAGGGATGATTTTCTTTATTTTTCTTTGGTATAAATTTGTACTTGATGTTTCCTTTTTGCTTTATTGCTTCATTTTATTTGATTATTTTCACCTTGCTTTGATAGGAATTCTTCTTTTTACGTTGGTCCCAATTTGCATATGAGATGATGGGTGAATTCCAACTCATGATACGGCTAGTTGTAGCATTGACTGTATTTTCATCATAAGGATCCTTCATGCCCCATGTGTTGATGTCCGTTGTAGACAAGATTGCCCCCGGTGTTGGTATTATCAATACCTAATCATATGGCTTGATAATGTATCCTTTGACCCATAGCCACTGAATATGACTTGTCATGAACACATGATATTGCTATGGGTTCCTACTGTTCAGGAATATGAATTGTTTGCTCTAGTTCCATGACATTGCTATCTATTGATACTGCTTCAAAAGATGTTGATGCTGACTCAAAAGATGTCAATGATGCACAATCACTATAAGAATCAAGAATCTTAACCATTGCTTGCTCTTGTGTAGGAATACTAAGAGTGGGAGACTCTTTTTTTGGATGAAGAATGTCTATATGCTCGTTAGAAAGAAACATCTCAGGGGTGATACTGGGGATATCTTTGGAGTTTAAAATGGTTTGGAAGATGTCCCTTAGCTCTTGGTGAAGCTCTGTGGATAGGGGTTCTTGATCTTGAATCGATTCGGAGTATCTTTCATTATCCTCAAGAGCCTCCTCTTGGCATGATCCTTAGGTGGATGATATATCATCGATAGAAGACTTTTCACAACATTTTTTGGGTATGGGTGAAATAAGGGATATTTCTTGCTCATTTGGAACTTCTTCAACATTCCCAATCATTGATTCATATGTGGGAGAGATATCACAATCTGATATCCACTTGATGTCATTACGGTATAAAATAGTGCTAAACATTGTTGATGGGTTTGGACTTTGTTTTAAAACAATATCTTGATGTGTGTTTGATTCCTCATATTGTGATAAATAAATATGTCCCACTGTGGTATCATGGGTTTTGTTTACGTTTTTTGAGGTTGAGGCATTTCTTGAATCTTTTGCTTTTGTATGGTCAGGCATAGGGTTTGTATAAATTTTCAAATTTTCATTCCCCAATTTTTGATCAACATGAATGTCTCCTTGTTCAATAATATCTTCTATTAATTGTTTGAATCTAAAAAAAAATTGTGTGTTATGACCTTTATGTTGGTGAAATTCACAAAAATGATTGTCTCTATAGCTACAAGGTTTGACTTGTGGCTCTTGATAGTTTGAAAAATCTGGGAGTGTGATAAGATTAGACTGTATCAACTGCTTTAGCACAACCTCCATAGGTTCCCCTAACAGGGTGAATTGTTGCTTGGGAGCATTGTTTGTTCTTTGTTGTCCCCATTGAGTTTTTGTAGTGTTGATTGTTGTTTGATTGTTTGACAATGACCTGTATGGTTGTTGTGTGTTCATGGTTTGGGTGTTTTCTTGCCTAGGAGTAGTTAAGACCACCTTTGCATCAACAACACCATCACTAGTAACATTCTTGTTCTTAGCCCAATAGTGAGGATTGTCATTAAAACTAGTGGATGGGTGGTTGTCTCTATATACTTGTGTGTTTCCCTACGAGATTAGGGCTCTCTCAATGTTAAGGGCTCTAGGGACAAGCTCATCATAAGAGGTAATGCATTGCATCTGCAAGTGGAAGGATAGATCTAGATCAACATTTGCTATGATAATCCCCACTTGTTGTTCATCGGTAATGGTCCACTTTCTCTTACTATCTTTTTGCCTCCATCGCTACAAAAAATTAGTGAAGGATTCTCCTTTGTTTTGATTGAGTGTGTATAACTCTTCTAAGCTCACATCGATGTCAAGATTGAAGAAGTGATCTATGAATCTATCGATGATTTCTCAGAAGGTTTTGATGCCTAGAGGTAATTGTGAAAACCAATCCATCGCAGGACTTGTAAAACTTCATGGGAAGAGGCGCATTAAGTAGGAATCATTATAGGCCACCTCCATGCACATGACATTGAATTCCTTTACATGGTCCACATGATTTCCTCTCCCTTTGTATTTATTAAATTTGGGGACCTCAAGTCTGAGAGGAAAAGGTATCATTGTGATGTTTTGATTGAATTGATAAGGACATAGGTTTTGTTGTGTGTGGGGCTTCTTCATTTTTCTTATTCGGAAATCTTACATTTCTTGTGATAACGCCTTAAGTTGTGATGCTACAATGTCTTGTGGGTTTGGTGGAGGAACATATGTTATGTATTGTGGGATGGTGGATGAAGTGTATGTGGGATTTTGATATGATGAGGTGTTGTATGGTGTGTATGGTGGTGTGGGATAAGGTGATGATGGTGTAGGCATATATGTTCCTAACGTGTTCGGGTTGATGATGTTTTGTTGAGGGTTATAGTATAGAGTCATAGACCCTATTGTTGTTGTTGTTGTGGGGCATAAAACTAAGCAAGAAATGCATGTTGGTGTGCCTATTGTTGTTGAGCTTGTTGTTTCCCAGCTAAGATGGCTTATTGGGCTTGTTGTTGTTGTTGCACTACTAGTGGCTTCTTGGACTTTTTGTTGTTGTTTTGATGCTAAGGAGACTTTTTGATCTTCTTGTTGTTGTGCTGCTAAGGCTAATTTTTTTTGTTGTTGTGTTGCTAATGTGGTTTGATGTTGTTTTTTTGCTACTAAGGTTGCTTGATGTTGTTGTTGTACTACTAAGGTTGCTTCTTGTTGTTGTTGTTGTTGTTGTGCTACTAATTCTACTTGTTGTTTTTTTGTTGTTGTACTGCTTGCTGATAAGCCTGTTGCTCTTGTTGTAAAGCTAGGGCATGTGATTGCAATGTAGGATTAGTTGGTCATTGGGACATCTGCGATGGGGTTTGGGTGTTTATGTTTTAATTGGGTTGTGGGTTTTTTATGAGAGGTTGGGGGTTCCCTTGGTTTAACATTCCTTGTAGGATAGTGGATTGAGGTGGAGGAATGTAAGGTTAAGGTCCCATTTGATTTTTCATGACATGGGGTACTAAGGGAAAAGGTGATGTTGGCGCCATTGGGTATGGTGATGTTAAGGGAACATTAGGACCTTGAGTCCATTGATTGAAAGGATTACCTTGATTGATGCTTTGGGGATTTCCTTGTGCTTGGGATGTTGTCAAGGTATTTCCTTGGTTGATGGGGTTCGTAACCAAGGTGTTGTTTTGATTTTGGTCGATGATAGATGGGTTTGATATGGATGGTGGATTGATTTGAGTAGCTTGGGTAACCACTTGTTTTGATGTATCAATGGGGTTATTGGAACCACTTGCTAAGGGTTTTCCTTGCATGAGGGTGTTATCTTGCCCTTGTTGTCCTATTTGAGTCACTTGGTTCACATTACTTGTGTAACATTGGGAACACTTGGGGTATTTGGGGTGATGGACGAAGATGGTTATGCTTGAAATGTCGAGGTTGTTGTGGCATCATGGAATGTAAGTGGTTTGCCAAATTTTGGTGTCTAGCTTGTGTTTTGGGGAAGGTTGGTGGTTAATGGAATGGTCATTTTGTGAATACTCAAAGTTTTGTTTTTTCCTAGACATGAAGTGAGACCAAGGTTGGTTCCTAGACTGGTTGCAAGACTATATGTTAAGGGTTGACTTGGCACAAGGGATGGAGTTGTTTGAATCATATATGAATTCAAGCCTTGTGTCAATGGTTGTGCAACAAAAGATGAGGAAACTGGAGCCATTTTTTCTAAGGCTTGATGTTCCATGATTTCTTCCCTAGTAAGTCCAAATGGATTGTTTGTGACATCTTCTATCTCATATGGACTTAATGGAGATGAGGGTTGTTGTGAATGGATAACTTGACTTCTTGGATCAAATTCTTGAGGATTAGGATCACTTGAGGTGAATATGACTTTGGTTTTCTCCATGATTCTCTTGTGTTGTGATCTTGTCTTTACCATAAATTTAGGGTCACCTATGGGAGAGTTATGTTAATATTTGTAATGTTTGAACTCTCTAGTTGGATCAAATCTAGGTAAAAGGGATGCTCTAAGTATTTTTGGAGCAATGATGATAATGGGAGATGAAAAGATGGATGATGTGGGAAGTGATTTTTGTAACATTTTTGGACAATAATTTTTTAAGATAAACTAGTTTAAAGATGATAACTAACTCAACCAAATGCATGGAAAATGATTCATTTCACATACAAAAGTAGCTAAGTTAGGGGTTGATTTGATTGATAGATGTCCAAGTCCAAAGTGTTGGTGTGTTCAAAATTTTCACAAAGTTTGGTGAAGTGAAGGATGAGTTTTGATGAAGGGATGGATGAAATGTTTGACCCAATGTTGACCTACAGTGAACCTTTGTTTTTAAGACCAAGGTAGTGAGAAACATGTTATACCTCCAAAGTGATCAAACCCTAAGGACTCAATGATTTTGGAAATAGGACCCAATGATTTTGGTAGAGTGAAAACTCAATGATTTTGGATAATGATACTCAATGATTTTGGACTCAATGTTTTATAATGTTTTCCTTGTATGGTAGTAGGCATAAGGTTGGGTTGTTCAACCAGAGCGAACAGACGCCAAATGGTCATGTGGGGTTCAATTTGTCAATTTATCTTGTTTAAGTGAGTTTCTTTTACCACAAACACTTTGTCTTGATTAAGTTCAAACCAAATTTCTATGTCAAAAACATCATAAATTTCACAAGATCTATTTTGTGAAAATCATGAGGTTGAAGCCATAGTTGCTTATGTTAACTTTGGAAAGTATGGATTAAGATGTAAGTCAAGATATTTAGAAATGTCTAAGGATAGAGATCCTTAGGACAAGCATTAATATCAAGGCTTTTCAAAAGGTATCCATATTTAAACCAAAGGGTTTGAAATTTTGAGGAAGATTGTGGATGTTTGTTTGTAATGTTTTGGAACCAAGAAAAGTATTAAACTGAATCACAAGCATTTACAACCCAGGCTCAAAAGATACTACTTACTGAATCCCCACTCAAATTTCTCCAAACACTAAGACAATGCAAACAGTTAGAGATTCAGTGACACTGGCTCCCCTCCATAGCACACACTTCTTAGGACCACCAAATCTCAAAATCTTGAAGATCCAAAGATCCTAAGGATTTTTTTGTTTCAATAATGAATAGTACAACTGTGGGGTAGATTTGGAACGACCATTCCTGCACCAACAAGCATAAAGTTTTTGGCTTCTAAATAGTTGGTTCGTAATAAGGGCTTTCGTTCAAGGCATATTTAACCCACTAAGCATCAATCCCAATAAGATCATTCATTGTAAACAAAGACAAAGATGCCATTAAAACTAACATTCTAAATCATTTCAATTTGTTATTAAGGAGGGACAATTTGAAGGCCAGAGATAGGTAAATTGGGATCCAATCCTCTTTAGACTACATAATTTTATTGGGGAGGCAAAGTGGTTTGATAGAAAAATGGAAGACTAGTGGCTCTGGAAAGGAAACTCTTCAAGTTGTTTCTTAGTCAAAAAGGCTTATGATGAACTGGTGAAGCCTCGGGATGTTTTTTCAGACCATTTTTGGGATAGGGTGTGGCTAAAGAACTTGGTTCTCAAAATTAATTATTTCAAGTGGACTGCGGCTCATGGTAAAATTCTCACAATTGACAACCTAGTTAGGAGGGGTTTCTAACTGGTTAATAGATGCTCGCTCTATAAATAGGAAGAGGATTCAATTATTCACATTTTCTTTCACTTCCAATTTGTGAGGGAAGTGCGGTCCCACTTCTTGTTGTTGTCTTCTAATTGGGTGTTTCCTAATCCATGAAGTTATTTATAGAAAGTTGGTCAAATCGCCCTTTTTCACATAATGTTATTGTTGATCTCTAGAACCAAGTTCCTTTGTTTGTCACTTGGGGTTTATGGAAGGAAAGGAATAATAGAATATTCAGTGATGTGGAGAGAAGCAGTTGGAAGGTAATTTTTATCATAAAAACACATATTAAGGAAAAAATTGAGGCTGGAAGATATAGCTTCTCCAAAACCTGGCCTAACTATAAAGAAATGAGGATTAAGCAGAACTAGGGAAGAAGGAAGGATCTAACTAAACTCAATTGGTCAAAGATGCTAACCAGAATGGCTACTATGTGGACCCCTCCACAGAAGAATTGGATAAAGTGTAACTTTGATGGGTGCTCAAAGGCAACCCAAGATGAGCTGGAGTAGGGGTTATGTTAAGAAACCATAAGGGAGAGTGTATAGTGAGATTTGGCATGAATATGGGTGTCTATTCAAATAATAAAGTTGAAGCTATGGTAGCTCTGGGGGGCTTTAATACTCTTAAGGAGTTGGGTTATAAAAATGTCATAATTGAAGGGGACTCTATGCTTATAGTGGACATTTTGAATGAAGAGGTTGTGCCATCATGGGAATTAAAAAATATAGTTGATAAATGTCAAGTCATTAAGAAGTCATTTACTAATTTCAGGGTGCAACATGTATATAGAGAGGGAAATAAAGCTACCGACTATGCCGCCAACAAGGCGTTGAGCTGTAGGGGATGGACTTGATGGACTAATGGAAATATGTTGAAGGCATTAAGAGACTTAATCCTAAATGAAAAGTTTTAAAATGAGTACCATATGAAAAAATGAAAGGTTGATGTAATGCGGTAAATATGAGTACCAAGTGGTGCTTATTGGCTTTCCATGTAATGATGACATAGGGAGTACAAGATAGTATCGAATGATCTTGGCAAGAAGTAATATTAATTATTCTTCCTTCATGGAGGCATCCAAAAATCAAATGAAGTTAATCAATTTGTTAAGGTTTGTCATTTCTATTCATACCGATTTGCCCTATGTCAGCTATTCCTACATTTCTAAAGTGGTGAAAGTTATGAAAATTAATTGGGATTTTAATACTCATAAGAATTATGATGGGATTCTTGTACCAGGAAATGTGCCACTAGCCTTCACAAAAAGAAACTTCTCGATTCACCATTCTTTATCGGCTCTGTGTGTAATTTGGAGTACGAGTATTTGTTGTATTTTAGAAAGAAATTAGTGGGAGATTATGAATAAAAGTTTATCGCAGCTGAAGAATTTGAAAAAAAGAAAAATGGGAGGACCAAGGAAGTGACCAAAGCCTCCCAATTGTCAAGACCTAAAACAGAATGTGGATTTATGGAGAATGTTTGAAAATTTCGGTATGGTTTCGTTCTTCCAATCCCTAAAGGGATATAATGAGAACCTAACAGCAAAGTTTACCAACTCCTGGAGGAAGGGTAGTGTTACCATTGGAGTGGTGAAGTTTGAGGTGATGACAAGATTCATAGCTGAAGAAACGGGTCTGCAAAATCAAGGGATTAAAGTTGCAAAGAAAAGCGGGGCTGACTACTAGAAGTTCGTCAAAAAATTATTACATGAAGGGGAAAACCTCAAAATATTTTAGAACGGGTATGCAAGATTGGAACTCCCTCCTCCCTTTGCTTTAGTTAGCCTATTTTTTATGCGATACTTTACTCTTGAGGGAAGGTATATGTCGGTACATGCGTACCATTTCCCCCTGTCAAACCACATTCAACATGGTGAGAGAGTCAATTTTCCTTTTTATCTGTTGTCCTCCTTGTAACTCAATATTAAGAAGGGTGCCAGTCCTCCCCTCCACCAAGGTTTGATCTTACCCTATATAAATTTTCCCTGGTGTTGAATCCTCATGGAAACCCTTTGGCTAGTAGAAATGAGATTCCTAATTGTTTTGAAGAGGAAAATGAGGAATAGCTTGTGGATGAAAACTTTGCTGCTATTGAAATCCCCACTAATGAACCTAACCCCCACCCGCCTCCTATTGTTGCTACTAAAGGGTGCTTATTCCTGCTAAAATCTAGTCCCCTGTGGCCAATGTGTCCAACCCCTCAGCTCTTGTGTCACAAAAGAGTGAGGAAAAAATAATTTTTGAGATTGAGTTCATCAAATCTACACTGAAAAAAGAAAATACTCACCTTTGTTGTTGGAACTTCCCAAGGCGAAGAAATCAAAAAGAGACGTAAACCCTCAGGATGTCATTAATATTTCTAAGGAAGGGACTCAAAATGAGGAAGTGAAGAAGTCTTTATAGGGGAAATGGAGTGGAGGGAGTGGTGGGAGAAGGTCAGCCTGCCTAGCAAAAGTAGCCTTGAAGGACAAAAAAGGAAAACAAAAAATGACTGTGTGTGATGAGGACCTGAGGTATGAAGAGTTTGAAGCCTAGGAGGAAGATGATTCAGAGGATATGGACTTTGAGGACTCAGCTTATGAGATGGAGGAAGATGGTTCGAAGGAGGATAAGGAAGAGGAAGAGGAAGAACAAATTGAGCAATATGAGGATCATAAGAATGAGGTTGATAATGTGTAGGAAGTTGGGGATTTGGGTATGGAGAATAAAATAGAGGACACTAGCAATGAATTTTTAAAGAGTAGACTAACATTTCTACAGGTTCAGTTTGAATATATGGAGAATTCTTTAGTTATGCTCATGAAGGTAACTAATAGACTGATGAGGAGGGCGATGCTAGGAGCTACTTATGGAAAATCCAAAATTACCAAGAAGCTGAGGAAATAGGGGAAACCCGATGTCCTGAATATGTTGGACGAGACGGAGGGACTTGACTAGAGAGAATACATTGCTCTTATGGGCTAGTATGGGGACCTATTGAAGAAATCCAATTAATGGATTTTTGTTTCTACTTTGTTGTCTATGTTGAGTTTTTTGTCCTTTTGTTTTAATCTCTTGGACTACTATTTTATAATAGCTATGATATGGTGGAATACCACCTAGGACACTATTGACTTAATTAATGGTTTATGTAGATCTAAGTATGCTAGTAGAAACTTTTTGTTTTTTATTAGTATTGGTTGGACTATGGTTACTATGTTAATGGTTGGCCTGCGAGCTAATACTGTGGCTATTTTTTGGTTTGTTGGTTGTGATGTTTTCCACCTTTTTCCGTTTTCTTTTTGTCCACTGCTATAACCATGGGATCAAGGCCCTTCCCTGTTTATCTAATCAAAAACATTCTAACTTATGAAAGCTTGAAAAACCTCTAATCTAAGGCATTGAAACTTATCCTATTAGGGGAGTGGTGTCACATTGATGTGGAATGGAGACCCTTTCCCAATTCCCTAGATGATGAGCTTGTTTCAATCAATTTTATTGAAGAAAACTAATGAAACCATGAGAGATATGTGATAAAAAATTATTTAAATACTAAATTAACATGATATATGCTAAGATGATCGATATGGGTGTATGCAAATCTACTCTAAATGTATGCAAGCTTCAAACGATTAAAATTTGAATTAACAAAATATGCTAAATGTATGCATCTATGTTATTATGGAAGCCATTAATGGAAGCTAAGCTAATATGCAAGTAAATAAAGCTAAAATGATGTTAAATGTGAGTGCAAGTGCAAATTATTTTAACAACATAAGTTTGTTGTTAAAATATGGATCCATTTATCTTCAAATAGTGTTCTATTTATAGGAAAGCATATGAGAAATGAAGGGTTGAGATTGAAAAAGCTAATCAACGGTCAAGGATGGAGGAAATTGGAGGCATGGATCATTGATTCTCATCAACAGGTGATAATGCAAGATGGGATTTAATCAAGGGTTCTCATTGCTTCCAAACAAGCACACTTTTGACCTATATAAGAGGTCAAAAGTTAACTTGCACAAGAAGTTACAAGTTAACTTGCATATGAAGCTAATTGAGAATATTACCTTTTTTAAATGATTGGAGGAGAGAGAATTTTCTTTGGAATATTCTCATGGGTGAGGGAAAAGGATATTTTGCAAATTAAAACAAAGTTTAATTATGCAAAAGGGGAGGGAATATTCCCCCTTTTGGAGGAATGTGCAAAGGAGGAATATTCCCTTGCAAGTTTGGGGAATTAAATTTAATTGATAATTAAACAATATTAATTATGCAACTAGGGGAATTAGAAGAATAAAGTGATATTCATTAATTGAAATGATTTAATGACAGGGGCAAAGGTGAAATGATATTTAATTAAATAAGAAGATTTAGGGAATTAAATTAAACAGTTTGATTTATTTAATTTAATGAGATGAAATGTTAGCATAAAAGGGGATGAATTCATCTAATTAGATTAATATATGAAAGTGATGCAATTAATTAAATAGCTAGGCTAATTTAATCAATTAAGTGAAAAGAGGGTGGGTTTTAGGACAAAATGATGTTTGTTAGCCAATGTGATCCATCGAGATATTTTTAAGTGTCTACACCCACCATCATTGCATCATTTGCATCATAACTACACTCCCAAGTTGCACTTATGGAGGGTCTTAGTGTGAATGGGGATATTTCCTAACTAGTTATTAATGAGGACCTATTCACATCATTAATAAGTTTACTTAGCAATTAGTTTCCTAGGTGGCATTCTAGAAAGTAGTATTTAATGGGACCATATCTCATTAATAGGAATGTATTTATCTAGGTATTTAATATTGCTCTCATGTATTTAAAATTATGCATTAGGCATTTAATGATTGCAACTAAGGTGGTTATCCAACCTTCTCTCGCCTTGCCTATATAAGGATCTTGTACATTTGTAAATCATCTCATGAGTTCCATCTCAATATATTCTAGATCATCATTTGATCAATTTTTCTTCTTGCTCATGCTACAACACTCTCTTATTCATGTGGATGGTATTCTTATTGGTTGATCCTTTGAAGTATGTGCAGCTTCATATGGGTTATTGATCCATATTTCTAACAAGGAGTACATCCAAAAACAAATCTAATACGGAGACAAATTGAAATCATAAATGCTACCTAAGATGATTTTCATATTTAAAATGATAAAAATAATTCAAAAGAGAGAACACAATAAGAAAGTCATTTACTATAGGCTTGAATTTTTTCACTAGCATCATTGGTAAAAAAATGCATTGATTTTCCAATCATTTCTTACTTGTTTTCCACGTATCTGCACCTCTGTCAACTAGCCATAAATATCCCCAATCTTGTTTCATGATAACATGACACATGCAACAAAAACGCTTGCTTGTTTCTCTTAAAAAATAAGCAAAGAATACTATTGGTACTATACACAAAACCAATTATTGCAATCATTAGCATCTATACAGACAAATAGTTCTAAGGAATTTTTTTAATCAATGCTAAATCTCACCCCATATTTGTTTTTCGCAAACTTCAAATCCATCAAGATGATTTAATGATGGGAGTGGTGGACCATCATCTCTAGCATCCATGAAGTTTGAATCTCTATAATGAAAGGTGTGTTAGTTCCATAAGGCTATTGAAAATATTGCATGTCCTAAAACATATTTTCATGATATATTGCATGTCCATAAGGGATGATATATTATAGGTACTTTCATATTGTGAAGATCCCAATGGATTAATATCTTACAAATGAATATGATTATATGGTGGATGATCATGAAATGACTAGTTTTGATGAGTCATAAAATGAATATCAAAATCAAGCACCTTGATAGTGATTTCCTATCCATTATGTTACACTTGGCCTTTATACACAATCTAGAAGTCCCCTATCCCAACTTTTATGTATCATCAAAGGGATTGGTTATAGTCTTTAGGCCATGGTGTGGGAATTTTTATTGGAGAGAAAATGGATGTTGCCCAAGTACTAGCCTATTTTTTAGTCTTGTTCATTCTAGTTATGGTAGCCATGGAACAATGTATGGGATTCATTTAGGAGGGATTATTTATCTAAAGTTAAAAATAGGATGAACAAATTTGTAGACACTGGTTTTTTGTGGATTCTAATAGTAGAATAAAATGATTTTTTTGTTTTTTTTGTTTTTAAATAGAGTTTATTTTAAAAAACCATTTATTTCCAACTAAATTTGAGGGTTTTTTCATGTATTTGGTTCTTATTTTGTATATGCCTTGTTGATTTGTCATGCCACCATGGTTACCAAGTTGGGGCAACCCATGAGAAGCTCCATTCTCTACTTGGTGATTGCTACAAGAATTACAAGTGGGTGAAAGTGATGAAGAATTTCCTCATCAAGATGGATATGCAACTAGGTGGCCTCTATCCTAGTAGTAATTAATAATGTGATTATTATTTTTATGATTATGTCCTTGAGTTTATTATTATTTCTATGGGCATTCCATATTTTTATTTACATGTGTTCATCTTGTTGTGGGTGGTTTTTTCTAGCAACTCTTTAGTTTTACAAAAGGGTATGTACTTGAATCTTCTATAAAAAAGAGTTTATAGCTTTATAAGATTTGAGATTATTTGGTTACGATGCATGAACAACTTTGAGGTAGATGGTTATTGTGAATTACCCCCTTGTAATTTCTATTGGAATATTTTTCATATTTTTATTGGACTTAATTTTTTACTCATACCTAAGGCATTATGCCAAATAATTAACATGTATCTATGTTGCCACATCTTGTGTAAATGTAGGTAAACTAAAACTATAACACATGACAAAAATTCCCCTTTCATTGTGTTTACATGGATGCTCATACAATATTTTAAAGAACCTATTCTAGCATAGTGGGGATAATGCTAGCAAAATGTTGTCAAGGTTTTTTTTTGTGCTAATCATTTGTATTTCCTTCAAACTTTTAAAATAGTTTTCAACAAATCCATTTTCTATATACTATGCAATCATTTTAATCGATGGGATTGAATATGTTGGCATTCTATCACACTTATGCATTTTGTGGGTTTTGATTATTTTATGCAATATTAGGTATTTAATATCCTTTCACTATTTTGGATATATATTGAAGACGTTTCTAGATATACATGCATGATATTGGGCTTCACCATGGGCATCATTTATTTCTCATTTGATATATACTTGCAAAGAAATATTGTTAGCTCCAAGGCTTAATATATCATCTTTAAATAGTATATGCTTGCAACAGAGAGTAAAAAGGTTTGATCTACAATGACCATGATAAATTCTTGAGTTGTCATCATCACATAAATTTTATCTTATTTCCTATAGCTTTTGTTTAAAAAATGAGTTTTCAATATAAACACCGAAAATCATGCATATCCTAATTATACTTGATTTTATTCTCGTCCAACTTTAAAAATAAATCAATTATCTTCCAATTATTAATCAAATAAATTTTAATAATTTATTTAACTAATTAATGGGTATGTGCAGGATCATCATGGAAAAAACAGGCCCTTAAGTGGCGAAAAATTCAGAAAAATCAGAGTTAGGCAACTTGATGTAAGAAAATTAATAAGTTATCTATATTATTTTAAAAATATGTAAGAATAGAATTTTTAGCAAATTGAATGTAGTTTCTAAACTACTAGGTTTTTTTTTTTAAAAAGCTATTTGGTGAAAATTTAAAATTTCAATGTAGTAGTACTTAAATTTCAGGGAAAAAATAAGAATTAGGTGTCTTTCTAACCATGTCTAACCACCCTAACCACAATAAAATAATAATATTTTTTATATAAGATTTTAGATATAAGTAGAGGACTCATGTCCAAATGTGATGCATATTTTTTGTAATTTTTTTCCAAGTAAATAATTAATTATGAATTTTTTATTACAACTTTTAAAAAATATGAAAACTTGTATGTTTGACCACCTTAACTTGGTCAAAACTTCATTAAATTCAATTTTTTTTCATCCTATAGTATGCAAATCATAGAATGTGACACATGTTTCAGATTCAAAAAATGTGATAACGTTTGAAAGCTATAGATGTTTTTCAATCAGCTTATCAATTAGGAATTTAGTCGTAATTCAAATAGAAAATGAATAATAATTATTTATTAAATTCAAAGTAAAGCATAATTTATATTGGTGGAAAGCTAAGAATCTCCTTTAAAACCCCTTTTCGTTTCATTAATTTTGGGTTAAAAAAAGTCATCAGCCACATACCCTACACATACCCATCATATCACCACTTTTTGGCCCATCATGATCCTACACATACCATAATCATTTATCTCTTCTTCTATAGTCCACCCTTAATTAAATAAATTCAATATATATCTAATCAAGCTCACCCTTCTTATCCCAACATTCAAAAATGAAATAAATATAAATTTATTTAATTCCTTATTTTCCATCTCAAGTCATCCATTAATTAAAACTAATAAGTTAACTAATAAATCCACTTGCAAATTCCTAAGCATGTTTAGTCTACAGTCAATCTTGCACAAGTCATGCATGTATATGATCAATGTTTCCCATTTCCCAACAAATCCTCTCATGCAATCCTATCTATCCATTTATCCAAGTTCTTGATCATTCATATGTTTCCAAAAAGGTCCTCTTTGATCCTTACTCTTCATCATTTCGCTATCCCTTTAATCTTGGACCTCCTCAAGTACACCAATCACAAGGTTGTCACAAGAGTTTCGTTGTTGGTCTCCTTGTGTTGTGTAGCACGATGCTTGGGTTCGTGACATGGCTTAACCGCCTCTTATGGATCTTGGATCTTGTATAAATCTAGCAGTTGTATTGGGCATTAACAGGTTGATCTTTTGGTGCAATGACAATGACCCATGCAACAATTGGTATTAGAGCTGAGGTCACAAGTTTGAACCCCTCGCTTATGCTGGTGGGATTGTTGCAATATTTTCACCCTTGGTCTCCTTGTGTTGTGCAGCGCAGTGCTTGGGTTTGTGGCATGGCTTAATTGCCTCATGTGGATCTTGGATCTTGTATAAACCTAGTAGTTGTTTAGGGCATTAACAGGTCAATATTTTGGTGCAACAATAGCCACCTATGCAACAAAGGTGTCACTTGGAGGCTTCTCCTCTCAATTTTCTCAATCAACCTCATCCTTTAATCTCTTAGATCAATCTCCACCCTTGAGCAATCATTTGTCCAATCTATAAATAACAGCTCTTCAAGTCATTTTAAGAAGATGCACACAAATGCAAATTCATGTTAATTATATCATCCATGTATCATCTCTCAATCATAAATACATTCTATCACAACCACATGCATCTTCATGTGCAACAAGAAGTTGTGGGTAAGAGAACTCATATTTTCCTTCATCGTTTTGCAATTCCTTATCTTAAATTAAGGTGTCAACAATATATAAAATAGGATTTGAATTTAGTGTTTGAGTCCTCAATTTATGTTTTACATCTTTATTATTTACATTTTGGCATACTTAGTGGGACCCATGTCCATAATCTAACTTTCTTTTGAGATTTTTTTTAATGAAAATTTTCATTGTAGGTTGTCATTTTGACATGTCCACTCTTAATTTCAACGCCTCTATTGCACAAACTGACATTTTTGTCTTCACATTGATATTTCTACTGTGGATTGGTGCCTCTACTCCATATTTCTCCACATGCATTTACTTTGACATTTATTCATCACAATGTGGTGTTTCTATTTTTTTTTTAGAAATGCTCCTCTTTGATAGCCCTAACATAAAATTTTCTCATTTCTTAATATTTTGACATATTTTGGGCTTATTTTTATAGGGATTTTTCTTCCTAACATATTTTTCATGTTTTCATAATCATTTCCTTGCAAATATAACCCCTATCTTGCAATTTTTCATGCACTTTCTATCCTCCTCTACGGTTTGGCACATTTATAACACTATGGCATTTATAATATAGAGTGGTGTTTATACTTCATAGTTTGTCACCTCAAAGTCTCGAACCTAAGCTCCTTATTTCTAACATATTGTGCCTTATTTTCTTATCTTTAATAGGTTTTTCTAACTCCTAGGCTACCTAACTTTCCTTCCCATCAACTTTTTTAAATACCCACTTGTAGGTTTTTAATTTTTTGAGCATTTTCTATCACCTTCCATTTTGCTATGTAGACTACACAAATTAGTGTTTATGCTATAGAGTGACATTTATTCTGCATATGATGACATTATAATATAAATTTCCAACTTTGCAAGTAAATGCTAGTAACTGAGAATACTATCTTTTGACATTTCTAACTCAAAGTCAATGCCTTTTCTTTATGTTTTAACATTTCTACCTTTATGGTAATGCATCTATTCTATGCATAAAATTTTATCATCTCCTTGGGGTTTGAGCATTTAAGTCACCAACTTTTGTATCCTAACACTTTGTTCTTGCATCTTCCCTCTTTTTCAAGAATCCTTTGAGAAACTACTTAAACATCTCTTGTATGTTCACTCATCAAAGGAACCAACATTTTCCATTAAATTTATTTGCACACTTCATTTAATAAGGCGAATTAGCTTTGTGTCAATTTTTGTGGGAACAACATGTTATGTATGTTCTGTCTTTGCACAAAAAGGTGAGCTTGGAGATCAAAAATTCCATTTTGTTCTTAATTATCATTTTCAATCTCAAAGAAGTAGTGAAAACTTTAAGAAAACCCCCTTCAAAAAAGATATAAAATCCTGGCAAACATTTTTTTTTTGAAAAAAAATAATTTTTTGGCGAATCTTTCCCTTTTTTTGCAAAAATATTAATTTTATTGGCTATTTTTTAAAATAACTAGAAATTTGTAAAAAATATTAGCAAATCTTGTTGAAAAAAGGGAAAATAAATTCATTACCATGGTGAATCCTTTCTTTAAGAAAAATTAAATTATTATGGAAACATAAGAGCCTAAGGGTGGAAATGATTGACCAGTTTAAGGTATAGTGTTCATTTCTATAATTCCTTAATTATATTATATTTTAAATCATTTTTTCACTACTATTAATTTTTTTTATAATATAATGGTTTGGGTTCTATTTCATGGATCAAAATGTACCCACAAAGCTCGAATGCCCATGGAGACCAAATTTAATTTTAGGCCCCACGGGCATTGGATATTTGTGGGTACATTTTGGCCCATGGAATTTAATCCCATCTGTTAGATTATTAAGCTTCAATGACTCAAACACAACTTTTTGTTTGATGAGCATTGTAGCTACATGGGTACATTTTAACCCATGGAATACAACCCCAACCATTAGATTATAAATAAAATTAGAGGTGGTGATTAAAAATTGGTGATATGGACCTAAAGTAAACAATAATTATATAATACTACTGGCAAATCAATTTCATTTTATAATATAAATTATAAAATTTAATAAAATATGATCTAATTAGGTATTGAATATTGTGCAAAAAAAAATATTTTAAAATTTTCATAAAATAAATGTTTTGGCGATTAACTAGAGCTAAAATAAAATTTTATAAAAAATGTGGCAATTTGGGTCACCTTAAAACTTGTACTATTAGCCAAATTTTGAATCCCCAATTTATGTTGCAAGGTGTGTGCCCTTGGTCTCCTTAATATGTCTTCTCATTGTTCTCCTCTTTTGCATCAATAATTTGTTGATGATACTATAGTCATGGATGAATCTTCGATTAGAGAAACCAAGGTATTGAAGAATATTATTGAATACTATGAGATGTCGTCAGGTCAGCATATCAACCTTCCAAAAATCACTCTTTTATGTTTTAACACTCTAGGTACTCTTTAGGTGAGAATGGCAAGAATTCTAAATTGTAAGTTGGGGTTTCTCTCGGATACCTACTTGGGTCTCTTGCTCTACACTTCCAAGATGCTTGATTCCTTCTAGAGTAGGTTGCTAGACAAGTTTAACAATAATCTAACTGGGTGGAAGGGATCCCTTCTCAGTCAAGAGAGGAAATTTCAATTGATTATTTCTACTCTTTAGAATCTCCCCTTGTATGATTTCAGCCTTTTTAAGATCCCTGTGAAATATGAAGTTAAAATGGAACAAATTATGATATGGTTCCTTTGGACTAGATTTGAGGAGAAAGCTAGACTCCCTCTTGTGGTCTGGGACTTGGTTTATAGACTGAAGAAATGGGGTGGTCTTGGCATCAAAGATTTAAGATCTTTTAACCTTTCTCTTTTATCCAATAATGTTTGGTATCTTCTAAGTGGCTCTTCATGTTGGTTGGACATGATCAAGAATAAATATCTTTCTTCCTTGGGAAGATTTTGGGACATTCTTAAAGAGGAGTTACTTGTTGTGGGTTATTTTTTGGGTTCTTGTTTCTGGAAGAGCATTCTCACTAACAAAAGAGTGGTGGAGGATGATGCTCGCTGGTTACTTGGTGATGGCAAGAAAAATTAGTTTTGGGAAGATATCCGATGTTATTTTGGGGTTCTCTTAGAATAGCCTTGGGATTCTCCCATTAAGGATCTTTGTCTAAGAAATTTTGGTAATAGGGTCGAGAATTATATCAAGAATGGTTCTTAGATTGATCTCCAATCTCGGGTGCCCTCGCTTGCTCCTCTTCGGGATTTCTTATCTCGTTTTAGACTTCCCTCTGTCTCGAAGGATGATAGAGTGATCTGGAAGTACTTGGCCAATGGATTCTTTTTTATTGCATCCACTTTTAGAAGTATTTTGATCAAACCAGATCCTATGATCCTATCCTATTTTGGAGTTGCCTTTGGAACAACTTAACTCCCAAGATTAATATTTTATTTTGGCTCCTTGTGCAGAATAAGGTTCTCAGTGTTGATGTTCTCTACAAAAGAGGTTTTTCTCTTCCAAATAAATGTGCTCTTTGTGAGTGTGAGGTTGAAATTTTTTTCCATATTTTCTTGGATTGTCACTTTGTTGCATGTAGGTCTGGAGCAGGTTTCTTTCTCTCTGGAATTTAGATTGGATTTTCCCAAATTCTTTTCGTATCTTCTTTGATCAATGGGTCTATACTTTACTCTCCTATCCACTGAGAATGCTTTGGTCTATGATGGCTCCTTATATTGCATGGGGTTTATGGAAATAAAGGAATGACAGGATTTCCAGTGAGGTGAAACTTAAGGAGGAGGTTGTGTTTCACAATATTCACATGGCTCTCATTGAAAATTTTAGTTTTTTCACTAGATTCTCCTTCTTCATCTCAAGGTTCTTTTTTGTAGGGTTATGCTCTTTTGGTGGTTTCTAACTAGAATTTTAATGGATTTTCTTTACCTCTCAAACCTTGCAATCCATCTAGGGACAATGTTTGCTAGAAGTGTCCTCCGCAAGGGTGGATCAAGGTGAATTTCGATAGGGCATCCAAGGGAAATCCTGGGCCTATTGGTTGTGGGAGAGTGTTGAGGGATGAGAATGGTAGACTTCTAGTAGTGATGGAAATCCCATTAGGAGCCTAGATAAATCATTGATTTGAAGCTAAAGTGGCCTATTTGGGCATTAAGACTATTTTTCATATTGGTTTTAAAAGTGTTTCATTGAGGGTGACTCCCTCAACATAATAAATTGCTTACTTGGCATAACCAAGCCAAGTTGAACAATTAAGGACCTGATTGTTGACTCGTGTCATCATTAGTTCTTTTGATCAAATTTGCATAAGCCATATTTCTAGATAATTTAATTCTCTAGATAAATACTATGCTAATGAGGGGGTCAGTTTAATAAGTGCTAAGACATGGGAAGGGTACGACTCAGTACCCAAGAAAAATCTTTCCTTATTGATACATGGTATTTAGGGTGGATCTTAAGATTGGGCATGGTTGGGTGTAATCATTTCCCCCTTGTTCGCATGCTTTCTAGGAATTTTATAGCCCCTTCCCAACACTTTTTTTTCTAAAAATGGTAACATTTTGAATGTTAAGTTGAGTTTCTGGTTGTAGAAAGGTGATTTCTTGAAGAAAATGGGAGGTAACCGCAGTCAGGTGGAGCCCATATCCTATGACAGATGGAGAAACAAACCTAATTTTTGGAAGTTATTAGAAGGAAGGCTAACTCTTTATATGGAAAGGCTTCATGGCTTTGACCATGATGCATCTAACACTTTTGTCCATAGCTAGCATAACAGTTCTCTGATTGTGGATAGTTTTTTCTTCCCCATTACTGACAAGTTTATTACGTAGATTACTAGCTTGAGATCGAAGGGGAGAAAGTTCTACATGGAGAGGAAGGGTAATGAAGATGCTATGGAGCATTTTTAAAGATAATGAGAAGGAGAAAATTGTTAATCTTGCTTCTTGGGGCTATGACCATCTATCAATTAAGGAAATATGGGCTGAAGTGGCAGAAGTTATCATGAGGTATATAACCCTAGATGGTCACTTCACTGTCATTTTGAGGTTTCATTTTACCTTGCTTAGCCATTTTCATCATAAATTATTTGTTTCCTTCCTATTTTTCCTTCTTTACTCTCTAGAGATCTCAATTTATTCCCACCTGAAGAATCCTTGCACCCCTTCTCTTCATGAGGGGATAATTCGCCTCATTATGGAATATGTTAAGGCCAACTCCTTGACCAAACTAGTTAAAGGAAAATATTCTTTTGTGAAAAGCCAGCCTAGGGTTGTTGAACATCCTGATACAACTTGTCTACTATGGATGATGAGGGTGATGTTGAATAGAAGGAGGATGAAGAGGCCATTGAGGTTTCATCCTCTTCCCATTTGAGCTTGCTATTGTAGAAAAGGAAAAAAGGAAGTAAAAAGAAACCTCCGCCTAAGAATAAACTTAAGAAGTAGGTGGTTCACACCCATGACAAGGATGTTGGTGGGTATGCGATGGGAGAAGAGGAAGTTGCTCCGCCTTCTAAGAAGTCCTTGTCAAAATCCAAGAAGCAGGGGCCCCGTGACAAGGATGACGATGGGTATGAGGAAAAAGAAGAGGAAGTTATCTAGCCTTCTAATAATTTTATTCCCAAGATGAAACACAAGAAGTCATTTGGTTCTAGTGGCTATGAGATGAAAGAAGATCCATCCCCCCATTTGGCAATGGTTCTTGAAGATGCGGTTTTGGATGGTGTTCCAAAGAATTTTAGTGAGACTATCTCCTCTCAACCCATGATCTCCCAACAGGTCATCTCCAAGGATAAAGGTAAGGAGAAAATTGTTGTTGTGCTAGGTAAGGAGAAAAGTGTTGTTCCTAATAAATTTGGGGGTACCAAGATGGATTTTTTGAAGGATTTTGGAAAGGTTGACCCCCTCTTTATAGATTACTCTTACTTGGATGATGAGAAACGTGAGAGAATGATCTTGTTATATATGGACAAAGAAGGATTTTCCTACAATTTCAAGGTGGCTAAATAGGTTTTAGTGGAATTCAATAAAGTTAACCTTAAGATTAGAGGAATTAAGGAAAAGTTTGAAAACATGCCCAAGGAATTAGCCTATAATATTCTTATTGAAATAATTATGGATTTGGAGAGTTCAATCTTGGAATTCAAATCTAAATGTGAAAATCTCTTGCATGATTTGGAAACCAAGAGGGCAGCGTTGGACAAGGATATTCAAAAGCTCTTCAAGGTTAGTCACTTGCCCATCATGAACACTGCAGACTCTATGCGAGTTCTAATGGAAAAACTGAGTACTCTTAAGGAGCATTAGATGGTTAAGTACTAGACAAAAGCTCCTCCCACCAAAGAAAAGGAAATAATCAAGGAAATGAGGAGGGTAAGGGACCGAGTGCTAGAACAAGGGCCATCCTAAAGAAATATTTTGAGGAAGAAAAGCAAGAGATATTGTCCATGGTTACTCTTCACTATAACCAGGAGTTAGAGGTTTCTAAAACCTTAAAAATTTTGAGATAGTTTTCTAGTGCCCCTCTATTTAGTATTTTTGTTTGTTGTTGCATGGTGGTTGTTTTTTGGCTGATTTTTGGTTGCTAGTTTCCTTGCCTTATCCATTGTCTCAAAAGCATTTTCTTGTAGTGACGTTTTGATGTAAGGAGTTTTGGGTCCCCTCAAAATTTGTTTTTCCCTACTAATCAGAATAAAAAGATATTATAGCAAAGACAAAGAATAAGACCATCATGGATATTGCAAGAAATCTATTGAAGGTTATTCCAAATGAATATTAATGTGGATTTGTTGCAATAAAACTATATTTTCCAAATAGATGTCCTACAAAGGTTGTGTGTGACATGATTTCACAAGAAGCATGGAAAAATTACAAATGGAGCATAAAGCAATTCAAAATTTATAGGATACATGGAATATGCATTTGTGATAAAGGAAAGAATGCATAAATTGAATGATAGAAGAATAAAGTGCATCTTCATAAACTACACTAAAGAATTCAAATAAAAGATTCTAATTAGAAGGAATGTTCAGTTCATAGATTCATTAGGACTACCATAATGAAGTTATTATTAGAAAACACAAGGTGAACAACAATAATAGAAGCTTAAAATAACTATAAATCAGATCTAATAGTGTTAACCATATGGAGATTAAACAACAATATTAATGAGAATGCAAGAGCATAAATTTGAACATGAAACATAGTGTTTAATGTGGAGAAACCCTTTCGAGAAAAAACTCCACCATAGAAGAGATGAATAGCTTGTATTATTAGAAAAATATGATTATAATACATCCAATTTAACTCCTCTTCGGCCTTCAATTTGACAACATAACCCCTGCAAAGAAAACTTGATGAAGAACCACACTCGAACTTCACATCCAAGTACATGTTATAAAGAATAACACAACAGATTAAGAATGGCATCCAAATTGGTTTAAACCTCATGCCACCACCTTGGAATCATCACATGTAGCTCATTGATGGGCTTGATCATTAGTGCTTTTTCTATTACTTTTCACATGCTTTTAGACACTTTTTATATATTTTCTAAGTATCTTTCAAACAAAAACTTCAATAATATGGTATCCTTTCATAACATACCTTGCAACTTTGAACCTAGTTTGAAGAATATGAAATATGGTGATAATATTCATAGAAATTGCATGATTTAAATATGAGAATGTATGCATATGAATAGAATTTTGTGATTTAATTATGAAGTTTATTTGTATATGTGTGTTGTATGGATTAATCTTTCTACAGCTGAGCATGAGATAACAAGAATAGAGTATTTGTAGCAAAAACTGAAGCAGTGAAACATGGGACCATTGATGTTCAAACCGTCTAAAGTGCAAGAAGCTGTGGAGATAGACGTGAACCATTATGGAGGAATAAATACTGAAGAAGGATACTTGTTCTAGAACTCTGAACGTTTTCCTATGTGTTTCACATGCAAGTTGTTTCATTTAAGTTCTTTGTTGAATAGGTATTTTCTTCCTTTTTCAGTTAGAATAAATAAGCCAATCTTAATTCCATATCCTCATATCTAGGAGTGGGATTAATGGTTGCATTTAGTTAGTGGTTTGAATAAGTCTCTCCCTATTTTTGTATAAAGTCAGGTGATGAGTTTGTAGCAAAGTTAGTTGGTTGTTACAAGTTATTAAGTAGTTAGTCATTTTCCAATTTTAAGTTATCCAAAAACATGTTAAGATGCCATTATTGAATACAATCTAAAGAAGGATTTTGTTTGAATATATGGTGATATGCAATGAATGGAGTTTTATGTTACATGGATGCATAATATTCTAAGTTAGATCTGGTTCTTAATTAAGTGATATGGTCCCTTCAGCTAGCCACTCAAGGTACTGCCTTTCACTTCATTTACTTACTTATTCATTTATGTATTCATGTTAATAACATTTTTATTGTTTCATAAATACATTGCAAGTAAAGTGTAATAGTTCTTATGGTTGATTAAATTAGTTGTTGTTCATGAATAGTCATCTAAATAGCAAATCTTAACACTCTGGAGGTTAGATTTGATTGCTTTTTTTATTCTGAATAAGTTTTAGATTGAATGTGTATTTACTTGTTATTAGCAGTCACCTATAGCCTATGTTGTAGGTACCCATATCCATTAGGTTTTGTAACTACTTTTACTATTTTTGTAATTTTATAAGGTTCCAAAAAAGTAGAATAGTCTGAATAAAGTTTACATAAGATAATTTAGGTGTACATGATTCTATGAAGGAACATATAGTGCAGTACCATCATATGCTTGTGCACCATGGTTGATGATTTAATGTAAGTCTTAACAATGTGAAGTGGATTGTTCAGCTAGTTAACCCTCTGAATTGAGTAGACTTTAACAATTTTACAACACATTAATTAGACTACATTTTTGGCACTGTTGTTGAGGATGGTGCTATCTTCACAAACCTATTTTTACAAGTTTTTATAGTTAAAATTTTCTTTTCAAGCATTAGGATTGTTATATATCACTTTTTCAACACAAATCTATTAACATTGTGTAGGCCCACTGAATCTAAAGTCACATTGTATGTATGCAGAGGTGGAGAGATCCCTTTGGTAGGTTCCTTCCCTCTACACGCTAGGAAGCTATTGCAAAAATTGGTGAACCTAGTACTCAGAGCGAAGGTACCACTAAAGAATAAATTTCATTTTCACCAACTTCAAGCGCACATACAAAAGGAACATACAATGCCATGGGTGATGTAGTAGATGATGATGATGCCCAACCAACATTTGGGTTTACTATTACTGATCAAGAAAGGGCTACAGTGTTGAAGAACATTCCTCCTTCGGCCTTGCCAATTTTCTATGGGTTAATGACTGAAGACCCAGATACTTTTCTCTTTGAATTTGATTTCTTAAGCAGAAGTTATGACAATACTTCTAATGCACACAGGTTAAAGCTTTTTCCTGCCACTCTCAAAGATGCAGCTTTGAGATGGTTCATGGGATTAGGCATAGATGTTGTTCTTGATTGGGACACCATGAAGAAATTATTTTGGAGAAGTATCAGGACTACTCTAGAGGAATTGACAAGAGGAAGGATGACATATTCTGAATGACACAAAAGGATGATGAGCCTTTAGAGGATTATGTTGAAATATTTTAGTTTAAACTCTTAAGAAAAACCCCCATAACAAATTGTCAGAAGAGTCTCGCAACCTAGTCTTTTTGAGAGGGGTTAATGAAGACTGTATGGATGCCTTGAACCTCATTAGCCAAGAATATATTTCTTAGCAATCATTTACATACATTTTTAAGGTCTGTAGAAATTATTCCAGGATTTTTACAAGGAGGCCAAGAGATAATAGGACATCGGTTCTTGGTAAGTCATCTATTGGGGTTTCAAAAGTTGAGCTAAATAATTTGTTATCCAACATGAAAGAGGACATAATCAATCATTTGGCAACATAGTTGGATACTCCTCATATCAAGAAGAAGGAGGAATCAAAGGCTATGTTTATTGAGTATTGTCCAAGTTGTAGGCAAAGAAAATCAAATTGTAAATGTAAAAGAGTTGTCAACATCCAACAAGAAAAAGTTGAGAAGCCTGACTTTCAACCCATTGAAGGAGATGATGGAAAGATCTTTTATATATCACAAAGGAGGCCATGGTAGTAGAGACAAGGTATACCACAAGACCCCCTTAGCTTTAATTCATCTTTTCCTATTGGCAACCAAAACTTTTATGCTTGGAACCCTAAACCCTGGAAAGTAAATCAAAACTAGTGGCAAAATCCTCAATGGAAAAACCCTCAACCTAATTGGAACCAACAACCAAATCCTTGGCCTCATCAGAACTTTCAAGGTTCCAATTACAATCCTCAATGGCCAAACTAGAAAAATCAATGGCAACCTTAGTGGCAGAAAGGTCAGTAATGGCAGTAACAAAATATGAACTATCAACAACCTATGCTCCCTCCTCCACAATAGAAACAAGCACTAATTCCACCATCAAACCCTACATCCTAGCCACCCAAGCTACAAATACCTACCCAACCTACACCTAACCCTAACACTAAGCCTATTCAACAGGCTTATACTAACAAAGCTATGCAATACCCCACTTATGGGGTAGAGGTGAGTGATGTCCACCTCAGATCAGGAAAACAACTTGTTGGAACTTCATCCCCCCAAATTACAGAAATGGAGGATGAGGAACCTGCACTTGAGGTTTCCAATAAATTTCCTTTGGAGCCTAAACAAAATTAGGTACACCAAACTACCTCAAATCCCAAGCCACCTTTTCCTAAATTCCTAGCTCTACAAAAGCATCACACACAAGCTGAGACAAACCTTTTAGGGCTGTTGAAAGATGTTAGCATCAAAATCCCACTTATCCAAGCTATCAAAGACATTCCTATCTATACCAAAACTATAAGGGATCTTTTTCTTAATAAACTAGGTTGAAAAAGGAAAGATCCACAAATAGTTCATGTCTTGGGGAATCTTGCAGATATCATGTTGGGGAACATTGCAATCCCTAAGTATACCGATCCTGGTAGTCCAATTGTGGACACTAAGATCAATGGGACCCTCATTAAGAACACTTTTATAGACTTAGGAGCAACCATCAATGTCATGAAAAAAGAAACAATGAAGTTGCTTCAGTTGATTAACCTCAGGCCCATACAAATTGTCTTGCAATTAGCTAATAGGTCTATGGTCAAGCGTGAGGAAATTATTGAAGACCTAGTTATTGCATTGGATTCTTGGGAATGCCCTGCAGACTCTATAGTATTACAAACCCAAAGTTAATCTTGCAAGTTACCCACTCATACTAGGCGGGCCTTGGTTGGAAAGAGTTGATGCATTTATAGGATGCAGATTTGGTAAAATGATAATATCCAATGGGACAATCACAAAGAACTTGGTTATTTATCAACCTTCCCAACCATATGCAGACCTTAAGCACACCATTTGGCCTAATTTGGGTGAGAAGGAGGAAGATAACTATTATCTTCAGACACTGATAACTATAGAGCGCAACTCCTTATTGGATGACTAGGATGAAGATGAGCTCATTGCTCATTGTTACCAAAAATTTCACCTGTAGCTCATTTTGGTAGAGCTGGAACCATTGTTTCTACATCTAAGGTGAAAGGTATTTACATTAAAAAATTTCCAGTCATTATCATTTTGCATATGAATTTTTTAGATGAGTTTCAGTTTTATTATACAACACTTTACAATAGAAAGGAAATTACAATGATTGTATAATGTTGTATTTTATTAATTTTGAAATGCAAGTGTATACAATGTTGTTGTTTCATACAACAAGATCAAAAAAGTGCTCAAAAGTCCCACACAAGCCGTGGGAATGACTAAATTAAATTGATACAAAACAAGAAGTAAGCTATATATCTGAAGATGAAGTGGGAGATAAACACATAAAGAGAATTCATATTCGTCATTTCTTGGCAATGTTGGTGTTGATCCTCCTGTCTTTAGCTTGGTCTTCTTGTCTTCATCTCCTCTCATACCCGGTCTTCAGAAGCAACTACAATATATTGAAAATGTTGTGTTAGAGCTCAGGATATAAAAAAATCATCATATGTTTTTCTCAACAGATATAGAACCTACAACTATGATGAATCAATTCAATTCAGCCAACATCAGATACACATGGATATCCAAAGCAAATCAATAGAAAGAATATTGAATTTCACTATTTTTATCTAACTTGTTTGTTCACTATGCAGGTACAGGTACATGTTTCATTACTGGTTCATCATGTTCAACATTTTAGCATGTGGTGTAAAATGTGGCTCCCACAAGGGTTGAGCCCAGCATGCTGAAAGTAACAAAATATTTAATGTTTGAATATCATATGCCAACATAGTTTATCTTTCAGAGAACAATGTTCATTCATAAATAATCACAAGGAGTGCATTATCATAAGTATGATAGGAAGAAGATATAGCAGAGACACCATCATGGTTTCAGTACAACAAGTTCTTCATTGTTTCCTTCACAAAGATAAAGGTCATAACAAGAAAGGCAAAGGAATATCCATTTTCCCCATTGCAAATGAGAGAATAGAAGATACAGTCATCATGATCTCAACATCAAAGCAATGATGATTAATAGTGGTACGGGGGTCTCTCAAACAAATAGAGTATACAGTCATAATAAAAGATACATCAAGGTTTCTATATAAATTTAATTGTTGTATTCTTCTTATCTTTATCACCAATGTTTCATATACACAGAGAACACAATAATGGAGTATCAATTTAACACTTGAGAAGCATCAATGCAAGAATATGACAACAATCAAAGGTTAAAGGCATAATAATGATACATGTGTTTGAATGTAGGACAAATCATACAAATTTGTATGCAGAAATTTGAAGAAAACATGTTTGCTATAAGTGGAACATCACAATATAAGAAAACTAAAAGTATCATATTCAAAGCTTTTGTTTCAGCATTGTTGCAAAAGATAGTACTTCTAAAGAAACAACAGTACGAGGATTTTATATTTAGTGTTGATTGCACAAATGACCACCATTACCTTCAAAGTCAATCAAATGTACAGATAAGAAAATTCAAATTTACAGTTTGTTGCAAAAGGCAGTGTTGAATCTATGAAAACAATGCAGTCTAGTGCATGAGAGATAGACATATTATAGGAGAAATGAGGAAAGCAGTCTTATTGTTGGGACAATATTTTGAACTACTATCTTAAGATCTTTGAAACAAAGAAAAGGTGCTTTTGAGACAACAACGGCTACATTTAAGCACATAACAGTCTTATGAAATTATCAAGTATAAATTAAAGACTATTCAAAGAGACATTGTCTGAGGTGTTCAAAGGTTGTATCCTCTCATTCTAGACGGGAACAAAATTATCTGAAGATTGTCATAAGAATGGGAATTAAAACCTTAATTACAATGGTGGGATTTTAGCAAAAGCTACATGTAGTTATGGCATGGTCGTGCTCATATGGAGAAGGTAACAAAGATAACCCTTGGGCATACAAAGAAGATCAAGGCTTGCGGCCAACACAAATGAACAAAATCTTGAGCATAAATTGCAAAGGAAGAGTCTACAAACAAAAAGAGGGTTTCTCTCTTTAGTGGCAGGAAAATACAAACAAAGAAAAAGACTGAGAATCTCAAGCCTGCAACCCTGGAAAGAGAAGAAATGGAGCTATGACCTAGGGTTTCAAACCCATTTGTCTGTAGATTCAAGTGAAGGAGCACAAACACAAAAAGCCCCATAACATGGAAAAGCTCGAATTGAGTTTGTGGTTGCAAAAAAAAGGAGAAATAGTGTTGAGATTTAAACGATCTTACCTATTGTTGTTGTGGAAGAATACACTCAAAACCGCAGTATGAAGGCTTCAAAAACTCCACCATGGCAGCCTCAGAGTGATGAAATATCAACAGATTGAAAAATCCAAAGATTACATCAGAAACCTATCTCATGGTCACAACTATAAGCCTGAAAAATCCTTTTGAAATGGAGAAAAGTGTCTAGTTTTGTGACAAAATAATACTTTTTTTTTCCTGTTAAGAACCTTCAAAAAGTCACCCAGAATCTACGTGAAATGAAGAATTTTGAGCTTCCAACCTAGCTCATGGCGGCGCAGTAGTAGGGTGTTTTCCCAAAATATACAAAATGAAGAATGAAGGCATTGACTTAGGGGTCGAATGTTTTACCAAAGCCCTAATTCAATAATGGGCATTTTTGACTTGTTTTAAAAAATAAAATCATTTCATTATGCCATGGTCTATGACTTTTAAGTCAATTGACCTAGTGAATAAAGGAGGCATGTGAGTTTGATGCTTGAAGACTTCGGATAAAAAGGTTTGATAATATAAATTTTTGAACTTCTATATTATTACACACACAATGGAAGGAGTCCTTCACTTATACCTTTTGCATGATAATTGACAAAAAAAATAACAATGTAATTAAATATTAAGGATAATATTACCTTAATATTTAACATGTGATGTATGAAAAGGAGACACATAATAAATATTAAAATAATCATCGATTGATTATATTTAATGTTTAATCATATAATTACCTTTTCCAAAATCATGCAAAAGTGATAACTGAAGCAAACTAAGGGTCAGATCATGCAAAGGTGGAGACTTTAGTTTCTTTTCAGTCAACTAATCATGCAAAGATTAAATGGAGTAAATGGTGGAGATTCCTAAGACTTGGTTGTAGTTCCACATCAGTTTTGAGAACCTTTTGATCATGCACAACATCAGGAAGAGTTTGTAGCATTCAGTGTTTAGTTTACTTCAATTATGAGCCCTTTTTCTAAGGCTTTTCTTATTTGCTCGTGGGGCGATATTTTTGAGTTATTTTTCACTCTTAGTTGTCTCTCAATTCCACCTCTTGGCACATTGGAGTTTCATCTCATTGTATATATTGAGAAAAGACTTAGTCTTTTTCTCAGTTCTTGTTTTCTTCCTTTGCATTCTGCAAAGAGAATATCTTGTAACTCAACTTTTATTTGATTAATATACAGTAGTATTTTACATTTAGCATATTGTTTGAGTTTTTGTAGAATTTTCCTTTAGAATATTCAAAAGAAATATAGTTTACCTTTGAAGCTTTTGGTGTTTTGTATCTTTTAAGTGATTTGATGCAAGTTTAATGTGTTTCAACTAGAAACCTTTAAATTTATGTCTCATTTATTGATGCATATACACAATTGCAGTTTATCACAGGTTACTAATTGTGCTTTTAAAGTTTATATTTTCTCTTAATTTGTGAAAACACAGTTTTCCTTAGTAAGGTAAAATTAAGCAGAGCCTTTTAGTGAAACATTTATGTGATTAAGGAGCTTGAGTTGAGTTTTTCTGACAATTTTTCTTAGAGTATTAGTTGTAAATCATTCTGCATTTAGTTTTCTTTGGTGCATCACCTCCTAGAAGCAGTTTACCATTAAAGATTCATTCAATAATCCTTATCAATTTTCCCACACAAATTGTTAGATTCTAGGAGATCAAAAGGGGAACAAGCCCACAATCTGGACATTCACTTTCGTTATGAGCAACCCACAGGCTCGAAAGTGTTCCCATATTACATGGGATTGTTGAGCTTTGCAGCTTTGCATTCAAGTGCAATCCCTTGTGATAACACTCATATAATCCAAAATGACTATGGTAGAAGCCCGCAGCAGCAAGATTGTCTCATATGCCTACAAGACCCCTTGCAAAGTATTGTACCACTTGATTCTACAAAAGAGATATCATAGCTATTTCATCCATTACTCTGCCATCAATGTTTACCCATTATACCAAGCCTTGATCATGCACAACATCAGGAAGAGTTTGTCGCATTCAGTGTTCAGTTTACTTCAATTCTGGGCCCTTTTTCTAAGGCTTTTCTTCTTTGCTCGTGAGGCGATATTTTTGAGTTATTTTTCACTCTTAGTTGTCTCTCAATTCCACCTCTTGGCACATTGGAGTTTCATCTCATTGTATATATTGAGAAAAGACTTAGTCTTTTTCTTAGTTCTTGTTTTCTTCCTTTGCATTCTGCAAAGAGAATATCTTGTAACTCAACTTTTATTTGATTAATATACAGTAGTATTTTACATTTAGCATATTGTTTGCGTTTTTGTAGAATTTTCCTTTAGAATATTCAAAAGAAATATAGTTTACCTTTGAAGCTTTTGGTGTTTTGTATCTTTTAAGTGATTTGATGCAAGTTTAATGTGTTTCAAACTAGAAACCTTTAAATTTATGTCTCATTTATTGATGCATATACACAATTGCAGTTTATCATAGGTTACTAATTGTGCTTTTAAAGTTTATATTTTCTCTTAATTTGTGAAAACACAGTTTTCCTTAGTAAGGTAAAATTAAGCAGAGCCTTTTAGTGAAACATTTATGTGATTAAGGAGCTTGAGTTGAGTTTTTCTGACAATTTTTCTTAGAGTATTAGTTGTAAATCATTATGCATTTAGTTTTCTTTGGTGCATCACCTCCTAGAAGCAGTTTACCATTAAAGTTTCATTCAATAATCCTTATCAATTTTCCCACACAAATTGTTAGATTCTAGGAGATCAAAAGGGGAACAAGCCCACAATCTGGACATTCACTTTTGTTATGAGCAACCCATAGGCTCGAAAGTGTTCCCATATTACATGGGATTGTTGAGCTTTGCAGCTTTGCATTCAAGTGCAATCCCTTGTGATAACACTCATATAATCCAAAATGACTGTGGTAGAAGCCCGCAGCAGCAAGATTGTCTCATATGCCTACAAGACCCCTTGCAAAGTATTGTACCACCTGATTCTACAAAAGAGATATCACAGCTATTTCATCCATTACTCTGCCATCAATGTTTACCCATTATACCAAGCCTTGATCATGCACAACATCAGGAAGAGTTTGTAGCATTCAGTGTTCAGTTTACTTCAATTCTGGGCCCTTTTTCTAAGGCTTTTCTTCTTTGCTCGTGGGGCGATATTTTTGAGTTATTTTTCACTCTTAGTTGTCTCTCAATTCCACCTCTTGGCACATTGGAGTTTCATCTCATTGTATATATTGAGAAAAGACTTAGTCTTTTTCTCAGTTCTTGTTTTCTTCCTTTGCATTCTGCAAAGAGAATATCTTGTAACTCAACTTTTATTTGATTAATATACAGTAGTATTTTACATTTAGCATATTGTTTGAGTTTTTGTAGAATTTTCCTTTAGAATATTCAAAAGAAATATAGTTTACCTTTGAAGCTTTTGGTGTTTTGTATCTTTTAAGTGATTTGATGCAAGTTTAATGTGTTTCGAACTAGAAACCTTTAAATTTATGTCTCATTTATTGATGCATATACACAATTGCAGTTTATCACAGGTTACTAATTGTGCTTTTAAAGTTTATATTTTCTCTTAATTTGTGAAAACACAGTTTTCCTTAGTAAGGTAAAATTAAGCAGAGCCTTTTAGTGAAACATTTATGTGATTAAGGAGCTTGAGTTGAGTTTTTCTGACAATTTTTCTTAGAGTATTAGTTGTAAATCATTCTGCATTTAGTTTTCTTTGGTGCATCACCTCCTAGAAGCAGTTTACCATTAAAGTTTCATTCAATAATCCTTATCAATTTTCCCACACAAATTGTTAGATTCTAGGAGATCAAAAGGGGAACAAGCCCACAATCTGGACATTCACTTTTGTTATGAGCAACCCACAGGCTCGAAAGTGTTCCCATATTACATGGGATTGTTGAGCTTTGCAGCTTTGCATTCAAGTGCAATCCCTTGTGATAACACTCATATAATCCAAAATGACTGTGGTAGAAGCTCGCAGTAGTAAGATTGTCTCATATGCCTACAAGACCCCTTGCAAAGTATTGTACCACCTGATTCTACAAAAGAGATATCACAGCTATTTCATCCATTACTCTGCCATCAATGTTTACCCATTATACCAAGCCTTGATCTCTCATCAATTCAAGAGTCATCAAAGGAGTTGGAAATTATGCCATGGAAGATGTTAAATATTAATAATGCCTTGATTGAGGAACATCAGAATTCTCTGCAATCAGTGTTGTAGGAACACTTAGCACATATGCATGGGATTACCATGATATAAAGCGCATTGATCCTAATTTGTGTAGATGCATAAAATGTACTAATTGACGTTGGACATCTGATCTTGACCACTAACATCGCTTTATCTTGAATCATCCTTTGGTATAACCATTTAATCAAATGCCTTTGTTTGATTAAATTCATCAATATTCCTCTCTTAATTAAATAAATCAGTTATCTAATTAAGTCATCCTTTCTCGGTAATTAAATCAATCAGTCTAATCTAATTATCCCTATTTAATTAAATAATTAATTTTATTTGATTAAATCTCTAAATTTCGTCCATTAAATTGAATAAATTAAGACCTTATTTAATTTAATCTGCCTTCATCCCCTTAGTTAAATAAATCAAAACCTTTTATTTAATTAAATATTTAAATCATATTCTTCTCATATTTGATTTAAATCAATCCATAAATTTAAGTCAAATAGGTCACATCATTTAATCCTTCATTAAATTAATTAACCTTGATTAATTTAAATCTCTCTTCATGTCCCATCCTCCATCTTTTGCCACTTGCACATGAAAATAGAGTTATTTGATTTATTAAATCTCTATTTATCTTCAACATGGCATAAAGGAGGAATATTCTTCAAGTTTGAAATTCAAATCTAAGTTGACTTTTTCCTTCCAACAAGGCATTCACTTCCTCTTACAAGTCCTTTTGCATTGAGCCAAGTGGCCATTACTCCATTTGACTCTCCCTCCACCTTGTCATTAATACAATTTCAAAATTCAAATATTGGCATTTATTGGCACATTCATCAAAACTTGCACATCCTTGGCCCATTCACATTTGGACAAGTGGCACCTTGCCATTGAATGAAATATAGTCCCACATTTCTCTATTTTCGGCATTCTTTCAACTTGACATTCTATAAATAAGAGGCTTCATTCCTCATTTGATCATTCACAACTTGAGTAAACTTACTATACTCAAATCTTTAGCAATATTCATCCATACTTTTGAGTTATAGCTAGGTTATGTAGGTTTTTATCTTGGATCATTCATTACTCTTCATCAAAGTGGATCAACTTTCATCACCAAATCACCATTTGCATCATTGAAGTTGGGAAAGGGCCAATTTTCACATCAAATTGGCACCAATTCCCTTAAGAGATTAAGATTTTTCTTTGCTTTAGAATAGGATTTGATATGTTTTAATTTTTGTTGTGTTCTTCATTTCATTTCCTCTCTCTTTTGAATTTAAATTAATTTCTTGAGGAATCATGTTACTAACCTAGCATTTGATTTAACATATTGATTGTTTCTTGTGCTCTAGCAGGTATAGGATCATGGTTCACATTTTGGTGCTAAAAGGAGGGCCCAATCTCATTTTCTAATCATGTTTTTGTCAAAAAAATTGTGCTTTTATGTGTCTACAGGAAAAATTCGTCGTTGGGAGCTCAACGTCACTGTTCAGCACCACTGGTTCTTCAATGTTGTTATATAGAACCACTGAAAACTCCAAATTGCAACGCCTCTGACTTCCCGCCCATAATTTTGAATTCTACACTGCGTCGTTGAACCTGTTTGACCCACGGGAATCTTTCAAAAATATAAACTACACCGGTGGCCAAAAGGGCGACACCTTCATGCTCATTGGTTTGGTTGTAGAGTGACGCTGACTAGAAAGTGGTGCTATACAACACCACTTGTGAAATCAAACTGCAACGCCTTCGTGGATTGCACCGCTGGAGGGGAGTATAAAGTGAAATTTTATTTGTATCACATGGTTTTTTTCAAATTATGGTTTTTTTGTTTGTTTTCTGCTTTTTTGACTTTTGTTTTTGTAGAATCTAACTGACTTTCTTGTAGGTTGGATCGATCAAAGAAGAAAAGGGAAGGGAAGCATGATGATGTCATTTCACAAAAACAAGTGTTTTTAAACACTCTATTGTTCGTTTAACACTCTTAGAGGATTCACTATTCCTCTTAAGGAAAAATTTGTTATCTTGTTATGCTTAGGACTTAATAAATTCATTTTTGGCTTTAAAAAGAACCTTTTAAATTCTTGTTACAAAAAGGCTTAAAAAGAACATTAGGACTCAAATTTACTAGAGTTTGTTTTGGGTTTAATAATTGAACAAGGAAAATTGTCACACTTACTTTGGTGCTTTTAAACGAATTTACTTGTGCTTTATGGACTTAAAATGAACAAGTGTTTTCATTATTTTGTAATTACTTACACAAAGTAATATCATCAAAAGATGTATGTGTTTCTCTCGTGCCTCACGGCGATATTGAGAATCAAAAGGCTTTTGGTGACATTAAGTTGCGTAAGTAATTGCTCATACACACTTCAATTTGGGTTTAAAATTGAACAACAAACTTTGCGAGTGTGACTAAACCTATTGCATGTGTTCTCCCTTTGTCTCTAAATGAAGTTTGATTGAACTATGAATGTGTTTACTCACTTTTGTCTATCTTAGAGGGCCTGCCTTGGGGAAAAAGTACTCACCTAAGGGAACGACTCAACCAGTAACACTTTGAACCCTAGAGTATTTCCAATCAGGATATAAATGTGGGTACTGGAATAAATGCCAGTATCATGCAGTTGGCTCCGACAATAAGGGCAGCAATGGTCTCTCGCCACGTTGGGTCAACTCCCACGAATGGAAAGTCTGAATTAAAACCCTTGTTATAGAAAGGCCAAAATCCCTATCTATTTGTTGGTGCAAGAATGGTCGTTTTGAAGCCACCCCACACTTTTATAGTCTTTAGTAGAAACGGAAAGCATGCCATGGGAGTTTCATGGGTGTTGATACTTGGCTGCCCCGTATAAGTGAGTGTTGTGGAGGGAAGCCAGTGGGGTCAAGAAATCTAACCATTCACTAAAGATAAGCGTAGCCGGACTTGTCCAAGTGGGGACTCAACAAATATTGTCTTTCATATCCATAAGGTTGTACTTGTTCTTGGTTACAAAATGCTTTGCTTGTTTGAAAATGTTTGGAAACAAACATTTAACATCATCATCAAAATTTCAAATCCTTTAGGAGGAAAATACAATTGACCAAATTCATGTGTTATTTCTTTCCCTTGGGATTTTATCCTTAGAGGTTTCTAAACACTTAGATTTACATCTCAATTTTCCTACTAAAGTTAAACAATAAGTAACCCTTGTCTTGACTTCATCAAATTTCCACATAACATGCTTTGTGGGATTCGAAGAAATTGAGACATTGGACATCTATTTTGGAAACCTAATCAAAGAAGTGTTTGTGGTAAAACAAAATCACTAAGCAAAGATAACAAAATTATCTCACATGTGTTAATTCCTCATGATTTCCAAGAAATTCAAAATCCCGAAACAAAAGTCCTTGAGCCAAAGTTCAAAATTTAGGAGTCACACTCAAAAGGTCATCAAGAAATACATTAGGAAGTGCAATCAAAAGCAACACATCAAAATAAACAAAAAATTCACAAGGTTCTATAGACTCATTCCTTTGAACAATCTAGAAATGTATGCTCAATTTGAACCACTTCTTGGTTGAGAGGTCCTTAGGAGTATTGTATGTTCTTCAATACCGATGTCTAGTAAGCAAGAGTCTTTTTAGATACATTCTAGGATAAAAATCAAACCTTCATCCATCTTTGAACATCAAAACCAAAATCATCTCATCATCAACTCTTCGAAAATCTTGGAAAAATCCTTCATGTTAAACTTTGGGAAAATAATTTGAAATCAATCCAAAATCACCTTGTTTGATTGAATCTGTGTAGATGCATCCTTCTCCACATATTTGATCAAATTATCAAACCTTGTGAATGAATTCATCCCTTGATAACATCCAGCATCTTGGGATTTAGGAGTTCATTATCAAAATCATCTTGTTTGGATAGGAGTGTTTAGATGAATCCTTCTTCTCACACCTAGACAAATTAACATCTTATGAATTATTTAACTCTAGGACAACATCCAACCTCTTAGAGTTCATGAGTTCACCAAAATTTGAATCCAAAAAAAATCAATCCCAAATCAAGTCCTAAAGTTTAACATACCCTTCAATATTTTCTCAAGAGTTCCAATCATCCATCTAACATTTGTATCATTATCACCCTTCGATCCTTAAAAACATCCTAAAAATTTCTCCTTTTGTACCTAAAGATATATAAATCCAAAGAACTAGAGATTCATCTCCCATATTCTTAAAAATTGATCCCTATTTTATGGTGCAGACTAGATCTCAACACAAGAAGAACATGACAGCCAACAAAGAAACACCCGCTTCAAGTGACCTAAGCCAAAAAAACTCTAAAATGAATCCTGTTGAATCAAACAATCCTTTAACTAATTTTCCCTCCTCATCACAAAATCCACAAGAGGAAAGCCAAGAAGAGGATCTTACCTTTGGGATGCCACATGAGGAAATCACCGAAATGGTTCAAAATCCAGAGAATCATAAGATTATCAATATCATGATGAGGCTCAAACCCTCACTATACATGCTTCAATTAGCGAAGCAAGGGGCTAAACTCCCTTCTGATTTCGATGTGAGCACTATTGTGGAAACATATTTTGGGATCACACCCCCAATCTCATCCACAATCCCCATCTCATCTACACGCCCATCCCAAAGTATCACTCAAAATATCCCACAAATTGCATCATCCATTGCTCCAACTCAACCTAGTGTTAACAAGGGAAGTACATTTCTCAAAGCAATACAAACACACCCCCATGTCAATAATCAAGACTTGGATGTAAACACTATATTGGGACAAAACGTACCCCAAAACCCATTACATACATATGTCCCTCTCACTTTCCATGATCCCAATTATCCATCATCATCATCCTTTCGTGCAACACCCCAAACCTCTCTCCCCATAACCTCACAAGGAGAAGGTGACATATTCGGACCAGGGGGCATTTTTGACACTACACCATTTCCTCAAGAGATCACATCCCTCACATTTTCACCACTTCCACCATTACCATCATCATCCACACCACTACTTGGCTTAGGGCTTCCACCTTTACCAAATATCAATCAAAATCAAACCAACATCCCAAACACCAATCAAAGCATCGCGCCAAACTCTCAAAACTTGTCATCGACATCACAACAACAAATGACAACTATCCCAATGACACAAACCACCACCATCACATCATCAATCACCCCCCTAACATCTCAAAACATGATCTCTCAAGGACCAACCACATTGATCGCACTATCCACCACTCAAAACCCAACCATCAACACAACAACACCTCTCACCACCACAATGAATACCATTCCAAATCCACCTCCACCACCACCACCACCAAACTCCAATACATCAAATCAATATAGCATTGCATTACAAGCAGATCAACAAGCTGCTTATCAAAAGGCATTCTTGCAAGTACAAAAACAAAAATCTGCGCAACTAGCTGCTCAACAAGCTGCACAACTAGCTGCTCAACAAGCCGCACAACTAGCTGCTCAGCAAGCCACTCAAGCTGCTCAAGCAGCCCAAGCTGCATTACAATCACAACAAGCTGCTCAAGCCCAAATCTTATTACAACAACAACAAGTTTCACAAGCCTAGGCTAAGCTCAAGCTCAAGCTTAGGCGCACGCCTAATATCAAGCACAACAAGCACAAGCACAAGCACAGTATCTTGCACAAAAACATGCAGCACAACAATGAGCATATCAGAAAACACTAAAGCAATATCAAGAACAATAGGAAGCAACCCAATTAGTAGCTCAACAACAAGCATTGTTAGTACAACAACAAGCTTAGCAACATGCAATCCTAGCACAGTAGCAACAAGACCAATAATAAGCATTTTTGATACAGCAGCAAGTACAAGCATACATGGCTAAGCAGAATGTGCAAATACCACCAATCAACACATCAACCAATCCATCCATCACACCCACAAGTGAACCACCTCAAAAAACTTTCATCTCACCTCCTGACCCACAAAAAGATGTCGTAGCACAAATTAAATTACTCTCACAACAAGCGTTTGACCTTCAATCAGGGAGAACCATGAAAACATCTAGCAACTTGTGTCCTTATCTGTTTGACAGGAGCCTTGTGATGAAACCATTCCTGAAGGGATTTGAGATCCCCAAGTTTGACAAGTATTGTGGGACAAGAAACCCTGAAGATCACATCAGAGAGTTCCAGGTTCATTACATGGAAGTTAAGTATGACGATACCTATCTGATGCGGCTATTTCCTAGGAGTTTGGCTAGCCACACCATGGAATGGTTCTCTCACCTACCTACAGGCATCAATACATTCCAAAAAATCATAAATGCATTCATCAAAAACTATGCATGCAATGTCACCATGGATGTCAGTCTTGAGGAACTATCAACTTTGAAACAAGGTAAGAATGAATCATTCGCTTCATTCCTACAATGATGGCATTCCAAGGCCAAACGGAGCAAATGGGTCATGCCTAACAAACAACAAGTGTGCACTATCATATCTAACCTTAACGGCCTCTTGGAATTCCATCTCAAGGTCCAAGGGATCACCATGTATGACCAGTTAATTTCCAAGGCACTCAACAACAAACGAGCCCATATGACACAACCTAGAGGATCAACTGCATATCCTAAACAACATAATAATCGCCCACCCACCAATTACAATGACAAACCTCGCACATGGGCAAGAAACAAAAATGTTACCAACGATGGTGTTTTTAATGCCAAAGTTGTCATCAGTGCCCCTCAGCAAAACACACTTGCACCACAACAAAAAATTCAAAACCATCATCAAAAAAACCATCACGCAAACACAACAACACATCAAACAAACAATCAAGTGATCAATAACATCAATTATCAAAGGGGACTTCCCTAGCAAAACAAGAATTCCATTAAGCGAAAGTACACCGCTCTTGGGGAACCACTCAAAGTAATCATGAAGAAACTAATAAATGAAAACCTCATCAAGATTCCCACCTACAAGAACTACCAAGAACCAGACGTTAAACCTCCTTGGTATAACGAAAATCATCTTTGTGGCTTCCACAAAATCAAAGGGCACACCACTAACAGCCAACAGGAAACTAGAACCTCAAAATATACATGAATCTGATTCCTAACCATAATAATAAAGGGAACAATAACACTAATAAGGGGAAAGGCACCTTCAAAAATATGAATCGTGTGTATGAAATTGTTGTCACTTCCCTAGATGAACAATGTGCAGTAATCAGTATCAAAGGAGCTCAGGTTGATTGTGGAGTCACCACAAGAGGTGGAAAAGTTACTATCGTAGGATCATCTCAGCCAAACAAAACTTTCATGTCCAATTCAAGATCTGTTCCCAATGGTTACAATATCCTTGATCAGCTAAAAAGAACACCAGCGCAAATCTCCATCATGGAGTTATTAAAAATATCATCCGCCCAAAAGAAAATCCTTGAGGAAGCATTGGCATCATCCACCGTCCTCGCAAATCTTGATGCGAAACAATTCCAAGCTATGGTTGGCAACATCATCACTCCAAACCTCCTTACATTCTCCGATCAGGATTTTCCCGCTCAACCATCTCATAACCGTGCATTCCATTTAGAGATCCTAGAAAAGTAAAGTCAAGCAAGTCTTGGTGGATGGAGGTGCAGGCTTGAATATTTATTCCCTCAAACTCATTAAGTAGTTAAAAATCTCAGAGGATTCCATTGACAAAGGAAAAGGTATTACAATTAAAGCATGTGATGATCAGGAAAGAGTGTCCCAAGGCACAATCAAAATACCTATTCAAGTAGGGCCAACTATCGTGGAAACCACCTGTCAGGTCTTAGGCCGCGACTTGCCTTATAACATTCTCCTAGGACGTCCATGGATCCATGCAATGCAAGTAGTAGCATCAACTTTCCATCAATGTGTCAAATTCACATATGAAGGACAAGAGGTCACCATCCATGGAGATCCTGAACCATTCTTCTACTACAAGAACCTTGAGGCAAAATACTACAAAATACCTCAAGTACCTAAAAGTGATGAAGGCCCATCAACACTGTAAATTGATCCAGCCACTCTTGCTTCCACTTTTGCGATAGAGAAAACCACCACTTCCACCATCCCCACCATCTCTGATATCATAGTCATCATCCAAGATAATGGTTATGGAAATTACATGATTCCCAAAAATTATTTTATGGTAGGAGAGTTACCACAATCTCCCAAATCATGAGGACGTCTGCAATCAAATGAAGCCTCCACATCTCAAAAATCTCCTAAAGAATATCCCAACTTCAAAAGTTGGGGAGATCTCGACCAAGAAGTCATAGAAGAGGACCCATCTCATATCCTATACCAAGATAATAGACCAACAACCAATCTACCAATGGATGACAGAAGCAAAGGTTTGCAAATGATGCTCACAATGGGCTATGACAGAAACCAGAGACTTGGGAAAAATGACAATGGGCTTATAATACCTATCATTCTAGAGATGCGAATGAGAAATATTGGCCTTGGATGTACCCCTCCAAGTATAACCATAAGTGGCTGAAGTCCTCCAGTTAGAAAGGTCAATAATCCTCCTCAGCTATCTACAGTCGAACTTCGCTTACCTGTATCTACAGGTCGAGTCATAGACAACTTCACATTTGACATAACTGACGTTTGTAGTAGTAGTGATGATAAGGATCCCATAACCAACCTACCTATGCTCTTTGAGGATACCACCCTTCTCATGATTAGCACCTTATCCTTTGAGTCAGACCATCAAAATAATGAAATCCGCCTAGTTTACCCCCAACTCATCAATTATGACCAACGAGGACCACCAATTCTTGACACATTCGAAAATGATGAGGCGCTCTCAGAATTCATGGGACTACGGGATAATATTTTGTGTGGGGATCACAAAGAAGGATTCATCATTGAGTTAGATACACACGCCTATTATGGGGAAATGATTGAATCCCTAAGTCACAAAAGTGAGAAATTAAGAATAATATCTAAGTCCTTGAGTGAAAACCACACTGTGGCACTCTCCAACATGAAAAAAGTAAAAATAAAGGATGCATCCAATGGTGAAAAATTCTCTGAGGCACCTAAGGATGGGGGATTCAATCTTCCTTTTAGATCTCTCCATCAGGAAAAATTAGCGGTCCTACCAGAAATGTGCAATCCAGTTAATCTAGGAACAGAGGAGACCAAGCATATCACATTCTATGCAGAATCATTATTGTCAGAAGAACAAGAACTCCTAGAAGCCTTCTTGAGAGAGAGACAGTTAAACTTTGCATGGAGCTATGCAGACATGCTAGGGCTCGATCTAGAAATTGTAGTTCATCACCTATCAGTATACTCTAAAGCAAAGCCCGTTAGACAAAAGCTCAAGAAAATGCACCCTCAGATCACCCTACTAGTCAAAATGGAACTAAAGAAGCTATTGGATGCAAGATTTATTTGACCAATAGACTATCCAAAATGGGTGTCAAACCTGGTTCTTGTCTCAAAACCCGATGGGGGCATCAAAATCTGCACAAATTTCAGGGACTTAAACAAAGCATGTCCAAAAGACAATTTCTCGTTGCCCAACATTGACATGATCGTAGATATGACGGTAGGATAGGAAATGCTTTCCTTGATGGACAATTTCTCGGGATAAAACCAGATAATGTTTGCTAAAGAATACCAACACAAAACGGCCTTCACTTGTCCATGGGGGACTTAGTGTTGGAATATGATGCCATTCGGCTTGAAGAATGTAGGAGCAACATACTAAAGAGCCATGACGTTAATATTCCATGACATGATCCATTAAACTATTGAAGATTATGTCGATGACATACTAACCAAATCTAGAAAGAGGAAGGATCACATAGCAACCTTAAGTGTCATTTTTGATAGGCTGGAGGAATACAAGGTCTGATTAAATCCAAAGAATTGTCTCTTTGATGTACAATCAGGAAAGTTGCTAGGATACATAGTATCAATGAGAGGTATTGAGGTAGACCCTGCTATGGTAAAAGCAATCCTTGAGATGGAGGCACCCAAAACATTGAAATAATTAAGAGGTCTCCAAGGTAGGCTTCAGTCCATTCGAAGGTTCATAGCACAACTGGTAGATAAACAGAATCCATACTCTCACCTACTTCACAAGGGAGTAGCGTACAAGTGGGATAACAAGCATGAAGAAGCCTTCAATAAGATCAAAGAATATCTACTTACACCACCAGTCCTAATGCCACCAATCCCAAGAAATCCATTAATTCTCTATGTGTCAACAACAATAGCAGCCCTTGGAGCTCTCCTAGCTCAACACCATGAAAACTGGACAAAAGGGCCATATATTATATCAGTAGGACAATGGTCAGTCATGAGTTAAACTACTCATTCATCAAAAAAAGCATGTTTAGTAGTAGTGTTTGCTTCACAGAAATTTAAACATTACATGTCGGTGCACAGAGTCAAACTCATTGCCAAAATTGACCCTCTCAAGTACTTACTATGAAAGGAAATGCTCATTGGAAGAATGGTTAAATGGGTCATGATACTATTAGAGTATGACATTGAATACGTGGAGTGGAAAGCAATTAAAGGCCAAGTCATCACAGATCAACTTGTAGAAGCACCAATCTATTTAGAGAATCCTCTCATCTCAGAGTTTCCAGACGAATCCATCTTCAATCTCAACATAGCCAACCACTGGAAACTTTACTTTGATGGCTCATACACGCAACATGGATCAGGAGTCGGTGTCTTCTTTATCACCCCACATGGGGACTGCATACCAAGATCATAAAAATTGGCATTCCCCTACACCAACAACATTGTAGAATATGAAGCTTTAACCATAGGTCTTAGAATAGCAATTCAATGGCACATAATGGCCCTCAAAGTATACGAAGACTCTCAATTGATAATAAACCAAGTGAACGATGAGTACCAGACTAAAGATGAAAAGCTCACTCCATACAAGAAACTAGTGGAGACTCTCAAGGAATCCTTTATCGAGATCACATTTGAGAAGATAACCAGAGCCAACAACAAAGTTGCAGACGCCATGGCAATGATTGGATCCCTACTAGACATCTGTCACAATGTCCCAAAATATGAATTATTGGTAGAACAGCTTCTCGTACCCGCATTCAAGGTACCAAATTTAGAATTTGTGTGTGAAATCGTTGGTCCCAGTGATCCTTGGTACCATGACATTTTTACCTACCTGCGAATAGGGGTCCTACCTGCTGACTTACCTTCAACCTTAAAATGAACCTTTCTCAAAAAGGCATCCTGATTTGTCATCCTAGGAGATACCCTATATTGTAAGAGCATAGAAGGAACCTTATTACATTGTTTAAACACTGAGGAGACATTGACCATTTCAACTGAGGTGTATAACAACATCTATGGCTCACACTCGAGTGGAATGACCCTAGCCAAGAAATTGCTGAGGATGGGGTATTATTGGCCTACAATGGAAAGAGAGGCACATAACTATGTCAAAAGGTTCCTACAATGTCAGCAGCATGGGGACCTCATCCATGCTCCAGCTCAAGAACTTTATCCCATCATCACACCATGGCCCTTTTCGCAATGGGGACTTGATCTCATTGGAAAAATCACTCCCACTTCATCTAATGGCCACAAGTTCATCATAACCACAACTGAGTATTTTACCAAGTGGGTGGAAGCCATACCCATGACATAGTTAACCAGGAAATAGATATACAAGTTCATCTTGAACTATCTCATTTGTTGTTATGGTGTCTCACAAGCCATTATCTCAAATAATGGTACACCATTTAAGAATCAGGATGTCCATGACTTGTGTGAAAAATTCAAAATCCAACATCGCTTCTCCAATCCATACTATCCCTAGGGTAATGGCCAAGCAGAAGCTACAAATAAAACCATTTTAAAGATCCTCAAGAAAATAGTTAATGACGCAGGTTGTGACTAACATCTGCAGCTCAATCCCACCCTCTAGGCCTACCGAACCAGCATCCGCACACCCACCGGTGCCACCCTTTTCTCCTTGGTCTATGGATCAGAAGCAGTACTCCCCATTGAGATTGAGCTCCCATTATTAAGAATATCACTGCAAAACCTCATCACGGATGAAGAGTACCGAGTATCAAGACTAAATGAGTTGGAACTACTGGATGAGCAGCGTATAGATGCTTTAAATCATTTGCAAGTCTATCAAAACAAACTCAAGAGGAGCTATGACAAGAAAAATAGAAGCAGGACTTTCCAAGTCAAAGAACTAGTAGTAAAGGAGAATCAGAAGAACATACCAAATCCAAATAGTAAAGGAAAATTTGAACCCAATTGGTTGGGACCATTTGTTATTACAGCAAGTTATAAGTCAAGGGCATATCAGTTATCAACACCCGAAGGGGAACCTCTGCAGGAGCCCATGAATAGCTCCCGTCTCAAAAAGTTTATGCCTAATCTTTCAAGGTATCAAACCCAAAAAAAAAAAATAGAAAATGTCCTGAAAAAATGGTTACCTTGGTGAAAACTTGGAAAACAGGCATCTTGGTGACAACAAAAAAATCAAAAAAGCAACAAAATCAAAAAAAATCAAAAAGGATAAAAAAATAGTAAAGAGAAAAATTGTCCTCTAGTGAAAACTACTTCGGTGGCACTTTGGACAAGTACCTTGGTGAAAACTTGGCAAACAAGCGCATTGTCTAAATAAGCACTTTCCATCCACCAGGATCTTTACGGCTTGTTCTGCATCATCGTCCATTATGTTTCCATCATCCATTGCATCCAGATCTCCATCCATCACTCATCCACCTGCATCCACACCATAGCTTGGTCCTGTGTTTGTATCATGATCCCTCCTAGTACTACTCGGCCCATCCTCAAGGTTAGTTTGTCCTGCCTTTATTGGAGTAGTCTATTGCATCATGTTGGGGGCATGTTCTCATCAAATCAAATTCTTGTATATTCTTGAAGTCCTAAAATCAGAAAATCCAAAAACATCATAAAATCAGAAAATCCAAAAACATCAAAAAATTGCAAAATCCAAAAACATTCAAAACATATCAAAATCCCAAAAATAGGTTAAAAAGTCAGTCAAAAAAGTCAAAAACAGAGTCGTCTTGTTGAACTACAGGTCTCTAAGCCTTGAACGTAGGCAAGGTTCATCTTTGATCATCCCCCAAGATACTTAGGTCAATCCTTTAGGAGTCTATCATAATAAACTGACATTTCATCATGTATATATTCATCTGTAAATCGGTCAAGTCGTCAGTCGAACTACATGGTCTCTACGTGTATAACATAGGCAAGGCTAATCTATTGATCAGCCCCTAGGATAGGTCCTTAGGTTAGTCTCTTGGTCAAAATCTCAAAAAAACCCAAAACATTTGAAAATCAAAAAACAAAACATTCATAAAATCTCAAAAAAATACCAAAAATAGCCTCAAAATATTTCAAAACATCAAAAACATCCAAATATTTGAAAAATTCCATCCATCTCATCTCGCTTTCACCTGCAATAACATCACTCATAATAAACAATTATCACCCTCAACCTTTGGTGAAACAATCAAAAACAAGTCTAGCAGGAGAAAAGTAAAAAACCCAAGCATCAAAATCTCAAGCCTAAGTCAGTCAGTAAACAAGTTGATCAACTTTTTATATCAATAGCTTATCAGTCTTAAACCAATCTCATCATTGTCTGATAAAATCATGTCCTAGGATGAATCTTTCCTATAATGGGCACTTTTTTATCAAACCAAGCACTTTGGATAAACAAAATGACGTGCCTCCCTCCACTAGTATGTCCTAGGATATATCATTCCAACAATGGACATCATCTATTGGCAATAAGTTTTAGTTCTTATCCTTCAAAAACATAGTTTCCTTTGGCTAGTAGTATGAAGAACATTAGCTTGTTTGTTTATGTGATTTTATCTTATTTATCTTAATGTGCTCATTCCAAGGACCTCTCGATGATATCCGAACAAAGGATTTAGAGAGATAGGAATGGGGCAATGATCATTATCTTTTGTCTATTGTGCTTGTTGGATATTCTTGTAAAATAACCTTAGCGAATACTTGCTTTATTTAGGTGTGTACGAAGGGTGTTTTAGATATTTTGTTGACAACATAAGAAGGTTTACCTTCCTATGTTTTGGTCTAAGATGTTTGAAGTACCTAAAGTGCATCCTAGTAAGGTTTATGTATGTCAGGTGTGAACAAGGATACTCCTATCTAGTTGTTGATTCAAAGTCCATCACACTAAATACAACATCATCCTAGTTCTTAATACTTTGATGCATTGTATTTATGTGTATTATCAAACATAAGTAAATTGGCCCTTTGAAAATCCCAACTCCTCGGCAAGTAGTCATCATCATTTTCATATTCATTCTCTTATGTCTTGTTGGAATGTCTTCTTTTCTTTCATCCCTTCTTGCTCTTCATGCTAACAAGGTACTATGACAGTTAATCATCATCATCATCAATCTTGCATCCACAAATCGTTAGCATATTGCATAACATATCATATAGGAAACATATGCATTGCATCTCCATCATCATATAAATGTGTTATTATAAGCACTTTTCATAAATAAGCACATCCATTTTTCATCACATTACATCCATTTTTTCATCACATTGCATTCATCACATAAACCATAGCATAACATTCATTTGCATAATCATTTCATATTACCATCTACTGCATAATCAAACATAATAGGTACATGAGCATTATAGATAATACATCGCATTATAAGCATACATATTCACATCACATGAACATCATAAAGTCATCTCTCACATTACATTCATTTTTCATAACATAAAGCATCATCATACTACTTTGCATTAACATATATTTCATATATTACATTACATCACAATAAATACATCACATACATCTCACAATCATCTAACATGTTTAGGATAATATATATTTGTTATTCTCAGCATCTTAAAAACATCTCATTTACATCATCAAGGCATATCATATAGAACATCTCATAAATAACCACATCGCAATCATTTTTACATTTCATTTTACAAATCATTCCATATCATCATAAGCATTCAGTGCACAATTAAAATAGGAACATAAACATTATAAAATTCATTACATTGAAAGCATACATCCATCCATAATTATAAAAGCATTTATAATCATGACTCAAAAATAATTTTGCATATACATCATAAATCATCTCCATACCATTTTGCATATCACATCATAAACATCATCACAACATAAACATCATCACAAGCGCATATCATACATGAAAAATCATGTACATCCACACATTCATAACCACATAACACGATCACTGCATCATCATCACCATCATAACGAAAAAAGGAATTGAAAAAGAAATCATTGCACAAATCATCACATTTGCATCAACATACATAAATCATCATATAGATTACATCATCATAAAAACATACATATCATCCATCCATATCACATATCATATAAATCCATTTGCATATCATATGTCATTTATTAGAAGCATAATATAGATCTATTAGTCGCATAACCATCACATAATGCATACACCATCAAAAAGAAATTCATCCATATATACATCGCATAACACCATAACATTATGGCATAGCATATAGAAATATAACCATCCATAAATGCATAATAAATGATACACATCACATCATATCAACATCATCATCTCATATATATATCATTGGGCAACTGTCATAGTACAAAATAATCGGATCACTGTACATGTGTATGTCAATCAGTACAAAAAGGCCCAACGGGCTATCAAAAATGAGCCCATATGGCACAAAAGAATGATATCTCAATCAAAAGGGGGTCTAACCCTCCTATCTGTGTTACATCCCACCCTAGTGACTTATATACACTCTTAGTTTTGCTTGCTTTAAGAATGTTGAATGTTGCAATTGTTGTGTATTTATGCATAAATGATGAAATCTTATGATTTTGCTATGGAAATGCAATGGAATATGTACGATGTTTATTCCTAGATGTTCATACTATGGTGAACTTAGAAAGGAATTTTATATCTTGCAATGATTAAGCAGATTGAAATATGTTTAGATCATTAATGATATGATAGTCTAATCCATTTTCATTTGTTGGAATTAGATACAGGATAGCGTTCCGCAATGCCCGGGAGCAGGGAAGTATCATCTGAGTAGAGAGGTAATGTTGTATGTACCCTGGAATTGCCATCTGAGCTAAGGTTGGTCTCTGGATCTAGTTAACCCTAGAAGTGAGTATTCTGCATCCTGTTGTTGTAGGTTGTCGAGTGAACCTTGAGTGGTTTGTCATCGGTGCTATTAGGGTTAAGAAACCGGTTCTTTTATCTCTTTGGTCGTTGACGTGATTAACTTGGGTTTGTGTTCAGTAATCGTACCATTAGGAGTAACCTTGCTTAGTAAAGCTTATGAATATTTATAATAATAAAAAAATATTATTATTATTAATATTTGTTTTGCCAATGAGACTAAATAATGTTATATTGAATATAAAGAGAATTTATTTTATTAATAAATATGTTTTTTAATTATAAATAAGAATAATAAATTTTACCATCTTGTGTTCAACGAAATTACATTTAAATTAACTTATTTATGTATTGTGGATATCATATTTTTTTGAGATAAGTTTTAGCCTCATGGAACAACGTGGTTAAATCTGGTATGTGACCACCCGAGAAAATTGGTTCTGGAGGAGCGACGTGGGTGGTATGGAATCGCGTTTCCTGTATTTGATATTTTTGAATTTGGTTATGATTCGGGAAAAACATTCGTGGTTTTGCTTTCCTTGTGATCTTGGAGTCCCGAAAAAGGCGTATAGGAAAGGCGTTGAGGGAAGAATGCGAGAAGTAGTTCCAATAACTACCTAGAACGTCCATACGGGAAAAGGAAAAAAAAATGTATCTTTTGTAAAAGGTTTTGGGCTTGGTTTTTGGAAAAAAGAAGGGGGGATACGGGACAGAAAAAGAGAGGGGAGGAAGGGTTTACGGGGGAAGAACTTATCTTCTGGTAAACAGACGGATTAGAAGAAGCACGAGAATCCATAAAAGGAGAAGTCATTTGGAGTAGAGGAGGTAACAGCTGAAGGAGCTCACTGGAGATAGTTTATGTTGAGTTCGTGGTTGACTGTAACAGCTGGAGGAGTTCACTTGTGTTAGTTCTATTGAGCTCGTTGTTGACTAAGACACCAATAACAGGCATGTAGAATACCTACCTTCTATTCTTTTAAAATGAGACATGAATTATATGTCATGCTAAGAGCAAATGAGAATACTCGCAAGAAGGTTATAGTTGAGCATTGATATGATAGTGTGTTAAATACTCCTCATTCCGTCTGAGTTTAGAAAGTGAAATCTGTAGTATAGAAGGCGGAACTTCTTACTTCTCACTTAGTCTTTAAATCGTGGTCATTGTGTAAGAATCTTAGCTGAAACAACTCTTTATTGAAGTATTTAATTTAAGAGGAAGTAGAAATTTTGAATAAGCTGTGCACAGATAATGTTGCTAATATGAGAGAATAACTGTTAGTAATACTATGTTAATACCATATGAATATTGAAGTTCAAATGACAAACTTTTGCTTAGAACAGAAAGAAAGTATTGCTTTAAACCTCTGTTGTTGTTCAATAGGGATAGTAATACAGAGAGCAAAATATCTGTGTGAAACAAAATAGCGAATTAACTGGTGGGATTTTATACGCTGATAATGAAACAGCATCACCATTGTAACCTATGTCAACTTAACGGTAGGTGACCAGTGAATAAAGATTTTGTTTAAAAGAAACTAAAGAGTTTAATCCTTCAGTAGCTGAGTTTCTGAAGAGTTAGATGGGATATGTTTACAGACCTTAAAGTCTGAAGTTCCCTAATTTTAGCGCTCAATGACTTGTTGATTTCTGTCTTTATATCCTTAAAATAAAGCTTAGTACTAATTCTAAACTGAATAGGATGACAATTGGTCATATGGGTAAGCAAACTTTGCGGTAACCCTAGCACTAGATTTGCTTGACACATGTGGCAGTTAGCCAAGAAGTGTGATTGAGAGATAGATAGGTCATAAATTTTATGCCCTAGGACAGGTGTCCAGATTTGAGAAAGTCACGGGGAAGTGATCTCTTGAAGCCCTAGTTTAAGTAAGCTTGTCCAAGTCGAGCAGGGTGGGTGAGTAGCACAGTAGTGCAAATAATATGGCCATAGTAGGGCAGATGCCGCTGACTGCCCTAACACTCACATGTAACTCAGATATCTAGCTAGCCAGAAATGTCAGCTTAGTAGGAAGGAATCCTTAGTAGTCAGGCATGCCAGTTAGATAGGGTTCAACCACCAGAGCTCAGATGGCTGTTAGAGGGTTAGTCCAACATCACCTTTCGCAAGAAGGGCAGGGCCCCCTTCCAGTAGGAAGGTGTGCACGGGGGACTGAATAAGTCCGTGGTTGGAGGTAAAAGCACTCATATGATGCTTCCCTCAATTTTTCAGTTGGCAAGCCGAGTCTTGGAAGGCGCTAAATAGATGAGGACTTCTTAACCCTTCTCTTGTACTTGCTTTGTTCTTATTTTGAAATGTTAACAGATCTTTCATATTATTCTGTAATGTAAACTTGATTACTTTATCATGGAAATTGTTGTACTGTAATGTAAATAAAAAAAAATGCTCTTAATGATGCATAGATGATTATTGTTTATTGTACTTTGATTTAAGTTCTAACAATCTGGTACCCTTGCCTCTGTCACCATGACCCTCTGCTGGTCTGTGGTCGGTCTACTGTGAGTAATATGGGAACTTACTATGGGTACGGCCTGATGATAGAGCAAATGATAATACTTTTCCTCTCAAATAACCTCCCTGTAAGAACGAAGAGGCATTGTCCTCTGAGAGGAGGAGGCCACCATGCTCTCTATTTGTTGTCTCTGACCCATCTCTGCAGCCGATTGTAGCTCTATGGAATTTCTTTGCAAAATGGCCTGGTCTGTCTCGGCCCTGGCCTGATCCCTCTCCACTGTCAAATTTTGAATCTGAGCCTACAGTTGTGCAATGGCTGGCTGTGCTCGAGGGGGCTGCACATGAGGCTGATAGTCACCCTCAACTCGTGGTGGTGCATCTACCTGATCTTGCTGCCTGGTTGTCCCTTGGTCTTGATCCTGCATATGAACATCTTCCTGGACCGACTGAATTTGGAACCCTAACTGACTGATCCTGCCGCTCACCCTCTCTTCATCCTCGTCCTCCCCCTCTTCGCCTTGATCTTCGTCGAGCAGAGGGTGCACCTGGAACTTTCAATCATAGGGGTGGCTGAAACCAATCTCTATAGGCCTATGTCACACCTGGATTTGTGGGTCCCTGATCATATACCCACGGTCAGGCCACCAACTATCTAAAGTTGTCTACCACCTCAGAGGCAAGAACATATCACCCCTTAGCACCCTACAATACCGTGCAAGCAAATATAGCCACGTAGTCATCATCTGGCCAGTCCTATGGCTCACCAAACTGATGCTGGACTCGCCCTGGTAGGTATCTCTTGACCATCGTATGTTCCCACCCCTACATAAAGCAGTCCTGGCAAGCAAAGAATAATTGTTGTGCATCGTCAACCCATCTGGGGCAACCAAGGTAAGGGCACCAGGTGAAGACCTCCATATCATCCAGGACCCTCCTCTAATAAGGAATCTTGTGCTCACCCGTGTGTGTAAAAGACACACCATCTTTGTAGTGCCACACTAGGGGATCATCAGGCCCCATCGGCACTGCAGTGACTCGCGGCTGAAGAATAGATATGTGCTCCCATGCCCACACATGAAGAAGCGTGGCACCTACTCCAAGTGCTATGTCGTCGAGGTAGATATACTTGTGTAAATCCCTGTAGAGGGAGGCTAAAAGAATAGGGCCCCAAGCAAAACTAGTAGGCCTATCACGCATCACCATCCACTCCCAGCAGAGCCCCCAGCTAGGACTGAAATACTGGCCTTGCCGATTCGGGGGAATGAGACCTGAAATGATCGCTGCAACCACCAAGCAGGAGGGTGAAGTCAGGGCCCTGTGACGCTCTAGCTCTATCTGACCCTCACAGTATATAATGTCCTTTGTAGCAAGGAATGTGTGACAAGCATCTTGTCTAGCATCCATATCATGAATAACATGTCACCCATGTATCGATAGTCTGAGGATATGCCACATGTCCTCCAAGGTGATGGTGGCCTCACCAATAGGAAGGTGGAAGGATGAGGTCTCACTGTGCCATCTCTTGGCAAGCACTGACATCATCCCAAGGTGGGTCCACATGGGTGTTGCATAAGCAATATACCATAGTCCCATATCTCGCAACCGATCCTACTCCTTGTCGCTCAGATCTCACAAGTAACCGAAAATCTCCTGCGATCTATGCTCCCGAGAATAGAGCTCCCTCGCCACATCCTACATCAAGAAAGGTCACCATGTTAAAACCTTTGAGAAATTTTATTTCGAGCATCCAAAAAGCTAGCCTAGCATCACTATCTATGAAGGCGTCATAGTCTAAAATTTGCAAACTACGACGCTGGTGTTGTCAAAGTCTTAAAATGCACCGCCACGGTGCACTTTTCTAAAAGCGGCGTAGTTTGGCAGAAACCCTAGTCTAAAAGTCTGCCACTGCAACAGACTTTGAAATGCCCCCGCTGGAGGTAGCATATGTGTTAGAGTTTGAAGTTTGTTTCCAAAATCCAAACTCCATCACGGCGGTGCATTCTATGGTGGTGGGTCAGTTAGAACCACCAATTGGTGTAGTTTGAATTTTGAGCGGCACCATATATCACCGCTGCAGAGAAGCTAAGTTTAAAAGCATCAAATAAAGCATGAAAAACGAAAAATGAAGCTCAAGTAAGGATCACTTACCAGTGCCCCAATGCCAAGAAGTTGTCGGTATGTCCAGACTCGATCAAAAATGTGCATTGGAAGCTCTCGTCATGCCATCTCGTCAAAGTATCAAAGCTCAAATCGCAAAATCACTAAAAGGCTGTGTGAAAATGAATCAAAAGTGACCCCTTAGAGCCTTTTTAAGCCTAAAAATTAGGATTTTTGACCATGTTTGGCTATCTTGCTAGGGTTTTGAACTCTTGAACCTGTTTTTGTCTGGTTGAGGCCTGTTTTACATCGTTTTATTGCATTTAGACACATTTTTGGCCTCCTAGAGCCTTTCTAGACTTGTCAAGCGCCTTGTCCTCTTTTTTTGCAAGATCTCCCAAAAATCAAAATTTTTGTCCAATCTCTCGAGGGGGCAGTATATTAGCATGTTTTCTCTCACTGGGGAAGCAATGGGGCAAAATTCTGAAAAACAAATTTTTTTTGGCTTTGATCGAGATCATTTATTCTTTGAATCAACACAAGAAGTGTGTTGCTTCAAAGAGGGGCAAAATGTAGACGCGTAAAATGTACTAATTGACATTGGACATCTGATCCTGACCACTAACATCGCTTCATCTTAATCATCCTTCGGTCTAACCATTTAATCAAATGCCTTTATTTGATTAAATTCATCAATATTGCTCTCTTAATTAAATAAATCAGTTATCTAATTAAGTCATCCTTTCTCGGTAATTGAATCAATCAGTCTGATCTAATTATCCCTATTTAATTAAATAATTAATTTTATTTGATTAAATCTCTAAAGTTCATCCATTAAATTGAATAAATTAAAACCTTATTTAATTTAATCTGCCTTCATCCCCTTAGTTAAATAAATCAAAACCCTTTATTTAATTAAATATTTAAATCATATTCTTCTCATATTTGATTTAAATCAATCCATAAATTTAAGTCAAATAGGTCACATCATTTAATCCTTTATTAAATTAATTAACCTTGATTAATTTAAATCTCTCATCATGTCACATCCTCCATCTTTTTCCACTTGCACATGAAAATAAAGTTATTTGATTTATTAAATCTCTATTTATCTTCGACATGGCATAAAGGAGGAATATTCTTCAAGTTTGAAATTCAAATCTAAGTTGACTTTTTCCTTCCAACAAGGAATTCACTCCCTCTTACAAGTCCTTTTGCATTGAGCCAAGTGGCCATTACTCCATTTGACTCTCCCTCCACCTTGTCATTAATACAATTTCAAAATTCAAATATTGGCATTTATTGGCACATTCATCAAAACTTGCACATCCTTGGCCCATTCACATTTGGACAAGTGGCACCTTGCCATTGAATGAAAGATAGTCCCACATTGCTCTATTTTTGGAATTCTTTCAACTTGACATTCTATAAATAAGAGGCTTCATTCCTCATTTGATCATCCACAACTTGAGTAAACTTACTATACTCAAATCTTTAGCAATCTTCATCCATACTTTTGAGTTATAGCTAGGTTATGTAGTTTTTTATCTTGGAGCATTCATTACTCTTCATCAAAGTGGATCAACTTTCATCACCAAATCACCATTACACCATTGAAGTTGGGAAAGGGCCAATTTTCACATCAAATTGGCACCAATTCCCTCAAAAGATTAAGACTTTTCTTTGCTTTAGAATAGGATTTGATATGTTTTAAGTTTTGTTGTGTTCTTCATTTCATTTCCTCTCTATTTTGCAATTTAAATGAATTTCTTAAGGAATCATGTTACTAACCTAGCATTTGATTTAACATATTGATTGCTTCTTGTGCTCTTGCAGGTATAGGATCATGGTTCACACTATGCATGCACAAGATTTACATTAATGATTGCTATAAACCTATAAGATAGCCACAAAGATGCATTAATCTATATCTAAGAGATATAGTGAAAGTTGAACTGCAAAAGCTTTTAGATGTAGGTTTCATATACCCTATTTCAAATAGTGAATGGGTTTCACCATTGGTAATAGTTCCCAAGAAAGGTGGGAAATGGAGAGTCTGTGTTGATTACAGGAAATTAATGTTGTCACAAGGAAAGATCACTTTCCAGTGCCATTTATTGACCAAGTTCTTGATTCTTTGGTAGGAAAGAAATATTTTTCATTTTTTGATGGTTTCAGTGGTTATAACCAAATCAATATTGCACCAGAAGATCAAGATAAGACAACATTTACCTGCCCCTGGGGAACCTATGCATATTTTGTCTTACCTTTTGGTTTGTGCAATGTTCTAGCTACCTTTCAAAGAGCAGTACTCAACATATTTTTTGATTTTACACATAACTACAAGGAGATATACATGGACGATTTCACCACTTATGATGAAAGTTATGAAGAAGCTCTTAGTAATCTGGAGAAAGTGTTAAAAATATGTAAGGAACACAATATATCACTCAGGAATGAGAAGTGTTTCATGATGATGACACAAGGAATTGTGTTAGGACATTTTATATCTAGTGAAGGAATACAGTTTGACCCAAAGAAGATTGAAATTATATCTACCCTACCTGTACCACATAATCAAAATGATGTACGAAGCTTCCTTGGACATGCAAGTTATTCTAGGTGATTCATCCAAGATTTCAGCAAAATTGTTGCACCTTTGTTTATTTTATTGACAAAGGACAGTGAGTTTGATTGGACTGAAGGCTGTTTGAGTTCATTTGATAAATTAAAGGAAACTTTGGACATTGTCATTTTACATACACACTGATGCATTAGACCTTGCCATTGGAGTAGTCCTAGGGCAGAAAGAAGGGAATAAGGAATATGCAATATATTATATTAGCAAAAATCTTCGAGTAGAGTTAAACTATACTGTGATAGAAAAAGAAATGCTTGTAGTTGTCTATGACATTAACAAGTTTAGACACTATATAACTGGCTATCAAGTGTTCATACATAGATATCATACAACAATTAGATACTTTATGAATAAACCAATAGTAGGTAGAAGAATTGTAAGGTGGTTATTGTTGTTGCAAGAATTTGACATAACAATAGTTGACAAGCTCGGAAAGGCTATTGTGGTTGTTGATTTTCTATCTAGATTGCCTACCCAATCAACATAAGGAGTAGTTCATGATTCTTTTCCTGTTGAGCATCCATTTGCTCTAAATGTACACACTCCATGGTTTACTGACATAGCTAACTATTTGGTGACAGGGCATATTCCAGGCTACTTTTCTCCAAGAGAGAAAAGATAGTTGGTTCACATATGCTTCCCTTATTCTTGTATTTCTTAATTTTTATTTTACACTGGCCTAGATAACATTATGAGAATATGTATTAGGGAGGATGAAGTGTTTGATATATTGAAAGCATGCCATGATGAACCCTGTGGTGGACATTTTGTATCCAACAAGACAACCTTTAAGATTTTGACAATAGGATATTACTGGCCAACCCTACATAAAGACTTTGTTAACTATACTAGAAGTTGTGACTAATGCCAGAGAATGGGAAGACCCACATGAAGTGATGAAATGCCTTTACAGCCCCAATTGACACTAGCTCCTCTTGATAAATGGGGGCTGAATTTTATTGGACCTATCTCTCTCGGTTCAAATAACAAGGAATACATATTGGAGTGCACTGACTACTTAACCAAATGGGTAGAGGTAAAAGCATTGCAGTTTGCCAGAGATGGCAATGTAGCAAAATTATTAAATGAGGAGATCTTCACTAGGTATGGTGCACCTAAAGAGATAGTGATTGATCAAGGACCATAATTCACATCAGACCTGATTTCCAAATTAGTGGAAGAGTATCAGATTAAGCACAAGAAATCTACCCCATATCATCCTCATGCTAATAGTCAAGTAGAGGTCACCAACAATAAGATTGAAAATATATTGACAAAAACATTGTAGCTTCATAGGAGAGATTGGGTATCTAGATTATCAAAATTTGTTTGAGCATATAGAACCACATGGAAGACAACTACAAGCTTTATCCCTTATGAACTGGTTTATGGAAAAACAACAGTATTGCCTATTCAGGACAACAGTAGAGTTGGGAATGGATATAACAGAGGAATATAAAGAAAGGTTACATTCTTTGAATGGGTTGGATGAGATACACATGGAAGTAGTCCATTATACAGAGGTTATGCAGCAGTAGCGAATGAAATGGCATGATCAGTACATAAAGATAAAAGAATTCATCGAAGGAGATTGGGCTCTACTATATGACTCAAGGTATAAAGATTTCAAGGGAAAATTCCAGTCTAGGTGGTTGGGCCCTTAAGAAATTAGAAAGAAAAGGAGTAGTACAATTGCATACCATTGATGTAGCCTGATTCTCACTTCTTGTTAATGGTCACAATTTTAAGTTATATAACAAACCAATGTAGCATGATGACTTCATCTTTTCACTGATCCAACAATATGGTGCTCTTAATGAACCTAAAACAAAAACTGATTCACAAAGTCCTACATCAGTACTAAGGGACATACCAAGCATGTCTGGTGATCCAAAGGATGAGTTACACAACTCAACCCCTAAAATCACCCAGGCATAATTTCCCATGTTTTAAACAATGTGCACACACAACACATTCTCCATGATGAACATACTCTACTCTAGAGGGAACTATTATCTAGTCATTCAACATTTATCAGGACTTGTTTAAAAAGTTCATTTTTCAAATATAGATGGGCCATGTGCTTGAAGTACTAGCAACAACACTTGTTGTACCTAAACCTACACTACCTTAACAAAATTGAATTGTTTTCTCGCGCATTCCACTCATATCACATGCCCCACTCATTTCCCAATAACACGCCCATAGCCAATCCCAATCAAATCACCACTGCCAAATTTTCATCCACTCTCATGCATTTGATGTCAATCAAATCAATTGCACACTAAAGTACATGTTTATCTGGTTCCAACTTGTTATGCACGATAATTGCCATTACGCACGTATGGCAGGTAACTTCTCATAATTAAACTAGTTTTCTTTTTGTATTCATTATTATTCTTGATTTAAGTTATGCATGCAAAAAATATTTCACCAGTACTTTCCATTATTTTCTCATAACCCCTTTTAAGTCATGCATGAAGTGAGGTCACTTCAATTAAAGTTGGGGGAAAGGGTATTATAGTCATGTTGTTTCTTGATTTTTGCCACCTAAGTTTGTTAGATATCATTTTATTCCATCCTTTTAAAACTCCTAAACATAAAATACCTCTTTGTTAATCTCAATAATGTGATTTTTTCCCTAAAATAAGCTAGGTTTACACTTGATTGAGTTAAAGGAAAAAGGGATTGTGAGTTGCAGTATTGAGTATAAGGGACGGTAATTGAAGGAGCAGTGAATTGGAGGGTTTAAAAAGGTTTTAGAGTCGAGTTTTGAGTAGAATTTGAATTCTACAAGGTTGCAGAACAATAGGACAATTGGAGGAGATGTTATATGCAGAGAACCATCTCCGCATAAAGAAATATTAGATGATTTGATGGTTTTACCTCTCTTTACCAAAGTAGGATGGTTGGAATATTTCTTGAAGTTGACAAAGTATGATAATGAAATAGCAATAGATTTTGCAACAACACTAAAATATGATGAAGCAACAGTGAGAGGGTTGGTAGTAGATGCCTCTAAAATGGCAATTGCTCAAGTCACAGGATTACCTTGGACAGGGTCTAAATACCTAGCTTGTGCAGATGCAGTGGCGGCAAGGGAGGAGTTCTATGAGTGAGGAGAAATTCTGGACTCCACATCACAAGGTACAAAGTGGCTTTCCCTTCCATTCTTTTGGGGAAAATGTGCTAGTTATATTATTAAATATTTTACTTGTGATGGTCATCACAACCTCTTATACACTATGCATTTTAAGTTGTTAAATCATTTATGACATGAAAAATTGGTGAATGTACCCAATTTTCTTTATAACATTTTGAAGAGAATGGAAAATGAATATTAGAGGAAACAAAAAGACATCACACTATCCCATCATTGCTTGATAATCTTACTGGTTAAAAGGAGTATGAGAATTCAACACCCACAGGTTAATTGGGATGATTTTAAAAATTGTATGGATATCACTCAGTTTCTTGAGGCACCTGAAGCAGAGGATGAACCTCAACGTGGGTCTAAATCAGAAATTGAATGTGAGAAAAATGAATATGAGAGGAAATTCTCTTGTTACATTGTTGGCTTCATCTACCCGCAGCCATAGCGGGTCTGAACAACATGATATATCAAAACATATGCCAGTGGTAACAAAAGAGCCCTCATCATCTCAAAACAATAGAAATAGAAGAAGTTTTGTATCAACATCTTCTAAAGGGAAAAAGAAGAAGAAAGGTGTTGAGAAGTAGAAAAATGTTGTAAAGGAAGGCATAGAGAAGAAAAAGGGGAATGGAAGGAAGAAAAAGAGAAAAGTTACACAAGAAACTATTACTCCCCGATGCTCAAGTAGGTTGAGAAGGCATAATGTTGAAAAGACAAGCATGGAAGAGCATAAGCAGGAAGAAAGAAATGAAGGACAGTAAGATTAGAATGCAATGATGATAGAAACAAACACGTATAGGAAAAGAGATGACCTCGAATATGTTTATGTTGATATTCCTAGAAAGGTTAATGTTCCTATTAGAAAAAGAAGGTATATTTCTTCTTCCTTTGACTATGATTTAGAGGATATCTTTATTGCAAAGAAAACAAGAAAAGCAGTCCCCAGTAGCCCCAATAGGGAAACTTTTTATGTTTCAAGGGATGATGATGATTTGAATTTTGAAGAAAAGGAAGAATTGTTGGAAGACAAAAATATAAGGAAAGAGTTTCAAGAAGCTCTTGATAGAATAGAGTAGTTGTAAGAACAAGTGAGAAGGTATGAGTAGAGAGACAAAGAGAAGGAGATAAGAATTTAGGAGTTGGAAGAAAAGATATAGACTTACAGTCATAGAGCTAAGTTGGATCTACTATCATAGATAGCTGGGGATAAAATAGGGGTTTAGGAAAATGTAGCATTAAATTCATGACCCCCTGTTGTAAAAAGACCAATATATCATACAACTTTGTCTCTAGGATTGGAATTGTTAAAAGTCACTAACCAATTCAAGCAAGAAAAAGAAAACTGGGAGAAGGAGATGAATGCATCACTGAAAAGTAAGAAATTGAAACTGAATAAATTGGAGAAATTGACAGAAGTGGTAGATAGAGCCATTCAAATTATTGAATGTAGACATCCACCTAGAGTGTATGCATTGTTCTTAAAAGAGAAGTTTCTTAGCTTTTAGTTTAATAAGTTCATTAATGATCAATCATTTGCTTTAAATAAGAGGCATAGTTTCCTTTATTTCCTTATTACAGTTAACTTGGAGGAGTAGGATCAGTTGTGTGAGTATTTACTCCACAACTATGTGATGACAGAGGAAACTGAATGGAATCCCTTAATCTATGTTGGGGATTTGCAAGGGCCTTGGAATCCTATTTCAGGAATGAACAACTCCAAGGGGAACTAATGGAAAAATATGAAGAACAAGAGAAAACAATATTGTTGTAGCTCAAAAAGGAAGCAACAGATCCCAATAGAGTCATTACTCAATGGTTGACACTCTTTTCTCACCGGGGTGTGGGAAAAGAAATTGTAGACTTGAGACTTTAGGATTACAAAAGGATACAACAAATTGCAAGGAATAGCCTCCAAGACTACCTAAAATATGTGGAAAATAGGTGGAAAATCTTGACTCTAGAGTTATAGAAGAAAGAGCCTCACTCTCTCTATAATTTTATGAGTATGTTTGAGAGATTGTACAAGTATATCAAGATTTTAGGAATAAGAGGAGTGGAATGGCTTCCACATACCTATCACCCTCCTATTCTACTTCATCCAGTACCGCATTAGACAGGGGAAAAGAATGATCAATGTACTAATGTGGAATCACTTAAACTGGATAAGCTTGCATGTTATAATGGCTTTTATCTCAAATAGGGAAAGGGAGTCAATGCAGTCATGGATCTTAGGCAGATTTCTTTATACTATAATCTTCTTCCCTAGGTGGTTTTAATCAAGTATTTTTGCTTGAGCACAAGAAAAATGATAAGTTGGGGGGAATGATGGGTTTGATCATTGATGCTTTTTCTATTACTTTTCATATGCTCTTAGACACTTTTTATATATTTTCTAAGTATTTTTCAGACAAAAACTTCCATAATATGTTATCCTTTCATAACGTACCTTGCAACTTTGAACCTAGTTTGAAGAATATGAAATATGGTGATAATATTCATAACAATTGCATGATTTAAATATGATAATGTATGCATATGAATAGAATTATGTGATTTAATTATGAAGGTTAGTTGTATATGTGTGTTGTATGGATTAATCTTTCTACAGCTCAGCACAAGGTAACAAGAATAGAGCATTTGTAGCAAGAACCAAAGTAGTGAAACAGGGGATCATTGAAGTTCAAACCACCTAAAGTGCAGGAAGTTGTGAAGCTGGATGTGAACCATCATGGGGGAATAAATACTAAAGGAGGAGACTTGTTCTAGAACTCTGAATGTTTTCCTATGTGTTTCACATGCAATTTGTTTCATTTAAGTTCTTTGTTGAATAGGTATTTTCTTCCTTTTTAGTTAGAATAAATAAGCCAATCTTAATTCCATATCCTCATATCTAGGAGTGGGATTAATGGTTGCAGTTAGTTAGTAGTTTGAATAAGTCTCTCCCGATTTTTGTGTAAAGTTAGGGGATGAGTTCATAGAAAAGTTAGTTGGTTGTTACAAGTTATTAAGCAGTTAGTCATTTTCCAATTTTAAGTTATCCAAAAACATGTTGTTAAGATGCCATTATTGAATACAACCTAAAGAAGGATTTTGTTTGAATATCTGGTGATATGCAATAAATGGATTTGTATGTTACATGGATGTATAAGATTCTAAGTTAGATTTGGTTCTTAATTAAGTGAGAGAGTCCCCTGAGATGTCTACTCGAGGTACTACCTTTCACTTCATTTACTTACTTATTCATTTATGTATTCTTGTTAATAACCTTTTTATTGTTTCATAAATACATTGCAAGTAAAGTAGAATAGTTCTTATGGTTGATTACATTAGTTGTTGTTCATGAACAATCATCTAAATAGAAAATCTTAGCACTATGGAGGTTATATTTGACTACTTTGTTATTCTAAATAAGTTTTAGATTGATTCTATAATTACTTGTTATTAGTAGTCACCTATAGCATATGCTACAGGTACCCATAGCCATTAGGTTTTGTAACTACTTTTACTGTTTTTACAAATTTTTAAGGTTCCAACAAAGTATAATAGTTGAATAAAGTTTTCAAAGGATAATTTAGGTCTACATGAGTCTGTGAAGGCACATATATTTTAGTACCATCATAAGCTTACACACCTTGGTTGATGATTTAATGTAAGTCTTAACAATGTGAAGTGGATTGTTCAACGAGTTAACCCTCTGAATTGAGTAGACTTTACCAAGTTTAAAACACATTAATTAGACTCTACACTCATAATGACCTTTTATAGATGCTCTTACAGCTATCGTGAGGCATCTTTTATGCATGGGTTCCTAGGGACCAAGATAGCAAATATTCTATCATAGATGTTGTCATAGTCATCATAGAATCTTATGACAAGTGTCATAGTTGTTATAGATGCTCTTACAAATTATGATGGTTGTCATAACATGTCATAATGCTAGATTCCCAAGTTGGATGCCTAGAATCTCTTTTTTGACCATTTTATGATTACCGTGACAACTATCTAGTAAAAGTAACAGAGTAACTCCCTACCGATAAAATAGTAATTACTGAAGCCAGTAAAAAATTAATTACCACTATCAATGAAACGTTCCATCCCTTATGAGTGAATTAAAAATAATATTAGGATTAATTAAATTACATTATATTTACAAGGTTGATGGCACCTTTATCCCAACATTTTCCCACTTGACATCATACATTGTAAATACACTCATAGGAAAACATAAACATATACCAACTAAGCACAAGTAACAAGGCCCAAGGCTTTCCTACACCATGTAAATTTTTCTATGCTCAAAGGTTTGGTGAGAACATCTGCAACATTCTCCTATGTGTCAATCTTCTTCAACTCAATCTGACCATTTGAAATCAATTCACGAACAAAATGATACTGAATATCTGCATGTTTAGTTTGTGCATGATATTTTAGATTCTTAGCTAAATGGATTACACTTTGGCTATCACAATTATTATAAATAACTTTGCAATCAAAACCAATACATGTGCACAACCTTTGTAACTAAATTTCCTCCTTAGAGACATGAATAGAAACCATATACTTTGCTTTTGTGGTGGATGAAGCAACTATAGAATTCATTTTACTCATCCAACTCATTGCTCCTCCAAATAGAGTAAACACATACCCACTGGTGGACCATTGACTATCCAAGTCACCTACCCCATCTGCATCAACAAATCCCTGTATGTCTAATGACTTGACCAAAATATTAGTACCATGATAAAACAAATAGTAATTAGAAGTAACTCACAAATATCTAAATAACCTCTTAACAAAAGTCCAATGCTCTTTACCAGGGTTAGACATAGAGGCTAGGAGGTAGATAGTGCTCAAAGGATATTTAGGGAAGTAATTGAAAATGGTAATCTTGAGGAGTTTTTTTCTCATTTGATATTATGAAGATCTATTTTCTCCATCTCAAATAGATAGAATGTATGAACGTGTTGATGGTCTGGTGTACATCATGCACAAGGTTTTATAATGTTTTTTTTTTTTTTAATATATATGGAGCTATCTCTAGTGGTAGCACTTGCCTTATGTGAGATATAATTTTATATTCATTATAATTGGAAAAGATTTAGATTGTCATAAATTATTAATGGCACTATCTAAAGATCTCTAAGCTAGGAGATTACTTACTCAATCCCATGAAGATCTAAAAATACACAAGTTCTTCTAGAAAAGGGGATATTTCTATAGGAAATTTTAAAGACATTAAAGGAAATATAGAGGACTCCATGGTTACTTTTCTTAGGATGAGAATTGTTTCATAAGGAATGGTCTAAGAAGTATACATAAATTTGAGTAAATAATGTGTGATGACTGGAGCTAGTGAAGGTAGTAATGCTAAATTTCTTCCTTATCCTTGATATTGTAGAATGGGCTACAAAAAAGTATAATGAAGCAATTAGAGAAATGGGAGTGGGGAATATGCATTTAATTTTTAGGTTGGATGAAAATACCACTAATAAGGTGTTCAAATTAAGGCAAAAGAAAAATGCAATGTTGTTATTGAAGAAATTGGTTAGGAATTTACAACTAATAAGGGTAGGTTCAAGAGGCTTAGGTTGATATTTCATAGGTTTCCCCTTGGAAATGAAAAGCCTTTGGATTTTATTACTCTCTTTTTAGCTAATATATGAAAACATGTTTTACCCATACTTTAGATATATCCACCCATCATTTGCCAAGTAAGATGGCTCAATGCCGAGTAAAATAAAATTAAAGAGTCGCACAATTTTTATGTAATAAATAGAATTCCAACAAGATTAATCTCTATGAATTTGAAGAATACTTCTCTAAGGAACTCCATTGAGTTAGTGGAATATAAAAAATAACACCACTAAAAATTTTTAGGGGTTATTCACTCTTGTTTTATAGCTTTATATTTTGCAAGATGAATGAGATACTAGATCCACAAAGGGATTAAATAGCTCTCCTAGATCAACACAATGGAGGGATCACACTTGTGTAATCTTTGATAGTCTACATGGATAGGCACAATGACTTTCCCTCATATAGAGTTTTGAAAGTATGTTTTTGACCCCAGTACTAGTAAAGCTCATATATTTGGTTGAATAGGATTGATTGATCAATGCAGTTAATAACTTCATTACATCATTGGATATGTGGATTTATGAATCATTGACTTATAATTATGAGGATTAGTTCTTCTATGATGGATACACCACCAAGGTTTATGGATATGATGTACATTTTTATAATCTTCCTTGACAAATTCCACCAAGAATTATCTATACAAATATTTATGAGGCAAATGTATTTAGCTAACTAGTTTCACTTCAAATATTCTAACAAGGTTAGACTTTTTTCCTGCTACCAAGATTGGTTATTCTAGATTTCATAACTAGAAGGAATACAATGAATCCTTCAAGATTATTAAACAATTATCTATAAAAATTCTTTGAGAATATATGATATAAAATATTTCATTCGTGCTTGGCAAGGGGCACCTGGAACAAAATGAGTTCTTTCGAGCAAACTTGCAGGTGGTGTCATAGTTTCTTGCTTTCATATTGGATAATCGGGTCCCCAAGGCTGAAGCTAAGATCCTGATGGCCAAATTTTTCAAAGAGGAGCTCCTGGGTGATCTGGAGGAGGCATTAAAAGTTTTCATCCTTGGCAAGGGTGCCCTGCATCTATGTGATATGGATCTGGTAAAGGTTCCTACAGAAGTAATTAAGATTTTTCCTTTCCTCTTGGATCTAAAAGGGATGGATCTTATGCGTCATAGGATGATTGTTGCGGTTGCAATAAATTTTCTCAAGAAAATCTTCTAAATGTTTGAGGTATGTGATATGGAATGGGTTCAGGAGTTTGATGCCTTTGCGAAAGCAAATGGATTTCTATAAATGTTGGGTCCTGGTGAATTTTGGTGTCCCCATTTTTTTGTCTAGTGTACGGTCCTCGGCTGGTAAGGTGTGACTTAGGATTTTTGTAAGCTCTCGTTATCTTCTCTTTTTTCTGAAGTTGGGCATTTTGTAGGGTCCACCTGGTTGGTTTGTTCTAGTGTTGGCAGATGGTGGCTTGGATGGCAGTTTCGTATGTCTCCTAAGGGTTGATATGGGATGGCATTTTAGTGCCCTTCTAGTTTTGGGTTCTACCCTATTTCCTGCATCTGTAGATGCATGCAATTTTAGTTTGTAGATAGGGAGATAATCAATCCGATTTAGAGTTGAAAACAATAAAATGACTAAACCCTATCAAGCACAATAGAGTACGAAATAACAAGGAAATCACAACACGAAGCACAAATGCAAACCGATCTCCGCGCCAACTCGATTTATCTCCATGGCTCTTCTCCACCTGCACAAGGATGCAAGATTTCGAAGGGCTGACAATAGAGGAGGAATGTTGATTGCTCACTATTGCAGTGTAACGACTTGATATGATGACAAATGGAGAATGATAGAAACAAATGAAAGATGGAGGAATGATTTTGGCAAAATGAGGATGTCTGAAGAAGATCCGATCCAAATGGCTTGTGAAAGGTTTGATTTATAGATTTTTGATTTGGACAGAGATACGATTTGACAAGATTCGATAAGGATTTGATTTTTGACAAAAGAGGAAATATGACGAGATGAGATAAGATTTCAAAAAGATAGAAATATTTTGATTCTCTTTTAAAGGAAATAAATCCTGAAAAAGATGAGAAGGATAATTGATGAATTATCTAATTAAATTAATTAATTAGATGCACACAAGTTCAGTTTTGGAAAGAAAGAGAGAAGATCTTTTTAGGATTTTATTAATTAAATAAATTTTGGATTTATTTAATTAACGTTGAATTTATGATTTCATTAATTAAATAATATAAATTATTTAATTAACATTAGAGGAATGGATGAAAATTATTTAATTAATTAAATGATATAAATTATTTAATTAACATTAGAGGAATGGATGGAAATGATTTAATTAATTAAATAATCTAAATTATTTAATTAACATTAGAGGAATGGATGGAAATGATTATGAATTTAATTAAATAAATAAAATTTATTTAATTAAATAGATGATGACATGGCTGCCTAGGGTAAAGCATGCTACAAGATGCCTAAATGATGTAATGTCGAGATAGGTGTTGTAAGAGGACAAATTTTTGATGTCTACATTTTGCGCCTCTTTGAGATGATATTTGAGATGATGAGATTTGTGTCGAGTAACATCATTTCAAAGAAGTTAAGGTATGGATAGAGGAAAATGGATAATGATAGAAAGATAGGATGATGGAATGATGATGCCCCCTCGAGAGGATAGGCGGGTTGAACAAACACGGGTAGGCTCTTGAAATGAAATGATAAGGATAGACAGGATGATGCAAGATAGAAAGTGGATGAAGGAGAGGAATGATACATTATGCTGCAATGAAGGTGAGCAACCATGATGTTTGATATAGCACTAGACGTTATGCACCAAGATATAACGACCAAGGTGATGATGTGTCTCGTGCCCCAACATAATACAACCTTGTCTAGACGTATGAGGAAGTAGACTTAGAGCGGTAAAGTCCTAATGCACAAAAGGTATGATGTGACCTTAGATGCAAAGGATAGTGCAAAAAGTTACTCCAACATACACAAGATATGAATATTAGCTGGAATGATATGGATTTGATACAAATGCAAGATAAAATGATAACACACACAAGCAAGCAAGCAAGCATGCACAAATGATCCAAAAACAAACAAGGTATTGCCCCTATCAAGCTGTAAACCATTGATTGATTGATTGATTGATGATGATGATAGTGTTGTCATTGTGGGGAGTGGCATGTCCCTAGATCAACACAAGGATGATGATAATTGATTGATTGACTTTGATTTGGTTTACGACAAGATTAGGATCAAGACCAAAGGATGTGATTGGATAATTTGACAAGATTGATCGACTTGATTGGTATGGATTAAGGACTGACTTGCATTTGAATTATTGCTTGGATTTTTGTTGGCTATTTGATTTTTTTGGATTTTTGACATTTTATGATTTTTTGGATTTTTGAAATGTTTTGATTTTTTTGGACTTTTGAAATGTTTTGATTTTTTTGGACTTTTTGACATGTTTTAATTTTTTTGGACTTTTAAAATGTTTTGATTTTTTTGGAATTTTGAGATGTTTTGATGTGTCAAAGGATGAAAATTTGAGTAGCCTTTGTGCTAGATACCAATGAAAAGGGGAAAACCAAGACTAGGTGCAAGGAGATAAATGGGATTGATGGTGATGGGATAAAGGCGCATGATAGATGGATGGATATAAAGGATAGGTCATAGTGAATGGAATGGATGTATGCATCATAGGAGAGAAAGGATGTGATTTCCAAATATTATGTTGCATAGGAATAATATGCCCCATTCTAGGTACAATACTTAGGATTTTTCATGACAAAACTTATGACAATAGGATAATGATAGGCTTGTTTGGAAGGATGAGGTATGTCAAGAGATACCCAAAAAACATGTTTCAACATTTTTCTCCTATATCTTCATCAAGATCAAAAGAAGAAGGGTGGATGAGACTCAATCTGAATAGGTATGTATGATGGCTAAAGATGGTAGGTAGGATGGAAATGACATGACATGAATGATAGGTTGGATAGATAAGACATTGTGCCCCCAAGTGTAAGTGGCATAGAAGATCAACCTACACATGACGCCTATTTGCTAGGTTTTCATCATGGTACTTATCCAGGGTGCCTATTTACCAGGTTTTCACCGTTGGATGAAAGGATTTCTCTTTACTTTTTTTTTTTGTTTATTTTAATTTTTTGGATAGGAGAAGGGGAATATGGATAGGAGGACTCAAGTGTCTAGTTCTATGAAAGGTGGTAGTCCCACTAGAGATGAATGTCATTGCATGGACTATGTCAAATATCATTATGCTCATAGATGTTGGTAAGAGATGACATGAAAGGTAGATGGAGTGGGTAGATAGCAGATTATGAAAGGCTTATGCAAGAATGGATGGGGAATAGTGGACAATGATGTGGATTGAATAGGACTTGTGCAAAAGGATGGATGAAAGGTTTATGAAAAGCATGGACCATAGGGAGGTGATTAGGAAGATATGTAGGATAGTAGTTAAAGGATGGGGAGATGGAGGTATGTGGAATTGTTGTGAAATGGAAGGGAACCATGACCAATGGTTGCACACATTGTGATAAACGTTGAAGCTTTTGATGTGGATGGGGTGTAGGTAGCAATGGAGATGTTTGCTTAGGAGATGGTGGATGAAGTGTTTTAGGTACCCACATAGAATTAGTATTTTGATGATTTTTGTTTGGCTTGTGGGTTTTAGGAATTTGAGACTCTTGAATAGAGTGGGAATGTGAGGTGGAAGTGGATGATTATGATTTTTGTGATTTAGATGCCTCATTTGACTTTCTTTCTTTTTTCTTAGGTACCCAAACCATTTTAGTTTTGGCCTTTACTTTTGGGGGTATGGGCTTATATAACTTTTTAGATGGATTTTGTTCTGAATTTTTGCAATTGTATGCTAAGGCATTAGGACCTTTAGAATTTTTTACTTTATAGGTAGAGGCATTGAAATTCTTTCTTTTGAATCCCATGGGTATGGTGGAATGGGTGGAAGCTTTATGTTTAGACAATGTGTGCATTGATTGGTCATGATTAAGATGTTTAGAGGATTTATGGGTAGATGGATAAGAGGATTGAATGGTAGGGATATTAGGTGTTGGGAGTAATGGTGGTAAAGTGGATCAAGGGATATTAGGAGTTGGAAGAAATGGTGGCAAATTTGATGGTGGAAGGCATATGGTCACATGCTTTGGGCATTTGTAAGATGATGGAGGAGGAATAGCAACATATGTTTTAGGGATACGATAGGCTTTATGATGGAAGTGGACTTAGGATGCATGGAGGAAGTACCAACATCTTTAGGTTGTTGTCCTTGGGGTGTACGTCCAAGGCCATAAGAGTGTGGAGGGACTTTGACATGGATGGGCTCCAAAATACCTTGTTCATGAAGGTCTAGAAATTTACCTTGGTGGTTCATGTTTTGGAGTGTGCAATGGAAAATGGGACTAGCTGTAGGTGAAACACTAGACACAAGTTCCTTATTGGATAGAGAAGATCATGGTTGTTGTTGTTCTAAGGAGGAACATTCATGAATGAGGGTGGAAAGACCAAGTGGATATGATGGACTTGAAATGGGGTTGATATTGGGTGATGGAGGATCATTAGGATCTTGACTAGCATTATGTTCACTTAGATCCAAGGCATTTGTTTGATCTTCTATGTGTGCTTGGGAGGAACTTATCTCATCATAGGAAGTGGATGTTTGTGCATCATGGATGGGTGAGGTGGAAAGCTCTTGACCATGGAATGCATAAATTTGGCTAAGGGGATCATCATGGTCTTCTTGATCATAAAAGGGGTCTTGATCAAAGATGAAAGATTGATCATGAATAGCATTAGGTATGTTATGAATGGAATCATTAGGAGGGTGTTGATCTTTATGTGGATGAGGGGGTAATGTTTCCGCATGTTTAGGATTGTGATCTTGAAATACCTCATGACTTATTGGAATGGAGGTGGAAGGGGATTTCTCATGGAGAGACTTGTCATGTTCTTGATGGTCAACAACATAGGAGCATAATAGAGGGTGACTTCGACTTACGAGGGGAGACTCTGGAATTGGCTCAAGGGGTTGTGGATGACATGGTTGGCTTGAAGGACTTGGCATGATGTTTGAGGATTCTTTTGTATGTTCAAGTATATGTGTTGAATGACATGGCGACAATTGATTCCTTGCTCGTAGCCCTTAGGTCACATCCTTTGGAGGTGTAGGGGTGGAAGGTGTTGGCTTAGGTTTTTTATTTTGATTGGATGATGGTATGATAAAGTTATAGGGTGCGCGTGCTAGATTGGTATTCCCCTTGTTAATGGTTGCATTAGAACATGAGGAAGTTTGGCCTTGTTGCAAGGTAGGACTTAAAGTCACATGTGTTTGTCGTGATGTGGCTTGATAGGTTGATGTGGCACTGTCATGCGAAGAAGTGGATGGATTAGATTGGTATGAGGTGGAAGGGTGATAACGAATGGATAGGGGATGATGTGGTGGTTGTTGGATTTGACAAGTGGAAATAAATTGATTGGCTTGAGCTAGGAGGTGTTGGATTTTAGGTGATTTAATTTGCTGAAAATTTTGGAAGAGGGTTTGAAAGCTTTGTATGGTTTGGTGGTCTAGGGGTTGGGGTATTTGGTGAAGCATCTGAAGGATGTTTCGAAGTTGGGATGCTAGGGATTTGTGTTCGAATGTGGGCATGGTGTCACACATGTGTGTAAGCTCTTGCACATCGTTTTGTTCCTCAAAGTATGTAACATTGTTCATGTAATTATTAGCGATGGTAGGAGAAGCCCCTTAAAGTCTGATTTTATGTTTTGTTTCATGATTTGAACTAGAGAAAGAGACTCCTTGAATTATATCTTCAGGCTTAGGTTTTGTCTCATGATTTGGCCTAGAGGGATATCCCCCTTGAATTATGATTTTGGGCTTATGATTAGGATTGGGCTTGTTTATGATTATGACCATTTTGACAAGTGGTGACTAGGACTAGGTTGGTGATGGTGATGATGTGGAATGATTATATTAGATGACTTGATTGATTAGGATGAAATGGATAGGATGTGGCTAAGAAGAGTGATTAAGATGAAAGTGATTGGATATGAATGTGTTGGAAGAATGTGTAGAGTGACTTGTCTTTATGTGTTTGGTGTTTAGCTTTATTTGGCAATGTTTAAATGAATGATCACTCATGCACACACATGAATCACACACACAAGACACATAAGAAAGTTTTAATTTGAAATTATGAATGTGATTATTAAGCACACACTTGAAGAAGACACATCAACAAGACCTAGAACTAGTCAAGTAGGTATGGCCAATTAGGTCTCAAGCTAATCTGCACAAGGTTGACTAAGGATGATTTGAAAGCAAAATATTGCCACAAAGTCAGGAGAAAGGTATAAAGTTCTTTGGGGTTTAGCTTAGAGTGACAAGACTTCAACTCCCAAACAAGTGTGTCTTTCGATTCACACTTCAATTGAGGTCGTCCCCAGGGGTGATGAAATCCCCTAGCAGGCCTCCTAGAAAGGGTTTGACAAAAGCAAACCAAGTGAGATGTTTGTGATCACACACACACTTGATTCACACTCATAGTTGTTAATTGAACTTTAGAAAGGAAATGTGTGCAAGAAAGCAATGAAACACTCGTTCTTTTTAGATCCCAAATCAAATGTGTAGGAAGACAATGGTTAATTTTAGACCCGATTTTTGATATGTGGTCAAACAAGATTTGATTTTATGCCCCAAATTGAAATGTGTTGACAAGCAATAATTAATGAGAAACGAAAGATTAGATTAAAAACATACAATATGTTAAAAATCTAACTAAATAATAAAAAAAAATCTAAGTTAAAAATTAGAAACTAAACTAACTTAGAAAATTAAAAAGTAAGCTAAATGCAAAACCTTAAATTAAATTAAAACCTAAGGAAACGTAAAATCTAAACTAAAGTTGTAACTAAAAATTTAAATTAGAAATAATCTAAATTAGATTAGTAATAATCTAAATTAGATTAGTAATAATCTAAATTTAAAATTAAATCTTAAAAGGTTAAATCTAAATTAAGATTAACTCTAATTTAAAATCTAAGTTAAAATCTAAATAAAATCTAATTGAAATCTAAAAAAGCTAAATCTAAAAAAATAAAAATTTAAAATCTAAATTAATACTAAAACTAAAATCAAAATAAATAAAAAACTAAAAATCAAAATCAACAACTAATCGAAGTAATCACTGATCAAACATTGCATGGTGATTGGTACAAACAATCAAGATGTCGCTCGGTAGATCATTTTATGAGATCATTTCTTAGTCAAGATGTTGGTGTCAGTAGATTGTACAAGCTTAAATATGCCACATAAAGAGAACAATTTTCCCAAATCAGTATGCCTTATGGAAGATGACAATGAACTAGGTGTGAACTATGTGGGGTTAGAATATGGCGACCAATGACGACACAAAATTTTCTTACCTCGAGCTCAAGCCTGTTGATGGATAATGAGTACCAGAGCATGTAGATGGAAGCATAGAGGTTGAAAAATGTAACACAATGAATATAAGGACAAATCCTGTGAGATGACAAGCGAACGTTGTGAAAGGCCGAAAGACTAGATTGGACAATGGTTGTGGATAAGCTGAAGGATTAGCAAACAATGGTGAGCTCGGTGGGTGGTGATCAGGCAATGACCACCAAAATTGTGACTCCCACGAGCAGGGTATGGAGCATATACATTGAATCGATTTCCTAATCGAGGATTTTTGTTTGTGAAGACTAATAGGCAGCTGCAAGAAAGCGATGAGGGCTCCTGGCGAAAGTATTATGCACACAGAGTTTTGTCTTCTGGCTTTCGAACAAAGGCAACAAGAGCTTAAGACTAAGCAAATGATCTATCTAAATATGCATGCATAGAATCACCTAAATACACGGCATGCAAAATGAAAGCGATGCAGGTAGGGCTAGCAGAAGAAATGTTGTGATCGCAGGATATGGTCAGAATGGGAGCAGAGAGATCATCCTCATGGTCCTTAAATATGGCAAAGAGCTCTATGAATCATTGTGCCATTGGATAGAGTGAGCAATGGAACCATTCTCATCAACGACTATATGGAAAACTTTGGCCTTCTAACATAGTGATCATGCTAGTTTGTCTATAGGGAGGGGAGCGATAGAGCTGGAGAGTCGTTGCAAAGATGGGTGGCGCGGGTATTGTGACTATGGCTACAACAGGAGAAATAGAGAAATAGTAGCCAATGGATAGCGGGGAGCAAGTAGCGGATAACGATGAAGGCGAGACTCAACAACATTCAAAGAGTAATCAATGGGAGTGATAGTATGACTTAAATATGAGGGCAACGAAGAGATTTATGAGAAGTGGGAAGACAAGCGGCTAAAGATTTGGCTTGAAAGGCCATCCAAAACCTGCAAACAAGCTGACACGACCAGAGGTAAAGCAAAGGACAATGGTAGAAAGGATAGGGACCAGCGTACAAGGTGGGGGAATAAGGGAGTAGTGGTGGAATGGCAGCCAATGGGAAGCAACCAGAGATGGCAGCGACGATGATATAAGAAGAGGTGGTGATCTTGATCAAGACAATTCCTCTAAAGATGAGGAGGAAGGCGAAGATAGGTGTATTCCAGAGAATGTGCAAAACTCTTTGTAGTTCTATGGATGACACTCTCTATTCTCACTGTCCAAGCCTTACAAGAGGAATAAGTACAAATGTCTTTGCAAAATGAAAGCTATAAACGCTAAATGTGGAAACACAACCAAGCATGAGTTATTGAGTAAAACACCTCAAAGATATTGGTAATACGTATTCATTATCATTGTCCGACATAGCATAAAAAAATATTTAATGAAGTGATATTACAAAAAAATCTTTGACAGAAATGCGTGTGACAGCAACATGATTCTCTTCACCAAAAATAAACTCCACATCCACACCATAACAAACAACATTAGATGCAATAAAAATCTTCAAGATACCATTATGCAGAGTTTTCTCGTAACGTCTCAGAAAACCTGCAATAAAAAGATTAAAAATGGGGCAAGGGTCCCACGGTGGGTGCCAAATGTAGATAGGGAGATATTCAATCTGATTTAGAGTTGAAAACAATAAAATGACTAAACCCTATCAAGCACAATAGAGTATGAAATAAAAAGGAAATCACAACACGAAGCACAAATGCAAACTGATCTCCACACCAACTCAATTTATCTCCATTGCTCTTCTCCACCTGCACAAGGATGCAAGATTTCGAAGGGTTGACAATAGAGGAGGAATGTTGATTGCTCACTATTGCAGCACAATGACTTGATATGATGACAAATGGAGAATGATAGAAAAGGATGAAAGATGGAGGAATGATTTTGGCATAATGAGGATGTCTGAAGAAGATCCGATCCAAATTGCTTGTGAAAGGTTTGATTTATAGATTTTTGATTTGGATAGAGATAAGATTTGGCAAGATTCAATAAGGATTTGATTTTTGACAAAAGAGGAAATATGACGAGATGAGATAAGATTTTAAAAAGATAGAAAGATTTTGATTCTCTTTTAAAGGAAATAAATCCTGAAAAAGATGAGAAGGATAATTGATGAATTATCTAATTAAATAAATTAATTAGATGCACACGAGTTCAGTTTTGGAAAGAAAGTGAGAAGATCTTTTTAGGATTTTATTAATTAAATAAATTTTGGATTTATTTAATTAACGTTGAATTTATGATTTGATTTTTTTTTTATAAAAAGGGGTAAAATTTTTATTGAAAATAAAAAAGGAGCATTACAACCAAAACCAATGGAACAAGCCCAAAATCAAAAGAAGCAACACAACGAGTGCAGAAACAAAATCAATTATCTTCCAGAATCCTTCTATCCTCTTCAAGGAACCCATCCAAATCCTGACGTAATTCAGGTGAAACCTGCACCCAATCCTCAACCTTCACCATTACTGTGTTCAAAAGCCCATTTCGCCAAGCAATCAACAACCCGATTCCACTCCCTCAGGATATGAACAACATAAACCAACTCCATTCTGGAACTAACCTTAAGAATCCGCTGAACAACTGAAGCTAACTACCAATTAATATTAGACATCTTTCTTTCATTCAAAAGATTAACCAAGATCTGTGAATCCGCTTCACAAATAATCTTTTGCCAACCCAAAGCAAGGGCCCGCTCCATAGCATAAAGAATCGCCAGTCCCTCCATGAGATTAACAGTCTTCTCCCCCTCATGAATAGAGAAAATAAATATCACAGATCCCCCTGAATCCCTGCCAACCCCACCAATCCCATCAGGTCCAGGATTTCCTCTAGAAGATCCATCAGTATTGATCTTCAAAACTCCAGCCGGAGGAGGTAACCACCTACCCATTCATTGCACTCTCACGATCCCTTGCCTGCCTCTCCTAGAACCACTAGAAGAAGAATGTATCCCCTACAGTCCTAATCTATCCACTAACTCCACATCCCCTTTCCCAAGGGGTAAAACCACTTCACTCTTGGCCTCAACTGACTCCTGTATCATAACTAAGATACGCATCCACACCTGCTGACCCACCAATTTCACACCACGAAATATCCCGTGATTCTACTCTACCCACACCTACCAAAGAAGAAAAGTAGGTCCAACATACCAAACTTCCTACAAAAAGGAAGCCATCGAGGGGGGTCTTCCCATACTATCCCAGAATTCCACCAAAGAGGAAGCATGAACACAAGGATGCTTCCAAACCTCCCACCACCAATGCCACAACTACACAACAAAGGGGCAGCGGAAGAACAAGTGCGAAGAATCCTCTTCCTCAGTCCCACAAAGCACACAAACTGAAGGCCCCTAAAAACCACGTTTACGAATGTTGTCCCAGGTCAAGCACCTATTCCATGCTAAAGTCCAAACAAAGCAATTGCATTTTGGCCATGATAGCTTACTCCACACCCTCTTCCACCAAGGAACCTCCCCCCCTAACCAACTTCTGAGCCAATAACACCTGGTAGCCACAAGCAACATAGTAAATCCCCTTAGGATTGTGTGCCCAAGCAAGAATATCCTCTTCAAGAAGAGAGCTACAACATCTACTACAAAGAATCATGTTAAGCTCAACACCGTCTTCTTCCCCCAAATCCAGCCACTGAGTGGGATCCTTCCAACAAGCCCTCTCCAACTGACCATAAAAGGAGGACTTGAAATCACTCACCCTAGACCAACTAGCCACAAGAAATCTCTGGCTTAAAGGAAGCAGGTGAGGAAACTAGGAGATAAGCGGAGGGAAACCATCCCAAGAATCCAACCAAAAAAGAGCTTCAGAACCCCGTATGCATATCCAAAATAAACCTTCCTTGATGAGCCTTGCACTCTTCTGAAGAGTACTCCAAATCACCAAACCTTTCCCCCCAAGAGGATACCTAAGGAGATCGTGCCAAGGGGCACCAGGGAAATACTTATGAGATAGTATCCTGGCCCACAACTGATCCTGCTCCACACACCATCTCCATAAAAGCTTAGCAGCCACAGCCTCACCGAACAATGTTGACTGTCGTAAACCCAGACCACCATACTGCTTAGGACTACACACATCTTCCCACTTGACCAAGCTCCACTTGGATGACGACAAGCATCCAGCCCATAAAAATTTCCTTTCAAGAGAATCCAACTCCTTCAGAAACCCTACCAGAGCCACCTGAAGCATACATCTGTAAGTAGGGAGTGCTTGCACAACTGACTTAAGAAGCTAAACCTGCCCAACAAAAGACAACCATCTATGTGTCCAATGATTGACTTTCACCCTGAACTTATCAATAATATTTTGACAAGATCCCTTTGGAAGCCGGCCAATAGAAATTGGAATGCCCAAATACATGAAAGGGAGAACCCCTATCTGAAACCGCAAGATATTAGCAATTCTTCTCTAAATGGGGGTGGGTGTATTGAAGAAGAAGATGGAAGATTTATCCTCATTAATTAGTTGCCCCAATGCCACAAGGTAAACATCTAACAACTGCCTTAGAAAAGTAACTTCCTTGACAGTACCCAACCCCATCAAGGCAGTATCATCAACAAACTACAAATGAGACTGCGAAGGCAAATCTCCACCCCAGTGCCAACCCTGAATGATACCTAATCTAACATTTCTTTTCAACAGACGCCCAAGACCTTCAGCAAGAAGAAGAAATAGGTACGTGGAGATAGGGTCCCCTTGGCAGAGACTCCTAGAAGCCCCAAAAAGTTCAGAATGATCTCCATTTATTAGTATCGAGAAGGATACTAACGTAACACAACTCATGACCCATTGGATCCATTCTTCACAAAAACCAAAAGCAACAACGATCTTCCGTAGGAAGGACCATCTAACCCTATCGTAGGACTTAGCCATATCCAATTTAATGAACATTGTCTTCTTCTTGGAACTGGCCATGGAGTGGATGGTCTCAGTAGCAATAACAACCCCATCCAAAATTTGTCGACCCTCAACAAAGCCACTATGTTCCTCTAAAATTAGCACTTTAAGCCACTTCTTCAGTCTCTCAGCCATTAACTTGGAAATAATTTTATAAACCACATTGCAGAGGGAAATCGGTCTAAACTGTGTTAACCTATCCCTCCCTTCACACTTGGGAATAAGAGCAATGAAAGTGGAGTTAAGAGCACGTAACATCTACTTGTTCCTCTGGGACTCCTGGACAACCGCCAGAAGATCCAACTTTATGATATCCCAGAAATCTTGAAAGAACTCAATTGGGAAACCATCAGGGCCAGGAGCCTTTCCACACTTAATCTGGAAAACAATTTGCTCCAGCTCCTCAAGAGAAATCTCCCTCATCAGATACTCATTCACCTCCCTGGGAACCAACTGAGGGATACAAGAAAGAACATGTTCCTCCTCGACTGAACCCCCTTGATAATCCTCTTTGAAGAGAGTAGCAAAATACTGCGATGCCTCAACCGTGATTTCCTGAAATGAGACCACACGATCCCCCTGTCATTAACCAGCACATAAATGGAATTACCATGCATCCTAGCCTTCACAAAATTAAAGAAAAAGGTAGTGTTTTTATCCCCTTCCTACAGCCATTTGACACATTCTTTTGCTTCCAGTAAACTTCTTCTCGTAATTCACATTCCTCCACCACCTTCAGAGTCCTAGCCTCTTCTTTCAAAAGATCCTTAAAAGCCCCATTCTCCTGAATCAATCTCGTAATATTATTTAACTCTTCCTGAGCAACGACTTTATCATGAAAAATATTACCAAAACATTGTTGATTCCACCTTTTAAGATGATACTTGATGAACTGAAGAAGCTTGGAAAAGGTATACATTGCCATTCCGAAAGCAGGTCTACCTATCCTCCACCACACATCCACTTGGTCAAAAAGAGTAGGATCTCATAACCACATAAGCTAGAATTTGAAGGAAGAAGAATGAGACGCCCGAGCAAAGATGATGCTAAACTTGATAGGCCAGTGGTCTGAACCCCTCCAATCCAGAATTTTAGAGGAAGTAGACCACAAGTCACCAACCCAATAACAGGAGACCAAGAACTGATCCAGCCTCTCAACAACACAATCCTCACCAATCCTTCTATTATTCCAAGTAAAATGACCATTATTGGGCTAAACATCAATAAGATTGAGATCAACAATGCTATCCCTTAGAAGCAATGCAAAAAGTTCCAATCTAGCAATTCCACCCCTTTTCTCAGACAATTCCACAATAGCATTGAAATCCCCAACCAGAATCCATGGGTGGAGAGGAGCCAGGCTACGAACAAAATGAAGGTGGGACCATAGAAGCTGCTTACCCTGATAATCAATAGGCGCATACGCATTAGAGAGGAGAATACACTCTCCAGTCACAAAGCAAGAGGCCACCAAGGAAATAGAAGATCTAGAAGACATCCACCAGAGGGGGAAAATCCTCTAGGGGTTCCATAAGCAAGCCACCCCCCCAGACGCACCGAGAGCTCCAACACACTGACACTTGCCAAACGTCCACAATTTAGGTACCATATTCAACATACTCTCCATAGATAATTTAGTTTCTTGAAGAAAAAGAATATCCGGAGATTGATTCCTAACCAAATCATGAACAACTTTTTGTCGAGGGCCACTGTTCAAGCCCCTAACATTCCATGATAAAACAATCATTTTTGGTTACCCAAGAAGTGTGAATCCAGGGTCTTGACTACCTTTGACTCCACTAGAGTTTCCCTAGTTGACTTGATCTTTTCCATATCCTTTTTTCTACCTAGCTTAGGATTCTTCTCACCAACCCCTTTCTTTGGGTCCTTTTGCAGAATACCCATGCGAGAAGAGGCCAACGAGTTCTTTCCAACTTTTGCACCAATCTTTATGGGCAAAGGAGAACCCTCTCCCCCATTCTTCAAAACTCCAATAACAGGATCCAATCCAACCTGAACAATCAACTGTTGATCTGTGTCCATCTGCCCAACACCTGTATCTTGCACCTCTTGCATAGCCTCCGTAGGAGGCCCATCCTTACCTGCACCCAAAGTTCCATGATCCAAGTTCATCAAACCCGGATTCACTTCCTGTTGACTGAGGTCATCCAACACCTCAAACCTATTAAAGGTATCATCATCTTGCCTCTCCCCCAGAGTCCTCTTCTGCCCTCAATTTCTATTACAAGTTTTGACAGGGATATATCCATCCTCTCCAGTACCATCGCCCGGAATGGGCCCCTTCCCCTTATCATCCCTAGGTGGATTGCGAGGAGGTTGGCTAGATTGGGTCACCATCGTCTTAGCCCTAGGGCATCTGCACTACAAGTGTCCATATTCCTGATGAAGTTGACACCTAAAAGGTCTAGAGTTTCATAATCTAACTACTGCACCCATGTATATGATCCTGCACTGACTTCCACATAATCTAGCAATGGCATGCTTAAATCAATTTCTTCACAAATACGGGCAAAAGTCATTACCTTTTTAAATTGTGTTTGCTATGATGATCCAACTAGTTTACCAAGCATTGAAGCCACCAAATGTAAAACATCCTCACGCCAACATTCGACTGGAAACCACAGCAGCCGAACCCAAACTAGAACCCTATTCGAGAGCTCCGCAGTCGGATTGAAGCCTACATGCCATGGCTTCATAAACAAACCCACTTGGTTATAGAAGTAGGGACCTCCCTCAAAAATCCTATTCTGATCCGCCATGCAATCAAAGGATACCATAAAGTAGTTATTCGCTAGGAATCTAATCTCCATCTCTCCTTCCGGCAACCAGGTCCTCTGAGCCCAAGATTCCAAAAATTGCAATGAAACTCTTGTAGACATCAAAAATATACTGATTGACATTGTGCATCCGATCCTGACTTACTAACATCGTCTCTTCCTAAATCATCCCTCGGTCTAACCATTTAATCAAATTCCCCTATCTGATTAAATTCATCGATATCCTCTCTTGATTAAATAAATCACTTTATCTGAATCAAGTCATTTCTCTTGTTAATTAAATCAATCCATCTGATCTAATTATCCCTATTTAATTAAATAATCTATTTATTAGATTAAATCTCTAAAGTCTGTCCATTAAATTAAATAAATTAAAACCTTATTTGATTTAATCTAACACCATCCCTTTTAATTAAATAAATCAAAATCTTTATTTAATTAGCCTCTTATCATATTCCTCTTTATCGATTTAAATAAATCCATAAATCTAAGTCAAATAAGTCACATCATCTAATCTCTGTTAAATTAATTAACCCTTGATTAATTTAATCTCATGTCACATCCTCTAGATAATGCAAGTTGCACATGAAAATAGATTTAATTCATTTATTAAATCCCTATTTTCCTCACATGGCATCTTTTGGAATATTCTCTCAATTTGAATTCAAAAATTCCAAGTCAACATGTACATCCAACAAGGCAATAACTTCATCTTACATGTCCTTTGCCTTGAGCCAAGTGGCATTTATTGCATTTTCCCTTCCCTCTTACATGTCATTTCAACAAATTTGAATTTCAAATATTGGCATTTATTGGCACAAACCCCAAATCTTGCACAACCATCATCCATTCATAGCTTGGCAAGTGGCACCATATCATTGGATGAATGTTAGTCCCACATTGCTCAAATTTGGACATTCATCCATCTTGAAATCCTATAAATGAAGAGCTCCTCTCCTCATTTCATCATCCACAATCTAAGCAAAGTTACCATGCTAAAATACTTAGCTATTCTCATCCATCATTTGAATTCTAGCAAGGCTTTTTGCAGATTTGGCTTGGAGTTCTCATCTTTTGTCAAAGTGGATCAACATCATCTTCAATACATCAAGATTTCATCATAGGGATTGGGAAAGGGCCAATTTTCACATCAAATTGACACCAATTCCCCCATGGGATCAAGTGTTTGCTAATTAAATTAGGATTAAATCTAGTTTTTATCATTTTCTTTGTGTTCTTCATTATTTTCATTCCTAGTTTGATTTGTAAATGGATTTCATGGGGAATCCTTCTTTTGGCTTGTAATTCCTTGTCTAACTCATTTGTTCATGTTGTTTTACAGGTAATAGGAAAAGGGTTTGCACAACTCTCAAACCCATAAACTTGCAATAAAAGGAGTGCTTTGAATAATATTCAATATCATCTGCCAACAACTCCATCGGGATAACCAATTTTGGTCTCTCCTTACATCTTTCCAAGCAACCATTAATCTTCGTAATCCTAGCTACCCCAGACGATCCAAAGCCAATCTTCTCTTGATCCTGCACAAACAAATTATTATCAAAAACCTTCGCACCTTGTGTCAGAGATCTTGAACCAAAAGAAGATCAGAAATCCATCAAGGGGTTAACCCCAGATGATTCCCCTCGAGACATGAACCTAGAAAGAGACCCTAAGCGGGCATGCAAAACCATAGGAAAAGAGAATAGAGGAAAACACCCACACCAGGGTTAACATGATACCCCTCTGGCTCCACCCACAGCCCACAAAAACTCAAAGGATCCAACTTCAGCTTCAAGAGGAAATACCCAACACCCCAACGGGCAACACACAGCCCCAGGAAAAGACCACATCCCACACCAAACGCCCACACCTCACCCAAAAAATGTAGCCCCACGCGGGCCTAATAGGCTGAGCAAACTACACCAGGTAGCAACACACTGGAATCTACTTGGTCTCCACCACGCACAGGACAAAAGCCGTCCAAACTAGTTGGCACAAGCAAAGCAATCACCACTGCAAGCCAAGGATAGCCAACAGCAAAGGAAGGAAGACACAAAAAACAAAACCCTGAACGCAGTAAGATCCCCCCTCTTTGCACTAGCAGGAAGCCACCGAGAATGAGCTAGGGCACGGACGCCCTAGCTCGACCACCAGAGCACGGAAATGCCATCTCAGGAATTTATGATTTCATTAATTAAATAATATAAATTATTTAATTAACATTAGAGGAATGGATGAAAATGATTTAATTAATTAAATAATATAAATTATTTAATTAACATTAGAGGAATGGATGGAAATGATTTAATTAATTAAATAATCTAAATTATTTAATTAACATTAGAGGAATGGATGGAAATGATTATGAATTTAATTAAATAAATAAAATTTATTTAATTAAATAGATGATGACATGGGTACCTAGGGCCAAGCATGCTACAAGATGCCTAAATGATGTAATGTTGAGACAGGGGTTGTAAGAGGATAAATTTTTGATGTCTACATAGTTTATTAATACAATTCCTCTTGCGAAGCAAAAAAAATATTTCGTTGGTCAAAAAAGAAATTCCCAAGGAGGAATAGGAATGCAACATCATTATGGTTAAATATTAAAGACCTGATAAAAAGTGGTGTTAACAAGAATGAGAATGATTTTGAAGAAATAGAAATATGGTTTCAAATATGAAGAGATGGAAGTTGAACCAAAAGTATTCTAGGGTAATTTCCACTAAACATAAATAAGATAAAAAAATATGAAATCTTATGAAAAATTCACATATATGTGTTGTCATGTATCGTGATTCTAAGAAGGAAGTAGGAAAAAGTAATGGAAAAATTGATATTGGGCCAGCATTGAGTGTATATGTCTAAGTTCAAGGTGAGGTGAGACCATGGAGACTTTTAGCACCTACATAATCAATCATTCAAGAAAAACTCTAGTTAATATTTCATGAGTATTGTATATGGGCCTTGTTAACTTGGTTGATTTCCCTATAAATGAAATAAATTGGGACAACATATGGCCACAAGAAAGAATATGATTTTAATAAGTCTTCAAAATATATCCCTTGAAATATAGGAAATAGGGGGATTTTGGTTCTCTTCCCAAAATGGAATAAAGAAAATTGGGGAAGACGAGGGGTGTCCTAGGTCCTTTATGAAAAGAACTTAGGAACAAAAGGGTGTCCCTTATTCTCTAATTTCATCAGGAAATAAGAGTGAGAGAGATAAAAAAGGAGATAGGATTGACTTTCAACCCTGAGGTGACTAAACCCTAACCTTGGATATTCTTTCTTAGGTTTCCTTGAGCCAATGGATAAATTTGAATTAATTGAAAATGATTTGATGCAACTACACTAATGAAATGATATGACCTAGACAATGAAATACAATTTCTTGAAGCTACAAAAATGAATTTCATAGTTTACATGTAGATTTGAGAAGGGTTTGGACACATGTACCTGGCATAAAAATTTGGATCTGAGCACTGTAGGAAGATAGGTTTGCCCTAGGGAAAATGGGTCCTAGACAAGGGGTCCAGAATATGTTTTCGTAGTCCTTAGGTATTGGACTTGATCTTCCATTTTCCCCAAGTCCCACTATCGAAAAGTCATAAATAGATTTTGAATCTGAGTTTTCATGGCTTGACAATAATGATGACAACTTTGACAACAATGCAAAATTTCTCCTTTGAAATCTCTTCAACTCTTCTTCACTTGCAAATTTGCACATACACAAAGAGGGAAAAATTGTTTGTTTTGTGTGAATGGGGGTTTATCTTGGTCAAACCCTAGTTTGCTAATTAAACCTTGATATAAATAAATGATGATAAAGGAGAAGGAAATGATGAATGAACACTTTCTCATTACAACTCACCAAACCTTCAATGACTACCCTTAGAGGACTAAAGACAAACACATCACTACAAGGATTGGATCTTGCTTGAATTGACTTGATTGATTGCTTGATTTGATGCTTGAATGCTTGAAACCTACATCACAATGTTGGCTCTAAAACATGATATGAACACACATAACATTGACATGATTTTAGGATATTGATTGCTATTGTAGATGACTAATAATGCTACTCTTGAATGCTCTTGACAAAAATATTTTCTCTCAAGTGAAATTTTCCATAATGCTAGATGATTTTGAATTGATAAAATAACTATGTATTTATAGGTGTTTATCTAATTTCTTGAAAATTAGATTCCAAAAGCCGACATTTGCATATGAAATTTGAATCATTAAAATATCGTAAAAAACATATTAAAAATTGGGATTTGGGACTTAAGAAGGGTGAATGGGTCTTGACTCAAAATTATAGGACACATTCATTTCAAGGTGCTTAAAATATTATTTGTATTAATTAAATATAGGTTTCCCTTTCAAAAACAAGAAAAATGAGGCTTTGGAATGCATAATTTGGAAAATTAGGATCTTAATTAAGTCCAATTAATTAAGGGACCCAAACATAGTGTGAAATTGTAAAGGTATACAATTTTCTACACTACATTTAGCCCCCACTTTAGTGAGAATATGAGCTTACACTCAAACTCACACTAAAGTAGACAAATATGCGTCAAGAGAGGTCCAAGTGTACAAATGTTAGAAAGATAGGATGACAAAGATTATAGAGGGTGATTAAGCCCCTAGGATCTAAGATCCCATGGCAAACCAACATAAGGACAAAGGGACACACAAGATGTGTAAGATATATGCAGCAAGACAAAATACACAAGCATGAAATATTAAAGATAATGCAAAAATGGATGAACTAGAAAGTTGCATTATGCCACATCCATCAAATATGCTCATGGCTTTAATGGAAAGCAAGTTGTGTTATGCTCGGTGGTCATGAAAAATATGCTCACAATGGTTAGTGTAGTCTAGTATACACTAGGTGATCCCCCAAGGCAACAATGAGAAACACACACTAGGTCTACAAGGTGTGAACTCACAACAATGAGTGGCAGATGGAAAAGTCATGCTAGGTCTATAGGGCTTCCATATGTCAACCATACCAAAAGTTATACTCCTTGGAAAATTTGATAAGGCATGACAACATGATCAATATACTATGCCAATGCTAAACTAAGTTCAACCTCTATGAAAAAAGTGAAGCAAGAAATGAAGATTCAAAATGGGAACACTGGGAAACAAGCCATTAGGGCATGAGAAGTGCATCTCTCAAGCCTAGAATCCATCTTGTTCCATCATTGGCATCAACCTTTTATCTTAAAAATTTAGTGGAAGATTAAAGATGGGAACATTAGGAAACAAGTCATTATAGCATGAAAAGTGTATCTCTCAAGCCTAGAATCCATTTTGTTCTACTATTGGCATCAACCTTTAATCCAAAAATGTCAATGCAATAATGTCAATGTATGCCCCCACTTTAAAGGAATTGCTAAACACCATGTTGTGAGCAATTAATTTAAAGTAGAAAATGATATATGCAATTTATTAAAGGGTAATGAGAGAATATTTGGAAAACCCAATGCCAAAAATATGTTTCCAAATAAAGCTATATCATGAAAAGGAGGTTTCCACCACATGCAATCCTAAGATAGCACATAGGGTATCCACGGATTCAAGTTCAGCGCATGTCTTTTGCTATAGTGATATAATAGATCTTGGAATCATCATCATTCCCAAAATACTTCATGGAACAATGAACACAAAGGAGGAATGACACATAGAGAAGATTTTGGATCAACATGGAAGAGACCTAAATATCTCAATGCCTTGCATCATCCCCAAAAGGAAAACATAAGACAAGTGAAAAGACAATGCTTATGACAAATAGAAGAATGTAGATACAAATAGAGGAATGCCACAACAGATTCGCTTCCTTTGTATCCTTGCACCAACAACGTAACAAGGGTCATCCAAAGAAAACTCACAAACATAAAGACACACTAAGCAACACAATATAGGGAATCACATTATGCACGTGCAATCACACAAAGAACATAGAAAGAACAAAGTGAGTATGACACATGTGATCCAACCTAAAGCAAGTCGTCTACATCCCAATCATGTTCATTATATATGGAAGGCGAATAACTAGCCAAAGGGGCAACAACAAGTATCATACTAGAACAATCACTAGGTTCAACATGTGGTGATGCACTCTTTTTAGGAGGATCATCATGGTTACCCACATCTGAGTTCATAGAAGATGATTTAATAACAAATTCAGCTTATTATGCACTTCCTCATCAATTTTAATAATCTCATCATCATCCAATTTAATCACAATAGGAGGTCTAATGACAATGTCCATTGTATGCTTATATTTTTGTTGTGGTGAAGGTGGAGAATCATCATGCTTTGTTTGAGTTATATTTTGAAATTTGATTGTTGATTTGTTCTTTTCTTCTAACTGATGAGCAATAGCACAATGTATGCACCTACACTCTTTAGTGTTTTAGTTTTTTCTTGCATGATTTTCAAGTTGTGATGGTGTAGGAGTGGTTTTATCAACCATTGGTTTCTTTTCTTCTTGCATAGGAGGAACATAAGGAACCATCAAGGGTTGGTCAACAAATTTCTCTTTAGGTTTATAAACTTATTTGATCTTAGGAGGAACAACAAGAATAGTATTGTTATCTCTTGGTCTTTTACATGAGATGGGTGGAGGAATTGTGGGAGATTTGTCTTGGTTACTTGGAAGGGATTTTGGCTCAAGAATAGGTTCATCAATGTTAAGTTGAGAAGGAGAAACATCAATGGACTGAAGAATATTGCTAAGGGATAATTCTCCTATACACTTTGCCTTGAACTTTTGATAAGATTTGAACAACAAGTCCTCATGAGGCTTTATAGGTTCCATGGGTTCAAGCCAAAATAAATCCAATGAAAATTTCCCACGAGAAGAAAAAGGATTAAAACCACTATGATGCACTATGGGAATCTCATTGCCAAATGGAAATTTTAAGCATTTATGATCAACCAATGGGACGATATCCATGGAGTGTAGCCATGGGTAGCGTAACTTCACACTGAATTGGTTCAATGCTGAGATGATGGAGAATGAGACATCTAATTACTTTGGTCCAACATTTAATGAGAGAGTGATAAAACCTAGATTGTAGGGCAAGCAAAACCATTATGTGTTTTGATCCATTCTTTCAATTATTCATAAAAATCTTGGTAAAGTTTATGCATGAATAAGAATTCTTCAGTGATCATATTCTCTACACATACATGATCAATTAATATCCCATTTATAGGCTTGTCATTGATTCTTCCAGCTATGTAAAGAGGACCATCAAGTGCATGTTTAAGTATATCACTATGTGAGAAAGCAATGTCCATACAAAATTTGCTTTGGCCCTTACGAGGTTTAGCATCAATGAATCTGATCATGGTATATATATCATCCTCATTATCACTCTTGTCACTGTCAGTTATGCCTTGTATGTTGTTAATGTTCATCACATCATTCTTTGTATCACTATATTTTACAAATGAGATGGAGTGGTTTGGCATGGGATTGGTAAAGATTTGCAAATTTTGATTAGGTGGGGCACAAATTTATTTCCTTGATCATTAAAACTGCCAATCTGGATGTGATTAGAATTAATGAGGTCTTGTACCAAATTTTTAAGACGTATGCATTGTTTTGTATCATGTCCATTATGTCGGTGATATTGGAAAAAAAAATTGCATTATAATTCAGAGATAAATGCTTAGTGGTATCAAGGGGTCTAACAAGAGGTAAGGTGATTAGGTTTTTACTCAAGATTTGTAACATGATTGAATGGAGAGTATCAGGTAACATAGTGAATTGTTTATTCCTTTCTTGAGGTTGGTATTGAGTTGTTTTAATGGCAGATACCTTAGGTTCAACATGATGGGTTGGTTGAGGTTGAATTATTTGTATAAATCTCTTGTTTGTTTTCTTGAATGATTGAAAATTGTTTTGGTGCACAGTTTCAAACTTTTCAGATAGGTTAAAGGAGTTTTATCTATACGTTGACTAAGTGAGTTTTGATAATCATAGAGAGCTATGCATAAGTGTGTAAAAGATGGAAATTTCATCATCCCAAGATTTTCTTTAATATTTTTTTGCAATTTATCAATGAACATTCTTTGAAGATCAACATCAAGAACCTTAATGTTGATTTATGAGTAAAGCAATTGATAACGAGCTATAAAATGAGTGAATTTTTCATCTTTTTGTTGTTTACATTGCATGAGATTAGGTAGAGCCATCTTAGGACCAATGTGCACTTGGAAATGGTTTAAAAATGCATAAACAAGCTCATTGAATGAGTTAATTGAGTTATTCAATAAGGAACAAAACCATTCCAAGGTTGTATCTTTCAAAGATCTAGGGAAAAGTTTAGCCAAGAGTTTATATTAAAAAATGAAGTCACTACATAAGGTTGTGTATGTTGAAACATGGTTGCTAGGGTCTCCTTTACCATCGTATTTCTCAAATCTGGGGATCTCTATGCCTTGTGGAAATGATAATGGGTTTCTTTTGACATGTATTGTGAAGGTTAGCCATTTTGATTTTGGTTCAATGTTGCAATTTGTTGTTGTAGGGATGTGAAATTTTGTAATAGTTGGTTTATGACAAAATGATTGGTTTTCATTTTGAGATAGAGAGGAGTATGGTGGTGTATATGTGTTGGGAGGACAAATGAATTGAAAGTTTGTGAGAGGTGGAGGGTTTGGAGATATTATGTTTGAATTCAGAAAGCTAAAAGGATTCCTAGTGGAAATAACTAAAGTTGGAATGCTATTGCTGGTAGGTTGCATTGTTGTAGTGACACTTGAATGAGTGTATGTAGGAATAGAGGTTGTGGTTGAAGGGGGAGGAATTTAATTTCCTCCTTGACTTTGAGTGTAACCCAAAGTTTGAGCACAACTAGCCACTATATGAATATGGTTATCAATGATGTGAGCTAGGCTACACACAATCTCTATTCCATGTTCATTGTCAAGCATTCTTCTCATGTTATCTATGATAGGAACCACAATACCAACAATATAATTTGTGCTCACAAAATATTGAATTTTTTCTAAGCCTTTATCCATTTGTTTGAGTTTCTCTTGAGGGATATGAGCAACAATGGCTTCAACATCAATAGAGTTGGAGGTCATAGGACATGCCATATTGGGGATGGAATCCAACATGGGTTGACTAGTGTCAACACTATGAGTGAAAGATTTGGAAAACCCAAGATCCACAATGGATGTACCAACACGGGATGCCATGAGTATCAAACTATGTCTCACTGAAGTATTGGAAATAAGACACCAGGTTGTAATACTCATACAAGTTTCACCAAACCAAAAGTGCACCCAAAATGGACAAAACACACTAAATAGAGATAGTAAACACTTAGAAATAGGAAGCACAATGCAAGTATTGAAGAAGATATTTGCAATTTTCAGATCTAGAAATGTAGAAATCTAAAAATGATTACTTTTGAATGCCAATTTTTTATTTCAAACAATGCACTTTCTTTGACTAATTGAACTAAATGCAAACAACTACATAAAATTGCAATTTCTAAAACTAAAACTGAGATATGATGGTACAACAAAGTAAAGCAAATAAAGACAAATGAACATGCAAAAATATGGAAAAATGCTTGTACAAGGACACATTCACCCTAGGGTGAATGATTCCTTGGACATGGGTATGACAATTTAAATTCTAATTTTTTTTGTGATATTTAAAGTCTTTGTTCCTAGTTGCAAACAGGTATTTCAGTGACAGTATTTCTAGAAATTGATATGAAATGTAAATGCAATTTTATGACAATGTATGAGCAAAATGATAACTTTTTTGAATGTATTTTTGATGAAAAATTGATCTAAATGACTAAAACACACTTTTATGCAATATAATATGCAAAATGTATGCAATATTTTTATGTTTTTGAATGATGTAATTTTGCAAATTGTAACCCTAAATGCAATGCAAAACTAGATAATGAAAAACCTAGATCTAGGGTTTCAATTATCTCCAAATCAAAAAAGAGGATGCACAATGTTGGGTTCACCAAAATGAAATATAGGAAATGGTGGGATTTTGGTTCTCTTCCCAAAATGGAATAATGGAATAAAGAAAATGGGGGAAGATGAGAGGTGTCCTAGTTCCTTTATGCAAAGAACTTAGGAACGAAAGGGTGTCCCCTATTCTCTAATTTCATTAGGAAACAAGAGAGAGAGAGATCACAAAGGAGATATGATTGAATTTCAATACTAATGTGAGTCAACCCTAACATTGGATATTCTTTCTCAAGTTTCCTTGAGCCAATGGACAAATTTCAATTAATTAGAAATGATTTTTTGTAAGTACACTAACGAGATGATATGACCTAGATAATGAAATGCAATTTCCTGAAGCTACATAAATGAATTTCATAGTTTGTAGGTAGATCTAAGAAGGGTCTAAACACCTACTTGGCATAAAAATTTGAATCTAAGCATTATAAGAGGACAAATTTTCCCTAGGGCGAATGGGTCCTAGACGAGGGGTCCAAAATCTATTTTAGCAGTCCTCAAGTATTGGATCCAAGCTTCTGTTTGCCCCAGGTCCCACTATTAGAAAGTCAGAAATAAATTTTGAATTTGACTTTTCATGGCTTGACAACAATGATGACAACTTTGACAACAATGCAAAATTACTCCTTTGAGATCTCTTCAACTCTTTTTCACCTACAAATCTGCACATACACAAAGAGAGGGAAAAAATATTTATTTTGTGTGAATGGGGGTTTGCCTTGGTCAAACCCCGGTTTGGTAATTAAACCTTGATAGAAAGAAATAATGATAAAGGAGAAGGAAATGATGAATGAAAACTTGCTCATTGCAACTCACCAAATCTTCAATGGCTACCCTTAGAGGACTGAATACAAACACATCACTCTAAGGATTGGATCTTGCTTGAATTGACTTGATTGATTGCTTGATTTGATGCTTGAATGCTTGAAACCTACATCACAATGTTGACTCTAAAACATGATATGAACACACATAACCTTGACATGATGTTAGGATCTTGATTGCTATTGCAGATGACTGATAATGCTGCTCTTGAATGATTTTGACAATAATATTTACTAGATGTGAAATTTTCCTTAATGCTAGATGATTTTGAATTGATAAAATAACTATGTATTTATAGGCGTTGATCTAATTTCCCAAAAATTAATTCCAAAAGTTGATATTTGCATATTAAATTTGAATTATTAAAATAATCCCAAAAACATATTAAAAATTGGGATTCAAGACTTAAGGAGGACACATTCATTTTGGGGTGCATAAAATATTATTTGCATTAGTTAAATATAGGTTCTCCTTTTGAGAAACGAGCAAAATGAGGCTTTGGAATGCATAATTTGGTAAATTAGGAGCTTAATTAAGTCTAATAAATTAAGGGACCCAAACATATTGTGAAATTGTAAAGGTATACAATTTCCTACACCGCATCTCTAAATATGGATTTATATTCAATAAAACCTCTAAAAATATATTAGATGATATGGAGAGGAAACACAAATAGTTATTTATAAATGCTTAGTTTACAAAAAATGATGAATTCATAAATTTTCATGGTAAAAATTACAACAAATCCAACTAGTCACTAAAGGTAAAGCCATTAAGTGATTTGGTGAAAAGGACATTACGTGATATTGATTTTCATACATACTATCAAATTTCATACATCAATAAATAAGTTTCAAATTTATGGTATATATTTTTAAAATAAAATTAAGGTTTACATTTAAAATTTAAAGTTTATATTGGTGAAATCAAGTTATGGTTTCTCTTTTAAATTGATAATTTTTATTTTGTTTCAAATTAGTAGTTTATGTTTCTAATTTTGTTTCACATTTAGAGTTTTTATTATAAATTTACATTTTAGCATTTATATTTACAAGTTAGGTTTAGTTTCATATATATATATATACAAATATAATAATTATTTTTTTACAATAACTATGAAATTGTTAAATTAGAAATAAAAAATTAAATATTTCATGTGGGCTTAAGACCTAGCTCAATGTGGGGGCCAAGAAGAAGGTTGTTGGAAGCAAGGTGGTTGGTTTCCTAGTGTTGAGGGTGATGTGCTTTTCAATGACTTGGTTTTGGCAAACAAAATAACACCCCTTTTTTTTTTAAATGGTTTTGACTAAAAAAAATTCACCCAAAGTCATTTCAAACGAAAAGCTTTTGAGTGAAACTTTTGGCTCCACATAGATACCACATGGTTTTGGCTGAAACTTTTTGGGAAAAAAATAGTTAAAACCACTTTGTTGACCAAAAGTATAACACAATAATGAACTTTCACCTTGCACCAATTGAAGTTTTCTTCTAGTAAATACTCCTTTTATGTGAATAATATTTGATAATGCTTTGGGTGATTAATAAATGAAATTGAATTCCTTCAAATAGAATTATATAGTAATAATAACATGAAGGCAAAAAAGTAATAGCTAAGAGGTGACAATTTTTTTTTTCTTTGAATTTTAGGGGTTGGGATTGTTAATATGAGTTGACAAAATATTAAATTTGAAAATTTGAATTTTAGGGGTTATATTTGTGAGTGGGGGTTGGATTATAATATGAGAGTAGTAATATTTATGTATGAAATAATTTTAAATCATGGAGAATGCATCAAATGTTAGGTGTATGGTAATGTATGTAAGAATGAACAATGCATGATCAAATATATGGGATTGCGTTTATAGAGATAGGTGAAGGATGAGGAAATGGACCCAACTTTAGACAAAATTGTGTCATTTACCAATATATAGTTACATTAAAATATTCTCTCAAAATAGACCTAAAACTAATTAGAAATTGACATGGATATACAAAATTCACCATTAAAAAGTTATATATTTTATAACAAAAATAATATTATATTAATTCTAATAATAATTTTATGTTAGCTTTTCAATAATATAGATGCAACAATTGAAAATTTAATTGATAAATAATAATAAATGATCATTCATTATAATACATATGAAATTAGATTTTCACCATCATTATAATGTCTTTGTATTTGTAAAATACAATTAATTTGACAAAGGTCCCTTGATTTGTTGATAAAATTAATTTGAAATATATTTTTTTTTATCAAAGGTCCCTTGATTTGTTGATAAAATTGAATGATTATGAATAGTGTGAAAGGAATAACTATAACACGAAGTGATTTATTGCAAGAATACACTACTAATTCACCATCACTATTATTGGGGGAGACTACCGTAACACAACCATTCATTCAACAACATATAACACCAAAATATTCTGAACATATGAGGTGGCCCCTTTAAATCTAATTGGCCAATTCTTATCTTTCTTTTAAAAAGTACAAATAAATCCTCTCAAAGTATTCAGGAACGTTTCCTAGATAAGATCGCCTGAGATCCACAATCTAATAATAATAATAAAAACACTAGCTCTTTTTAAAAATTCTGTCTTGATAACGGTAAAACCTATCACACAGTTAATATTATTAACATCATTGTCAAATCATAACATGGTCTCACAAAATTGAAATCCTATTAAATTTCATTCGCGGCATGGTTTTCCCATGAAAAATGCGGTGAAAATCCGGGTGCAACTGCAATTTTATGGTGAAGAATCTGGCGATTTGTAGCGAAGAGAAATATTTCTTCATATTTTTTATTTGAAAGGCCGAGGAAGATTTGCTAATTTCCAGTTCAATGGAGATTGTGGGGAAGGCCAAGGAAGATGTTTCCCTGCCAAAAGGTAATATAATTGCCCGTTTTTATATTTTTATGAATAGGAAGGTTGAATGGATTTAAGGTTATTGGAGAAGGGCTTGTATTTACTGCTTTTGAATTGGGCTTTTTTCGGGGTTGTTGGCACGGATTGGTTTACTATTTAGGTAGAATGAATTTAAGGATTTACAGTTAACGTTTTAGAATTTGTAATTAAAATATTGATGATGAATTACAGAATATAATTTGAAATGTTAATGAAAAAACAATCTACACGGTTATAATCGGGAAGTATTTTCAATCTTTTTGATAGACTCTGGCAACATCCTATTTATTATTAAAATTTTAGTTGAGCAAATTATTGTCAAACAACTATTTAATATTTTGCCGTTGAAAACTGAGAATTTTGATTTAAAATCTTGAAGTTGAATGACTTTTTTTTCTGTTTTGAAGAATTTAAGGATTTGCTGTTAATTTTTTGAGAATTTGGTGCAAAATGTTTTTATGTTTGTGGAACTCATTAGTGAAGGATTTGCATCGTTCGTTTTCTCAATTCTTTTCTTATAGGTGTTATTGATTTCTAGTTTTAGGTATAAGTTAATATTGAATGATGTTCATTTGGCAGAGTTGCCTCTAGGACTCTAAATTTGGCAGAGTTGCCTGTAAGACTTATTTTCTTTATTGTAATTATACTTTTTTGATTGGGAAACTCTTCTTGCGGCGTGACCTCTGTCTTAAAGTCACGATCATGGGCATCTCTAGTTTCTAATTCACGAGGGAGTTGAATTCAGCGTTGTTCACTAAGAGTACATCATACCTGATGATATAATATTTAATTTAATTTCTATAATTTATTCAATCTTTTGAAGATTTGAATTTGGGGTTTTGCTTTAAAAGCCCTAATATTTTATCGCTTGACTTTATCCTACTTGACCATTCTTATAATTTTTTGGCTGAGGGCAAACAAACCCCACCTAACACCACCATCAATGATCAGTTCTAAGAGCTCTACTTACTGAGAGTGAGTCAATCAATGTGCTAATTGGACCTCCATTTGATCTTTTTAGCAATAGATGAAAGGTACTTTATACCATCAAAATAGTTATGAGCTTGAACTCAGCTCTGACCGTTTTTTGACTTTAATTAATGGCCAGCCCATTTCAATGGGTGGAGCTAGCCTAGATGAAGCTCTTCGTGACATTGCACTATCTTTTCCATTAGTTGTTCTTACTGCCATTGATCAGTAAAATTAGGGTTAATAAAGATTTCTTCCCGTCTTGATCTGAAATAGCTCCCTTGAATTGGGATTCCCCTGGTTTAGCCATCCCCATACAGTCAAAATGCAAATCTACCAAAACCAATAGAAGCAATAACAAGATAAATAGATTGGATGGATAGAGTGAAGTGTTTATACCATTTCATAGCAACAAGTACAAAATTCTGGCTATATAAAATTATAAATGATTATGAACATTCATTCGGAGTTGTAGCTCTGTCACGTTGCCACCTTGAATTTGCTTTCATCGTTCACAACACTTAAACTGGTTTTCCCTTACGGCTGCTAGCTTCTTGAATGGTGAGCCCTAGCAGGAACGGAGAGGGGAGTCTTTATATCAGCTTTAAATGATTTTATAATCAATACTCTACCCTTATAAACCGCCCATCATTAATTGGGATGGTTTGAGGGATTGTCTTTTTTTAAAAGTGTTTTTAAGCCCTCCCAATCCTCGCAGTGAGAGCTAAAATTGAGGACAAGTACATCTTGAATCCATGTAGCATTCCTTTCACATGGCATTGACATGGTATAGTAAAAGTGTAAATGGAATTCAATTACTTTGGTTTAATATGGGAAGAATTTTGCAAAAACTTGAGAGCTAAAAAGTGAAGTACTAGTAAAAATCGAGAAAAACTAATTTTTCTATTTCATATGAAATATAATGTGTAGAGATAAAATAGACATAATGCCTTATAAAAATGCTAATCATAAACAAATGCGTAGGATTAAATAAACCATTTTATTCACCTACGAGGGTTTCTGTAAAATAAATGGTTGGTCCTAAAATAGTAGGACATTTTGTCACAGGACATTGTCTACCATTTTAGGAGCAGCTCTTTGTTATATTAACTAAACTTTTATAGGATATAATTTAAAGAAAACCCTCATTATGATTTAAAATTTAAGTTGTACAAAACTTTTAGTCAAACTAAAATTTAAAGAAATTTATAATACTGTAATGCTTAAAAAAATTATTTCAGTGTACCCATGCTCCGTATTTTTCAACGTCCAAGTGTGAAAAGTAACCAAAAAAAGTTAGGCATGTACAAAAAAATGTTTGAACCACTTTTTTGAAAAACTCAGGAAATGGCACTGCAAATGTGGTGTGTTGTGATTATTTGGGAGTTTTTCAAGTGTTATGCTACTATGCTTTAGTCAATCCTGCATTAGCCAAGATGTCTTAGGCTATTAGCCTCCTTGTAACTGTTAGAATAATTCAATATTACATCATAGTAGACTATAAACAATGATAATAGTTAACATTATTATTGTTTATAGTCAGTTGGTAGGTAGTTGAATGGTCAGCTAAACAATTAACCAACAACTACATGTTTATTTTTTTCTTCTAGTTCTGATCAATATTATGATTTGCTCATTGTACGCCAACTATCCCGACCATACTCACATTATGGTATCAGAGTGTTTAACAACTCTGTGCCTGTGAAAAAAGAAGATTTGAAGTGTAGATGTTTCATTGCGTCGGTATTAGCTGACACTGATGGAAATGTATGGAATTCCTTTGAAAGTTGTTTTGAATATCATTTGACCTCGCTGGGAGATCATGGTTGGTGCTTTGTTTTTGCTGTTGCCTGGAGATCTATTCAAACCTCTTGTCCTGGTAGATATCCTCGCGAGTCATCATCATGTTGATATATCTTTTCCAAAAGTTTTTACCTTCCTTATCTTCTCATCCTCATGGACTGCAAGATTTGAAGTGTAGATGATTCATTGCATGGGTATTAGCTGACACTGACAGGAACATATGAAATTCCTTTGAAAGCTGTTTTGAATATTGTTTGATGTTGCTTTGAGATCATGGTTGGCATTTTGTTCTTGCTGTTGCCTGGAGATCCATTCAAACCTCTTGCCCTAGCAGATACCCACTTGAACCATCATCACATTGATAAATCTTTACCAATTTTTTTTTATCTTCCTTATCATCTAATCCTCATGGACTGCCAGAAAATTGTTTAGCTGCCCAAGTGGAGAGAATAGCATCAAGAAGATTAAAATTGCAGCCTCCCAAATGTTTTAAAAATGCTGCTGTCATCTTAGTTTTAATCAATTCCTTTATCATTCTATTCACACACAGAAGTGGTGAAGAATCAGTACCCAAAACAGGAATAACAGCTGTGAAGAACAAACGAGATTCCAATTCAAAGAAGAGAACGATTAAGAGGAGATAAGAATGCTGCCACATCACCCAACAGAAGCCCAGAACAAATAAATATGCATGAAAGCGTCCATGAGAAGAAAGAAAACATTGTATCAAACATTTCTAAAGGTGCAATGTAATCTTTCTCCCTGTGCATGAAAATGGGATCATGGGATTGGGTTATGATCTGTTTCTTTTTTCAGGAAAATGAAAAAAAAAAACATTTCATTTATCCCACATTTATCAGTTTATTGGAGAAATAAGTATTTAAATAAAGTAAGCCGCATACCATTGTTTGAACTTTGAAGCAAATAGAAGTGGCATTTTCGATGCTATAGTTGCAAATTCCACATAATAGGTGTAGTATATAATAAATTTGCCAAACTGTATTCTGTGGTTGAAACTGCACCAAGACTTTTTATTTGGAGCGTTGTTAAAAATTCTTAAAATAAGCCAATTTTTTGTCATGTTTTGTAACAACTAGAAACATCTGGTCTAAGCTACAACTCTATTTCACATTTGCAAACAAAACCATCATGTTAATTTCTGCAGGAGCCTTGATTTGTAGGCCTCAAAATTTGCAAATTTCACCCATGTCCTCCTTTGTGTGCTTAGGCCTCATTTTGTCCATCACATATAACCTACTTGAGAAATCTTTGTATGGATCTCCATTTGTCAAAATTTCCTAAGTATAACTCCCTTTGTCATCCAGCCTTGTTTAGCCCATTATTCATAACTGATTTTAGAAACTTTCAAATGGGCTTCCTTGGTCAAAATCACTCGAGTGTTGTTTTTCTCCATCCCCAAAGCTCATGTCATGTGTCAGTAGTTGCAAAATCTAAGAAAATCTCGAGTTCAGGAGTGTTTTGGTTGTATTCCATCACTTCCATTGTGTTGCAGACTTTGGGTGTAGAACTAGATGTTCTCTTGCCTGGCTATATATCTAGATTTGGTGTCCAATCTTGCATAAAAGCTCCGCATAGTCTTTCTGGTCCATCCATCTCTTTGCTTTTCTTCCATTTTGACCTTAACAGAATTTGGTGGCCTATCAAGATATTATCCAATCCCCATTCCTCCTCCTGACCTTGGGTCCCTTTGCACTCTAAATCCTTGCAAGTCCATTGTCGTTCACTCCCCTCACCCTTGCAGACTTATGAAGTGGATGCAGACATTTGTCTTGCATCCACAACCCATGTCTAGTCTTGCTAGACTTTCCCACGACTTCTTCCCTAGTCTTCCTTGTGATATTCCCTTATGCATTAAGACATGTGAACCCCATTCCAACATCCCTGTTTTCTATCCATCTCCACATTGTTTTCTTGCAAGGACTTCCCTTAGCCTTTCTCACTTATTTCTCCCCACATGGAAGTTGATTTGACTTTTAAATTGCCTTCACCCCATCCCCTCCCCACACTTGGTCTCGACCCCAAATCCCGCACCCCATCCTCATGTTTGGTCCCTCATTAGATTTCCACAATCCTTCTAGAATGCCTCCTGCTTGTTCCAACTACTCCCAAATTGCTCCAAGGTTGCCATTATTGACCCAATAAGACCTTGCAATTACCCAATCAAATCTTTCATGCCTATAAACGCTTATCCATCTTAAAGGCACATATTCACATGTACTTCCAATGATGGAAACGTGAAGGTGACATGCAACCATTAATGTGGTGGTTGAAATTTTAGCTCCCAATGGTTCTCACATCAGCTCTTGGTCATCAATTGCACAAATTGCAGTAAATGCAGTGGGTGGATTTGAATCCTTAGATCTCCTTTGGATTTCCTACGTGGATTTAGGCATGAAAGATCAAATAATATAAATATGAGTTTGTTCATCTTTCAAAGGGTTGGTCACTGAGCTAATTTTTTGTTTTGGGAAGGTCTATATCTGGTTCTAGGGCATTAAATGCTGCCAGTCTGAGCTGCAAATGAAGGAATGCATCTTGTGAAGAGTTGGAAGGGTCTATCAACATACATCTCCATGTAATGGTATGACTCCATGGTAGTTTGTAGCGATTTAGGGAATGCCAACTTCTAATGCATTGCAATGCTATTGTAATGGTCTTTCCTTTATTGCATATGGGTTATCGTAGTTTTGAGATGGATTATTATGTATGTCCATTTTGTATGATGTAATCTTTGATATGTGTATAAATTCATCTCTAGTTCTGTTGATACTTTGCTGATGGTATCTCCCTCCTCTTTCCTGACCATGTTGCACATTGGAGTAGTCATTGGCCCACATTGGTGAAGGGCCAAACATCTATCATTTAAACACCCTCCATCCTTGTTAGAAGTAAGATTAGATTAGATTTAATTTTGTATACATACTGTTCAGAATTCATTGTTACAAACTAGGGAATAATCTTAAGCAAATTCCAAACTATCAAATCTCCAAAGAATCTTGTCATTCATGTTAGCATCTTGCCATTGTGTATATAGTGTCAAATGAAATCATCTAAAGGGATTAATACATTGCTGTTATCTATAGGTGCATGTGCAATGCGTTTTATCAGCTTTATAAGAGGTCTTATGCAATTAGTTTGTCTTGACCTAGTGACAACTATAGGGGTCAAGTGTACATTGGGTATAGTTGCTGATTGTTGCAATCATGCCATATATTAATTGGTTTAGAACCCTATTAAGGCTACCTCTAGGAATACCCTCTCGGGCATAATTGAGTCCAAAGTGTAGGAGAGACTACCCATTCTCATCAATTGGCCTTTAATCCTCCTCAGTTTGTTGATGAACCCTAGTTTTACCTTCTTGATGACAAATCCTTGGCTGTTAAGGTGAAGCTAAGTTCTAGGATAGTGGAGTAGTGGTTTTGGGACCCAACACATACAACACCTAATAAAATTACAACAATGATGTCTATGGAATTGACCTTATAAATTGTTTGGGAGGAATAGGGGTCACATTATTTCTTACATTTTCACTCCATTTTGCATCCATATGTGAAATGGCATTAGCTATGAATGCTGAAGCAAGTTATCATGAAATATATCGAAAGCTTGTTCTCCTATGTATAGAGTGACCTTGTGCTAGCATGCCATTGACATTACATATCCCTTTATTTATTGTGGAGGTACTATATGCCATCTTGCTCTCTCATACCTTGAAGTCTCTTTCATGTATCAATGGGTATATTGGAATGGTGATAAAATGGTGATATATCATTATGATATGTAGAGGCTTGATATATTTGTTAAACAAGTATATAGAAAGAGGAAGCTATTTGGGGAGATAAGGAACCCTCATAATTTGCAAAAAATTCTTTCAATGCTCCAAAAATAATGCTTTTGGCCTCCAAATTGTTGAGAGGTGATTACTTCTCCACTTGGAAAATAAAGGGCAAAACGCAATTGGAATTTGAGTACTAATGGGATATTGTTAGTGGCATTGTAACAAGGCATGCAACAAATGCTAAGGAGTAAAGACAATTTGATAATGCCAAGTTAATCATATTGTTTGGGGTCATTGATGAGGTCCAACCTCATATTAGAATTGCCCAAAGTGCAAAACAAGCATGTGACAAATTGAAAACAATGTATTAAGCCAAAAATCAAAATCAGCTTCTTCATCTCCAAAGTTAGTTGCATTGTTTAAGAATGTAAAGTGGTGACAAATTGGGGGGATTGCGAGAAGAGTAGTAGAGTTGACTCCAAGCTTTAGGGGAAACAATTTCAGATGACTCTTTTGTACCAATTTTCTTGAGAGAATTACCCCATTCCTTATAGTGTTAATAACCTTTTTGAATGTGGCTAGCAAAAAGCCTACATTTGAAGAGTTGGTGAATTCATTTTAGTTGGAAAAATCAATTCAAGATGAAATTGACACCACTCGAGACAATCAAGCTCTCATATCACAACAATGAGGAAACAAACTCGAAGGGCTCCTCCCAATCATAAACATGACCTTCAATCTACATTGAAGAAGAAATGCCTCAATTGTGGAAAGAAGGCATACTCTCCAAGATTGTTGGTAAACTCTTTTGCCAATTGAGAGTCTAGCTAGTGAAAATCACAATATATTATGTACGAAGACAAGAAGAAAAATCTTCAATGGGAAAAAGTCTCATTAGCAACAAGGGAAGTTGCTTCAATAGTGACTATGATGATGATTTTTTGTATGTTGTAGAGAGAAAAGTATTCTCTTTAGTTCATTTTTGGGTGTGTTAATTTTGGTACCTCTTGACACATGGTTGGTGAAAAAGAGTGGTTTGTCAATTTGACTACTTCTACTTCATATGGATAGGCTTCTACCACTTTGGATCCACCATTGTAGACTTATGAAAATTTTGTATGTTTCAAGGCTTATGAAGAACCTCTTGACATAAATCAATTACTTTAGTAGAACCTAAAATCTGAATTTGATCTTCAAGATCGTGAAAACTTGTCTCATTTGAGAAAAACGTTGAGATCTAGAAGTTCTTGCTTGTCCCTTAGCAGTTGGAATTTTTTTTCAGCTTGTTGAAATGTTGCATAAACACGTCAAGCCTTAACAATGAAGGCACATTTAGCCACAACACTTTGGCATAGATGATTTGGTCATCTTAGTATTGGCTATTGTCTTGTTTTGAGTAGACATGAAATTGTGCAAGGACTTTCCCCTGTCAAGAAAATAAAAGATCTTTGGTCCAATTGTCTTGTTAGGAAATAATATAGGGTTCCCTAACCTGCTATTGAACAATAAGACCATGCTTTTCTAGATGAGGTGCATAATGATGTGTGTAGGCCAATGATGCTCAATTAGAATAATTCTTGGGCCTTTCAACTCTTTATGGATTAACACACTCAAAAGATGTGGGCTTATTGGTTGACCAACAAAGATCATGCATTTGCAAAAGTTAAAGATTTTTGAGCCCTAATTGAAACGTCAATTGGTATCCCTCTCAAGGTCATGTGATTAGATTGAGGGGGGCAATTCACCAACAATGAGGTTTTAGAGTATCTAAAACACCATGGGATTCATTGATAGTTGACCGCTTCATATTTGCCTCAACAAAATGGGGTTGTAGGAAGGCATAATTGTACCATCATGGAAATGGAACATCATTCCAAAAGTTTGAAATAACCATGATGGTGAAAAGACTTTGTGTAGAAGTAGTTAGGGGTAAAAAGTGTGAAGTACAAAACTAATATAGTGGAATATAAGAAAGGAAAGACTTACTTAGAGGTGCAGTTAGTCATGGTAAATTTAGGGAAGCAAGAATTACCTTGCAATCTGATGATTGATGTTTGGAGCAGCTTGTGAGGGAAAATAGTTAAGCTTTGTGGATTGATTTGGGTTGCATTGTGAAAGGAGCCTAATATAGAAGTAACATAAAATTTTGGAAATTCCCAATGACAAAAATGAACAATAACTGATTTATGCTATCACAAAATTGCACCAACAATGTGTACAATGATAATAATCCACTAAATTTCCCACGAACCAGATCAACTGACAATTGTTTTATTAATAGCAATTACTGGATTAACATTACATACAAATTTATGACCCAAGATGGTCTTTAGCTTAGATAGCTCTTGACATAAGACTCAGGTCACATAAACAATTATTCCATATCCTGCTTCAATGACCCAAAGCTTCGATTTGTTATCTGGTTCGACATATAACGAGTTGTGCTACCATATGACCATGCCGTGAATGTATCCAAGGCTTCAATCTGATACATGCCAATGACTGGGTGTGACTTGGAGTGATTCGTTGTTGCACCCGAAGCCGTGTAATCTGGTGAATGTCAATAACTGGGAGTGATGTATCTGCCCTATGCTGCAAATGGAGACGTCGTGATATGCTTCACAGTGGAGGTGTTGCTTCAGAGAGTAAAGAGAAGGGTTGCGTGGCTAGAGCCAAAGGCTCGGCCAACAAATCGTTAGTTCCACCTCCCCTAACCAGCGTTGAACTTGTAATAATGAATATGGTGAATCAGAACAAGTGGCTGAGAGTTGAACAAGACACAAGAACCAGGAAGGGTGGACATCCTTACCAGATTCGTGTGACTTGCAGAGGGTGTTGTCTCTACCTAGTCAGCTAGCCCGTGTCTTATTTGTGATGCCAAAGACAACGTAGAGACCTAGCTTAAATGCATGCTCACTAGAGCCTTCCAATAGGCCAAGGAAAAGAAATGAAATTCAAATATACTTTAGGCGCCAACTTTAGAGGAGTCGGCTAGATGTATTAATTTAAATATTATTTATTAATAATTTAAATTATTATAAGTTATTAATATTTTAGTGTTTAAAAACACTTTTGAATATTTCCCTCCATTTTTTAGCCCGACTTATTTGGAACATGACAGTCCCCTTTGCCAAATTGTTGCTTGTCCTCAAGCAACCTCAAGTTGGGGTGCTCAAAGATCTCCACACCCTCCCACATTGCGTCTTCAATTGGAAGATTTTTCCACTTCACAGAGTATTTCGGGATGAACTTGTTTCGCAGCCTCTTCTTCCTCACATCTAGCACGGTTTCAGGTTCTAATATCAATTTGCCTTCGTCATCAAGATGGGGCAGCTCCATTGAGGGTGCAACTTGCTGTCCAATATGTTGTGAATCCTACTATCCTTCAGAAGCTCCAGCTATAAGCAACTTCACCCAACCTTCTTAGGATCTTGTAGGGGCCATAAAATCGAGGTTTCAACTTCTCTGCTCCATTCCCTTTAAGGGTAGATTGTCAGTAGGGCTGCAACCTGAGATAAACCATATCTCCTACCTCAAAAATCCTTTCAGTTCTATGTCGATTTGCATACATTTTTGCTGATTTTGAGCATGCTGTAAGTTCTCCTTGAGGGCATTCATGATGTCCACATTTCGCTGCACCATATCTTTAGCATCCGATACTCTACTATCCCCAAGAATCAAATTCATGAAAGAAGTGGCATCATATCTGTAAAGTGCTTTGAAAGGAGACATACCAATGGACATATAATGTGTGGTGTTGTGACAAAACTCCCCTAGATGTAAACATTTCACCCAAGCTGATTGCTGTCCTGTCACATAGTTCCTTAAGTACCCCTCAATCCATTTGTTCACTATCTTGGTTTGCCCATCTGTTTGAGGATGATAACTTGTTCTTGGAGTCAATTATGTGTGAGCCAAATGAAAGAGTTCTTGCTAAAACAGATTGATAAATCTGCTGTCCCTATCACTTACAATGTTCTTTGGCAATCCGTGGAGATTAAATATTTCTTAAGAAAACAGATCAACAACTTGAGGGGCCTTGAATTTTGAAGTAATGGCATGGAAATGAGCTATCCACCACCACATAAATACAATCCTTACCTTGCACCTTAGGCAGTCCTGTGATGAAATCCATGGAAATGCTTTCCCATTTTTAGTTTGGAATGGGTAGGGGCTGCAACAAACCAGCTGGAAAAAAATGCTCGGCCTTGTTTTGTTGGCACACCACACACTCTCTAACATGCTGCAATATATCACTCTTTATTCCCTTCCATGAAAAACGCTCTCTTGCTTGTATGTCCTATAGAAGCCCGGATGACCAGCAAGAGGTGTGTCATGGCAAGCTCTTATGATCTTCTCCTTGACCTTGGAGTTGGGTACAAGATACACTCGTTCCTTGTAGAGGATGATTTCTTAAATCACTTTGTACCTATCATCAAGTAACTTCCCTTCCAAAATATCAGTAGCAAAGGAATCTTTGGCATACTCAACTATTATGGAAATCCTACAATCAGCAGATATATCAAACATAGAGTAGAAATAAGGCTTCCTAGAGAGAGCATCAACCACCACATTGTTCTTTCCTTTCAAATATTCAATATCAAAATTATAGGCTTGGAGTTTGCTTACCCATTTTTGTTGCCTATCATTTAGATCACGCTGATTGAGGAAGAAATTGAGGCTGTTATGATCTTTCTTTACCACAAATTTCCCAAAAACCAAGTATTGTCTAAATTTGGCAAGGGCATGCATGATAGCTAACATCTCTTTGTCATAAATGGAGAAGACTTTCTTTGAATCTGTGAGCTTCCTGCTCTCATATGATATGGGATGCTTATTTTGCATCAAGTTTGCCCCAATGCCCTCTCTTGAAGCATCGCACTCAAGTACAAAAGGAAGTGAGAAATCTGGAATAGCCAAAACAGGGCATGAACTCATTATTTCCTTAAGCTTATCAAAAGCTTGCTGCGCTGTAGGACTCCACAAGAATACCCCCTTCTTTGTCAAGTTGGTTAATGGAGTTGCAAGTTGTGAGAAGCCCCTCGCAAACATCTTGTAGCAACTTCATAGGCCCACAAATCCTCTCAACTATGACAAGTTCTTGGGTCTAGGCCAATCTTGAATTGCCTTGATCTTCTTCTCATCAACACTAACCCCTTGAGCACTAATCTTATGCCCCAAATACAAAATTTGTCATCCCAAACTCACATTTTGACATCTTGACATAAAATGAATGATGCTCAAGTATGTCAAGCACCTCCTCTATATGCTTCAAGTGATCCTCCCATGCTCTACTATAGATCGGGATGTCATCAAAGAAAACCAAAACAAATTTCCTCAACTGTATAGTGAATACCTGATTCATACATGACTGGAAGGTGGCGGGAGCGTTGGTCAACCCAAATGGCATGACCAAGAACTCATAGTGCCCCTAGTGACACCTGAAAGCTGTCTTATGCACATCCTCCTCCCTTACTTTGATTTGTTGATACCCTGAATGCAAATCAATCTTGGAGAAATATACTGCACCATGGAGCTCATCTATCAATTCATTGATCTTGGGAATGGAATATTAGTTCTTGATTATCTTCTTGTTGAGTGCTCTATAAGGGAGGAGGATGCGCATCCTCAACGTTCCATCCTTCTTCTTAACCAACACTACGGACGAAGCAAAAGGGCTAGAGCTTGGATGAATGTGCCCCATGTCCAACAACTCCTTGATTGCCTTCTCAATTTCCTCTTCGTACATCCTAGGGTGTTAGTAGGGAGTGATGATGATAGGCTTGGCTCCCTCCTCAAGCTTAATCACATGCTAGAATCCTCTATCAGGCAGTAGACCGGAAGGGATCTCTTGGAATACCTTGCACTTCTTGTCTAGATTGGACTAGATGTTGATGGGGTAGGTTCCTCCTTCCTTTGGAGGTCTAGAATGTGATCAAACATTTTGCCGCCCAAGCTACCTCATCTCTCCAGAAAGATCACTCCATTCTTTTAGCTAAAACCACCATCAGACGATTCTTGAAAAGGCCTCGAAGGACAATCTCCTTCCCATCATGTTTGAACTTCAATTCCATTGTTTGGTAGTTGGTGGTGTACTCCCCAAGTGAATGTAGCCATTGTACTCCCAACACCACATCCGTATCACCAATGTCAACAACATAGAAATCATCTCTCACCCTGTGTCTTTCGAGGATCAGCTCCATCTGTTGAATCCGACTAGTGCAAGAAAGGATGTTACCACTTGTGACTGAAACATCAAATCCTTCAAAGTCCACTCCCTTCAATCACAACTTGGCTACGGTCCTCTTGTTAATGAAATTATGACTGGCTCCACTGTTTATCAATACTGTCACTCTCTGTCCTTGGAGAACCCCTCTAACACGAAGGGAATGGTATCAGGGTGCTCCTGAAAGCGCAACAAGAGTGCCTCCCATATGTTCCCCTTCCACAGTTATCTCTGGCTCATCCACATTAGTAGCTTCCTCTAACTCTCCTCTCTCAATCTCTACTTCGTCATCAGAGGCTACCTCAATGTAGTGGATTTGGCCTTTTCCCAAGCATCTATGGCCTTTAGTCCAAGATTCCTTGCAATGATAACACAAACCTCTCTGATGAAGCTCATTCCTAGACATGTCTGTTCTGCTTGGCCTTAGAGGAAAGATCTTAGGTGGGTGAGTAGCCTTAGGGAAAGGTTTCCTTTGCTGCCCTATTGATGTGCCCTTGATCATGGGTTTATCCTTCTTGGTGGAGTCTTCAAGGTTTAGGGCCCTTCCAATGGCTTCTTCCAATGATGTTGGCTCCAAAGCCCTTACCAAACCTCAGAAAGAATTTGATAGTCCTTCGATGAAAAGGAACATAAGCCTTTTATCCGAAACATCTAGAACCATAACAACTAACCTTTGGAATTATGAAACATAATCTTCCATGGTGCCAAGCTGCTTTAATCTTGTCAACTCTTGGAAGTACACCTCTGGATCCCTTCTATCGAACCTTTCCATCAGCTTTTGTGTGAAATTTGCATATGTATTAACAAGATCAAACCCTTGAGTCACAATACCATGATGCCACCATTCATGAACTATCCCTTCTAAGTGCAAAATGGTGAATTTGATAGCTTCATCTTCAGTCATAGGGCTAAGAGAGAAGTATGTATCCAACTTTTGTACCCATATGTGTGCAGCGACTTTCCCTGAGCCATCAAAAGTAGGGAGTGAAAGCTTATTGATTTTGTATTGCAGATCTTTATTGGTTCGCTGTGAATGTTGCCTTCCATCACTTCTAAATCCCTACCTAGCATTGTTGAACTAATCAAAAGGGATCTCAGCTCGTGTGCGGGCGTCAAGATTCAAATACTCATCCATAATGCTGCTGAAATTAGGTTGATTTTGTCCTTCTCCCTCTTGGGGTATGTCTGTCTGAAGCAGAAAAACTGGCTGGGAGGGTCTGAAAGTCGTTCCATTTGATGTTCTACTATGATTCCCTCCTCCAAATCGATCAAAATTTCCTTCGTCTACATTATTTGGTGTTGATTTATTGTTGGTGAGTGTATTTGTGAGGGTCTGCATCATCTGGACCAACATCTAATTCACTTGCTTTTGCTCTTGTAGGAATGATTTAAGCTATCACTAGGATCTGCCATCCTTTGCTTACCTCTGCCTCCTATTCCACTGATTCTTGCTTGAGATGACGCTTCAACCTTCTTCCTTTCTCTCAATTTCCCTTAGATCTCTTTGGCTCAATTGCATAAATGAGTTGTCCACATGCTGGCAGGAAAGGTGGCTTTGATACCACTGAAAGGAGCCTAATACAAAAGTAACATAAAATTCTGGAAATTGTGAATGATAGAAATGAACAGTAAAAGATTTATGCTATCATAGAATTGCACTAGTAGTGTGTACAATGATAATAATCCTCTAAATTGCCCATGAACCAGATCAACTGTTTATTAACAGCAATTATCAGATTAACATTACATACAGATTTATGACCCAAGAGAGTCTTCACCTCAGATAACTCCTGACATAAGACTCAGGTCGCACAAACAACTATTCCATATCCTGCTTTAATGACCTAGAGCTTCGATCTGTTATCTGGTTTAGCATATAACGAGTTGTGCTACCATATGACCATGCTGTGAATGTATCCAAGGGCCCGATTTGGTACATGCCAATGACTGGGTGTGACTGGGACTGATTCATTACTTCACCTGAAGCTGTGTAATCTAGTGGATGCCAATAAATGGGTGTAATGTATCTGCCTTGCGCTGCAAATGGAGACGTCACAATATGCTTCACAATGGAGGTGTTGCTTCAGAGAGTAAAGAGAAGGGTTGCGTGGCTAGAGTCAAAGGCTCGGCCAACAAATTGTTAGTTCTGCCTTCTATAATCAGCGCCAAACCTGCAATAATGAATATGGTGGATTAGAACAAGTGGCTAAGAGTTGAACAAGACACAAGCACTTGGAAGGGTGGACGTCCTTACCAGATTCGTGCGACTTGCAGAGGGTGTTGTCTCTGCCTAGTCAGCTAGCCCATGTCTTATTCGTGATGCCAAAGACAATGCAGAGACCTAGCTTAAATACACGCTCATTAGAGCCTTCCAATAGGCCAAGGAAAAGAAATGAAATTCAAATATACTTTAGGCGCCAACTTTAGAGAAGTCGGCTAGATGTATTAATTTAAATATTATTTATTAATAATTTTAATTATTATAAGTTATTAATATTTTAGTGTTTAAAACACTTTTGAATATTTTGCTCCATTTCTTAGCTTGACTTGTTTGGGACATGACACATTGAATTGTAGACAATTGAGATTGGACTCATGTGATAGTGCAGAGGGCTAGAGATTGCGGTAAGACCAAGGGTTATAATTATGGAAATAGAGAATTCTTGTGGAGAAGGAATTGAAAATTTGTTGAAAGAAACAATGAAGATGAAGGGTTGCAAAATTCTCGGATTAGGAAACATTGGTAGCTAATTTGAAAGATGTAGTATGGATTGGTTGTGAGCAAGACCAAAAGGATGCAATTTAGAAGAATGCATCAAGTGCCTTGTATTTGTATTGAAGAACAACAAAGTTTCTTGGGTGGAAGAGACCAAGTGGAGGAAAGCAGTGTAGTTTCATGAAGGTGTTGTTGAACTTTTGAGATTCCAAATGTGTATGTGTTGACACAATGTGCAGTCATACCTTCAAGAATGAGAAGACTGGCAAGAAGTTAGAGAGGGCAACATAAGGGTGTAGAATGCATTGCTCAATAAAGAAGAGTACCCAAGAAGATTGGTCAACACACATTGGATATAGACCCAATAGAGGATGGGACAATGACAATAGAAAGTTGAAGGCAATAATTGAAATTGCCATGAAGAGAAAGTGTAGATGAGCCATTGTAGATATGTGATAGTTTGGTTGTAATGTCCCCTTTTCTATCCTAGGCTTTCCAGTGACCATTAGCTTATTTTTGGAGTCTCATAGGCTATTCAGAGGCATTTCAGGGGATTCCAAGTTTCTTGGAGGACTCTTGTTAGCATTTTAGGGGGTAATTGCAGTGGCTTGCTAGTGTGTTTTTTGGGTTTTCTGAGATCCTTGGTGGGCAGGAATTGCTATTTTTAGCACTTACTATTTTTAGAAGTCACAACTGCATCTTAGTTTGGGTTGATTTGGTGTTTGGACACTTACTATTTTTAGTAGTATGCTATTTTTAGGAACTGCTATTTTTGGTAGTGGTCCTAGCAATAGTTTAGAGTAGGGTTTCTATTTTTGGCAGTGATGGCGGTTTCCATTGTTGAGCTTTGTCAGTTTTGGTAATTCAGTGCTTCCACCATCCTTGGAGTTCGTAAAAGGAAAACTTTGCAACTTAAGTTATAAAGTTATAAGTTTGAAAAAGGCAAGTTATAACTTAAGTTTATTAAGCTCACTTTTGTACCCCACGCTTAGGAAAGTGAACATAAAGTTGTTTTAAAAGAGGGGCATGAACTTGGATGCCCAAAAAGGAGGAATTAAGAAAAAATAAAATGAAATTGCATTTTCCAAGGATGGCATCCCTTTTGGAGGGAAAGACAATTCAAAATTGGAACCCTATTTTCTATTTGAACTCCCTCAGAGCTCTCATTTGGGTATGTTGAAGATTTGATATTGAAGTGCTGCCGGCATGAAGCTTGAAATTCTTCAAAGTCTTGAGGACGAAAATCCTCAATGGTTGGTTCTAGATTCGGAGTTGAAAGATACTCCCTAGCTGGATTGGTGTAACTTCATTTTAGGAGCTTCCATTGGGCTTATTGGTGATGTTTTCAGTTTGAATTTTGGTTCATGGATTGCTTTGATAATTTCCAGTATTGTTTGCATATGGTTGAGTTATTTTAGTGCAGATTGGAGCATTTTGGATTGTTGTTTCAGACCTTGCTGTTGCTGGTGCGTATCTTTCCATAGCCCAGCCACATCACCTTTTCACTCACGTTGATTGGAAAGTTTGCAAAATTTTTGTTCGTGTCGTTTCATATGCTTCCTAGTCCTTGGGTGCCCCTTTGCTCAAGGTTTCAAATTTTTTGAAGGAGTCTTGATTTTTCTAGAGCAGGTCGCCCCTCTAGCTGGGCCGTACACCTTGTGGCAGCAGGTACTTTGGTTGTTGTTTCTGATATCTGCCCTTTGTCATTTCTGTTTAGTGTTTGTGGGAGGCGCCTAGCATGTAATTTGACTTTGCAAGTGTTTGGGAGAGTTGATATGGTGATTTGGCGAAGTTGTGCACATCATGTGCTTGCTGGTTGGAGTTTTCAGTCTGTTGTTCAGTCATATCAGACCTGTTGCAGCAGTATATCGGACTCTTTACCGACCTCTGAAGGCCTTTTCAGTGAGGTATCATTGCTATACTTTGTTGGGGGTTGTTTATATTCATGTTGAGACATCATTGCGGGGAGTTGTGCTTCAAATTCTCATTTCATTCATAGTATAACAGCAGCTTGTGTTATTCTAGAACATTTAATGTTGAGCTCATTGTAACACCTTTGGTAGTACCATTGGTGATTTGCTCTTGTACTTATTTTGCTACTAACCCCATTGAATAAGTGTTTCTCTCATTGAATAAGCGGTTGAGTTTTCATATCATTTCTTACCCCACCAAATAAGTGGTGCTCTCACTGAATAAGTAATTGCGCATTCTTTACTTCTATGTTATACTCATTGAATAAGTGGAGGATCTCCATTAATTGGCCGACTTGCTGCCAAGTGCTTTGCTTTTTTGTAATTCCCGCCGAATAAGCGGATGGTTCATTTTATGCACTTGATTTACATACTTACCCCACTGAAGAAGTGGTTTGTTTAGAAGCACATAGTTGTAACCTTACCACCGTATGCTCTCACCTTGCCCACATTGGGATCTGGGTGATCAGAAAGTGGAAGGATGTTCACTTTAGTTGGTTATCCTTGATTGTTGGCTAATGTATTGTAACCTTACCACCGTATGCTCTCACCTTGCCCACATCGAGATCTTGGTTATCAGAAAGTGAATGGAAGTTTACTTCAGTTGCTTATCATTGCTATATTTGCCAACATTGTCCAAGTTGCAAATTTGAAAAAAATTAAGGGTGGGTTATAATAGTGGTATTAGAGCTGGTCATCCTGCCAACCCGTGCTTCTGACACATGCCATGTAGTTGTAATCATTTATGAGTGAAAGAGAAAGAAGGTATTACTACAAAGAACAAAAGAAAAATCAGTGGCAACCTACACCAATTCCAAAAGGAGAAACAGTTTTGAGGATTCTTGGGATCCATTCGGATTCTTCTAGAGACAGTAACAGTTCAATTGAGGTTATGGTAGACAAGGGAAAGAGACCAAGCCAACCTGAAAATATAGATGAAAGAATAGAGAGAAAGTTTGACATTATGTTGGACATGATGTCGCAGTTGTTGGCAAAGATGAACCAAGGTATTGTACAAGTTAGCCAAGTGCCACAAGGTGAAACTAGCTTCACCAACCAGTCAAACATTGGTGGACGCACTACTATAGTAGTTTTTGAGTATGTTCCTAGACCATTCCAAACCACATTCACATGTAGGGAGGAGCCATAGGGTGCTCAAGAGGAGCAAGTACCTTTGGTAGATGAAGTTAGGATAGCCTATATGGAGTATGTTTCTCTACCAGCTGAGATTTGTGAGTTATTGACCTTGGATCAATACCTCCACCAATGGAAGAAAAGGAGTGGAAGAGTGGGGAACAGAGGGCCACCAATGCAAAGAGATTTTCAGAATGCTTTGGGAAAGGTAACACTAACACACTTTGACGGTAGTGATAAGTGTACGGCTAGAGCTTGGGTGCAAAAGTTAGATAACTACTTGTCACTGAAACCCATGACAGAAGATGAGGCAATCAAATTTGCCACTTTGCACCTTGATGGAGCAGCTCACGAATGGTGGTATCATGGCCTCATCACACTTGGTCATAATTTGATTACTACATATGATGAGTTGAACAAACTCATCAAGAGGTCTGATAAAAAGAATCTTGAAATACATTTTAGAGAGCTTGCGTAGTTGAAGCAGTTTGGTTCACTTGACACCTACATTTCAAAATTCTAGAGACTTTTCGTCATGGTTCTTGGTATCATGGAGAAGAGACATGTCCTTTTCAGTGAAGGGCTAATGGAGCCATTAAAGGGTTGGGTTAAAACTTTTGACCCGCCAACTCTTCATGAGATGATAAGGAAGGCAAGAAGCATGGAGCATGCAGCCCCAAAGAGCAAGTTTCCTCCCAAGACCTTTCTGCATGATAGAGACAAGAGGCGTGACAACAAGGAGAATACACAACCCAAGGAAACACCCTCAAAGAAGGCGAAAACTATAGAAAAGAGCTAAGGAAGAAGAATCTTTGTTTCACATGCAAAGAGGATGTCTATTTATAGTAAGTCACCAAATTGGCTTGTATCATTCTCCTATTGCCTTAGTATCATATTGGCATGGTCAAATTTTGATTTTGATGTGTTTTGGGATTTGCCGCAACTTGGGGTAGAATAATTTAATTATTCACTTAAGCTATAATGTTTTATTATTATTTTTGATAATGTAAGTGTAATATCTTTTCAAAAAGGTATTTTAATTCCCCATTTGGATGCCTAGGAGGAATAATGGGGTCTTGCACATGAAAAAGGTTTTATTTATTTTTAAAAGAGAATTTGACGGAAAAAGTGAATTAATTAATTATTTTAAATGGGAGTTTGAATTCTATATAAGGATGCGTGGGGCTCATTGTTGCATATGATGAATGATAATGTTATGCTACTAAAATGGCTTTGGTTCTCTACAATCTTTGAGGACGAAATCTCTCATAGATTTCTAGTTTTGGAATTGTAAGATATTCCCTAGCTAGACTGGTGTGATTCCAACCAGGAGTCACCATTGGAGCCGATTGAAGTTTTCAGTTTTGGTTTTCCAATATGGATTTTTTTGGTGTATTCTAGTTTTTGCAAAATGCTTTGATGTGACTTCCTCTCAGTTGCAGATTGCGAAGTGTGAGTTTCCTGAAGGTTTTTTGAGTGCTGGCCATACTGTTTCTCCTTGCTGGCCATACCATTCAAGTGAAGATTGGAGGGTGTGCTAGAAGAGTTGAGGTTTTAGATTAATTGCAAGGTATTTCCTATGCTAGGTGACTTGATTGGAGGAGTTTGTTGGAGTTAAATTGAAATTTTGAATTTCCTATGACCAAGTTGCCCTTCTAGGTAGGCCATACCACTGCAAGAAGGGGTTTGAATGTTTATATCTGCTATTTGTGGGCATGTTGATGGTTGTTCACTTCCTGGGAGGTGCTTAGATGGCTGGATGAGTTTCCATGTGATAGGAGGTTTTCAAGGGAGTTCATAAATTTAGAAATAATTATCTACCTAGCTGCCTTTGTTCTATCTAGCCTCTATTTTAGTAGCAACATGCCTGTACCAGCCTTTTCCAATGAAGAAGAATCCCTTTTCAGCGTACACCTTTAGTTCATTATGAGTTATTATGTTATTGCTTCAAGTTGGGTGATTAGTTTCATTGTTTAGCAACATTTGGGAGTGATTGCAATCAGTTTCATTTCATATTATTAATTGTAAGAACAGATGCATATTTTGGGATCGAGAGATTTGAATGAGCTAACATTGTAACACAGAGTAGCAATACCACCAGTGATATGCTCTTATTAATTTGTTGTTACGCACCCCATTGCATAAGTGGCTCTTGTTACTCACCCCATTGAATAAGTGGCTCTTTGGTACTCACCACGGAAAAGTGGAAGGGTTGCTTATTTGTTGTACTCACTCACCACTGAAAAGTGGAAGAGTTGCTTACTTGTACTCACTCACCATTAAAAAATGGAAGAGCTTGTTTTACTTTCATTATTGTATATCCTTTCCCATTGCAAAGTGAAGTGCTCAACTAACCCCACTGGATAAGTGGATGTTACTTCAGCTGCTTCATTTCAAGTAAATTTGTAATCCCGTACACTATATGCTCTCACCTCGCTCACACAGGGAACTTGGTGATCAAAAAGTGGAAAGGAAATTGATTAGCATTTCATTCTGCTTGAGCTAACAAGTTTTTAAAAAAAAAATCAAGGGTGATTATTACAGTGGTATCAGAGTTGGAGATCTTGCCATCCTGTGCCCTTAAAGCTTGTTATGTAGCTGCAAATTCTCTATGAGTGATAAAGAACTCCGTTATTATAACAGAGAAAAAAAAAGACAGATTTTTCAGAGACGACAAACTCTAGTTGAGGATACCTTCTCAGAAGTCTTAAGAGTCTGTAAAATTCTTGCTTGTGATAGTGACAATTAATCAGAAGTTATGGTAGAGAAAGATAAGGGACCAGCCCAACTAGATAGTCCAAATGCCAGAGCAAAAAGAAAATTTGACATCATGTTGGATGCATCACAAATGTTTGCCAAAATGGGTTAGAATGTGTCTCAAACACCTCACTTTCAAAATGAAGAAACTAGTGCTTCAAATGCCCATAATCATAGAGGCAACAATAGACACAGTAATGGTGTTCTTGTGGGATCTATCACTAGACCCCTTCAACCTACGTTCACTCGTAGGGAGGAGCTTCTACTTGAACAAGAAGTCCTAATTCCCATGGCAGATGAAGTGAGGGCTAGTTATGTAGAGTACACTACTCTTCTAGTTGAGATTTGAGACATTTTTTCCTAAGAGCAGTTTATGAATCAAAAGAAGAGAGGAGGTGGAAGAGTTTAGAAAAAAGGTCTTTTTGTGCAAAGGGAGTACCAACAAACCTTGGGAAAGGTGACTCTAGATCACTTTGTTGGGAGTGACAAGTGCATTGCTCGAGCTTGGGTTCAAAAAATTGGACAACTACTTGTCCCTAAGATCAATGCCAGAAGTGGATGCCATAAAATTTGCTACCTTACACTTAGATGTGCTGCCTATGAGTGGTGGTAGCACAACTTGGTAACACTTGGCCACACTCTGATCAACACTTATGATGATGAGTTTACAAACAAGCTCATTGAAAGATTTGACAAGAGAGATCCTGAGATGCAATTTAGAGAGCTTGCACAGTTGAGACAACATAGTTTTGTTGATTCCTACATTGCTGAATTTCAGAGGCTTTCCATCATGGTTCTTAACATCATGGAAAGAAGATTGGTGGTCCTTTTCAGTGAAGGGCTTTTTGAGGGGATGGGTTAGGGCTTTTGACCCACCAACTCTCCAAGAGGTGATAAGGAAGGCAAGAAGCATGGAGCTTGCAGTCCCAAGAAACAAATTTCAGTCAAGGACCATCCAAAATACAACAAGAAACATTTTCATAAAGATGTTAATCAGACCAAGAAGTTCCCATCAAGAATGGATGATGACCTCCGCAATGAGCTTAAAAGGAAAAAAATGTGCTTCACTTGCAAGGAGCCATGGGCCCCAGGTCATAAATGCTTCGAAAGGGGCAAAGTTCATCATTTAGAGGTCTATTCAGTTGATGAATCGGCATCAAAAAAATCAGAACAATAGTATGATTTGGAGGATAAAGAAGAGTTAGAAGAAGATAAGGAGAGTGAGGGCACTCTTGCCCAACTTTCCAACTTTCATAGAAATGAATCTTTTAGGGTTTGAGGAATCCTATGTGGGTAGCGAATTGTTGCTCTTATTGATACTGGAGCCACACATAATTTCATTGATGAAGATATTCTTGTCAAAAGAGGACTCAAAACTAAAGAATTTGAAGGCTTCAAGGTGATGGTGGTTGATGGTTTTACACACACGTGCACAAGGAAGATACCTCAACTATGAAGTCAAGGATGACTTCTATGTTGTAAATATTGGTGACAGATGCAATTCTTGACATCCAATGGTTGCGTTTTTTGGGAGAGATCACATTGAACCTACAACCATGGAGCTGAAATTTCAATTAGATGGGAAGAAGGTTGTGTTGAGAGGGATGTCTAATGGAGGTCCTCACATTGTCTCGTTCAAGCGAATGGAAAGATTGATTCGACATGACCAATTGGAGTGGGTAGTAGAGTGTGTTATCATGCCCACATTCCTTAAGAAGAAAAGAGGGATTACCATTATGATGTGCAAGATTTTCTTACTAAATGAAGCAAGGTTTCATTGGCATACCACTTGGAAGATCGTTTGAAAGGGGAATTGAACACATGATAGAATTAGAGGGTGCCAATCTCGTCATCACAACTCCATATCGGCATCCCAAGAGGCACACAGATGAAATTGAAACAGCCATCAAAGAACTCTTGGACATGGGACACATTCGTCCAAGCAAGAGCCTCTTTGTATCATTGGTGGTTTTGGTGAAGAAAAAGGATGGAACTATGCACATGTGCATAGATTACAAAGCGCTCAATAAGAAGACCATAAAAAATTGATACCCCTATACCAAGAATTGATGAGCTGCATGGAGTAGTCTTTTTCTCAAAAATAGATTTTAGATCTGGTTATTATCAGATAAGAGTTCATGAGGACATTGAAAAGATTGCCTTTATACGCCATTTTGGGCATTATTAATTCTTAGTTATGCCATTTGGCTTAACTAATACTCTTGCAACATTCCAATCTTGTATTAATTAGGTGTTCAACAAGCAACTACAAAAGTTTGTTTTGATATTCTTTGATGATATCTTGATCTTTAGCAAGACTTGGGAGGAGCACATGAAGCATTTGGAGGAAGTGTCGTGCATTCTTGAAGCTAAATCTTTGTTTGCAAAGGAATTCAAATGCGAGTTTGGCATGATCAAACTCTTGTACCTTGGTCACGTGATTAGCTCAAAGGGGTTAGTGTGGACCAAGAGAAAATTAAGGCCATTTTGGATTGACCACCATCGGAAAACCTTACTCAGTTGAAGGGTTTTTTTGGTCTTTGTGGCTTTTACATAAGGTTTGTGAAGGTGTTTTTTATTTTTTTTAAAATTATTTATTTATTCTTTTTTATATAATTCTTTCAGTTGGCTGCCCCTATCATTGATCTCACAAAGAAAGGGGCATTTGTATGGTCTAGTGCAATGTAGAAATCCTTTGATCAGTTCAAGAAAATCATGAGTACATGCCCTATTTTGGCCATACCCGATTTCTCCAAGCTCTTCAAACTTTAGTATGATGCTTTTGGAGAAGGGATAGGTGCTATCCTAATGTAGAACAAGCACCCAATTGCATTTGAAAATAGAAAGTTGAGGGGTGTTGAAAATTGTTATTCAATTTATGATAAGGAGATGCTTGCTATAATGCACGCTTTGGCAAAGTTTAGGCAATATTTGGTTGGTGGCATGCTCAATGTAAAAACCGATCTTAATAGCCTCAAACATAGTTGGAAAACTCGCCAATTGCAAGTACTCGACAAGCCCGAAAAACTCGGTTTGGAAAAAACTCGGCAAAAAACTTGACAACTTAAAAAATTACTTAAATTTCATTAAAAATACATTTTTTTTGCAAAATTCAATCATAAGATGCATCCAATGAGCCAATAAATGAGTACATAAAAGAGACAAGCCGAGTCTAGTTGTATTTGATTGATTTGAAAGCAAATTGGGTACAAAATGGCATCCTCGTTGAATGCGTTGATGTTGATATTTTGAAACAAAATGAAAATAGCAAATTGTTTTTGTAAAAAAGAAAGTAAATACTGCATTAATATATTTTACAAATTTACATCTTTCTCTTTCCCATGTCTAGTGAAAACTAGGGGAGAGGTAGAACTAGACGATATTATAGATGAAGACTTGTAGGGAAACTTGGAAACTTGGACTTGGAGAATACCTAGAAAATCAAATGAAGTTGATGGGAGTTTGAGGGTAGTGCTCCCAATGGGGTTAAGGAGCAGCACCCCTTGTGGGGGTTTGGGGGCAACGCCCCTAGCGGGGTTGAGGGGCAATGCCTCTTGTGGGGGTTTGGGGGCAATGCCCCTAGTGGGGTCGAGGAGCAATGCTCCTTGTGGGGGTCTAGGGGCAACGTCCCCAACAGGGTTGAGGGGTAGTGCCCTAGATGTGCTCCTTGTCGCGATACAGGGCGAGGTCAAGGGGCGGAGCCCCTGCTACTAAGCCCAAATTAAGACCTTCAAAACCACACAAACTGCAAAAAATGAATCGAAATTGCCTTTATTCCGACTGTAGGTTTCTTTTTGCTAAGAGGCCAAGTTTATTTGAAAAACTTGCCAAAAACTCGTTGAGTTTTTCAAAAAAACTTGAGTTTTTCAGAAAAACTCGGTGAGTTTTTCTAGGTGAGTACTTGCGCCAAAAACTTGTTTTGAAAAAAAACTTGCGAGTTTTTGGTGAGTCTTCCATCTATGGCCTCAAGTACTTCCTTCACTAGAAAGACCTCGATGATAGGCAGCAACAATGGGTCAATAAGTTGCAGCCATGACTACATGGGCTGACCACCAGACTATATTCTACCAGCTGAATGAAATACCTATTAGTTTACTTAAGGCATAAGGGAAGGATTGCATCTTCATTATTGTTGATAGATTGAACAAATTTGCACACTTCTTTTCTTTTTTTGTAGTGTTTACAGCAATTTAGGTTGCTGATTTATTTTTTAAAGAAGTGTTCAAGTTGCATGGTTTGCCTAAGAATATTGTGAATAATAGGGACAACAAGTTCCTAAGCTTGTTTTGGCAAGAAGTTTTCAGATTGAGTATGTAGATCAGCAAATCAACATGTTGAACGTGCATTTGTGGTTGGAGATATGGTATATTTGAGATTGCAGCCCTATAGTCTACTCTCAAGAAGAGTAGAGCAGAGAAGTTGAAGCCATGTTTCAATGGCCTGGTCATAATCTCAAAGAGGATTGGAGAAGTGGCTTATAAGTTGAAGGTACTTGAGAGTAGCAAGGTGCATATTGTCTTCCATTTGTCATGTCTCAAAAAGGCGCTTGACACAATGTTGTTGCTTCTTTAGAGTTGTCCCCTTTGGATGAAGAAGGAAAAGTTGTGTTTGTTTTTGAAGCAATGGTTGATTTCAGAGAGCGTACATTGAGAAAGAGGACCATCAAAGAATACTTGGTCAAATGGAAGAACTTACTGGTGGAGGATGCCGCTTGGGAGAGCAAGTAGATTTTGCAGCATCTAGACTTGCAATTGCTTGGGGGCAAGCAATTCTGGGGAGGACTGTAATGTCCCCTTCTTAGGCCTAATCAGTTCAAAGACCATTAACCTATTTCTTGAGTTCTCGTGGGCTAATTGGTATGCTAGGGGACTCTAAGATCTTGGAGGATGTAGTTTTAGAGTTACAAGGTTTCTATTATTGGCAATGAGCTCTGTGGGCAATGCTTATCTGAATGACACTCTTTGAAGTGTTTTTTGACTCTTGGGGTGTTCTTCAAACTTCTTGGAGAGCATGTCTATTTATAGTCAATCACCAAATTGGCTTCTATCATTTTCCTATTGCCTCAGTATCATATTGGCATGGTCAAATTTGGATTCCGATGTGCTTTGAGATTTTCCGCAACTTGGAGTGGAATAATTTAATTATTCACTTAAGTTATAATGTTTTATGATTGTTTTTGAAAACTTAAGTGTAATATCTTTTTGAAAAGGTATTTTAATTCCCCATTTGGATGTCTAGAAGGAATAAGGAGGTCTTGCACATGAAAAAGGGTTTTATTTATTTTTAAAAGGGAATTTGATGGAAAAGGTGAATTAATTAATTATTTTAAATTGGAGTTTTCTCTCCAAAATTCTATATAAGGAGGCGTTGGGGCTCATTGTTGCATATGATGAAGAATGATAATGTTATGTTGCTGAAATGGCTTTGGTTCTTTACAATCTTTGAGGATGAAATCCCTCATAGATTTCTAGTTTCGGAATTGTAAGATATTCCCTAGCTAGATTGGTGTGATTCTAGTCACAAGTCACCATTGGAGCTGATTGAAATTTTCAGTTTTGGTTTTCCAATATGGATTGTTTTGATGTGTTCTAGTTTGCAAAATGCTTTGATGTGACTTCCTCTCAGTTGCAGATTGCAAATTATGAGTTTCTTAAAGGTTTTTTGAGTGCTGGCCGTATCATTTCTTCTTGCTAGCCATACCATTCAGGTAAACATTGGAGGCTGTGCTAGAAGAGTTGAGGTCTGAGATTAATTACAAGCTATTTCCTATGCTAGTCAACCTAATTGGACAAGTTTGCAGGAGTTAAATTGAAGTTTTGAATTTCCTTTGACCAAGTTGCCCTCCCAGGCAGGCTGCACCACTACAGGAAGGGGTTTGAATGTTTATATCTGCTATTTTGTGGGCATCTTAATGGCTGTTGTTCACTTCTAGGGAGGTGCCTAGATGGCGAGTTTCCATGGATAGGAGGTTTCCAAGAGTGTTCATAAAATTATAAATATTTATGTACCTAGCTGCCCTTGTTCTGTCTAACCTCTGTTTTAGCAGCAGCAAGCCTGTACCAGCCTTTTCTATTGAAGAAGAATCCCATTTCAGTCCAACTTCAGTTCATTATGAGGTATTGTGTTATTGCTTCAAGTTGGATGATGAGTTTCATTGTTTAGCAACATTTGGGGGTTTTTTGCAATCAGTTTCATTTCATATTATTAATTGTAACAACACATGCATATTTTGGGATTGAGAGATTTGAATGAGCTAACATTGTAACACCGAGTGGTAGTACCACCAATGATCTACTCTTGTTAATTTGTTGTTACTCACGAGTGGCTCTTGTTCCTCAGCCCATTGCATAAGTGGCTCTTGTTACTCACCCTATTGACTAAGTGGTTCTTTGGTACTTACTCACCATTGAAAAGTGGAAGAGTTGCTTACTTGTTGTACTCACTCACCACTAAAAAGTGGAAGAGCTTGCTTTACATTTCATTATTGTATATGCTTTCCCACTGCAAAGTGGAAGTGCCCAACTAACCCCATTGGATAAGTGGATGTTACTTCACTTGTTTCATTTCAAGTAAATTTGTAATCCCGTACATTGTATGCTCTCTACTCGCCCACACTATGAACTTGGTGAGCAGAAAGTGGAAACAAAATTGTTTAGCATTTTATTCTGTTCGAGTTAACAAGTTTTTTCAATTTTTTTAGGGTGATTATTACATTTTGAAATCCGAAGCAACTTAAGTCTTTGAAAGTTGTCAAATTGTCTAAAATAGTTCGACATCTTTTGCAGAGCCTCTGAATGTCATTGAAATTCCATGAACTTGAATCTAATGAAAATCTTACCAATACCAACTTGACAAATTGAAACTAGAACCCTGATTAGGATGAATCCATTGATATTCCACCATGCTGATATGTCAATCTTTCTGAATTTGGAACCCTGAGCCACATAAACACTTCAATCTTTTGAAGGATCTCAATGAATCCCTGGATTTGTTGATATGCCTATCATTTGCTTTTGAAACCTTTCAACAACCATTTGAATACTTCTTTTGCAATGATATTGCATGCCTCAGGGTTATTTAGAATACCAATCTTGATCATCTGCTGAAAAGGAAGGCAACCGCTGGGATGGAAGAATTTGAAGGGAACTCTTAAAAAATTAATAGATGCTTCCTATGTTTATCGCTTGAAGAGCTGCTGATAGGAGTAACTATAAACCCTATGTTATGCTGGTGTTGTCAAACACACTCCTGCTGATAATTCCTTGAAACCCTTGATGCCACTCTATGAAAATGTTCAACCATGGCACTGGAAGTTCCCTCACAAACCTGAAAGAAGAAAGATGAATTATCTTTTTTCCACTGTGAACAGCAGAGGTGATTTCCTTTGTGACGTTTGAATGATGGGCAGTCTATGCTTTAATTCTGTAGCTTTAAAACTCAGTTTTTTTCTTTAATTCCCAAACATAGGTGTGGATTGATGTTGGCTGACTGAGGTAAAAGATGAAGCAGGGTTTTAGGGTAGCCATGCCACTGTAAGAGCGTGCCATTTGCGATGCTTTAATCTGACTTTGGGCTAGGTGCCTTTCTCTTAGGGAGTTTCCATGTTGAGAATGTCATGGAAGAGAAATAAGAGGGCAGCCTTAGTCAGTCCCCTATTTGGTATGTTTCAGCTTCAACAGTAGCACATAAAAATTGGAAGCATCCGATCCTTCAAGTTTGGGTCTTTGTGGTGTAGGAAGGATTTGCAGCTATCAAATAAACCCTAGGAGGATGTTTAGCTAAAGTGACATGTGCTGGTGCTATGGAAGTTGAGTTAGGAGATGAAAATCTCTAGTTTGCCACAGGGTTGATTCAGGTTTTGGATCTGCAACAATAGTGGATTCTAGGAGGGGATGTGATGTTCCCTTCCCAATTGTGCAATATCAATTGATGTTTGCTTGCTGGTTTCTCAATATTATTTATGAATTAATGGTTGCAGATAGCATAGAGGATCATGTTGCAGATTACTTTTCTAATTCCAAACTCCATTTGAAATATGTTTCAGAATTTGCAAATACAGATAAACTGATGATTTTCCAGAAAATACAGGGGAAAAGAGTTTCGACTTCAAACATTGAGTATAAGCATCCAACTACTAGGCAATAAGATAGCTTCAGATGTATTTATTTGTTTCAGACAAATGTATAGAGACCAATGCAATACACAGATAGTTTCCCTGCGACTCAAAGCAGTTCAACGCAGAAACACGTGACGCCACTGCAAGGAAATGTAATGTTAAACATCAATCCGCATCAGAGATTTGCAGTGTATACGCCAACAGCAGAAGTGTGTACGTATCTTTCATTGGCATTAGAAGATGATACACACGGTGATAATAATGGCATACTTCAGTCGCTCAATGAATCTTCTTTCCAGCAATAGTCACGGCTTAGCACATACGTCCAGGTGATGAATAAACACTTGCCTGATATCGGGACTCAGCAATAGCATCCATTTGCGTTCCATTCATTGCTTCCCATACTATAATACTGAATCACTAACAGGAATACTCCTGATATGTTCAATATTGAATGATTAACAGACATTCGCTAATCTCCATATTGTAGAAAATCTCCACCAGTAGACACAAGTACTGGTTAATATATATATCAATACCTGTTGTTTATGTCAGTGCGCTGATTTTGTAACAACCCGATACTCATGAACAATCTACCAATACCAGAAGATAAGAAATCCAACGATTGTTTTGCCTTGACTGGGGGTTTCGTTCAAGCCAGGCTCAGGAACTGAGAGTTTCCGTTCTCAGTCTTTAAATGATCAGAATCAAACAATGCTTCTTCCTGTGATGATTTCTCAGTTTGCCCCAAATGCCTTAATAAAGTTCGCCATCTTCTGTTATGGCAACTGACTCATTTTTCCAGTATGGCAACTGAATCATTTTTTAATTTTGAATAAAGACTTTATAAAGTATCAAATATTTATCATTTATCAATAACTTTTATAAAGTCCAAATATAATTAATTAATTAAATAATTCAAAAGCCTTAAAAATAAATAAAGATTATTTGAATATTTAATTAATTAATTCTAATTGCATTTTGCTCTAGAGAAGAGACGGAGACATCACAGGGGATTTTTGCAAAAATATGGATTTGTTTGGGAGATATTGGAAGGAAAAATCCTAGTGAGTGTAGGAGCAGAATTTGGAATGCTATAGGAAGGGAGATATAGAGATGGGTTTCAACAAAGAATTTCTAGGTTGTGTTAGTGTAGGTTTTTTATCGTTTTATATAATTTATTATGCATTTCCTATACCTAGTTTAGCTTGCTTAGGGTAGTCAAATTATGAGTCAAAGGGTGAGAAGTGTTGCACCCTTCCATATGAGGTAATCTTTCCTCTTTTAGGAATTTGGTAGTTACACTTCCTATTGGATGAGTTGTCCACCTCCTCTTCCCTTGCATTTCTTATAAATGCACTCATCCTCTTTGTGTTTTGGCAACTTGATTAGTGGAATATTGTTATTTTGCCCATTTCATTTTTGAGTCTTTGGTATAACAATAGTGTTGTGGCCATTTTCTAGGTGTTAGGTCTTGGCTTTCGTTGCTTATTGTAAAATCTGATAGCTTGCAGCCATGGAGGAATGAGGAGCCACCATGAAGACATAGCATGAGCTTTTAGGGACTTTTTAGAAGAGTGCATGAGATGAAATGAACACAAATGAGCAAGAGATTGTAAGCTGAAATTAGAGTTTTTAAGCACGTAAATAGAGTGTTTTAGTTCAACTGTCCATTGGAAAACTTACTAGGGCAACAATTATGGTTTTATAGATTCAAGAAGCCAAATGTGAAATTTGAATTGGGGCACCAGTGTTGGGGAGCACTAGCGTCTACATACTAGCATTTGGGGTATTGGTGTCCTTGACGAATTTGGATTTCAGCTTTCAAGTCAAGGCTAGTGACATAAAATGATTGTTCACGCATGCAAAGCTCACTAGAGATGGATTTTAGACTGATGAAATGGGCTGAATATGACCTAAACATGTCTAAGGCATGGACACCAAAGTGTGTGCAAAAGCATAAGTTTGATAGTTATTGCAAGTTATTTTTCTGCAGTAGTTATTGATTTGAGCTTTGTGGTTTTGTATACAAATGTTTGGGTTTGATTCATAGTGTCTTTTGTGTAATCCATTTCTAAGTTTTGTGTTGTACTCATGCTTTCTAGTCTGTATATTTAGCTGGTGGAAATTTGTGATTAACCTGTGGTGGCGTGTAGCTCTGGTACTCAGGCGGGACCTCAACATCTTCTAAAATAAGCGCCTGGTCATATCGCTGTACTGGGACTATCTCTTATCCTGTAGTCGGAGGATTCTCAGTACCCTCCGTGCTCTTCACTTCTCTTTTGAAAATATCAGCAGCTACTTGAAATTCATGACACTGGAGTTCTAAATGCTGATTTGTATTATGCAATCTACACCATCCTGACATGGTAGCTTCTACTAAGTAAATCCTATCGGTAGGACGGTTCTCTGGAGGCTGCAGGTTATCTAGCGGTGACGAAACTCCTTCGTTGTTGGGCCGTGTGTTCCAGGACCTTTTCTAAAATCCTTTATTATTATTTCGATATGCATGACTACTTTCTTGATGGTGTCCTTGGTGGGCATCCTGATGATGCGGAGGATTACTATGGTATCCTTGATTGGCACCTTGATGTGCCTGATAATTCTTTAAAATGGACTGCATTTGATTATTTTGGTTTCTGAGGTAGGTCACCTCAGTTGACAGCCTTTTCATCTGTTCAACTAACTCTTTCATTTCTTCTTTCTCCTCTTGAGTCCTCGGTGGTACTGTATTATGGAAATAAACAGGCTGTGTTGCTGGAGTCTGGGACAAAGGAGTCCTAGGATGGAGAACTAATTGATTAGATGGTGCTTGTATCTGGCTAGCCGGTTGAGGAATTGGATTTAATGTCGGAACCTGCTGGTTCCATGTTGAGCCGAGCGTCTGCATCTGATTATTCGTAGTAGCTAGGCCAGTGTATAGTGAGGGCCCAGTTATGTTTTTCCCTAAACCTTGACTCACTTCGACAGCCTTAGCATAAGCTTGATTCATATTAGTCGGAGTGGGGTGAGATTTCACAAACATTGTGGTCAAGGGATCCAGGGTTGAGTAGTAGTTTTCCCTGGCATTAGCAACAATGTAGGGAGTGCGTAGCCTTTTGAGAGCCTTCTGAAATCTATTGTTAAAGGAATGAATGGGCTCTTTGTCCTGCCTTCTCACTTTTGTAAACTGGCGGAAAAGTTCTATAGGAGTAATGGGAATACCAAACTTTCCAATGAAGGCCGCCTCCATCTACTCCCATGATCTTATTGATCCAATTGGCAAGTGAATGAACTAGTGATGAGCTTCCTCCCCCAAAGAATATGGAAAGAGTCTACAAGCCACGTCCGCATATGCAATCTGTCTATTGCGTAAGTGCTCTTCAAACATCTTGACGTGGTCCTCCGCAGTACGGTTAACATCATTGACCTGCAACTTAGTGCATAAATGCTCTGGATATTTTGGCATGTCATGGTAATCAGCAAACTCGAGCGGATACGGATTAATAACCAACCAAGTAGCACCATTGGGAGTTGGTTGACCTCCTGGTTGAGCCATTGCTTGAATTGGTTGTCACCTTTGATAAACAATAACTTGGGCTGGCTATTGTTGGGGTACAGGAGCCTGAATCGGTTGCGGTTGTGGTTGTTGCACGAACACTGGAACTTGCACTTGTCTTGGTTGAGCAAATCTCGAAGCACTAGGCGGAGTTCTGAACAAACTTGAAATTTCTTCTCCGCTTTTTTCACTTGACTGAACCTTGTCATTTGATAACACTTCTTCACTTGACTTAGCTTCTTTACTTGAATGACTTTCTTTCTTCTTCCTTGCTCTTGCAGGTAGCTCTAACTCTACGAACTCTTTGGATGAACTTGGAGTGGATCTCAAGATTCTTTTCAACTTATCAGGCGAGAACAAACTGATACGATCCAGGATGTAGCTGATTATCGGTGAGGTGCGGGAGCGGGAGCAATTGGTTGCCTTTGATTCAACAAATCTCTTTCAATTGCAACTTGAATCTTAATAGCCTTCTCTTCTTCTTCCTCCAACACGAAGCAAGTTCACATATACTTAGTGTAGCTCCTCTTTGTTCTCCACGCAAGATTGTTCAAGCATGAGAGGATGTCTTCTTCATCGTCGTTGAATCCCAAATTTGGCTGCAACACTGGAAAAATCTCTCTATGCGGTAGCACCATCTTGATTCATGATAATTTCTTCTCCAATAAACTTCTCTTTGATGAAAAATCCCTTTACTTTAATGTGGTTGTTAACTGCAAGGATCCTTGGAAAGGCCCTCCTTCTAGCGCTAGTTCCTGTTGATGTGATTTTTGTGATCGCACCCATCAGCAGAACAAAGTAATCCGAAGGCTACTCCATTCTCTCTTGATCAAAGAATTCCGTGCGCTAAGATTGCAAGAAAGATCGCACGTTCAACTCCAAGGTTTCAAAATACTTTGGAATACCCTCAGTTGGTTTGTTGTGATATGTTGTTTACACGAGGGGACTTACACAATTGTTTATAAGGCTTGCAGCTGACAACAGGTTAATGATTTGAAGGGGATTTTCGTATGTTGCAAATGATTTAGCGATGAGGTACGTTTTCCTAAAACTAACCAAAAGTAAACTGAATTGAATGGCTGCAGTGATTAGAAAACATATGTTTGATCTAAAGGCGGGACACAGGATCAATTTCAGCAAACTTCAACCAAACTCTGCTCCGCCTCACGTTGGACAACTTACGCAATTGGTGCAATCTTGAAGGGGATGGCAAGAGGTTTTCAAGTTACAATCCGGCATCAAGATACTGTCAAGACGACGCATACCAAGACGTGAATTATAATTGAAGTTAGGCTTATAAAATGTTCCAGTTGACCACACAAGGCGAACTTGTCGTCAGCAAGCCGCTAGTGGTATGGACTAAAACGAAGTTTCCTCGATTAACACCACAAATCCACAACTAACATCTACTTGCATGAAATGAAAACTATGCTACTTTAAACTACTTTATGCTACTTTATGCTACTTGAAGTAGAAGGGATGAAGAAACCTCGCTAGCTATTCATAACAAAGACGAATTCCATCATCAATGAAAGATCTTTTATTATGAAAGTTTTCACAACAATCTCTTACAAAGTTTTCAAAGGAAAACTTTCCTTCTCCTCCAAACTATTCTAAGCTATCAAACTATCTCTCTGCTCTAACACAATGTCTACTCTCTTATCTCTAGTTTCTACTTCTAATCTAATGAGGTACAAATGAGGGGGGATGCCCCTTTTATAGATAGCCCAGTCCAATGGACAACTCAGATTACAATCAAATGAATGGCTACGATTGAGCCACCTTAGCCCTAACCCTAAAAACTGCCAGAATGGGGAGTGGTACAATAAATGAATCAAAGATTCCCACTCACTCCCAAAATAGTAAAGGCAATTAATGCCCATAATCAGTCCCCTAGGTCATCATCCAAAAGTGTGTTTCCATTCTCTTTCTCCCTGGCTGCAAAATCAACGAACTTGGCAAGTACAGTCTCAATCTCCTGAACTAAGATAGGCGGAATATGATCCAACTGAAACTCTAACATCGTGACTGCCTGTTCGTGCCGTATGCAAGATTTTCTCCAAGCAACCAAAGCATCCTGTGTATTCTGAATCAAGTTGGAGAAAGTTGAAATATTTTCAAAGTCATCTTGCACAAAAGTCTTCACCTCTGAAAAGAAAGGTGGCAGCCTACTCCTCAATCCACCAGTAGTCACCTCATCAGGATTCAACCGTCTAGCAAAGATTGCCTCTAAGGTGTTCTGGACTCCATCAATGATGTTTGTTAGCCTTCCTAACTCTAGCTGAATCCGCCTGTGCTGCATCGAAGAATCCATGTCGTGTGACTACTGAAGAGTACCATCTAGCAAAACCGTACCTATCACCCTCCTGAATAACTCCTCCATTAATCATCATCTGCAAAGGAGTATGCATCAATGCCTCCAGACGCTGAATAACTTTGCTCTGATAGACAGAAGCATCACCCCAGGCTTGATCAACCGCCTCCATTCATGCCATAATGCCGAAAGCTTGCTGGTAAGCATGAGCAAGATCTTCAATGAACTTCTCTATCTTGGCATGAACACTTGTAACCCATTTGTCTGACTCCTGTGCCATTTTCCTCAAATCTTCCAAGCCACTAACTAATTCTCTAGATAATTCAGCTTGAAGCTCAATTGCCAGAATCACTTGCCCACAAGGACGAGACAAGTGCTGCATGTAGCCAATTAAAGTTTTATGTTCCTTCTTCAACTTCTTGTACTTTCCTTTAGTCTTGAGCAATCTGTCCCTAAACACCTGATAGGAGTTATCACACTCCTCAATGATTTGTGCACCCATGGGACGACTTAACTCCATGGTTGTGATCACATAATTTTTTGGCATCGCTTCATCTCGATCACAATCAACCCTTGACATAGCTACATGAAGGGTGCGAGAGCCATTCTCATCTGTTGAGATCTTTGAAAATTTCCTAGCTCCCTTCTTGGGTGGAGGCGCGCTGATCCTACGCAAAAATTCCTCCATCTCTACCGTAGGATCAGCCTCTTCATTGGGGCTCCTTCTCATTGTATCTCTCTGCCAATCATGTGCTACCTGCTGTATGCCAAATGACTGCTCTTCTCTAGCTTCCTCCTCATGTACTTCTTCCCTAACTTCATTCTGGCGAGGCTCACTGGCCTCTAATGGTTGAGTATCTCCTGAAACTGCATCATCCTCTAGAGCTGTTTCTAACTCACGCTGGAAGTGAGTGTCAGTAGTAGTTTCCTCATCTTCCTCCTACTGATCATATCTAGTGGGTGCATTGACGCTCTGACCAATTGATTCTTTTCTTGGTGGCTGATTTTCCTCATGTAACTCCTGCTCCTGATTCATTGCATTCCTCTGATCAGCGAAAAGTGAAACCTCCTGTATGCTTGGAGAATGTGTCTACAATGGCGTGGGTGACTCTAACACAACTCTTGGAGGCTTCGGCTGAACTGGCTCTGGCCGAACTGACTCCTTCCTTCGAGATTTTGGACCTCAAGTAACTTGTTTCTTCTTGTTGGTAGTGGGTGTCCTATGATCTCCCATCAAGTTGTAAGTCAAAGGAATTGACCTACTCTTCAATCTGTTCACATGACTTTCCACCCATGCTATGGTGAAAGTCATAACTGGTATGCAAAGCGTGTCCAAATCAGCTATCTCTGGCTCCGACCAATCTGGGAGTGGAAGTGGTGTATTTCTTACTGCCTCATAATTTGGATGGAGAACGTTCATGTCCTCATCCACCTGGTCCGGTACTGGAATGATTTCACACTCCCTGATCATACTCAATGGTAGCCTTGAGAACATTCTTTTCTTGACTTCAACCTTGTTTGATGCACCAACCTAGTAATCCTCAATATTTTCCTTATGCTTGAATTCTTCTAATAGTATCCATCTGATATTGTTATGGGGGTCATAATGCTGTCTGCTGCTGTGATAGGAAAAATGGAAGAACTGAAGTTCATTTTCAGCTTCTTTGGCTTCCTGAAGTGAAGGACACACTTCGTCTGAATTCCCCATGACAATTGGGAAGTCAATTCCTCCCTTCTTCTTTCTCTTCTGAATCTTATTGTAGGCAACAAGTTGCCTTGATATCTCTAACATCAAGTTTCTATTGGTTGGGTACTTAGGCAATCTATATGGATATGAAGAAAAACCTTGCAGCCTGTTGTAAGAAAACTTCGAAAACTGAACAAACTAGCACCCATACCTTTCTATTAATTCTTGAGCTTCCCTCGAGATCCTGTGATGAGTCCTCTGCTGAAGTGATCTCGTTATATGCATGGTAAAGGCATCATTGACACGCTTGTAATGGGACGTACTTGTCAAATGCAGCTGCGGACAAGCCTTGTGGATTTTGAACTGATGAGAGCCACAACCAACTGGCTCTTTGTAAGATATTCCCCTATACTTCGTCATACGAGCCAACATGTAAACAATGTAGGAGCCCATGTAAAATGTTTTCGTCCTCCTCAAACTTAGGAGCTGCTCATGCAGGTTGTCATTGATCATCACTGCCCAGTTGATGTGCTTTTTCCCTTCTAGCACAAGGTTGATGTAATAGAACATCCATGGCTCAAAAATAAATGCTTGAGGGCAGCCTCCAACTCTGCTAAGCATCATGATCAGGTCACAATACTCCTGCTTCAAATCAACTGATATAATCTGCTTCGACAACTTTGTACGAGAGGGCTTGGGCTTGTTCATCCAACGAGCATTGATCATATCAGCACATCTCTCGAATGTTGAAGCATACATTCGTTCAACACGCTCTCGTCTTATAAATCATCCTCTCATGCGATGGAATTCTGAATGCTTCGCTGATAGCTGCAGGAGTGAGGTTGGCGAATACTTGATCATTTGGTGAGACAATAGACTTGTGATCAGGATCACAACAGTTAGCACATTCCATTATCAGCTCCGAGCACTGAACAACTGGCGGGAAACCAACAGCTGCATTCAACCCACTCCGAACAATATTGTGCGAAGTGATTGAAGGATGGTGACTGCCAACTCCCATCATCCGACTTTTGAAAGCCTCCATGTTGAAAGAGCCCAAATTGGTATCGGCCAGCTTGCCCAACTTCAAAGTAAATTTAGACTCTGGCAGGGAAAGCTTGCTCAGCTTCTTGATGACAGCCTGTCTGTGTGCAACATTACTATCTCTGCCAGTTGCTCTTACTTTAGCCATCCTGCAAAACAATAAGCAATCATCAGCAATTAACTTAAAAAAAATAAAATAACAATGGGCTGCCAGTTGACTTCTAGAATTGAGAAGTTGCAACATTCTATTTCATCTGCATACCTCAACTTCTCTTCTAACAATTTTGAACTTTCAACACTTAGAAAGTTTCCCAAGCAAGCTTCAATAGCTTCACACTTTGATCAAATTGGCCGACTCTGCTTCAACCACTTCTCAGCACTTAGATTCTTCAAATTTCAGCTTCAGCAATTCTCCTACTTCAAGTCGAACTTCTTCAATACTTAGCTACTCATTTGCACTGCAATCTTCACCTTAGAGCTCAAGTTGCACTTCTTCAACTGATGGAGGAAAATGAAACAAAGTTTAATTCATATAGCTAAGTTGAATTCCAAGTTTATCCAATTCATTAAATCTCCACTGCTTCATAGCAGGAATTCAAATTTCCCTCCTCTGGCAATTTCAACACTTTTCACTTGACGTCTAGAATCTTGACCTTCTAGAATTTCAAAAGATTCATCTTGACTGGCGTACTTAGCATTTTAATTCATTTTGAAAGTATTCACTTCAGATTCACTCTTTAAGAAATTTAATTCACCAACTGAAGCTCTGACTCTCAATTTTATTCATCTTTGACTCTGGAAGATTAGTCTCACGAAGAATTCGATCAAATTTATCTAGGCAATCCATTTCGAATTCATCGTCTAAGGTGTTTTATTCTTGGAAACACATTTTATTCCTTTTGCCTTAGAAATTTTTTAAATTTTCCTTACAAAAATTCATAATTCAAGTGCCGATCAAATTTTCCATCTTGAAAGCCTTGGCGAGTAGTGGAAGACTTTAAAATCCATCCCTTGTTGCAGACGTCCGATACCCAGAAGAAAATTTCCTTCAGAATGCGTCGAATTCATGGGTCTACAAACGAAGGGGTACATTTAATTTTTGCATTTAAAACCTTAGCAAAATATTTTTCACCAAATTTAATCCAATTCTTCATCCCTAGGCGTATTTTCTTGCTTTGACTTGAAAATTCTCATCAACCTTGCGAAGCTGGCACTTTTTGACTTCCTCGGTAATTTTATTCATGCCTCTGAAAAATTTCATCCCTCCTTCAACTTGGGCGTATTTCTTCTAAAGGTGAAATTAATTTCAACACTTAGAAAAAAATATTCAATTATTTCCATCATGGGCGCATTTCATATGTTGAGGTGGACTTAAGTCATCACTTAGAATTTTTCTTATCTCATCTTACACTTTGGCGCATTTAGCACTTTGTAGAGGATATTTTTATTTCAACGCCTTCCTTAGTCAACTTCTATTCACCTCACCTTGGACCTTGGGGCATATAGCGTGTTGGGAGGGTTTCACCACGCCATGGTAACTTTTTTTTCATCAACTTCACCCTCACTTTTCACCTCAATCTCATCCTAGACTTGGCGCATTTAGCACATGGAGTGGACTTAACACTAACACCTTAGGCTCCTTCATCACTTATCATCTTTTATTCTTTCTTGAACTTGGCGCATTTAGGCCATGGTGAAAGATTTTAACCATGTCTTAGGATTTTTCATCCATCTCCACCTTGTTTAACATCAACGCCTTGGTAATTCCTCTCTTCTTTATCTTGAGTTGGGCGCATTTTACACATAGAGAAGGATGGGCGCATTTTACATAGGGAGAAGGATAAACTTTCAACATCTTTGACTCCTTTGACTCCTCTAAGCTTGGGTGCATTTAGCATGTGCTGGAGGATGAACGCCTTCACTTAATATTTTCTAGCACCTTGACTCTGAAGAGGGCGCATTTCATATGGGTAGGAGGATGGGCGCATTTCGGGGTCAAGGTGGATGAACTTCAACATTTAGCCATTTTTCTATCACCTTCTTAGCATGAGGGCGCATATGGAGGGGGGAGGTGGATATAAGTCCATCACTTAGAATTTTTTTAACATCCGCAAGGCAAGTTGGGTGCATTTTAGGGGTCAAGGCGGACTTACTTCAACACTTAGCATATTTTATCAACTGCCAACTTGATGAGGGCGCATTTTTAGGGTGGAGCAGGATGAGATTCATGCCTTAGACAATTTTTTTAGCTTCCACTTTGAAGAGGCGCATTTAGCATGTGGAGGTGGATAAACTTCATGCCTTAGAGAATTTTATGGCTTCCATCACCTTGAGGGCGCATTTAGGGGGTGGAGCAGGGTGAATTCAATACTTAGAAACTTTTTCAATCACCTTCTTAGCAGAAGGGCGCATTTGGAGGGGTCAGGTGGATTTTGTTCATACTTAAACTTTTTCAACCCTCTGTCAGTCATCTTGGGCGCATTTGAGGTATGGAGGTGGATATTCTCAGACTCAGAAAATTTTTCATCTGCCAGCCAGCTTATCCATGCCTATATATAGTAAGTCCTTCGATTTTCACATCTCTAAAGCTTGGATCGATTTGAAATTTTAACCATAGGATCCTCATGACCTACTTAGCCCGTTCACACTGCCATCTCGAGCTGACCTGCTATTTATAGCACATTTCTGAAGGTGGTTTACTATTTATGGCAACTACCTGTTTCTGAGATATCCACAACTCCGTTTGACTTGAAATTTGAATGACGTGACCCTCATCAGATGACTAGCCCGTTCATACTGGCGCCTACTGCTAATTTACTATTTTTAGCCAGTTTCTAGAATGCCTTACTATAAATAGTAAGTGCTCCGATTGTCTTCAAATTTTATCGGTGGATAGCTGGAAAGATACTGATTGTAGTGGGATACATTGGTTTTCGAGAATTTTGGCATTTTACCCCTCTTTTTGGGTCCCGAAGTTGGAAACCCTAATTTGACCTACATGTATATCAAATGACCTCCGTTTGACCTCGTTTTTGTTGCACTTCACCCTGTTTGTGGTTCTAATGCGCTGGGCAGCTATTGGAGCGGACCTGCTAAAAATAGTAAGTCTTTGAAAACTGATCACCTTGCTTTGCATGTCACACCACTGCATAGCTCTTGAAAAACCCATAAGGAATCAGCTGACATGCAAAGAAAATTTTGACATGCAAACCCTAAAAATAGCCTCCGAAGACAGCTCTCGAAAAAGTTTTGATCCTGGTTTGCATGTTACACCGTTGCGAAGCCTTCGAAAAACCCACAAGGAATGTCCAAACATGCGAAGAAAATCTTAACATGCAAACCCTAAAGATAGCCTCGGAAGGCTGAATTCTGAAAATCATCATCTCATTTTGCATGTTATATCACCACGTAGGTTTTAGAAAACCCAGAAAGAATCTCCAGACATGCATTGAAGAATTCTGCATATAAACCCTAAAATTTGCTCCGGAAGTTGAACCTGTAAAAATAGTAAGTTGTCGGAATTTGATGAAATTTTGTTGGGAGCCTGTTGGAAGCGTACTGACTGCAACATGAAGCTCTGCTTTCAATTTATTCACTTCATTTGACTTCAGATTGACCAGAAAAATACAAACCCTAATTCTACATACTTGGCCAAAATCTCACGTTTAAGCTCATAGATGGGCACATCCCCCGAAAGACAGACAACAAAAGAGAGACAAAAAGAGAGAGAGAGAGACACAAAACCAAAGCCAAAAGACCAGAATGGAGTAAAAATTAGGGGGTCCCCATTTTGAATGGGACGATGTGTGAAAAGGTCACAACAAGGCCCACAACAGTGGCAAGTGTGAGTCAATGCCATGTATTGATAACCTCAAAACCTGCAGATATGAATCAGATTCTCAAATGCTACATAATGGAAGCAAATTTAAAGCACACTGTTAAAATGAGCTAAAATTTGAATCGGAAAAATCAGTATTTAATGGTTAAGAAAGCAGGTTAGCAACCCTAGTGAAAGGAAATGATAGACATTTTTCTTACAGTTAAACTGTAGAAATTTGAAAACAATGCATGCATCTTCAGTTTCAAAGCAATAAAGACTTTCATAAAAAAGAAAATATCACTGAAGAATATTCTACAAAACGCGTTGGTCACTAAAACAACTGTAAAGTGGCATGCCAATTAAAACCTTGCAAACTCTGTTCTAATGTTGAGGGTTCAAATGTCACACAGCTCAAAACTCAAGCACAGGGCATCATTTCTACACATATTTGACATGTTTCTTCAATAAAAATATATCCAGAAAAATGAAGTAATTCATCTCTCAAGATGCCAAATTAAAGCCACATTTATGTGAGCAAATAATCAGCGTGAGTGAAATTCTTCGGTGAGATCTTGTTAATCTGGGAAATTTATCCATTCGTTTACACATTGGAAATGCCCTTCACTGTCATAAATTTTAATTTTCCAGGAAAATTGGTCTGCTGATGTTTTTGGTGATCCATCTCGTTTCTCCCTCAGACAGCCAGTCTTGCCTCTTTCCAGGGGTTTAATGCATGGCCACCCACTGAGATCAGCAAGGGAGGCTTTAATCTTTGTTGGACTGTCTTCTACTTTTGGTGTTTAATGGTTTGAGATACTATGATATGGATTAGAACAAGTGCAGGTCATATCTACTTTCCCTTGTTCAAAATGGTCAAGCCATGAGTCTTACCAATAAATTTTGAAGGGTTAAAATAAAATTTTATTTACCAATTCAAACCAAACTACACATGAAATTTAGTACATTTGGCAAGTTGCTTAATCGTCACATAAAGATCTCTACATGTAATATCATAAAAATTAGGTGACCCAAAGTTTCAACTTTATTATAATGTATCAAGTCTAAGATATTTTTCTAAAGGAAATTGTGAAACTTAATCATTTTGGAGAACTTAAAAAAAACAGTTTGAGGAGAAGATATTTAGAAGAGAGTCAAAATTCTATATGCTTCAGAGGTCTCTATTCTTATTAGAAAACTTCATCAGATTGCCTTCTTTGCTCATTCTGGCACTACAACTCTTATCTCCCCTCTTGCCCTTAACTCATATCCTTTTATTTTTGTTCTGATATGCTTTATGAATATTCTGCCACTAAGATTTCTTAACTTAGTTAATTTTCATATCACTAACCTCTACTGGCTGATGGAATATATATGTCCCAAAATAAAATATTAATAATGATTTCTGTTATTCATCACCTCCCATAATCCTTACACTGGCTGGAGGCTGCTGCAGGTTGGCTTAAAAAAGGGACTTTCTTTTGAAAACTGATGCTGGCAAAGTAACTTGTAACTGTCAGAAAATGAATGTGTGACTGCTGTTGCCAACCAAGTATGGAAAAGAAAAGGATTGGAGTGTCCACTGCCAGGTAGGAGGTAGCCACCAGACTCAATTCAAAATGCTGCCAGTTTTGAATAGGAATAAACACCTGTGGCCAAGCAAGTATGAAATGCCTTCAAAGAGACACCTGAGCAAAGTTCGTGGGTCCTGTTGGTGTACGTTTTACCATCCACCGAACACATAGAATAAAATGTCCAAAGACACTCTATCCTCTCTTGAACAAAATCACCCTGTATGCTAAGATTGCGAGAAAATCATATGGTGATTCCAAGGTTTCTTTTGTCAGGTCTTGACGTGTGGATAAGCTCAATGGGCGTTGTGATATGTTGGTAATACACAAAGGGACTTATGTTAAGCAATTACATCACAAGTTTGGGACTTAGACGGATTTATCATTAAATGCTTCTTCTGTTGGGATTTTCGATTCGAGATCAAAAAAGTGAAAAAAGGATAAGGGTTTAGAGATCCTAATCTATTCCTAGGAATTCAAGAGATGGTAAAGATTAGGTGAAACTGGTAACCACGCTTTGCTTCGCCTCCCTGGGACAACTACACAAAGTGGGTGCAATCTTCAAAGGGTGTGATAGTAATTTTTATGTCTTGAATAAGACTGAAGTTAAGCATCCACAATCACAAGCTCAGGCTAAATTTACGCATTGAATGGAAATCATCCATCCAAAGAAAGTATGAGCAATGTTTCACCATAAATTTATACTATCAAATCTTGCATTCACTTAACAAACATTCAAAGAAAATTCTATTTTAATTCTAATCAAATTCTATCTTACTTCTAATCTAATGTTCTACTCTAATTCTAATCTATTGTTGAAGAAGTTATGCAACCTTGCAAACCACTTGACAATAAAAGGGATTCAAAGCAAATCATGCATAAGAGCTTTTATTATCGGAAGTAGCAAAACGCAACAATCTCATACACTTTCTTCACACAAATGAAAATGAGAGATCAAGAGTTTATATAGAGTTTTCAAGAGCAAATGAAAGGCCAAGATTAAAACACATCAACCCTAATTAGGGTTTCCCAAAATAACATCAGTAATCAATGAGTAAACAAAGAGTGAAGTGGTGTCTCGAGCTATTTTCAAGGGAATGCGTCCCTATCCACCTGAGCAGCAGTGTGTTTGACGAACTTGGTCACAATTGTGATGACTCCCTCCATCGTGATTGGTGGTAACATGCTTATTCTGAATTCCAGTGCATCCAAGTCCTCAACATATCTGGCAAAGACACTCCCATTCCAGTTCTTGCTTTAGGAAGGCATCCCAGATAGATAAGAGATTCACCACTTTTGTGAAGTCCTGCCTCAGAATCGATCCCGTGGTAGAGAAGAAGATTTCCTAAACTTTGCTCTTCAGTTTTTCTAGCTGCATGTCATTCTCTCGGACAATCTCTTTATCAAACACGTCCGCAGCTATAAGGTAAATCTTTCTCTGAATTTCTCGGATTTGTTCCTCCACTTTGAGTCCATCAGCCTTTGTTTTCTCCAAAACCTCGCTTCGTATTGTCAATGCCTAATACCAATGCTGGAAGTCATAAGTGGCACCCGCTGCAATTATCTTTCCCTTGATCAATTCCTGTTTTGGGACGCCCTTTAGCACTTTGAGGCATGGAATGAGCCTCTCCTGAATATCCGAGAGGTTGTCCCAAGCTTCTGTCATGATAGCCACTCTGGAAAGGAATTAGGAAGTCTGTTTGTAGGCAAGTGTCAATCTTTCCATGAATGAAGCCGCTTCTATGCCTTTACCTGTCATCCATTCCTTGTCTTCCTTGGCCGTGACCATTCCCTCTTCAACATCCTTGGGCTATTCCCTGTGAAGAATTGAGAAGAGGAGGAGCTACTACATCACCTTGGTTGAGTGGTTGGGTTAGATGTTGAATATACTCCTTCAGGCGCTCAACCTCCTTCTTGTATTCTTTCTTCTTTGCCACTTCCTTTTCTAGTCTCACCTTGATAGTAGAGATTGAGTTATCTAATTCTTCAACTTCTTGGCCTTTTGTTGTTGGGCCTAGGTCTATAATGGTAATGGCATACTCATGGGGAGTGATTTCATCCTGTGTTTTGTCAATTATTGGCACTGCAATCTGTACAGAACGACTGCCTACTTCGTCCCTTTGAATCGTGGAGAATTTCTTGGTAGGCTTCTTCACAACAACTTGTTCTAACCTAGCCAAGAAATCTGCAGTGTCATCTTCTTCTCAAGTCTCGACTGGTGCCTGTATCTTCATTCTTTCCTTCAACTAGTCTAGAATGGTAGGCCGTTCAATGCTATCTTCCTCCTGAACATCTTCTGCACTTGGAATATCCAAAACTCCTTTGAGAGTGGAAATCATTCCCTCTTGGAAATCATCATTTTGGACGTCGATTTCATTCTCTGAACCCAGTATTTCTATGCTCGTAGGAGATGGGGGCTTATCGTCATCTAACTGGATTGGCTCATTGTTACCCTCCTGAATTGAAGGAATCATCATATCAGTCAAGGACTCGTCCGCAGTGGCCACTAGCTCATCAATATTCCTAGATGCAGTGGAATGAGATGGCTCCACCCTTTGTCTTTTTTGGACAGGCTCTATGTTTGCAGCCACTTCTTTTCTCTTCTCAGTAATCTGAACCAACTTGGCACTATGGGATGTGCCTGCATTTGAGGAGTATGATTCTGTCTCACTTAGCAAATCATAAGTGAGCGTCATTCTTTTCCGCCTTAACTCCTAGACCTGTTGGTCGACCCACCATTGAGAATACTTGACCACTGGCCTCATTAACGTAGTTAAATCAGAAAGCTCAGGCTCTAACCACTTCACTACAGGAAGAGGCCAGCTCTCATCGAAGCACGGTTGGACACATTGTTCATCTTCCTGCAACTGATCAGGCACTCGGCAAAGTTCAGTTGCTCTCATCAAATCCACTGGCAATCTAGACCATAACCTTTTCCAAACTTCATATTCGTTAGCAGCATTCACCGAGAAATCCTCCAGGTCTACTCTGTGTTTATACCTTTTCCATCCATGGTCCGGATGTGGTTATGAGGGTCAAAATTGGTCCTGGACCGATAAGTCATGAACGAATACCATTGAATTTCCAACTTGGCACTTTCAGCTGCTTGTGCCGATCGATAGGACTACAACATGTTCCTAATGAGGAATTGGAAAGTGATAGCCGCCTTCTGCTTTGGCCTCTGGATGTTCTGGTAAGTCTTCAACTGTCTAAGGACTTCTAGCAAAATCACCCTATTTGTAGGATAGATTGGAAGCTTGTAAAGATTTCCAGTGAATCCCTGGATCCTTACGTACGTGAACTTTGGAAACTGGACAAACTGGGATCCACATCTACTAATCAAACTTTTGGCTTCATGACTCAGCCTCTAGTGAGTTCCTCCTTGGAGTATTCGGGTGATGTACATGAGGAAAGCATTGTGCGCCCGCCTGAAGTGAGATTTCTCTCTGAGTTGTAGCAGCGGGTAGTAGTCATATGACTTGAGTTCGTTCTCACCATTGCCTACTCTGCCTTTGCATATCTCTCCTAAATATCTGTAAGACCTGGTCAACAGATAGATGATGTAGGAGCTCACGTGGAATGATTTTGTCTTCTCCAGATTGAGTAATTGCTCGTGGAGATTATCACTAATCATCCGGGACCAGTTGAAAATCCGAACGCTGTAGGTGATTTCATCGATAAAATAGTACATCCACATCTCAAAAGGTGCGCCTTGTGGATTGCCGGCTATCCTGTTTAACATTAGAATAATATCTCCATAATCCTCCTTGAAGTCTGTTCGATGTAGCTTCTTGGGCATTTTCTTGGCAGAGGGTGTAGTTTTTTCCAGCTATGACTTGTTAATATTTGTGGCACAGAGTTCGGATTGGTCATCGTACAAATTTTTGGCATCCTCCTTAGTCTTATATACAGTCCGATGGTGTGTTGGGATGCCAAATGCCTCCTGAATTGCCACTTCTTCGAGGTGAGCTAATATCCCCCCGTTAGGTGCAACAATTTGCCTCTCCTGCGCATCATAATGAATGGTGCATTCCACCATCAACTCAACACATTCTGCTGCTGGCAGGAATCCGACTACTTGGAAGATGCCATTCTTGATCATCCGGCGAGCAATTGGTGTCGGCAATCCATTGTGTCTGTATATCCTCTTCTTGAACTCTGTGAAGTCCACATGCCCAAGATTGGTGTCGGTAATGTTTTTCCACTTATAATTAATCTTTGACTCTCGCTGCAACCCTTTGCTGGCAAACTTCATTGGCAGTTTTCTTGATGATTCTCCCAGTGTGGTCATTAACTTGCAATAAAAAGAATTAACATTATTACAGAGACTTTTAAATATAGTTTATTTTTGTGCCTTTATTCAAAGATTTTACTTTTAGCTTGTTAAAAAAGATAAATCTCTGCGAAAAAGCAAGCTGAAAATGGGCGAACTTGATTAAACTTTTGCTAGAACTTAGCCAGGATGAATAAAATGGAAGAAGAATTGAGAAACTTAGCCAATCAAACTTCAAACCTTTGGAAATATCCTCTGGCTGCGAATCAAATTCAACTTGAAAGAATTTAATAAAAAATCCAATGAAAGAGTGCGCCAACTTGCTGAGAAGTACGACTTTTAGCCAAGAATTAATTTACTTCCTCAAAAATCACGCCCTCCAACATAAAAAAATACTCTTCCCCTGAGAAAAATTGACCTTGCCTTGAATATTCTTGCAATTTTGAGAGGTTAATTTCTCTTTAGTTGAAGTTGTGAAAAATGAGTTGCTGAAACTCATTATAAGGCTGAAGAGTTTGATTTTGTTTTTAGCAGTTTCATCTTTTCTCTCGATTTTTGATTTGTTTTCTTCTCTTTATCAAGGCAAGTTTCTATCTTTTTTCAAAAAATCTTCATGGCAAGCTTATCCAGGTGCCACCTTTAGCAAAAACCTTTGATTTTTTCTAAGTTCAAAAATTCATTTTTTAGCTTAGTGTTTATTTTTATTTCTTTCAAACATTTGGAAAAATATTAAATGTCCAATTGAATTCGATTGTCCAAGTTTCAAATCATGGTGAAATTTTAATAATTTATGGATTTTCTTTTTCTGGCGCACTTCATTTACTTCCATGAATTTTCTTCCAAGTCTTCTGTGATGAATTTGTTTTTTGTCTAAGGCATGTTATTTTCCTAAGTGTCGGAATAAATCATCCAAAGTATAATCTTTTCCAACCCGTTTAATTTTGGCTACTTAATTTACCCATGGCTAATTATTTGTTTTCCAAGTTATTTCACTTTATCCTCTGGCCAAGGCGAATTTCATATTTATTTTGCCATGTTTCATCTTGGTAGGGGAACTTTCTAACACTTAGACTTTACCTTTTCTTAGCCAAGTCGGACTTGGTTACTTTTATTCCATGTTGCCAGGCAGACTTTGAGTTTATTTTTCCATCTTTTCCATACCTTAAAAACTTTCATCATGCTTGGGGGTAGGGGGCGGGGGACTCTAGAAATTTCTTTCCATTTCCTCTATGGTGGACTTTGGAGACTCTATTCCAATGTATGGGCAGACTTCATAATCTTCTTTCCATGTCCTCTTCTTTATGGCGGACTTTCTTAATGTTCTTCCAAGTGTTTAAAGGGGGTGGGTGAACTTTACATCTTCCTTTCCATACTCTAGGCGGACTTCATGTTGTTGTTTCCATTTTCCCCTCTTCCCATGGCGAACTTGGAAAACTTCATGCCAAGAGGTAGGGCGGACTTTCTTAACTTCTTGCCATTATTTCATCAAGGCTTGGGTGGACTTTACATTGGTTTTTCCATAGCTAGGGCACATTTCCAAAGGGTCTTGCTGTTGATGGGGCCAACTTTCCATGATGCTTGCCATGTGAAGGGCGGACTTCCAAAAGGTCTTGCCATTGATGGGGCGGACTTCAAGAACTTCCTGCCATCTCCTTGCTTCTTCCTAGTGATCTTTCCATTGCCATTGCCATGGGCGAATTTCTCCAGACTTGCATCATTTTCCATGGATTTCATGCATTTTCTTCTTGATTTTTTTATCGTTTTTCCATGCTTTTCATTGATTTTTTGATTTTTGGTTTGATTTTTGCTTTATTTTTCGATTTTTTTGGCTTGGTTTTCCCTCTGGTGGCCTGATTTTAATTCTAAAAATGGAAATGTTTACTTCTTGACCAAGGTTGACTTTCTAAAAATAGAAAAAGAAAAATCCCTTAAAAATAGGGATCCCCGATTGGTCCAAAAATGGCAAAAATGAAAAAAGTGAAAAAGCAAAAATCCCTAAAAATAGGAAGTGTCAGAAAATAGGAAGTGTCAAAATTGACGCAAAGCACAGGCGATCCTCGTCTTCCAGACCTTTTGAGCACTTTCGTGACGTTTAGGCACTGTTTTGGGTTTGATTTCTCCAGTTTGCTCGAGTGGCTACTAAAAGCTCTAACTTGAAACTCTTAAAGTGAAGTTCTCATGAAACGTTGCGCGAAGGCAAAACCCTAAAAAGAAGCAAATTACTGGGGGTCCCCATTTGCAATGGGGCGATGTGTGAAAAGGTCACAACAGGTCCCATGAAACATATCAAGGGAAACAAATTAAAGAAGGCAGCACCACACTCGAGCCAAAATGAATGAAAAACCTACAACACAGCAAAATCAGAAGAAAATCATAATTTGTTAAAGGAAAATCTTTTTGGTTTTGCAGGATGGCATGAGCCGTAGAGTGCTCCTGCATCACAAAATCATGCTAACCAGGAAAATATGTATTGGCATCCCTATACACTATGTGGTGCAACTATTGTTTATTCAACACAAATTGCTTAGCCTTAATAGGAATATTCTCTATCTCATTAGCCAATTCACTACTGATGCTTCACCCTATTGAGAAGAAGATCCCTGGAAATTATCATGAAATATTTACTTATGTGAGCCTTATACATGGATAGAACTTCTTGAGAATCCATTAGAAATACAATCTGCTCAATCCATTTTCAGCTTCAGACAATGGTCTGGTCAATCTTGGATTGCTTTCTAGTTTTCTTGGTGCAATATTTTTGAAAGATTTAGAGTTTGCCTCTTTAGCTCGTTAGCTTTCTCACCTTTTCAACTAAAAATCATCATTTTCTGGTTCTTGAATGAGCTTTTCCCTGCCATTACATTTTCTGGGCTGTCTCATTATTGCAGCTGTCCTTTCTTATGCTGATAAGATCTTGGTTTTATCGTGAATTATTCCTCCCTCCATAATTTCTGTACAGCATCTCCCAAAGGTCCAGCAATAAGGTTCTAAGTCCCAGTCATTGCTAAGCTCCAGTCTTTTGGCTTCAGAAGGTAGTCTTGAGCTTCTACGGAAGGTTGGAATGCAAGTACAGAATTTACTCAAGAACCACAGAGGTGGAAATCGAAATCTGATCAAGTTATTTTCAACTTTCAACATCCTTTATTTGTACTTTCTTGGCTTACCTGGTCATGAAGGTGGCCATGTCAAGATTGAAATTTTCAAAAGAGGCACTTCAACATGGCCTGTTCTTTCTTTGTCAAATATTTTTTTGTACTGAGCATACTAATTGCTAGTGGCAAAGTTCCTGTAGCTAATGTCAGATATATAAAGTGAAAACTTGCAATTATTCCTTGCATCTAAGATGGTATTCTGCTATGTTGCAGTCCATTACAATAGGCCACTTGGCAATTGGAAAAGAGGGCATATTTAATCCCTAAGTTCCACATGACAAACTGGTTCATTTCAAGTGCAGGCATAAGAAAATCCCAGATAGTGGTGGCAAGTAAGCAGGGTAAACAAAAAACAAGTCCCTGAATTAGTGTGCTCTAAAATCAAGTATAACTACATATCTTAGTGCTAATGACCATTTATTTTAGTAGATCCAAGGTGCACAAACACAAAAGCATCTTTGAAGCATACACAGTGGAGCTACCAGGGCTGGCAAGGGAGTTACATCTGATCTTTATCCAAATCCTCATTTTCAATCTGTTTACTAGGGCGTCCATCCTTAAGCTATTTATTTTTCTGAGTATCTTTAATCCTTTTATAGCTCCTCTTTCCCTCCTTTCATCTTGGGCTTGATCCACTTAAGATGGATGTTTCAGTAAGGTTTTTACTTTTTAGCTCTTACATTTGAGTAACTATGGCCAGGAATTTGGATTTCTATTATAAGATAGGGGATCAACATATGCATTAGTTGACATTGTATAGATATATTGCAATTTAGGAAGCTTTTAGTTGTTAAATTAAAAGTTCATATCTTAATTTACTCACATGTTTGATTTTAATCTTTTCAGCAACCATGACCAAGATCATCAAAGAGATGTTACCTGCACATGTCCGTGTAACAAAAGATGCTCAGGATCTTTTAGTTGAATGCTGTGTGGGTAAGTTTTCTATGTACCTAATGTGTACAGAACTTTTGCGGATCATTGCTAGTTGAAACAAAAGTTTCTTTTGTGTTACACATAACAAAAATCATTAATTTTTGAGGTCATTGGTGAAGCATTTCATGATTCTCTGATGCTAAGAGGCACATCAATCCCTAAATCTTTGTTAAATTGAATCTTATTTCAGATATTGATTGGAGCACAAACATGCTTAAAGATGTTTTGATTTGCAAAACAAACTGTTTTTATGTTTCCTTATACTATACATTCCTGAATTTGACAAAGTGAATGTGTGATAACTTGATCATGATCAATAAAAGCAAGGAGACATGCATGGATTGATATTCTCTATTATCCACATTATACAAGCACTTTGCATACTATCTAGAAACCCATAAATGGATATCCAAAAAAAATAACATGTGTAATTTAAACAAATAGATATGACAGCATCAGTGAACTGCCACCAATATTTATTGAAATGCTACATTGCATGATGGCTACTAACTAGTGAGTAGTATTAGCATTTTAATTTGTTTGTTGTCAGACAACACAAAACAAAACAGCGTGCTTGGTAGAATTGTTCTTCAAAGTATAAGGGGAAGCTCCACAAGATCTAACTAAACCTAAAGCTTATAGAATTTACAAGTATGCATATTATACAAATTGCTAAGGAATAAACAAACTTATTATTTTAATGAATAAGGAGTATCAATGCAAAGCTTTATAAGGTTACTCAATTCAATTTAACTTGTTGAATTACAAATAGGTTTAACAATTACTGAATAACAATAACAGCTGAGCGATTTCTGTGGCATAAGCTCTACATCCACTATCCTTCACTGTAATGACTGCCCCTGTTTTTCTTTTTTTTTTTTTTGTGTTTCCAGGTTTGCTGATTGAGTTTTGTTTGATGATGTTTGCTTTGTGTTTTCAAATGCTATTCATTCTTTCAAACTTTCAAGTTTGCATAAACATAGGTAATATAAAGTACAGAAAATAAAGAAAACTTGCTTGCAAATAGAAGAATTTTCAGAATATATTTTCCTTGATATCATAACAGAAATCAGACTTCTCATACATGAAGACTCAGAAAACATCAGATTAGACCTGGGTTCTCTGTGGGTCCTTCTTGGGCACTTCTAGATGCTCCCAAGGCGCTCCCAGATGCTCCCAAGCAGAAAATGTTAATTTGAATCACTGAAATTAATATGCTTGTGCAAAAATTGTTAATTTCCTATGGCGCAATAGTCTGTAACAATTTCTAGAAGAAGCATCCAAGTTTCGAGGAGGGTTGCAACCTATCATTGACTGATTTGATGCATCTAAACACCTCTGTACAACTTATTTGTCAATTTGTTTAGGCCATACCTATACTGAGTTTGAGCCATATATCAATTGGGATCATCCTTTTTTGTTGCCGCAGTTTGTGATCTGTTTTAGCTTGGGTTTCAAATTAATTTCAAAGGTATTATTTCATTATCAGCTTTCTAAATGTTGCTTGTCAATTTAGTGGATTTATAAAATATTCATTTCAGTATAAACATCGACATTAATCCAATATTGTAATTTGTAATAACTAGATGGTTTACCGTCGAATCCTTATTATTATTGGAAGTTTGTAATTGTAATTATCTTCATTTGAATTGTGACTTTAGACATATATGATATATGACAATATTGAAATTTTGAACTATCAATTGGCATTTATCTTTATCACTAGCATTGATCAATGATTCAATGATGAATTGATGACTGATGATTGATGAAGTATACTATATCATACTATCAAATGTATTTAAAATTCTATATATTTTTTATTTTTTCGCATATATATATATATATACAACCATACCTAAGGAAAAAAAATTGCCGTACCAACGTACCCATATCTCGTACCTGTGCCCGGTCTCGTATCGGAACTGACAACTTAGAATATATGCAATGAGGCGCCTAGGATAGTAGTTTCCCAAAAACCAATACCCATAAAGATATCATGAGCCATTATGAAGTTATAAATGTTTAATCAAATTTTGCCCTAAAAAAGTAATGCTCAGAAATACCCTGAAAACAACTTCAAACCCTCAAAACCTCCTTGGAAATCAACGCCATAATCAGCCCCTTCAAAGCCAAGCTTATTCACCACCAAACTCATTAAGCAACACTTCAAAAATATTACAAAATCTTCATCTTTCTATACCAAAATACTGAAAACCTGAATATCTGTTAAGCACCAAAGTGACCCCTGAGTGGAATCACACCCAACTGACTATGGTAGGTCTTTTACTATTGAAACCAGCTCCTGAATGAAGAGGGTTTTCGTCCTCAACACCAAACTGTAGACCTCTCGAAAGAATCTAGTAGCATCCTGTGATGTCCCGATGTGGGCCCCTATCGAAAGGTGACGTAGGTTTGTCTAAACGGTTTGCCCAACCACGTGTCCGGGGTCTTCGGCGGGAGTACCTATCCTGGGGATGCCCCCTTAACTCTGGAATAGGCTAAAGGACATCTCCATTGTTCAGAGGCTAGGAGGGGACATTATAGTCCTCCCTCCCCAAAGATTACTTGTTCTCAAGCAATCGCAATGTTGGGTGCTGTAAAATCTACTCTCTCTCCCAAGTAGCATCCTCAATTGGTAAGTCCCACCACTTCACCAAGTACTCTGTAATAACTCTCCTCTTGACGGTCCTCTCTCTAAAATCAATCACTGCCTCTGGAACAAGCACCGACTTGCCCTCCTCATCCAATGGGGGCAACACTGTTGAAAGAGTCACATTCCAAGCGCCTTCTTGAGGCATGACACATGAAAAAAATTGTGCACCCTACTCCCCTGTGGTAACTTGAGCTCATAAGCCACCTCCCCAACTCTCCTGGTGACTCTAAGCGGACCATAGAAATGAGGTTTTAGCTTCTCTGCTCCACTCTTCTTGAGAGTGGACTGTTTGTATGGCTGCAATCTAACATAAACCATGTCCCCCACCTCAAACTCTCGTTCTATATGATGTTGATTAGCATACAACTTCTGTTGATTTTGTGCATGCTATATGTTTTCTCTCAATGCCCTCATAATGTCTTGACTCTCTTGCAAGAAGTCCTTAGCTCTGGGCACCCTACAATCACCAATCAACAAATCAATGAAGCTAGGAGCTTCATAACTGTACAAGGCCATGAAAGGTGACATCCTGATAGACGTGGAATGTAGAGTTGTAACAGAACTCCCCCAAGTGCAACCATTTTACCCATGCCTTTTGCTGCCCTAAAACGTAGTTTTGTAGGTAACCTTCCACCCATTTGTTAACTATCTCAATCTGACCATTTGTTTGGGGGTGGTAACTAGTGTTTGGAGTTAACTCGGTACCACATAACTTAAACAACTCCTGCCAAAACAAGCTCATAAACTTGCTGTCCTTGTCACTAATGATGTTCTTTGGTGCCCCATGTAGTCTAAACACCTTTTTAAAGAATAGATCTGCCACCTATAATGTTGTATAACCTACTAATATGGCGAAAAATTGGGAAAATTTGGTTAAGCGGTCTTACCCAACATAAATACAATCCTTCCCTTGCACCTTGGGAAGCCCTGTAATGAAATCCATCTAAATACTTTTCCACTTTTGGGAAGACTAGTAGGGTATGTGTGCTCATTTTTGTTTTGTTGGCACACTTGACACTCACATACATACTTGGTAATGTCTTCCTTCATTCCCTTCCATGAGAATCTCTCATGGATCTGTATAAGTCTTATAAAACCTCAAATGCCCAACCATTGGATTATCATGAAAAGTTTTAAAAATCTGCTCTTTCAACTTTGATTTAGGCGCCAATAAAATCCGTTGTAGAAAATCAAACCATCCTTTACACTGTACTTATCATCATGCAATGTACCATCTAGTATGTTGTTGGCAAGGTTATTTTTTGCATAATCAGCCTGTATACTCTCTTTCCAATCTGCTGCTATCTCAGAAAAAACACACAAATGAGGTCTTTTTGATAGTGCATCAATCACCACATTCTGTTTTCCCTTGACATAGTCAATGTCAAAATCGTATGGTTGAAGTTTACTAACCCACTTCTGTTGTCTCTTATTCAAATCCTTCTGATTAAGAAAGTATTTTAGACTATTATGATCAGTTTTAACAATAAATCTGGCCCCAACAAGATACTGTTTGTATTTAGCCAAAGCATGCATTATGGCTAACATCTCCTTATCATAAATCAAATAACTTCACTTCCTCTCAATTTTTTGCTCTCAAATGCAATTGGGTGCTTATTTTGTATGAGGACAGCCTCTATACCATCACCTAAGGCATCACACTTGAGCTCAAATGGCTTAGAGAAGTTAGGAATTGCCAAAACAGGGCATGAGCTCATCAAGTTCTTAAATTGATCAAATGATTTCTGCGTTGATTCTGACCAAGAGAAAGCCCCTTTCTTAGTCAAATCAGTAAGTGGGCCAACTACCTGTGAAAAACCCTTAAACAAACCTTATATAGAACCCACACAAGCCAAAAGATCCCTTAAGCTATGTCAAATTAGTGGGTGGTGGCCAATCAAGTATTGCTTTGATTTTATCAGGATCAACACGAACACCATCAACACTGATTATATGCCCCAAATACAACAACTCAATCATCCTGATCTCACGCTTGGACTCCTTTGCAAAAAGAGACTCACTCTCAAGAATACCCAACTCCTCATCCAAGTGTTTCAAATGCTCTTCCCATGATCTACTAAGAACAAGGATGTCATCAAAGAAGATCAAAACAAATTTACGTAACTGTTTGTTGAGCACCCTATTCATGCATGACTTTAAAGTAGCTGGTGCATTTGTCAAACCGAAAGGCATGGCAAAAAACTCAAAGTGGCCAAAATGGCATCTAAATGCAGTTTTCTCCACATCCTCCTCTCTAACTTTAATCTGATGATATCTTGATCTCAAATCTATCTTGGAGAAATAAACTGCTCCATGGAGCTCATAAATGAGCTCATCAGTGCATGGGATGGGATACCTATTCTTAATTGTCTTCTTGTTCAATGGTCTGTAATCCACACACATGCGCATTGTCCCATCCTTCTTCTTCACCAACACAACCGAAGAAGCAAATGGACTCTTGCTTGGCCGAATATGGCCCATCTCCAAAAGCTCCTATATAGTTTTCTCAATCTCATCCTTTAGTCTCTTAGGATGCTCGTAGGGAGTAGTAATCACAGGTTTAGTTCCCTCCTCTAGCTCTATCACATGCTCAAAGCCCCTATTAGGAGGCCTACCTAGAGGAATGCTACCAAACACCTTACTTCTTTTGGAAAGAAGCTCCTATATATCTGGTGGATAAGATCTCTTAACCTTTTCTGTAACCGTAGGAAAAATCACACACTCCGCTGCCCACTCTACCTAATCATGTTTGAAAAGTCTCCATGCGCTTGAAAGTCACCACATGAGGTCCTCCATTTGACATACCCCTCAAGATCACATTCTTCCCCTCAGTTTTGAATTTCAACTCCATGGTCTGAAAATTAAGAGTGATCTCACCCAATGAACGAAGCCATCGTATCCCCATCACTACATCAATGTCTCAAATACTAACCACGTAGAAGTCATCCTTGACTTTATAATTCCCCAATTGCAAGCTCAACTGCGGGATTGTCTTAGTGCAATTAATTGTAAATCCATCAGCTACCATAATCCGAAAACCACTCACCTCTTGTGTTTGGAGGCCCCTATGAACAACCAATCCCGCATCAATAAAATTATGTGTAGCTCCTATATCAACCAAGGCTACCATTTGCTGCCCCTTAAGTACTCCTCTAATGCTAAGAGACTCATTCTTTTGAAAGCTATGAAGTTGTGCAAGCTTCCCATCTTTGTCCTCTTCCATCCCAACCTCTTTTGGTGCCTTTTCATCCTCACTTTCCTTTGAATCAGATTGCTAGTTTGATTTTTCTAATGCATTTTCTTCACCAGAATAGTACTCTATTAGGAGTGCTTTCTCCTTAGCTGAACACTTATGACCTTGGGACCAAGGCTCCTTGCATGTGAAACATAATCCCTTCCTTAGTTCATTTAAGGTGTCACTGTCAATCTTAGTAACATGTTTCTTATGCTGTTCATGTTCCCTTGTAAGATGCCAGGTACAGATTGCTCACAAAATAGCAGTAGTAATAACCAAAAATCTTAAGTTTTGTACTTGGATTTAATAGATCGCCTTGATGCAAATCTTGGTTAGACAATGGATAGAGTGCAGTTTGCTTACAACAACAAAAATTACAATTTTTATGGAAATACTGGATGCTAATAATTTTGATGATTGAGTTTCACAAATACAGACTAGCAGCATAGACAGACTTATGCAATAAACCAGAACAGTAATTAAGCTTCTACTATTCGAAGTATCAATCTCAGTTCACCAAGTAGAAAAAGCAACAATAAAATTGACCATGCACTAGATCATAGACAATTGTGAATCATAACAGTGACAATAATATACTTAGACATAAATATCAGATTAACATCAGCAATATGAGGATAATGATCTCGATGCCAAATCGATATGAGGGAGTTCAATCACGCGGCTCAAGGACATAAGCTGCTCATAGAGGACTCTAAAACACACATTAGAGATGCGTTGACATCAGGATGCAGTGCTGGTCATAGACTAGAGCTAGACGTCTCAGAAGGGAAGTGATGAACTATGTAATCAAGGCTTTGATACACTAGAACAGTTATTCGTCTATACTTGGAGATAGCAATAGCCGTGGGTGAATGTGGAGCCGTGTTTGGGATGCCGCTAGTGATCTGTGATTGTGCCATGAAGACTATCGGTGCCCAAAAACACTTGACTTCAGGCTCCTGTATGGTGGCGCTGAGATGTGAGGGAGAGATTGTGGCCAGAGTCGAGGCTCGGCCACCTTGAGATTGCCGCTTAACTATCACTGCCCTCTTGTCGACAATCGCTCAAACTTGATCAATGAATCTTGTCTCGTGCGCAAGTGTGAAATGAGTCACCACCACAAGGTAGGGGCTATGTCCTGCCTTGCAAGAAAGCTTGGAGGTTTCCGTTTCCAAGAGCTTACAGATTTGTTCCAAAATCGTGATGCCCCATCCCAACAAGGAACCAATATAAACATGCAAGATAATCACCTCCCCAAATGGGTCGGCCTTAGGCCATATTAAATTTAAATATTATTATTTATTTAATTTTATTTTAAAGATTATTATTATATTAATATTATTTTAGATTAGCATATTTTTAATCCTTATCTTTCATATGCAATAGTCCTTTGGTCTGAAATTTATTCTTGGTAGTGGATGATTCCATATCTCTTGCCTTCTTGATTGCTTCCTAAAGAGAAGGTGGGTTAAAGGCTTTGATCCAGCCCCTAAGAGGATTGGATAATCCATCAATAAAGAGCACTGTGAGCCTTCTCTTTGCTATATCTGTCACCAACATTGATAATCTCTAAAAAATTGCAACATATGCATCCACTGTACCCCACTGTTTTAGCTGTGCTAACTCTTTAAAGTGTAGCTCTGGGTCTTTTTTATCAAACCTCTCTATTAACCTTTCTGTGAATTTTGCATAAGAGGTAATCTATGCATGTCCCATAGTGGCCATTCCATTGTACCACCACTCATGAGAAATCCCATCTAAATGAATAGAGGCATACTGTATGGACTCCAACTCTGGCATGGGTTTAAGAGTGAAGTAAGTGTTCAATTTTTGGACCCAAGCTTTCGCGCCCATCTTCTCTAACCCATCAAAGTATGGGAGATTTAGTTTCCCAACTTTCCTATAGAGATCATTATTTTGCTCGCTATTCCCCTTGTTGGGTGTTTGCCTCATCTTGAGATCAATATACTCCCGAAGTGATATATCCTGTTGAAACCCAGGCCCTACATCTAACCAATCTTGTCTAAGTTGATCTTGTTGTTCAATTAATGTAAGTTTCGAATTGGGTGGAGCATCTACCCTAGGTGGAAAAGTAGGCATAGGAGGCCTTACCATGGCCTCTCCATTCTTTTGATTGACTCCTCTTCATTGTCCCATATCATTACCTTGTCCCAAACGATCCAGTCTCTGTACCAATTGTGCAAGTTGTTGGTTAGTCTCTCGAGCACGTTGGGCTGCTATTTCTTGCCCTCTAACCACTGCATCCAAGAGTAGCATCATTCTATCTGGTGGTGCGTTCTGTCTTTCAGCCTCTTCTCCTCCTTCACCCATATTTTTTGAACTTGATGATTCAACTGAAAGAGATTCTGAGCGTTGTCCCTCTTCCTCAGAAGGCCAACGTTCCCACATATCTTCTTCTCTTTTTTTCTAACTCTTTCCTGATACCATCTTGTTCTGTCACTAATGCTCATAGATTTTGTTTACCCACTGGTTGGCAGGATGAAATGTGCTCTAATACCATAGTAATGACTGCCCCTGTTTTTTTTAGTGTTTCCAGGTTTTCTGATTGAGTTTTGTTTGATGATGTTTTCTTTGTGTTTTCAAATGCCATTCATTGTTTCAAGTTTGCATAAACATAGATAATATGAAGTATAGAAAATAAAGAAAACTTGCTTGCAAATAGAAGAATTTCCAGAATATATTTTCCTTGATATCATAATAGAAATCAGACTTCTCATACATGAAATCAGACTCAGAAAACATCAGATCAGACCTGCTATTTGGCTCCAAACAGAAACAACAAGCTCAAAACAAGCTATGTTTTAACTCCAACTTGAGTGCATCGAATCTCTTCAAAACTCTTCACCCGAAGCCACCTAAACAACCCAGAAAGGTGCAGATCAGACCTATACAACAGCAGGTCAGATTGCATAGGAAAATACCCCAAAAGCCTCCAATAGGGGCACTCCTTCAAGCTGGGCGATCTGCTCTTATAAATCAGTTTCTTGGAAATAAATTCAAAGGAATATATGCAATGAGGCGCCTAGGATAGTAGTTTCCCAAAAACCAATACCCATAAAGATATCATGAGCCAATATGAAGTTATGAATGTTTAATCAAATTCTGCCCTGGAAAAGTAATGCTCAGAAATACCCTGAAAACAGCTTCAAACCCTCAAAACCTCCTTGGAAATCAACGCCATAATCAACCCCTTCAAAGCCAAGCTTATTCACCACCAAAACCAGTAAGCAACACTTATAAAATATTCAAAAATCTTCATTTTTCAATACTAAAATACTGAGAACCTGAATATTTCTTAAGCATCAAAGTGACATCTGAGTGAAATCACACCCAACTGACTAGGGTAGGTCTTTCACTTCTGAAACCAGCTCCTAAATGAAGAGGGTTTTTGTCCTCAACACCAAACTATAGACCGCTGGAGAGAATCCAGCAGCATCCTGTTATGCAACCAACTTAGACATATCCAAATGAGACTCCAAATGAGATAATATAGAGTCAATGAAAGATTAGGGCAACACAAGTTTGAAATCCATCTTCCCTCCAAAAAGCAACACCCTTTTTGCCTTTGCTTTTAATTGAAAATTCATTTTAATCTCCACTTAACTCTCCCTTGGGCGTCCCATTTATCCAGCCTTCTAAAACATTTTTGATGCTTCAAAAACACTTGAAGTCATTAAACTAGGCACCAAGGTACAATATGATGACCCCTCTGACCGTCAACTAAAGTTATAAAATAACTTTATTAAAACATTTCGAGAGAGGAATGCATATATTAAAATAATCAAACCTTAGCAAACCCAACACCAAAATTGGAAGGACATTGCTGAATGAAGCCTGGCCAAGACCAGTTACCATAAATAGACAACTACTAAAAATAGTAAATGCTTTGAAAATTCAAACTGGCATGAAAATTGATTATCAAAGTGACTTACTATAAATAGTGAGTGCTGGAATTGGCCTTGCTAAAAATAGTAAGTCCAGCCAAAAATGCCAAAAACTTCCACAAAAGGGACTAGAAATGAGTTCCCTTACCAACTTCATTTAGCCTACAGGAACTCTGGAATAGGCTAAAGGACATCTCCATTGCTTAGAGGCTAGGAGGGGACATTACATTCACTACATGCAAACACAATGACTTGACTTCAACTTTGAAACGACAATTTCTGCAATATACATTTGGCATCAACACTCATTATAGATTATGTGCTCAAGACACTTATTTTTTAAGATTTTAAAAGAAGCTTCTAGGGCTCAAATAATAATAAAATAATCACAACAAAGCTTTGTTTTAAAGCAACCTCAACTCTATTCATTGTAAAAAAGAAACAAAGTAGTAAACTGCCTAAATAGGCTCTCCCGTACTATAAATATATTTTCTTCATAAAATGTGCTGACTGGGTTAAGATGGTGCCTTCTTTAGAATGTTTTTTGTTTTATAACACTGTTGGCGTTTCAATTCACACCTCTGGAATCGAATAAGAAACGGACAACTATGCATAGATAAATTGCTCTTCGAATTAGGAGATGAAACTCCCTCTTTGCTGATGTTGTTCAAGAAAGTAAACTAAAACTAATTTGCCTATCTTTTTGTTCAGCTAAGAGCTCAAGGTTATAAAACTCAAGCGTCGTAGCTGAGATTTTCTATTTTAGAATTTCAACTACGACTAAGCCTACTCTAATGACGTTTCTAACTTCTCAAGTAAATGTAGAGCAAAAGAGTTAGAAATTGACAAGGAAGGATTCTCTGACAAAAGATACTTAGATAAACTTTATTTCAACATACATCTACTTACTTTCAATGCAAGCTGAAATGGAGATCATATAAGCATAACACTATAAATGGAAATTTGAGACATTATATTAGGGCAAAGTAGGCTCAAGACTTTATTTCTCAAATCTCAAGAACAAAAGATTACACAAGACACATGCACTAAACAAGAACTTGGAGCTAAAAGAGACTTGCAAACTTGTTCTTACACAAAGTGAACAACAATTAAACAACAACTTGCAGGCAAAATAGAATCAGCAATTTGTTATCATAAGCATGGTTAAAAAAATAATGGGCAAGGCCACCCTTATTTATACACAAGTAGAGGAGTAGGGAACCCTAAAATCTCCTTGTTTTTACAACTAAGGCTTGCCAACATGCAAGCTTTATTTCTAAAACTAATCAAAATAAATATCTAACCACCTAATAAAGCATGAAAATAGGAAATGCCAACTATTACAATTTTGTTTTCTTTCTCTTCTTTAAAGAGTAGATAAGAATTGAGACAAGAATAGAAAGAAAGTGGAAAGAAAGCTTCTAGATGATTGCTACTTCAAATTTCAATCACATCCGCCAAAAAACTGGAAATTATATCTTTGTTAGGTGCATCAATACTATCTATAGCAAAGCTTTGATTTTCTAGGATTTCTTCGCCATCTGCAATCGATCTCAGAAAATCTTTGACCTCATTGGCCGCTTCCTCGAACCTCGTTGACATCATGGAAATCTGACTCATCCTACCCGCAACTGGATCGCTGCCATCACTGCCATGAACAACATTTTGGAACTTAGCTTGGACTTCAACAAGTTCAATGTAAGAGCCACCATCAAGACAATACTGATAAGGGATTCCTGTAACAAACTCATTTATGAATTGAAGAGCCTCAACCACCCTTTGTTTGTGTGCAACAAACTCTTCAGATATCCTCTTATAGGTTCTCACCTTGAAGATGTGACGTTCTTTCCATGCAAGGATTTGTCTCTTGTGTTCTTTGGAAACCATTGAGCCATAAGTTGTATCCAAATATGCAATGATGATTTCATGCCTAGATTTCATCTTTGCCATTGATTGTTCAAATCCTTGAATCCCTTGGCATAAGTTATGAGCATTATTCCTTAGCTGATATATCTGTGCCAAAATTTCTTTTCCTCTGATGATAAATTCTTCAATCCATTCTTGTGTTTGCTTCCCACATATTACCAATTGCCTCAACTGTTGATGATCAGTTGGTGTCTCTAGAACCTGGGGCAGCAACTAAGTAGCCTGTGAAGTGCCATGAACAAGATTAGAAATGTATAGCCTGAGTTGCCGGATTTCAGCCTTGAGGGCTGCCTTATTTTCTCCATCTTTAAGCATTCTTTCTTGAAGAGTTTCAAATGCAACTTTGAACAAACTAACATCTGCATGCTTGGTGCTCTTGCCAAGATTGGCCTTAACCATTATGAAATCATCCACATCCACTTCATCTCCGTTTCTATCTTCAGGAGGCGTAGTAGTCTCCATGATCATCTCACTATCAAGATTCCTTTCAAAGTGTACTTGTTTCTTTGCTTTCCTTTTAGGTGCCTTCTGATAAATGTTGTCAAGATCATCAAAATTGAGCTGATATGAAGGTCTTCTTCTCTTCCTTCCCAGGGAGCTCTCAAGCCAAGATGTGGTATCTCTACTAACTCCCCTGGGAGGTTCAGCTGCAACTCCTTCATCTTCTTCATCCTCTAGATCAACATGAATTGGTGAAGACCTTGGCAATGGTTGAGAATCATGTGTCAGAGGCACGTCCTCTGTATCTTTTTGAGGTACGGACTCTTCTAGAGGAGCTTCTGCTTCAACTGTTGGTTGCACCTGTATGACTATATTTGAGAAGTCCAACCTTCTCCTTACGTTCTTTGTTGATCTGCTGCCCTTTACACTCCTTGAGGCTGACTTATACCCTTCTTCTTTGGCTGTGCTTTGGAAGAAGACGGAAGTGATGACTGCATTCTTGGCGGCTCTGCTGCTGGAATGGATTTCTTCCTCTTAAGGACTAAGAACACCTTGTTGTGTTCAATGACTTGGCGTGTTTTTTCTTCCACCGAGATGTTTTCTTTATTGGACCAGTTGACTTGTGGAAGTGGCTGTTTCTCAATTTGTTTTCAAGTGTACATTGGGAGAAGTACATCTCCATCATCATCTGATAGTCCCTCAATATCCTTTGACAAACAATGTTTCATTTGATGGAGACTGAGTCTGCTGTAACTGTGCCTCCGTACCTTGAACTCATCTTTGCAATTGGCCCAAAAATCTTCAAGTGCGGGCTATAATTGTCTCTCGTTGTATGGCTTGAGACCAAGTTTAGCCAACTCATCACCCATGGACTTGGCATCCACTGCCGATCTGCAACTGTAAATTCCCAACTGGGATGGAAAATTGAAGGCGGGCTTCTTTCGATTCTGCAAGAAAATGTGGACATCATAAACTTGCCTTAGGAATTCCATGAAAACCACTTCCTCTAATGGGTACCTCAGCAACATGAGTGGAGCACTGGAGAAGCTGCAGACTTTGATGTAGGTGAAGGTAGGAAATTGTATGAACCAATCTGTCCACTCCACCATTGCTACCCTGGTAGTTGATGAAATACGTACGTGCAACTCATTGTCCACGTCTTGCACTGTATGCATCAGGATAGCCTCGTTTACCCTTTTGTAATTGTGGTGATGACTTTGTGAATTCCAGCTGAGGGTAGTAATTGTAGACATGTTGTACATTCAGAGACCCCACAGTATTCAACCCTCTGAATTTACCCTAGAAGGCCATTAGGTAGACAAGGTAGGAGATCATGTGGAACTCATGAATTTGGAAGTATTCAGTTATTTGTTGATGGAGGCTATCACTGATTAAGGTTGACCAATCATAGAATTCTGTTTTCTTCATGATATGAGGTATAACATAGAACATCTAGGGCTGGAATTTTGTAGCATCTTCTTGACCAGTGATCCGGTTGAGCAGGGTGATCATTATAGCAATTTCATCCTTGAATTCCCCTCGCCTGATGTTCTTTGGAAAAGTTTTATGTTTTTCTTTCATCCACTTCTGTGCAACTTTCTTGCTGTATTTTTCTCTATGCATGTCCCATACCCTTTCACATTCTTCCTTGGAGATAGTTACATTTTCAGGCCAAGGTGGTATTGAGAAGCATTTTTCAATCATGTCTGGTTTCAGGCTGCAAATCACTCTACTATCTACCGACTAAATCTCTCGAGTTGCCGGATTGTAATGCTTGATACAAGCAATTACAAATTCTAGACTCTGCACTGAAATAGGAATTGATATTGCTACAAGTAGTCCAGAGTGACCAAGGTGCCTGACTACAACGTTGCTTGCATCTTCCAATGTTCTCAAGTTGAATACTGGTTTGATATGGTGCAAGTTAGTCTCAGCTGTTTTGATGAAGTCGTGATATAGCATTGATTTGGTCTTGAACTCGAGGGGAGTGTACTCCATACTGAAAACCTTGAAGATTGACTGTAAACTCGCCTATATTAAGACAAGTTTTGCACACTTTCTAAATTTAGCTTGCTGGTTTTTCTTCTTCAAATGGACAAATTTTTTTAATTTTTTTCCGAGATATGGGTTTTGTTCAAAATTTTGTTACAAGAAGGCCCAGATCATCCATGTTTGAAAATTTTGAGTGTTGACTGAAAAAGTAGCAAACCCTAATTTCTTCAGATTTTCTTGAAAAAAGCTGGCACCTGGGTTTTGTTCAGAAACACATTTGAGATGAACCCAGTTAATCAAATGTTGGAAACTGAAGGCTGATTGAAAAAACAACAAACCCTAGAATCTGAAAATTTTTCTTGAAAAAGCTGAGACCCGGGTTTTGTTTAGAAGTATGTTTTAGAAGGACGCAGATGATCAAATCTTGAAAATTTTTATGATTCCTTGGACATGCATGAAAAAAGCAGCTTCTGCAACTTAAAGTATTTCTTCAAAAATTGTTCAGAATCATGAGTTGAGATGACCCAGATCACTGAAAATTGAAAACCTTGACCTCCTTCAAAAAATTGATGTTTTGGATAAAAAAGCATGAATAAGCAAGTTTTTCTGTGTGTTGGTCTGAAAATTATGAAGAACTTTGAAAAATCAGCAATCTAAAGCCTTCAAATTTTGAAATGAAGAATTCTCCTCTTCTCTTCCTTGGATGCCACCTTCAAGAATTATGAAAAATGAATGGCAAAAATGTCTTTAAATAAGTTAAGGCTTTGAGAAAATTTGCTTTCTTTTGCTTTAAGTCCTTCAAATCCTAGCCTGAGCTTGTGCATTGAACTTGGACGTTTTATCTTCTCCTTGAAATTTTGAAAATTTGAAAAATTTGGCTAAGGCATGGCTTCATGGGCACCCTTCTTGGTTGGAGGTGCCTATCTTTTTCAGACTTGGTCATTTTTATGATAATTCCAACTTTTTCTTGATTTAGGACCCTAGTTTGAATTTGATTTCCAGCCTCCAGATTGATTCTATGGACAAGCTGAAAGATTCATCACAGAGCTTGATCGAATTTGGCAAGATTGTTGTGGAGGTAACTTTGGCTAAAAACTTCATTTTGATCTCCAAAATCATTGGCGCCTATCTCCTCTTGGGGCGCCCAACTTTCCAGTGTTGGCCATTTTTGACATTCTTCATTCTCTTCATGTTTTTTGATCTTTTGAAGAATTCGTGATTCCGAGAGCTAGATTGATCTGATTGGCTGAATGTCAGATTCACTGGATAGCTGAGAAGATTCTGAGGGGGGTCTCCTGGGAGCTGCATCTCCTGAAAGTTGAATTTTGGGGTTCAAAAGCTTGGGTGCCCCTAGCTAGCTGGGGCACCCAACTCTTCCATAGTTGGTTTATTTTTTATTTATTTTTACCTTTGCTTTTGACTTTTGATATTCTACTCATGTTTTCCCCTCTGTTTTGCCTTTGATATCTGATGACTGCCAACTTCGACGAACGTGCTGATGATTGCATTGGAGAGCTGCTTCAAAACTGAAGTCATGCTGGAGGCTTCGTCTATAAATTCATCCATTTAGGCCCTGAAAAGCTTGGGCGCCTATCTCCTTTTGGGGCGCCCACCATTACTGGACAACCATTTTTGCTTGATTTTCAACCTTCGGATTTGGACCTTCATGTTACACCTTCAGTTTGATCTAGATTTTCCAGTGATTAACAAGTCTAATGATTTGATGAAGACATCCATTGCGAAGTTGATAGAATCCTGAAGAGATTGAGCACATTTGCAAACCCTAATTTTTGGGTTAGGTCTTTCAAAAGGCTGGGCGTCCCTAGCCACTTGGGGCGCCCAGAGTTCCTAGACTTTGATTATTTTCTGATATTTTCATGGTTTGCATTCTGTCTCTTGGTTGAGACCTCTTTGTTTGACCTCAAATTCTGGATGATTGGTTGATCTGATGACTGTGCTGCTGGACTCACTGCGAAGCTGAGAAGAATCTGAGCAACATTGTCTAGGAGCACAAACCCTAATTTTATCATTTGATGTCTTGAAAAGTTGGGCGCCTATCTCCTCCTGGGGTGCACATGGCTGGCAAAGTTAGTTTTTATTTTGCAAATTTCGATTTCCTCCTTCGTTTGACGTGCTTGCCTTTGCCTTGCTCGTTGGAGATGAATTTTTTTCTAAGGCATGAGTGTTTGCATGCCTAGACTGAGTTGGGGCGCTTGGAGTCTCCAGTGACAACTTCCTTTCTCCATTCTTTGATCTGCGTGCACGCCCATCGTTTCTCATCTTTTGTTCAGTGTTTGAATGTTTGAATTTGATACCTGGCAGCTGACTGACCTCCATTAATGACTTCGGAGCTCCCAAAATGCTTTTTGAAAAAAGCAGAGTAGACCCACTAGGGCAAAACTGATCCTTTTGTGATTCTGACTGCACCAGTTTGATGAGGAAGTATTTTCGACCAATCAGAATCAATTTGAACCCTAACAACCAAACTTTCTATTTTTTAGAAATTTTCTAAAAAGCTAGCATCCATTTCAAAAGAAACCTAGAAAAACCCAAAAAATGTTTCTATTTTTAGGAAGTCTCTAAAAATAGCAATTTTCCTAAAAAGTAGGGCCGAAAAATTGAGATCTGGGTTTTGTAGATTTGGTCGCTTTGAGCAAACCCAGATCGTTAGATTTTGAAAATTTCAAGTTTTTGCCCCTCATGCAAGACATGTAAACCCCAATTTTGACCTATTTTGACAAGACTTTTACTCATTTCTTCAAAATGCCTAAGTGTAGCAAAAAATTTAATTTGGGGTACAACAAACACTTAACTTGGTGTTAGATTTTGAAGTGATTGATTTTGGCATGAAAATATTGACTTGGGCATAGTTTTGAGTTGGCAATACCACTCAAAAAGTGCAATTTTTCATTGTGATATGTTTTGTTTTTTATTAAGAATCTTTCTCTTAAAGGGAAGCTTCTAGGGCTGAAATAATAATAAAATAATCACAATAAAGCTTTGTTTTAAAGCAATGTAACGCTATTCATTGTTAAGAAGAAACAAAACACTAAACTACCTAAATAAGCTCTCCCCTACTTTAATATACTTTCTTCTTAACTTGTTCTAACTGGGATAAGATGGTGCCTTCTTTAGAATGATTTGTTTTAGAACACTTAACTTGGTGTTGGATTTTGAAGTGATTGATTTTGGCATGAAAATACTGACTTGGGTATAGTTTTCAGTTGGCATGTAATGCCCCTTGTTGGAAAAATATTTCAGATTTAAACAGATAAATGATTTTCCCACATGAACATGTAATTTTACTCCAAAGAGTAAAATCGGGCATGCAAAATGTAATGTCCCTTGTCCTGCTTTGCCCTAGAATTTGCTTGTTGATTAGGTTTAGGGTTTCTTCTTTTCAAAGGAATGTTTTCTCTAATGAAGTAATCTTAGATTGAAATCTACATTCACCATTTTAACAACATTTCCACATATGCATGTGTTTGCTAGCATTAATATCTAGATATCCAAAATATAAACATAATCACAAAAGCAATAATGAAGACATAGGAGGAGTGGCATGGGTAGATCCGCCCGAAGTCCTTTGCTAAGCCCAAAAGGTTGTATACCACAACCCTCTCTTCTTGGTGACTAAGTATCTGCTTTCTCTACCCATGTCATCACCTTGGAAGACACTTAACTTACTGAGGGGAAGTCAATGGAGCTTATAAGTGGTCTAGGCCTACCACCCCTCCATGGACTCGGCAGATCTTGAGTGCGACCCCCACCCCTCCATGTGTAAAGAGCTCGCTTGAAAATAATACAAGAAATGTAAACTCTCTAATTGCAACCAATAACAATGCTTGCAATAATCAGATTTTCATAAAGCAAATTCAAAACAATAGTCAAACATGTTTATTGCCTTCAAGAATCAAAAACACAGTTAATAATCTTCAGATTCGAATACCAGAGCATACATTACAACAGAATCCCAAATTCGTAGAATTACGGGGTAGAGCCAGATTGCATATGTATTCGCAAGAGCAGAATTGTCGACCTAGAATCAATAAGACAATCACTGCAACTAAAGATCACTTAACACAGAGAGAACGATTGTCCGACTGGGAATGATCACTGCCGACAAGACCGATGAAGAGCAGATGGATTGACTTCTTCCAAGCTCGCAAAAACCAATTTTAGGTAGGCCTGATCACATCTCACAACCCAGACAATTTGAACGATATCAAGCTCCGCCTTCAAAATGGCATCGCTTCCACCACAGATGTATATTGATGTATTCCAAACCTCCAAATGCTGCCGGATGAGTGTGAGTGAAACACTTGCAGAGTATGAGTTATTCGATCAGCATTGAACTAGATTTGGATGCCGCGTTATTGCCTAATGCCGACGCACTTGAGGAGACTCAATGATGATCCAGATCAAACTGCCGATATCCACTTGATGCCTAATAAGTTTGACCAGAGCTAGAGGCTCAGCTTGGTCGCCCCCTATTGCTTTCTTCACCTGGTGCGCCCCCACAAGAATATCAAATTCTGGTATGAGTGGTTGAAACTGTATTTGAATGCTAACACGAATTTTCTTGGACTGCAACTATGTTGGGTACCTGGATGCCGTACATGAGTAGCTATGCTCTCATCGATAAGGCATGATCTACTCCAAATTTGTGATGATGGAGAGAGCAAAGGATGTCGCCTATATACTTGGCCTCACAAAGGTCAGCCACAAACTATAATTAAAATTGAAATTGAAATTTAAAATATTAAACAAGGCACCAAACCAAGAGGTCGGCTAGATATCCTAATTTACTATTATTTTATTTATTAATTTAATAGTTTTTAGAACACTGATCTTCATGAAGTTGGCCATATTATTCATTTCGGATTTGGGACATTATAGTCCCCTCCCTCAGCTAGTCCTCAAGCAACCTCAAATTGGGATGCTCAAAAATTTCCACTCCTTCCCATGTGGCATCTTCAATGGGCAGGTTTTTCCATTTCGCCAAATATTCGGGGATAGTCTTATTCCTTAGTCGCTTCTCCCTCACATCTAACACCGTCTCAGGTTCCAAAATAAGTTTGCCTTCGTCATCAAGTGGTGGTAGCTCCGTGGAAGGTGAGACCTGCTGTCCCAAGGCCTTCTTGAGGCAAGAAACATGAAAGATGTTGTGAATTCTGCTCCCTTGAGGCAACTCGAGCTCATATGTAACCCCCCCAATTCTCCATGTAATCTTGAATGGGCCATAAAACTTGGGTTTTAATTTTTCTGCTCCATTTCCCTTGAGGGATGACTGTCAATAGGGCCGCAACCTCAAATACACCATGTCATTAACCTCAAAAACCCTCTTAGACCTTCACTGATCTACGTATAGTTTTTGCTGATTTTGGGCACGCTGCAAATTTTCTTTCAAGGAATTCATGATGTTAACATTCTGCTGTACCATGTCTCTAGCACTCAGTACTCTACTGTTTGCAAGAATCAGATTCAAAAAGGAGGTAGCTTCATAACCTTAGAGTGCTTTGAAAGGAGACATTCCAATGGACATGTGATGTGTGGTGTTGTAGCGAAACTCTCCAAGATGTAGCCATTTTACCCAAGCTGATTGCTGCCCTGTCACATAATTTCTCAAATATCTTTCAATCCATTTATTCACGATCTCCGTTTGTCCATCCGTTTGTGGGTGATAGCTAGTGCTAGGGGTTAACTTTGTGTGAGCCAAATGAAAGAGCTCTTGCCAAAACAAGCTAATAAACTTGCTATCCCTATCACTCACAATGTTTCTTGGCAACCCATGGAGTCTAAAAACTTATCTAAAAAATAGATCTGCAACTTGAGGAGCCTTAAGTTTTGAAGTAATGGTGTAGAAATGAGCATATTTAGTGAGCCTATCCACCACAACATAAATACAATCTTTACCTTGCACCCTCGGAAGTCCCATGATGAAATCCATTGATATGGTTTCCCATTTTTGATCTGGGATAGGTAAGGGCTACAACAAACCAGCTAGTAACAAATTTTCTGTTTTATTTTGTTGGCACACCAAACATTCTCTCACATGCTGCAAAATATCATTTTTCAGCCCCTTCCATGAGAAATGTTCCTTCACTTGCTTGTATGTCTTATAGAATTCGGGATGGCCAGCAAGAAGAGTGTCATAGCAAGCTCTCACAATTCTATCCTTGATCTTGGAGTGGGGCACAAGGTACACCTAATTTTTGTAGAGGATGAGATCTTCAACCACCTTGTACCTGTCATCAATTAATTTTCCTTCCAAAATATCATTAGCGAATGAATCTCTAGCATACTCAACTATAATTCCCACCCTCCAATCAGTAGATATATCAGTCATAGCACAAAGATAAGGCTTCCTAGAGAGTGCATCCGCTACCACATTGTTCTTTCCCTTCACATAGTCAATATCAAAATCATAGGCTTGAAGTTTGCTTACCCATTTCTGTTGTCTATCATTCAAATCACCCTGATTGAGGAAGTACTTCAAGCTGTTATGGTCTGTCTTCACCACAAGTTTCCCACAAACCAAGTATTGTCTAAACTTTACAAGTGCGTGCATGATAGCCAACATCTCCTTATCATAGATGGAGAAAGCCTTCTCTAAATTTGTGAGTTTCCTGCTCTCATATGTTATGGGATGCTTATTTTGCATCAATATCGCTCCACTACCTTCTCCTGAATCGTCACACTCAAGTACAAAAGGAGATGAGAAATCTGGAATAGCCAAAACAGGACATGAGCTCATTACCTCTTGAGTTTGTCAAATGCCTGTTGTGCTGTGGGACTCCAAGAGAAAGCTCCTTTCTTAGTTAGATTAGTCAATGGTGCTACAAGTTGGGAGAAGCCCTTCACAAATCTTTTGTAGTAGTTGCAAAGGCCCACAAATCCTCTCAATTGTGTCAAGTTCTTGGGTCTAGCCCAATCCTGAATAGCCTTGATCTTCTCCTCATCAACACTAACTCCTTGAGCACTGATCTAATGGCCCAAGTATAGAATCTCAGTCATCCCAAACTCACATTTTGACATCTTAGCATTAAATGAATTCTTCTCAAGAATGTCAAGCACCTCCTCTATATGCCTCAAATGATCTTCCCATGTCCTATTGTAGATCAAGATGTCATCAAAGAAAACCAACACAAATTTCCTCAACTTATGAATGAATACCTGATTCATACAAGACTGGAATGTAGCGGGGGCATTGGTTAATCCAAACGGCATCACCAATAACTCATAATGCCCATAATGACACCTGAAAGCTGTCTTATGCACATCCTCATCCCTGACTCTAATTTGATGATATCCTAAATGTAGATCAATCTTGGAAAAGTACATTGCTCCATTAAGCTCATCTATCAATTCATCGATCCCGGGAAGAGGGTAGCGTTGATTGTCTTCTTGTTGATAGCTCTATAATCGATTCACATTCTGAGTGCCCCATCCTTCTTTTTGACCAACATCGCTGATGAGGCAAAAGGACTTGAGCTTGGCCTTATGTGTCCAATATCTAACAACTCCTTGATGGCCTTCTCGATCTCTTCCTTGTACACCCTCAGATGATGATATGGAGTAGTGATAACCGGTTTGGCTCCTTCTTCAAGCTCTATCACACACCGAAACCCCCTATCCGGTGACAACCTCAATGGAATCTCCCGAAACAGCCTAAATGTCAATGGGGAAGGTTCTTTCTTCTTTCAGTGGACTAGTGTCTATGACCAAGCACTCTACTGCCCATGCTCTTTCATCTCTACGAAAAGATTGTTCCATCCTTTTTGCTGAAACCACCATAGGTCCATTCCGGGAGAGGCCCTTGAGAGCAACCTCTTTACCATCATGTTTGAATTTCAGTTCCATGGTTTGGTAGTTGGTGGTGTACTCTCCTAATGAATGAAGCCACTGAACCCCCAAAACCATGTTCGTGTCACTGATGTCAACAACATAGAAATCATCCCTCATCTTGTGTCCTAAGATCAACTCCATTTGTTGAATTCCTCTAGTGCAAGAAAGGAAGTTTCCTCCAGTAGCTGCCTCATCAAACCCTTCAAAGTCTTTTGCTTCCAAGCGCAACTTGGCAACTGTCTTCGTGTCAATGAAATTATGAGTAGCTCTGCTATTTATTAGCATTGTCACTCTCTGTCCTCGGAGAACTCCTCGAACACGGAGAGAATGGTATCGTGGTGCTCCTGAAAGTGCTGCAAGAGTACCTCTTGTGGGACCACCTTCTACAATGACCTCTTGTTCTTCCCCATTAGTGTCTTCCTCATTGCCCCCTTCTTCGGTTTCTACTTCATCATCGAAAACTACCTCAACGTAGTAAACTTGTCATCTCCCTTGACATCTGTGATGCTCATTCCATTTTTCTTTGCAATGGTAGCACAAACCCTTCTGACGAAGTTCATTTCTTGACATGTCATTCGAACTTGGAGGAAAACTCTTAGGTGGAAAATTTGCCTTAGAAAAAGGCTTCCTTGGCTGCCCTATTGGTGTGCTCTTGGCAATAGGTTTTCCCTTCTTGGTGGAGTCTTCTAGACTCAAGGCCTACAAATAGCTTCCTCTAGTGTTGCTAGCTCCAAAGCCCTCACCAAGCCACGAAAAGAGTCTAATAGACCTTCAATGAAAAAGAACATGAGCCTCTTATCTGAAACACCTGGTACAATCATAGCAAGCCTTTGGAATTCTGAAAAATATTCATTCATAGTGCTCATTTGCTTCAATCTTCTCAACTCGTGGAAGTACACTTCGGGATCTATTCTATCAAACCTCTCCATCAGCTTTTGCATGAAGTCCTCATATGTGGTCACAAGTCCAAACCCTTGAGTTATGATTTCATGGTGCCACCATTCGTGAACTAACCCTTCCAAGTGTAAGATGGCGAATTTGATAGCTTCATCCTCAATCATGGGGATGAGGGAGAAATATGTATCTAGTTTCTGAACCCTTGTGTGTGCAGTCACCTTTCTCGAATCATCAAAAGTAGGGAGTGAAAGCTTGTTGACTTTGTGTTGAAGATCTTTATTTCCCCAGTATTGTCTCCCCTCACTTATTCTAGCTTTGTAGAACTGTTCAAAGGGAATTGTTGCTTGAGCCTCAGTGTCCAACTTCATATAATCTTGTACAATGCTACCATAGCTTAGCTGATCTTCTTCATGATGTGCCTCTGTCCTAGGCAAGAATTTGGGTTGTGATTGTAAGTGGATCCCTTTGAGGTTCTGCTGTGTTCTCCTCCTGAGCATTCTGAATGGCCTTCTTCAGCATTGTTGGACTCGGATTTGTTGTTGTTCATTGCAGCCGTAAGGGACTGTAATAATTGCAGCAATGTTTGATTTGTTTGATCTTGTTTCTTCATGAATGCTTCGAGCTTATTATTCTGATCCTCCATCCTTTCCTTACCCCTGCCTCCTATTCCCTTGTTGCTATTCTAGGTAGATGCTTCAAGTTTTCTCTTTTCTCTCTCGATGGCTCTCAAATCTCGTTGACTTAGTTGCATCAATCATGGTCACCCACAGGCTGGCAGAATCGAGTGCTTTGATACCACTGTAAAGAGCTCGCTTGAAAATAATACAAGAAATGTAAACTCTCGAATTGCAACCAATAACAATGCCTGCGATAATCAGATTTTCATAAAGCAACTTCAAACAATAGTCAAATAGATTTATTGCCTTCAGGAATCAAAAACATAGTCAATAATCTTCAGATCTGAATACCTGAGCATACATTACAACAGAATCCCAAATTCGTAGAATTACAGGGTATAGCTAGATTGCATATGTATTCACAAGCACAAAACCGTTGACTTAGAATCAATAAGACAATCATTGCAACTAAAGATCACTTAACACAAAGAGAACGATCGTCCAACTAGGAATGATCACCACCGGCAAGACCGATGAAGAGCAGATGGATCGATTTCTTCTAAGCTCGCAAAAAAACGAATTTCAGGTAGGCCCGATCATGTCTCACAACCTAGACGATTTGAATGATATCAAGCTTCGCCTTCAAAATGGCGTCACTTCCACCATAGATGTATATCGATGTATTCCAAACCTCCAAATGCTACCAGATGAGTGTGAGTGAAACGCTTGCGGAGTATGAGTTATTCGATCAACTCTGAACTAGATTTGGATGCCGTGTTATTGCTTGATGCCGACACACTTGAGGAGACTCGATGATGGTCCAAATCAAACTGCCGATATCCACTTGATGCCTAATAAGTTCGGCCAAAGCGAGAGGCTGAGCCTGGTCGCCCCCTATCGCTTCTTCACTTGGTGCGCCCCTACAAGAATATCAAATTCTGGTATGAGTGGTTGAAATTGTATCCGAATGCTAACACGAATTTTCTAGGATTGCAACTACGTTGGGTAATTGGATGTCGCGCATGAGTAGCTACGCTCTCATTGATAAGGCAGGATCTAGTCCAAATTCGTGATGATGGAGAGAGCAAAGGATGTCGCCTATATACTTGGCCTCACAAAGGTCGGCCACAAAGTATAATTAAAATTGAAATTGAAATTTAAAATATTAAACAAGGTGCCAAACCAAGAGGTCGGCCAGATATCCTAATTTACTATTATTTTATTTATTAATTTAATAGTGTTTAGAAACACTGTTCTTCATCAAGTCGGCTAGATTATTCATTTCCGACTTGGGACATTACACCATGGCCCACCCATGCCTTGGGACTGGGCGGAATCTTAAGTGGAATTTCCACCCCTCCATGGCCCATTCTTGCCTTGGGTTCTAGGGGTGGACTTGAGTGGGGTTTTTAGGCACCACCTTTCTCAGGCCCTTCCTCCCTGGTAGGCTTGCAAACTTTTAAACAATCTTTTAAGCAATCAAATACATTTTCATTTATCATTGATTCTTTAAGTCCATATTAACATCATTTCCTAGAACAATTGTCATTATTGTAATACTAAAGAAAGAATTGCATTAATAATCAGATTAGCAATATCTATTATGTATATGCAATTCTAAATTAATAAAGAAACAGCCTATATCTGCTTGTGGACAGTCCTATTGTTATTCCTTCCTACTGATATATAAGCAGCATCTAGATTATATATATTTGCTAACAAGATAATGCTTTTATTAATACAGAAATTAGGATTTGTCATTTCTAAAGTGCAGCAACCTTAATGATCAGATTATGCTCGACTGTACATGAAATTGCATGCTTAGGTTCAGACATATTTGATAGAGGCATTCAAACGTTAGATGCAGCATAGGATCAAACAGATTGGGTCATGGAGGAAGTTTATTGCAGGAGCTTGAACTTAATGCATTGAATGTTAGTCATCTATGATTTTTCTGTTCTCATAATTGAAAATGCTAAATATTAATGCTAGCGAACACTTCACCTGAGTTGCTGTATTTCTCCAAGTTATCTCTGATTTCCTACTTGCCTTTTCTCATCTTCACACGATGATGCCCTGATTGACCTTGGTGTTCTCTATTTCTAATGTTATGGAAGATTGTAATGTCCCTTTATGAATTTGTCTAAAAGTTTGTCTCTTAGTCTTATAAACTAAGGTATGAAGAAGACTAGGATCAATGAATCAAATGATAAATCTTAATCTTCTGAAGGGTAACCCCCAACGCTATAATTGATTTGATTGTTTGTCTTCTATATGCCTGTATAATAACTGATGGATATGCTGATAAAAATACGAAATTATCAGGTATTAAATCTGACAAATATAGTCTGAGATTTTAATGATATTCAATATATAGGACAGTCACCACAAAGTGAGTGTGGGTTCTGTATTTCCTCTCTGATTACATGCATGTGATGATGGGATAATATGGTGCCACTCCGGATATGCTGTTACAGGTTTTAGTCTCTTGGACTGTGCAATATCCTTGGCTGAGTGTCTGAGTTTCCGTAATTAATATACAGCCCGACTTAAAATGATCAATGGCTCCTTAGAGTACACTAGATGTGATATATTTAAAATATATATAAATTGGTATCTTTTTTTTAAACTTCTCCTCCTTATCACTTTTTATATCTCTATATCAAATGAAATGAGGCACCTCTTAGAGGAGTGATCCCCCTTCAAGAGACATGCCTTTTGTTAATAATATCTCTCCATAATGAATCGTTACTTTCTATAATAACTTACTTTGATTTACCAAACACTATCTTCATTAGCGATCATTGTAATTGATATAATTATTGTTTCCTAATTATATTATTCGCCTTATCAAAAATCCCATTCATTTCTGGTCTTTCTGTTCATAACTTCGAATCCTTGTATTGGGCAATGCGATAATCTTATTTGCCTGACTCCTCTTTGACTCCAGCTGTATTTCCCAAGTTGGCTCGATAGGGAAGACAATGCTGGCTTTCTCCAGTACAAGTGTGTATGTATCCTGAACTTTCGATCACTAGAGCATGCAACTTCTCTAATCATGGCACCAAAGGAATGTAGCGGAAAAGGCAGCTGTAATGTTCTATATATAATTGTTATTATTTATGTTTGGTAATTATAATATTATTGGATACTGTATACTTCCTTCTTAGTATTATATTTATAAAATTGATTTTATTGTTTAATATCAATTTTTATATATTTAATATTTGTTTTGTCATTTAAATTGCCAATATTTATATTTCTAATATTTATTACAACGATTATAACATTTAGCATTTATATTTTAATATTCATAATGTAATAATTATAATTATAATATTGTCTTTGACAATTATAATTATAATGGTATCAAATGGTCAATATTTTTTAAATATATATTTTGTCATCTTAGTGTTATGGTTTTGGGGACATGACAGAATATTGGACCAAAATGTGCCAAAACAACTTAGAATTGAAAGCAGCTAAAGTATGAAAGTAAATATCTATATTACTAAAATATAACATCAAAATGGCTGTCATAAATAGCAGATTACAGCACACCCAAAACTGAAGCAAAATATGAAATGTCTTTTGTGATTGCTCACCAAAATGGGCTTCAAAAGGGAGCCGATTAACATACCAGTGAATAGTTAAGCTCTGTAACTCAGAGCAGCAAAAATACAATTTGATATAACAATAGAATGCTATTTATTTGCTGCAACCAAACCAAAACAAACTGGAAATACAATCTCTGGAAAACACATGCAAACTATTGGAAAGATGAAACTAGAAACTATGTCACTGAAGCTCACTGCCAGACTCTGAACTGAATGTGCTCCAAGATACCATCAGGACCACTGCCTTCAAGCCTCAGACTCCTTGGTTTACCAGCCTTGGAGTTCTCTCTTCTTTGGTTTATCAGCCTTAGAAGAATAACAAAAACCTGTGAGGGAAAATATGCATGGATAAATCCAAAATGGCAAGAAATTGCATTCTATATGTGTTGCCTTCTTCATGAAGCTTCTTGGGTGCCCAAAATCCATGCCAAAATGGAAAGAATCTTGATTTTCATGATTTTCTAACTTCTTTCCCAATTGGCCTTCATAAAATTAGCTATTTCCCAAAAATATTTGCTTTTATGACAACTATTGTCAAAAACAATTAAAACTGCTTTTTTTAGTCAAAACATGCTCCAAGATAATTCTTTCCAAATTCCAACGACGCCCAAATTGGACCCATGAAAATAAATTAAAAATAAATATTAATTTATTCCTCAAAATTGATTTAATAAATTTGTCTTGAAAAGCTAAATTACTCGATTTATCTACAGGTCTTGATTGACAAATTTGAAATCTGGGTTTACTAAAAACAGTATCTACTATTTTTAGAAAAGGGGACATTACAAGTCCTCCCACCCAAAAATTGCTTGTCCTCTAGCAATTACAAAAATTATGCTCCAAAAACGTTATGCCAAAATGATAAGTCATGCCAAAATGCATATTAAGCCCCTTTTCCTATAGTTGCCAGGAAACTCCATTTTGGGAACATAGACAACGTACCAGTCCCCGTACCAAAATTTCTGGTGAATCATTTATATATAAAATAGCCGTCTCCTTATTCATTTAACTCACGTACCCTAATTTGATTGGTGTCCTTGTCCCCATACTAGTATCAGTACCCTGCGTCTCCCGGCAACAATGTAGTTTTTCCGTACTTGTGAAGAGTTGCACTCATTGCCAAAGAATATTGTGCAAAAATGAGGACTTAGATTCCTTTGTTCCATTGCTATGAATCCAACATTGTCAGAACCCTGGTGGTTCTCAAATTGAAACCCTAATTGATTTTTGTTTGTTTTTGCAAATTTTCGTTTTTTTGTATTTTTGAAGGTTTTCAGGCAAATTCTAAAAGTTGCGATTTTCTCAAAAAATGATAATAAATTCAAATAAATTCCAAATCTTCACAGATTAATCTCAAATATGCCAGAGAACATGGGCGCACTATTCCATTATTTTTATAGAACTTTTACAATGATGAAAAGTTGATAAATGAACAGAAAATGAATTAATTTCAAAAGAACCTGGTGGCGGCTGTAATGAATGAAGGATGGTACGGCCAGAAATAAAAATGAATCTCCAAGCTCTGAATACAATGCAAGATCTCCAGAAATGCCCAAGAAAAACCCAACGCCTAGAACTGAGAGCCAGAATCTGAAAGCAGGAAGAGAATCTCTGAAGAAATAAAAGTACGGCCTGCAGGTACAGAAATGTACGGCCTGTCTGCAGCAGCAACAAGAATGGTACGGACTCCAAGAAAAAGATGCCAGATCACTGAATAGATTCCTCTGTTGAAGTCGCCTCAAAAAGAAGATGATTTTCTCTGCTAATCTCTGAATAAATAACTCAATAAACCCAAACTGTGATCTCTGGATGAAATCACCGAGTGCAAGCTTCAACTGGTATTTCACAGCCTCAGTCTGCCTGATCTCTGAAGAGTTTTCGTTCTCCAGAAACGTTCGTCTGCCAGAAACCCTAGGGTTTGCAAACTCCAATGCTCAGAGCAATAAAGACAAAATTGAATAATAATCAAGATAGTTCGATTTTGCCTTGAGAAGGTATATATTGCCTTGAAGAAAGTTCGACCCAATCTCCTTTTTAATAAATCATTTAAATAAATGATTTAATTTGCACTTTTAAACTTAGGAGAAATAATTAATTATTGGCGTCCCTCTTTTAATGAATATAAAATATTCATTAAGTCATCATTTAATAATTTATTATAAAGTATAATAAATACTTTATAATTAAGCCAAATAATTAAATATTTAAATATTTCAATAAAGTGACTTTATTATAAAGTCAAAATATTAAATATTTAATAATCCATTAAATACTCCTTATTTCTCCGTCTGAACAACAAACTGTTGCTGACTGGGTCGATTCTGAATGGCTGGACCAGGTGCCCTGCTCGAAATAGCAGCTTCCGCCTGACCTAACTTTCTAAAAATAGAAAGTTCCTGAAAATGCTCACTGGAAGATTCTGCGAAGGCCCAACCTGACACTGCGAGCTGGGCTACCAAACATTGAGCAGCGGCTCCAGGATGATCCTCTGCACACTCCTGTCAACCTACGAGGATCGAAATGATAGGCTAACCTTGTCACCAGCTGTGCTGACTAGGATGGGGACATGACAGTCCGCCCTCCCTGAAATTGCTTGTCCTCAAGCAATCTCAACTCTGGATGCTGTAAGATCTCCTCTGACTCCCATGTAGCATCCTCAACTGGCAAATCTCTCCACTTGACCAGATATTCCCTGATCACACGCCTCCGTAGGTGTCTCTCTCTCATCTCGAGGATAGTCTCAGGTACTAGTATCAATTTCCCTTCGTCATCAAGGGGTGGCAAAACTGGAGAAGGTATAACATGCTGACCCAATGCCTTTTTCAGGCGAGAAACGTGAAATACATTATGGACCTGCTATCAGTGGCAGCAAGTCCAACTCATAAGCAACCTCGCCCACTCGTCTGACAACACGAAATGGACCATAGTAGCGAGGTTTTAGTTTCTCTGCCCCACTCTTCCGCAGAGTAGACTGACGATACGGCTGCAACATGAGGTACACCATATCACCTACCTCAAAGGTACGCTCAACCCTCTTCTGATCAGCATACTGCTTCTGCTGATTCTGTGCCCGCTGGATATTGTCTCGGAGAGACCTCAATATGTCCTGCTGACTCTGCATCATATCCCCTGCACTCGGCACTCTGCTATCGCTCAATATCAAATCCAGAAGGTTGGGCGCCTCATACCCATACAAAGCCATAAAGGGTGTCATCTGTATCGTCATATGGTGAGTCGAGTTATAACAATACTCGCACAAGTAGATCCATCTCACCCAAGCTCTCTGCTGACCAGCTATGTAATTACGCAAATAACCCTCCACCCACTTATTGACAATCTCTGTCTGTCCATCTGTCTGCGGATGGTAGTGGTACTCGGCGTCAGTTCGGTCCCACAAAGCCTGAACAACTCCTGCCAAAAGTTGCTCATGAACCGACTGTCTCTATCGCTGACTATCGTCCGAGGCAACCCATGCAGCCGGAATACCTCTCTGAAAAACAACTCTGCAGTCTGCGATGCTGTGAAAGTAGTAGTAATCGGGAAAAAGTGTGCGTATTTAGTCAACCGATCCACCACTACGTAGATGCAATCTTACCCTGGGCTTTCGGCAAACCCGTGATAAAGTCCATCGATAAACACTCCCACTTCCTATCAGGTATCGGAAGTGGCTGGAGCAATCCAGCAGGATAAGTGTGCTCACAGCACGATTGTTGGCACCGCGGAGACACTCCGCGGACATCGCAATACATCGATTTTCAGCCCTTTCCAAGTAAAATGGTTCGAGAACCACTTTGTAAGTCTTGGTATCGGGATGTATTACGCCATAGGAAGGTGGTAAAGGCTCTCAAAGCGTAGTCCACCGTGCCTCAGTCGAGAACCAAAAGAATCCGCCCTTATGGTGATCAAGTCATCTACAATGGTGTACCTGTCATCCTGCTCTGTCCTGTCAATGATGCTAGAAGCCCATGGGTTCTTAGCATACTCAGCAATAATCCGATGCCTCCAATCCTCTGTGATCTGTGCTAAGGCATTCAACTGGGGTCTGCGAGACAAGGCGTCAGCTACAACATTCTGCTTTCCCTTAATGAAAGTGATATCGAAGTCATATGACTGCAGTTTACTGACCCATTTTTTCTGCCTCTCATTCAAGTCTCGCTGTCCTAGGAAATGTTTCAGGCTGTTATGATATGTGCGAACACTGAATTTGCTGCCTACCAAGTACTGCCTGAACTTAGCCAATGCATGCATAATGGCTAACATCTCCTTGTCATAAATACTATAAAATCTCGCAGGACCCCTGAGTTTCCTGCTCTCAAATGCAATCGGATGTCGCTCCTGCATCAAAACGGCACCAATGCCTCCCACGAGCATCCGCAGAACAATCAAATGACTTGAAGTAAAATTCAGGCAATGCCCCAACCACTTGGGACATGAAGTCATGATCACCAATAAACACAATCCAAAGCACTCCTGGCACAGTGGTGATGAAGTAAAGCCCCTTTTTACGTCAAATTCGATTAAGGGGAGTCGCAGTGATGATGGGGAACCACTAACAAATCTCTCACAGCCAAGTGCACACAACCCGATGAAGCCTCTAAGCTGCGTAAGGTTCTCAAGTACCGGCCAGTCAACAATAGCTCGGACCTTTTCGGGGTCCATACTCACTCCCTTGGCACTGATGATGTGCCCCAAATATAACAACTCCTCCATGCCAAGCTCGCACTTGGATTCCTTAGCATAGAAAGACTCATCTGCTAAGATACCCAAGACTGTGTCCAAATGAGCCAGATGCTCATCCCATGACCTGCTATAAACCAAAATGTCGTCGAAGAAGACTAACACAAATCTCCTCAACCGAGCACTGAAAACCCTGTTCATAGTTGCCTGAAAGGTGGCAGGTGCATTGGTTAACCCGAAGGGCATAACCAAGAACTCGAAGTGACCGCAATGACACCAGAAAGCGGTTTTCTCAATATCCTGCTCCCTCATCTGAATCTGATGGTACCCTGATCTCAAATCAATCTTCGTAAAGAAGACAGCTCCGTGCAACTCATCTATCAGCTCATCAATACGTGGAATAGGGTACCTGTTCTTGATTGTTCTTTTGTTGAGCTGCCTGTAATCGATGCACATCCGAAGTGATCCATCCTTCTTCTTCACCAATACAACCGATGAAGCGAAAGGAGACTTGCTAGGTCTGATATGGCCCATAGCTAACAACTCATTAATGGTCTTCTCAATCTCATCTTTGAGTCGTTTCGGATGTCGGTAGGGAGTGATCATCACGGGCTTTGCGCCCTCCTCTAACTCAATAATATGCTCCGTACCTCTGTCTGGAGGTCTACCAGGTGGGATGTCACTAAACACTCTGGAGTGTTTAGTCCTCAAAATCTGAATGTCAGGGTGGTACTCACCCTTCTGCGGCTCCTGCTGGGCTGGCATCAACATGCACTCTGCTGCCCAGTCAACCATATCATGACGAATGAGCCTCTCCATCCGTCTGAATGAAACCATCCTAAGATTACTGTCTCTGATAGCCTTGATGACATGTGGTCTCCCGTCAACCTTGAATTTCATCTCCATATCACGTAGGTTGAGTGTGAACTCACCTAGATCATGTAACCATGCCATCCCTAATACCACATCTGTATCTCCCATATTAACAACATAGAATTCAGTCTTGAATTCATAGTTGTTCAGTCTCATCGGAAGATCAGTAATCTTTCGGTCACACCTGAGAGTATATCCGTCAGCCACCTTGACTCGAATACCCTCGAAGGCCTCTGTCTGGATGCCACGCCTCTCCACTAAACGTGCATCAATAAAATTGTGTGTAGCACCAGTATCCAACAAGGTAATCACCTTCTGACCTGCCAAGAGCCCACGAAGTCGAAATGATCCATCTCTCTGAAGGCTGGTCAAATGGGCTTCCTGTAGCTTCCTTCCACCTTCATGTTCAACCTCCTTTTCGGACCTCTCATCATCTGAATGCTCGGAATCAGCTTGCTGGTCTGACAGATCAGATTGCTCTTCGCCCTCGTAAAACCACTCCATTTGATTATTTTTGACCTTCGGCCGAAGTGGGCATATATGTTTTTCATCATAGGGTGCCTTGCACCAAAAACATAACTTTTTCTTACGCAATTCATTCAACGTTTCCCTGTCAAATGGTGGTGCATTCTGTCTCTTAGGATCCGGTTGATCCTTTCTTCTGTCAAAAGGCCTACTCCTGTCATTGTTTCTGTCAAAAGGCCTATTGGGTCTCGTGTATGGTGTTGACCTTGAATTGAACTTGCTGCGAGGTGCTGCAAGCTCCATGCTTCTCGCCTTCCGCATGGCCTCCTGAAGTGTAGGTGGGTCAAAAGCCTTAACCCAACCTCTCATGGGTTCTGTCAAACCCTCAACGAAAAGTATGATAAGTCTCCGTTCTGAAATCCCTGTGACCATGACTGCCACTCTCTGAAACTCACCAATGTATGAGTCCAAACTGCCTGTCTGTCTGAGTTGAGCCAACTCTCTGAAATACAGTTCCGGATCCTTCTTATCAAATCTCTCTATCAGTCTGCTGGTGAACTCCTGATAGGTATTGACCGCATGATGGCCTAGCATGTACATGCCATGGTGCCACCAATCGTGTGCTACTCCGTCAAGATGTAAAGTAGCAAATTTAATTGCCTCATCCTCCTGCATAGGCCTAAGTGACAAGTAGTTGTCCAATTTCTGGACCCAAGACCTCGCTGATGTCCTTTCAGACCCATCAAAATATGGCAATGTAATCTTGCTCACCGCATACTGCAAATCCCTATTCACCTGTGGCTGCGGCTGCTGATGCTGTGGAGGTCTGCGGTCGAATCTGCCTCCTCCTCTGGGTTTATAAACATCTATAAACTCATGGAAAGTAAGTGCCTGCTGGATCTCAGGCGCTAGTGACATGTACTCACCATGAAATCTCGTCAAATTTGCCACTGACATGCCGTTCTGTGGCTGAAACTCCTGATGCTGTACCTGATGCTCTGCCCCCGGAGTCTGTGGTGGAGTCTCCCTAGGTAAGAAAGTAGGCTGACCTGGCCTACGCTCCTGATAGATCGGAGACGGCTGTCGAGGTGCTGATGCTAGTGGCTGATCCACTGGTGCAGTCCCGCTCGTCTGTCCAATCTAAATGTAGTGTGGCTGTGTGGGCGTACACTGTCTAATGGTACCCATCAGCTGAGACATCATATCCATCATATTATCGTGCCTCCTTCTAAACTCCTCATCGGTGATATCACCCTCTGCATGTGCCTTCCCTGGATCCCTGCGAGTCTCTGAGGAAGTCTCACATTCTGCCATTAGGGTTGCAACACTGTTTTCACTACCGTCAGAGTTGGATCTGTGAATACCAAGCACCCCTGACACTGTCTGACCTTCTGGGATAGGTGGACCTGTCCAATCCTCGTCTTTGCCTGTCCCTACGCCTCTAATATACTGAATAGGATCTCGGCTCATGAAAAAGCAACCAAAAAGCACACTGAATACTGAAAAAGCAACTGAAAAAGCACATGATGGCAGGATAACTGTGCTCTGATACCACTGTCAAAACCCTGGTGGTTCTCAAATTGAAACCCTAATTGATTTTTGTTTGTTTTTGCAAATTTTCATTTTTTTGTATTTTTGAAGGTTTTCAGGCAAATTCTAAAAGGTGCGATTTTCTCAAAAAATGATAATAAATTCAAATAAATTCCAAATCTTCACAGATTAATCTCAAATAAGCTAGAGAACAAGGGCGCACTATTCCATTATTTTTATAGAACTTTTACAGTGATGAAAAGTTGATAAATGAACAGAAAATGAATTAATTTCAAAAGAACCTGGTGGCGGCTGTCATAAATGCAGCATGGTACGGCCAGAAATAAGAATGAATCTCCAGCTTCTGAAACACAATGCAAGATCTCCATAAAATGCTCAAGGAAAAGCCAGCGCCTAGAACTGAGAGCCAGGATCTGAAAGCAGGAAGAGAATCTCTGAAGAAATAAAGTACGGCCTGCAGGTACAGTAGTACGGCCTGTCTGCAGCAGCAACTAGAATGGTACAGATCCCAAGAAAAAGATGCCAGATCACTGAATAGATTCCTCTGCTGAAGTCGCCTCAAATGGAAGATGATTTTCTCTGTTAATCTCTGAATAAATAACTCAATAATCCAAACTGTGATCTCTGGATGAAATCACCAAGTGCAAGCTTCAGCTGGTATTGCACAGCCTCAGTCTGCCTGATCTCTGAAGAGTTTTCGTTCTCCAGAAACGATCGTCTGCCAGAAACCCTAGGGTTTGCAAACTCCAATGCTCAGAGCAATAAAGACAAAATTGAATAATAAACAGGATAGTTCGATTTTGCCTTGAGAAGGTATATATTGCCTTGAAGAAAAATTCGACCCATTCTCCTTTTTAATAAATCATTTAAATAAATGATTTAATTTGCACTTTTAAACTTAGGAGAATTAATTAATTATTGGCGTCCCTCTTTTAATGAATATAAAATATTCATTAAGTCATCATTTAATAATTTATTATAAAGTATAATAAATACTTTATAATTAAGCCAAATAATTAAATATTTAAATATTTCAATAAAGTGACTTTATTACAAAGTCAAAATATTAAATATTTAATAATCCATTAAATACTCCTTATTTCTCCGTCTGAACATCAAACTGCTGAACTGGGTCGATTCTGAGCTGAATGGCTGAACCAGGTGCCCTGCTCGAAATAGCAGCTTCCGCCTGACCTAACTTTCTAAAAATAGAAAGTTCGAAAATGCTCCTTTGGAAGATGGCGACACAATACACTAGTAGGGCCACCAAATATGAGCAACGGCCCAGGATGATCCTCGAAGACTCTGTCGACTCTGAGGATGGAAATGATAGGCTAACCTCGTCACCCGATGCGATAAGCGACTAAGATGGGGACCTTAATGATAACCCTGTAGAGATCAATTAGACAAGCGTGCCCCCTGGCCCCAACACTTTTTGTAATAGCATCTGATGCCCTTTACTATTTATTAAGAAGTGAATGGAACTCTCCTAGGGTGAACGGTATAACCCTACTAGACAATAGTGAGCTTGTTAACACTCCGTTTGTTGATGACACTGCCCTCCTTAGTCAACTTGAGGAAGGGAACATGATCAGCCTTATGGATAAACTGAACACCTTCTATTAGGCCTTTGGGGCAAAGGTTTCACTTGCTAAATTTTGCATGCTAGGCTGGTCAGAATCTCCACCATATTGGCTAAGGAACTACAACTTGCAATTGGGGTGCCCCAACAAACTGGTAAGGTACCTTGGAATACCTTTTGCAATTGAGCCGAATCTAAGAGAGATGTGGAACTAGGTTAAGGAGAAGATTGAGAAGAAACTAGACAAATCTTGTCTCTGGCCGGAAGAACTCAAATCTGTTAGAAAATTCTCTCTTCTTATACTATCTACTTTTCCTTTGTCTGGTTTTTCAACTTTTATCAGATAAATGAAGTCCAGAAAAAGAAAAGGATCTTTTTGTGGTTGGATGGGAAAGGGAAAAAGAAGAGGCACTCTGTCAAATGGGAGTAGTGCTGCATTTCAAAGGAAAGAGGTGGTTTAGGCCTCAAGGAACTGAGGCTGCAAGGAATTGCTCTGGCCTCTAAGTGGATACTAAGGGCTCTGGAAGGTGATGAACCTTGGAAGGTTCTTGTTAGGCAAAATATTCTGAATTCTACCCCAGAAAAGGGCAAGGGTTGGAAGCTCCTCTCCATGTGTGATATTCTTATTTCAGATCATCCTATCTCACCTGTAGGATCCATGGTGTTCAGGACCATCTGGAGAGCATGGGAAATAGTCAAAGGAAACATTACTAATAGCCACTTTCTCAAAGATGGGAACAGAACCATAATGGGGCATAGATCCATTTGGTGGAATTTGAAGCACAAAAATAAACCCCTGGCCCTAGTACAAGGCTGTTTTGCAAAGGCCCTGTCATAAAAAGGGATTAAATACTTCAATGATATCCTGAAAGAGAGATTTCTTAAAGACTGGGATGAATTAAAAATGGAATATGGTCTGCCTCCAAGTAATTGGAGAACATATACAATAATTAGAGAGACTTGTAGAGAGATTCAATTCCCAGTAGAAGACTCTACTGATAGTCAGGAATATCTTGAGTATAAATGGAAGAATGGTAAAAAACTTCACTGCATCAATGCAAAGATGGTCTACTTCACTTTAACTGAACATATTGATCTAAGCAGAGAACAATGGCTGAAGATTTTTGAACTGAACTGAAAATGAAGGTGGAACCAAAACAGGCTAGTTTCAGGTGGTTATTGTTGCTACAAAAGCTCCCCTATAATATTGCTAATAATGACATTGACTTGTGCAGTTTGTGTCCTGAGACGGTGAACCGTATCTTTTTTGACTGTATTTTTGCTAAAGAATTGTGGAGGCTCTTTTGCAATAAAATGAATATATGTAATGATAATAATAGAACACGCCCCCAAAAAAATTTTGCTGAATGTTGGTAACAAAATGAACAAAGATTGCATTATTCTATGGCTGTGCATTTCTACTGAAATTTTTTGGTCTATCTGGAAGGCCTGAAATAATGAAAAATTTGAGGGAGAGAGGAGAGTGCTTACTGAGTCTTTCAGAAGACTTACGCTTCACAACATTGCTATACAGGTCTTTATCACAGTTGCACTGTCTAAGGAGAGATTCTCGAATTTCTTGGAAAACAGGAAAACTGATATTGACATCATGGAGGTTAGGTATGGTCACATATGGGAAGAAGGTCATCCTGCCCTGGAAATTTTCTTAAAGGCACTGGAAGCATTACAGAATAATCTCTCTAAGAAGGACACAACAAGGGAGGTGGTAACTAGAGAAGAACAGGAAGCAACACTGGGTCTTGTTGCCCTGAAAGATGCTACAAATGAGAGCTGCTAGAGGATGGTGATTCAGAGTCTCTCTTCAAGATTCTTTTTTGATTAGCTGTTCTTTTGATGCAGATATGCGGTTGGTCTTATTTGTTGCTAATCCAAGACACAGGTCAAAGATGGCCCCAATTTTTTACGCAAGGAAGAAGTTAATTTTGTGTATGAATCATATTGTACATGAAATTCTCTGATGTATATGGCTATATTAGATTCCTTTTATAAAGTCCTTGTTCTCTTCCTGTATATGGGATGCCAAGTTGTATATGAGATGTCATATTGTATATGGGATGCCATGTTGGGATGTTATGCTGTATATGGGATGTCATGTTGGGATGCTCGGGTAAATGCAGATTTTGTAAATGGGGAAACTAATAGTTGATGCTCTGTAATTAGGGGTCCTAGACTGTCTCAAGCTGAAGCAGTAACTCATATGTAAGCAGTGTTATGAACTCTGTTATTTCCACTATATCTAATATAAAAAGAAGGATTCTTTGGCGGGAATTGGATGCATATTGGCTAGGGATTGACCCTAGAGTTGAGCGCCATTGTCCTAAGGAGAAGCGACCAGCTTTTGTGGGCAAGTTTGGGATGGCTGAGGATGTTAGGGTTTGATGATATTTTCTGATTTGTAGCAGCAGTAGATCAGATCTGTCCGCTTTAGTTGGTGAAGTGATTTTGGTACAAGGATTCCACATTTGTGTTAGGGTTTTGCCCTATTGCGAAGCGCCATTACTTGGTGATACTTTGGAGGGTTGTTGTTGCTTCTTGGCGTGATTAGTCATTATCTTGGAGCAGCAGACCTATGCACTTCAGGGGAGCAGCTACCTTGGTGTTTTGAGTTGTCTTGTTCCTAGGATTTCATGCCCCAATTGGAGCACCACATCTTGGAAGATATTTGTTATCATTTTGCGGGTCATTTTTCTATTGTGTTTGGTATGTATCAACCTAATGTTAGGTCTGAATTATAACAACAGAGGTCTGAGTTGTAATAGGGCATGTTTAAGCCTATTTTGTGATGTAATTGCATGTTCAGCAGTTCTGATGTATAACATCAGTTTGAACCAATAAAAATCAGACATGTTTCATGTTTATGTTTGTCATTTGATGTCATATATTGCTGGTTGTGTTTGTGATTGAAAGAGGTAATCATAAGGGTTCATTATTGCTTCATTATTTGAGCATTTGTTGGCATATATGTTCGCTGTTCTTGTTTGTTTGAAATCAGAAAAATCAGATCAAAATTCTAGGGTTTTGAGCAGAAAATAAAAGTGCAGAAAATTAGGGCAGAATTCTGAGTTTTGTAGTTAGATTTCTAGGGAAAATCCTAGTTGAGATATTTCAGTGGTATCAAAGCCATGTATCTTGCCAGCCTGTTGGGTATGTAATTCAAAAAGTTTTGGAGTTATGAGAACACATAGGGTTGATGATGTAAAGGTTGCTTGTGAAGAGTACTATACACTTCCACGACATGTTAGAGATGAGTTGTCCTTGAATCAATACCTGAATCAGCGAAAGGACATGAAGGGAGCAAAGTAGGAACAAAGACCACAGAAGCACCGTGAGAGTCCAAGGAGACATGAGCAGCCAAGTGTTGAAAACATCTTGCAACAAATGATGCAAAGTGTTATGCAGTCACAACAATAGTTGCTTACATCCATTGGTCACATGTCACAAAACAAAAGTTTGAGGAAAGGAAAAGAAAAATCAGAAGTTGTCCAAGAAATCGTTTAGAAGAACGAAGAATTGCTTCCTTGTGATTTACAGCCTACAGGTGATCCTAAGAAGAGCAAAAATCAGTTGAGGAGAGAACATCGTTGCTTCACATGCCTAGAAGTTTGGACACCTACTCATACACGTGGAAGCCCTATAGAAGATGAAGCCACAAGTTCACTTCAACCCTATGAGGACAAGGACGAAGAAGAGTTACCTATTGAAGTCAGAAGTGAAGAGCACATGACACTTCGAGGGTACAAGATTGAAGGAGATTATTAAGCCAATCTTAAACCATGTTAATTGTACCGTACAATTACCTATGGTGAGCTGACTGTAAAGTCAAGTATGTCTATGTGCCAATTGCACAGATGAATATCATGTGTTTATAATGATCCTGTTGGACAGCAATATTCTTCTTCTACATTTTTATAACTTGAACATTGTGTTACATGCTTGGTTACATCCTGGATTTTGTTCAACATGTGGGATGTTCTATTTCTATTACATGAAAGGATTTGCTATATTGAACATGTGGACAAAAATAAAGGAAGTTTGAGAATACAAATAGGGAGACTAGGAGTTGGATAACACAGCAGAATAGTTTGGATCAGAAACCAATTAAAATAGATGATATTGTGCTTTGGTGGATTAACAGATGAATGCATTTGGTATTAGTGGAAGGGCTTTCGAGTCCAATAGATTGCCTAATCTTCCTCACAAATTTCCTTGTCCAAACAAGGGCCTTTTTATTCTAGTTTATGCATGGAATTGTTACTAACGTGAACTCTTTCTTTGCATGGGGTTGAATCTATGCAACAATAGTTGTGGATAACTTGGATCTTTTTTTCTTCTATTCTTTATGCCATTGTGGAATCGAAGTATGTAATGATGGTGGAAGAAATGAGCATTACATATTTTCCTAGAATAATTTTTCTAATGAATATCTCAATACTTGAAAATCAGCCCCAGAAACTATCTGATTATAAATTTTCAATATCTTTTTCACTGTTTTTATTTAGGTTGTTTGGATTGATGCATTAGAGAACGTTCATGTACACAGTTTTCTTTGAATCCTTAGAATGGCCATTTAATATTTCTAATGAGGAGTACTGAATTTCAGGTAATACCAAAGATTTGTATGGACCTTGCTGAGCTTCAGGATACTTACATTTTGCAAGGTATTTAACATTCTGATTTGATGTTTTTTCATGAGATTTATTTTCATGAGGTAGCTGGATTTTATCTTCTCTTTTTATCTGTCCTCATTGAGAAGATTTGTTGTTTCGATTTCATGATATAAATCTTGTGAGGTAGTTGGGTGGATATGTTTTATTTGGACAGGTGATTACGACCTGAAGGTTATGCGGCAAGAATATTATATCTCACAACAGAAGAGGGTAATATTTTTTTGTTTTCTTGAAGCTTCCATGGTTAATGGGATTTGGTATGCCTTTAGAAATACACATGCTTTTTGAATTGTTAACCAGGTTGAAAATAAGAAATTGTTCTTATATTTTTATAGTTTATTGCTTCTTATAATCAACTTTAAACATTTCCGTCTTATGATACAATAAACAATATTGGCCAAGCACATGCGTCTAGCAGGGATACATAGGAAATGGCTAAATAATTACTGTTTATATCATTTGCAATGATGAGTTCTAAACAGAAAGTGCATAACTTTGTTGTAAAACAAACCATTTAGACTCATTGTTTGATAATAAATTTATATTTGATTCTTACAAACATTCATCTTTGACATGCACTTTGGCTTCTTCAGTATGAGATAATTTATTTTGGTAGTTTTTCCTCTTAGTGATTCTTTCGTTAGTTTTAGGTTATGGAAGGTAATCCTCATTTCCGTGCTGTTGAGTAACTTGGCTGTTATTGTATGGGCAGACTTTGTAAGGTAGTTTTCAAGGTTGCTCACTTGCAGATGAATAGAACAATTAAAAAATATCTTACATAATACCAGCTCAATAATTTCAGGAAATCTTTGCTATGATACATAAATTATATTCTTTCCGTAGATGTATATTTATAATCAATGTTACTTGTTTGGTTTCGGGTATGCTAGTATGGAATTTTTTTGGGGGGATTGAGTTTATTTTGGCTTTACCCGTGCAAAAGACATAAAAATCATAAATATATACATATTTGTATCCAAAAGGAATTATGTTTAGAATACTGCATAGCATCCATGTAATAAACAAAAGCACCATAAAAATTAAAAATACTACTTTAGCATTAGATGGGTCTACATAAAGATCATCATGCTCACCATCATTAACTTTAGATGATGTAGGTAAATTAGAAAAACGACAAGGTATGCCGCTATCACTCACATTTAAAGTATGCTAGCTATTTAACTTCGCAAAAAATAAGATTGTTGGGCAATGGAAACATCCAAGCCAGTATGATTTGGTTCCATATCCTAGAGCTTTGTTGCCCCTTGTAGTTATTTTGTTTGTGCAATGGAATGTGCATGCACTAATTTATTTTCCTTTTTTGACACGAATTGGATGATCTAGGTAAATTAGATAAACCACAAGGTATGCCACTAGCACTCACATTTAAAGTATTGTAGCTATTTGACTTTACAAAAAATAAGATTGTTGGGCAATGGAAGCATCCAAGCTAGTATGATTTGGTTCCACATCCTAGAGCTTTGCTGCCCCTTGTAGTTATTTTGTTTGTGCAATGCAATGTGCATGCACTAATTTATTTGCCTTTTTGGATATGAGTTTGTAGTGTTTTATTGAGTGGATGGAGGAGTCTGAACTCCAATTCTGCTCAGCTGAAGACAAATTGGCAACCTATTGAGGCAAAGTTAGAGAGTTAGAGCTATAAAATTATAAATGAAAAATCAAACTTGAAAAAAACTATTTTAAAAAATGAAAATGAATTTAAATCTAGAGAGTTCCAGATTAAAAATGTAAAAATTACAATAAAACTTTGATTGCGACGGGCCACAGGTGTTGAAATGTTTGGCCACAGAGGTACTGCCAATCACAAGCACCCTTCTTATACTTGTCATGAAGAGTGGAAATACTTTGACCATATGAATGCACAGTTTCAGCAAACTCATTCATGACCTCCAAATCAAGATCAAGGAACAATCTAGCCAATGATATCTTCATAACTTTTTTCTTGTGGGCACACTTTGCTTCACACAACCCACACTTTGCTCCTTTGCCTAATTGTATTGCTCCTTGCCTATTCATTGCATGTGTGCATTTGCTCCTAAGGAAAAATCTACTCATGCGTTCTTTGTTCTATCACAATTTGTACGACTCCATCATGATTTGCATTTTTTGTCACAATTTGCATCATATTTTTTTCACATTTTGCAAGGCACTTTTTGTTGTGATGAGCATGGTCTTTTTGTTGTGATTTGTAATGTATTTTAATTGCAATTTGCAAGATCGTAGTGCTCATCGCAATTTGTAGATTTTGATGGGCATGAAGCTTTCATTTTTCATTTCCCACAAAGCTGGTTGTGTGTCTTTGCACTGCTTTGCTGTGTGTGGCTTTTTTCCACACACAATTCTGATGCTTGTAGTTCCTAGAGTTTCTATCACATTTTGCAAGGTACTTTCTATTGGGATTAGTAGGGCATTTTCATGTGATTTTAGGGTATTTTTATTGCAATTTGCAAGGTCACCATGTTCATTGCAATTTGTAGATTTTTGTTGGGCATGAAGCTTTCTTTTTTCATTTCCCACAGTTTGTTGTAGGTAGCAGGCAACCCTTTGCTGTGTGTGTCTTTTTGCCATACACAACTGTGATGCTTGTAGTTTTCTAATTGCGGGTCATGGAATTTCCTTCAATAGATAAATCTAAAAATTCCTACTTTCTGAAGGCATTGTCACTTCAAAACAATTACTCTAGTCTTAGTTGAAGAATGTGTAGGATCCAAATTCTAGGCCATGAATTGAGGGGGTTGATTTTATCGTTTCAAATAGAGCTATAGGAAAAGGATGATATCATGGCCAATTCGTTGACTACAATCACCTAAATTGAATAGGTTCAAGCCACCATCCATGATTCCTCTTGCTTCTGATAGCTTACGAAAGTGGTTTCTGAAATTTAGAATAAAGAATAAGAGGATTACCTATTATGAACATCCTAGAAAAGAGACAACCCAAGCCTGTGGTTGTAGGTAGACCGATTTGTAGTTACTTAGGTTATATGTTAGAACCTGCTTCTAAGCTTCTTCATTTCTTTTGTTCTCGATCCTCCTTAAGCAAAAGTTCCATTTTCTTGGTTCTCTTTCTCTTCTCTATGATCTTAGTGATAAAGTCTTTCCTTCTGATTGTATTCTTTTTAATTTTGATGTAGAGTCACTTTATCCTAGTATCCCCACAATTGAAGGTCTTCTTGCCCTTCGTAGTATGGTATTAGAGTATTTTGAGTTAAAAAATATGGATCGTAGTCTTATTGACATGATTATGAGCCTTGCCGAACTTGTCCTTCAAGAACACTACTTAGAGTTTGATGGTGTCTTCTACAAGTAGATTCGGGGTACTGCCATGGGTAATAATTTTGTTGCAGTTTATGCTTGCCTCTTCTTGTGTCATCTTGAACGACAACTTTTGAATAAGTTTCATTCTCCATGTCTTGCTTATTATAGGTGGTTTATTGATGATGCCCTAGTTGTTTGGACTGGTGACAAGACCTCACTATTTGATTTCTTGCAACAGTATTAGAGATTCTATCTTGAAATCAAGATCACTTCGACAGTCTCCACCTCCTCGGTTGATCTTCTTGATATCAATTTCTTCAAATGTGAGCATTTCTGAAACTTTGGTGTCCTTGACACCAGAAGCTTTCACAAACCTTTGAATGCCTATCAGTATATTCCCTTTTAGTCTTGGCATCCTACTCACCAAAAGAAATCCTTTATTATTAGTGAGCTCAAGAGGTATCTTCTTTGAGAGTTTGTCCCCTCTGGTTTCACTAGTCTTAGGAGATTGCTTTATTCTTGGCTTTGAGTGAGATGTTACCCTAAGAGGTTTTTGCTATCTTGTTTCAACAAAGTTTATTTAAAGGATAAGCTAGTGCTTCTCCATTGAATGTTTAGCGGCGTTTAAAAGAGAAAGGGAGCCCCCCTTGTTCTTAAGATTAACTATAGTTCATCTGCTAGGGCTTTAAACTTGGGGGTTTCCCTAAACCCTACACTTCATTGGCTTTGCCAAGAAGTCCCTGCACTGCATCATATTCCACACCCAAGAATTTGTTGGTAGAATACTTAGAAATTAGGTTCCTTTCTTTTGCACAATAGATTCCTCTTAGGGTCTTAGCTTTTCGTATCGTTTTTGACGAAATCTAACAGTTATTGTTGTTGAAAAATGCCTCCTTTGGCCTAAAAACCGAGGGTTACCATTATTCAATGACTCTTTTTGTAATCGTTTTACTTTCGTTTTGGTCATGGGCATAGTTTTCCTAATTGCTTTTGGCTCTTTGGGAAACATCTTAATTATTTAATAACTTTTAAAGTTTTATATTTTATATTTTATTATTTAATTATTTTTTATTATTCCCAAATTTTAAAATATTTAATTATTTTAAATATCTTTATATTTTTAATTATTTCTAATTATTTTAATCTTTATAAAGTTTAATTTTAAAAGTTTAAATTCTAAATTTAAATTTTATTATATTTTAAACTTTATAAAGGGGTTTATGTAAAGAACCGAACCAATTTTTCAAACTTTGAGATGATCACAACAGCACCAAAGTACCCATTAGGGTTAGCTCAAATCAAAACCAGCAACTGAAGGAAAGAGCCTCAACGCCAAGAATGTGCTTTCCGACCCAAGCTGGGTAAGAAGCTACCATATGGCGGAGTATCACTAGTAAAGAATGCAGTACTGGAAGTAAACTCAACGCCAAGCATGTGCACTTCTAACCCGAGGTGGGAAAGGCGCTACCATATGGCGGAGATACAGAAAGCAAATACAATGTAGACTAAGCAAGGGCCAGTCTCATCCACAACTATGGGAATGAAAGTGATTAAACTGAAAGTAAACTAGGCGGCATAGCCATCCTCTTCCACTAAAGTGGGGATACAAAATGTAAAGTGCAGAAAGTAAAAGAGCTGATCAGTACTACTGATTCAGCGTTACAATATGATGAACAATCTGCAAATACAATGAGATATAGATAACCAATGATCTCCAAAATGTTAGGAAATGAACTCCAAACAAGTACAAGCTATCCAACATGTGAAATATAGCAAAAGGGACTAAAATATCAGGTCTGATATAAAATTGCAGCAATCAGAAAATTCATACCAGCAAGCCCTAGAATCACCAAAATGCTCATAACTTCGTCAAAACACCTCCGAATGATGTGGAACTGAATGCAAATGAGAGCTAGGAGTTGAACAACCAAGACCAAGCCAAGAAACTCCTCCAAATAGCAGTGATTTATTTATGCACGCTTTCCAATGCAACCTCAAAGAAGGTACGACCTCCAGAAATTTTCTACTAGCAAGATAAAATCCAAGACACCTCTAAAAAATCTGAAAACTTGCAAGGAGGGGCGCCCAAGGTAGACTAAAGCATAGGGCCAATACCCAGAACCACCAAAAAATCGTGCATGGACTTATGAGCAGATTTCTATTTCAGCAAAACCCTAATCAGCAAATGCAAAAACTCACAAATCTCTAAAATCTTCAACCTTGATGCTCTGTCTGCTAGTCTGGATGAGAAGCAGTCTCTGAAAACTTAGCTAGGTGCTATCTTTCAAGCACGAAACCAAGAGAAGGAACTAGGAGGCATGCATTCCTCGAAGTAAGCTCTGAAAGCATTTCAGCAGCATAACAATATGATAAGCAACAATAGATAATCCAATTGAAGGCCAAGTCTCTTATTTATAACTTTTTTTGTCTCCAAATTCAAATCTTCTTTTCCCTCCAATTAGGGTGCCTAAATGAAATTCACTTTTCACCTTTTCTCCAAATTTCATTTGCATTTCATTTCCAACCCATATGTGGAAATATAATTTAATAAAATGCAAATATATCACTAAAAGGCATCCAAGATAGACTTAAGTGAAATATTCAATAACTTGCAAATATTTCACTAAAAGATTTAAGTGAAATATTTAATTAAACTCAAATGTCTCCAAGCTAGGCGTCCCCTTTTGCCTTAGCACATATTTCACTTAAATATTAATTCATCAAATAAGGCCCCCAAAATGTTTAATTAATAAACATTATAAAAATCACTTATCTCTCCAAATCGTCCTCCATGCCTTAGCCAAATATTTTTCACTTAAAACATTATTTATCATCAAATATCAAACTTGCCAAAATAATCACCTCAAATGCTGGAGACCACTGCTCAGCTGACCTGCCAGAAATAGCCATTGCACTGAACTGCTGAACTGCTGCTAAAAATAGCACTGCCAGAAATAGTACTTACTAAAAATAGCATACTGCTAAAAATAGTAAGTTGTTCCAAACTCATTTTCTCCACATTTTGAGTAGCCGTCGCAACTTACTAAAACTAGTAAGTCCAGAAAAGTCATCTGATTTAGTTGCATGTCACACCATCGCGAAGCTCTCTGAAAACCCAGAAGGAATCCAAAAGCCAAATTGGAAAACTCCAACATGCAAGCCTCCAAAAAGCAGCCGAGAACGCAAGTCAATATCCTGTCATGCATGTTACCTCATTGCGAAGCTCTCCAAAAACCCAGAAAGCTTCACCAGACATGTGTTAGAAACTCTCGCATGCAAGACCTCAAAACCTCCTCTGAAAGTGGAAACCCTAATTTCATTTCAACTTTAGCCTATGAGTTTCCGGAAATAGGCTAAATCCAAACGAAGAGTGTAGGGCTAAATTGGGGACATTCTGGGTTTAATATTAATCGCCCCCCTTTATTAAGGGGAGTAACCATATTATATGGTCGTCCCTCCTTAACAAAGAGGTGCGACCATTATATGGTTGCTCCTCTTGAACAAAGGGGTGTGACTATTCTAAGCTGACCCCTCTTATGAGGTTCGATGCTTCCTTAATGATCAACTCCCTTTTAGGGAGTCAAAGGCTATATAAAGTGAAATGAGCCCTAGCTCTCAACTCAAACCCCAATTTTTCTTAAGTCTTTTAGTGTTATTTAGTTTTTTAGAGAAAGTTTGATAGACAGAAGAGAAGGGGCGCACAGCATAAATGCTCATAAAATGTAAATTTGCACTATTTTCTTCAGAATGAAAGTGTAGATTGCATTATTTAACTGTGACAAATAGATTGCAAATGATAAACATACCAGAATATCTCCAGATTATTTAATTAAAGAAATTAGCCAGTTTGACAGCCGGAAATGATGAAATCAAGCAAATAAGCACGCCCAAGCTCCAGATCTGACTTCTCCCACTCCAAAATGAGATACAATGCCCTGGTAGAGGTAGACGCCAAGATAGAAGCACAAAAAGGAGCAAAGAGGAAGGCGTTTCAATTACTTCCTTCACACGCCTTTCCAGAATGCACAAATTCCAAGGTAAGCCGTACGGCCAAGGAAAGAATAGGTAGTATCCCTGCTAGAAGCCACTAAATCTGAAGAAGGATGCGCCACAGGGAAGAAACCCTCTCTTATTGCAAACAACATGAAATCTCAATATATGTTCTCTGTCTGAATCTGTAGAACCTCTGAATGAAGCTCTCAACTGCACTGATTCGATTGATCTTTCACAATCTCAAGAGTGCTCAACACTGAAGAGGTGTCGTTCTTCAATGGAAGATTGTTCAAACCCTGATCACAGGAGAATGCACAGGAAATAGCACAAGGCAAAGTCGAAATTGTCAAAAGGTGAGTTTCTCATTGCCAGAAATGCCCTTTTATGCAAAGGCACGAATCCCAAGAAAGATACGCCACTTTTGGATATTAAAATCTTTTAAATAATATTTAATTCATTTCAATAGTATATGAATTAAATACTTGGGTGCACTTATCCATTTAAGTGATTTAAAATATTAAATCACTTTTAGAGAATATTTAAGTGATTTAAAAATATAAAGTCAATTTGACTTTATAATTAAATATTAAATCAATTAATATTTAAATCACTTAAAAACCCATAACTCACTCAAAACACCATATAATCCATTGCCTTGAGGAAAGGCACATCCAGATACACTTGCTTTATAGCGCTGTTGTGAACTGATCGGGCTCGAGAAAACCGAGCGATCAAACTCTCGGGGAAAGTACCAGCGACCCTCTAACCAATCCGGTAGCCCACAAGGGTCCAAGAAAGGGCTAACACACTATTCCCGAGAACTGACTAGAGCGGGGACATCACAGTCCGCCCTCCCCAAATTTGCTTGTCCACAAGCAAACTCAAAGCCGGATGCTGAAGAATACTGTCACTCTCCCAAGTAGCATCCTCTGCCGGTTAGATCCCTCCACTTTACCAAGTATTCCCTGATAACCAGCCTCCGAAGATGACGCTCTCTGGAATCCAAAATGGCCTCAGGTATCAGAATCAATTTCCCCTCATCATCCAGGGGTGGCAAATCAATAGAAGGAATCACATGTTGTCCCAACGCCTTTTTGAGGTGCGACACATGGAACACGTTGTGAACCTTACTGTCCATCGGAAGATCTAACTCATAAGCCACTTCACCGACACGTCTGACAACTCTGAAAGGTCCATAGTATCGCGGCTTAAGTTTCTCGGCGCCCTTCTTACGAAGGGTGGACTGCCTATAAGGCTGAAGCATCAAGTACACCAAATCATCGATCTCGAAAGACCGCTCTACTCGCTTCTGATCAGCATATTGCTTCTGCTGATTTTGGGCTTTCTGTATATTCTCTCTGAGTGCCCTCATAATATCCTGGTTCTCCTGTAATAAATCACCAGCACTGGGAACTCTACTGTCACTCAGCAATAAGTCTAGAAAGCTCGGAGCATCATATCCATATAATGCTCGGTAAGGTGTCATCTGGATGCTCATGTGATGGGTGGTATTGTAGCAATACTCACAAAGGTATAACCACCTCACCCATGCCTTCTGCTGCCCTGAACTGTAATTTCGCAAGTACCCTTCCACCCATTTGTTGACTATCTCAGTCTGCCCATCTGTCTGGGGGTGGTAGCTGGTACTCGGAGTGAGCTCTGTCCCGCAAAGTTTGAATAACTCCTACCAGAAGTTACTCATAAACCTGCTGTCCCTGTCACTGACTATACTCGAGGCAAACCGTGCAGCCTGAATACCTCTCGGAAGAACAAATCTGCCACCTGGGTAGCCGTGTGTGTAGTAGTGATTGCGAAGAAGTGTGCATATTTCGTCAATCGATCTACCACCACGAAAATGTTGTCCTTCCCTTGAGCTTTTGGCAAGCCCGTGATGAAGTCCATGGACAAACAATCCCACTTCCTCTCAGGAATAGGAAGCGGCTGGAGTAAACCTGCAGGGTATGTATGCTCTTGCTTGTTCTGCTGACAAACAAGACATTCCCTGACATACTGGAGAACATAAGACTTGAGACCCTTCCAAGAGAATCTCTCCCGTACCTGCCTGTAGGTCTTAAAGTAACCGGGATGTCCTGCCATGGGTGAATCATGGAATGACCTCAATACTCTGTCCCTCATCTCAGAACCTGGGACTAGTAAAATCCTCCCTTTGTAAATGATAAGATCATCTACAAGTGAATACCTGTCATCCTGTACTGTTCCATCTACTATGCTAGAAGCCCATGGGTCCTTAGCATACTCTGCTACTATTAGATGTCTCCAGTCCTCTGAAACCAGTGTAATAGAGCTCAAGTGAGGACGGCGAGATAAAGCATCAGCAACCACATTCTGAGTGCCCTTGACATAGGAGATGTCAAAATCGTAAGACTGAAGCTTGCTGACCCATTTCTGTTGCCTTTCGTTCAGATCTCGCTGCCCAAGAAAATGTTTCAGACTATTATGATCGGTTTTAACAGTGAATTTGCTACCAATCAAGTACTGCCTGAATTTGGCCATGGCATGCATGATGGCCAACATTTCCTTATCATAGATATTGTAGCTCCATTCAGGACCTCTTAGCTTCCGGCTCTCGAAAGCTATAGGGTGTCGATCCTGCATGATAACTGCACCAATACCCTCACCACTGGCATCGCAATGTAACTCGAAAGGTTTGGTGAAGTCCGGTAGAGCCAAAACTGGACATGTGGTCATGAGAAGTTTGAACTTCTCAAAGCACGCCTGTGCTAGTGGTGTCCACACAAAAGCACCTTTCTTAGTCAAATCAGTTAGTGGCGCAGTATGCCGCGAGAATCCACTAACGAACCGACGATAGAAGGCACACAATCCTACAAAACTCCTAAGCTGTGTCAAAGTCTCAGGTGTAGGCCAATCAATGATGGCTCGAACTTTCTCTGGATCCATGCTGACTCCTGCACCACTGATGATGTGTCCCAGATATAAAAGCTCTGCCATACCCAAAGCACACTTAGACTCCTTGGCGTACAAGGACTCCCTGTCAAGTATACTCAGTACCTCATCCAAGTGAACCATGTGTTCCTCCCATGATTTGCTATAACCCAGGATGTCGTCGAAGAACACCAATACAAATTTCCTCAAGTGAGGATGGAAAACCCTGTTCATAGTAGACTGAAATGTGGCTGGAGCATTGGTTAAACCGAATGGCATAACCAAGAAATCAAAGTGTCCACAGTGACATCTGAACGCAGTTTTCTCTATGTCCTCCTCTCGGACTCTGATCTGATGATAACCTGTTCTCAAATCAATCTTTGAGAAGTAGCAAGCTCCATGAAGCTCGTCTATCAACTCATCTATCCGTGGGATAGGATACCTGTTCTTTATAGTTTTCCTGTTGAGCATTCTATAGTCAATACACATTCTGAGTGTACCATCCTTTTTCTTCACCAAAACAACTGATGAAGCAAAGGGTGACTTACTCGGCCTAATGTGCCCCATAGCTAAAAGCTCCTTAATAGTTTTCTCAATCTCATCTTTCAAACGCTTGGGGTGTCGGTAAGGAGTAATCATGATCGGTTTCGTGCCCTCATCCAGCTCTATAATATGCTCAATACCTCTATCAGGAGGTCTGCCTGGTGGAATTGCACTGAAAACCTTTGCATGTTTGATTCGAAGTTCCTGCACATCTGGATGGTAAGAAGAAGCTTGCTGCTCCAACTGTGAAGGCATTAGCTTGCACTCAGCAGCCCACTCTACCATATCGTGACGAATCAAACGTTCCATTCTTCGAAGTGAAATCTCTCTAAGGTTGCTGTCCTTGATGGCTTTTAGAATATGATTTGTGCCATCTATGCTGAATTTCATCTCCATGTCACGCAAATTAAGCGTGAATTCTCCTATTGCATGAAGCCACTTCATGCCAAGAACTATATCCGTTCCTCCCATGTTCACAACATAAAAATCTGCCTTAAACTCAAAATTGTTGAGTTTCAAAGGCAAGTCAGGTATCATCCTCTCGCAGTTGAGAGTGTATCCATCTGCAACCTTCACACGTATGCCTTCAAACTACTGAGTTTGAATTCCCCGTTTCTCCACTAACCGTGAATCGATGAAGTTGTGGGTTGCACCTGTATCTAGAAGAGATATGACCCTTTGACCAGCTAGGATCCCACGGAGTCTGAAAGATCCCTCTCTCTGCATGCTGGACATATGAGCCTCCTTTAATTTTGTTTCTACTACAATTTCTGCCTCATTTTCTGACTCTTCTCCATCTGTATCATAGATTGGAGCTTGCTGATCAGAAAAATCAGTCAACGCTTCTCCCTCATAAAACCACTCCATGTGCCTGTTTTGCCCTTTAGGTTTGAGGGGGCAGTCATGATTAAAGTCATACGGACCCTTGCAGTAAAAACAAAGTTTTCTTCTTCGTAAATCGTTCATTGTTTCTCGATCTAAAGGGGCTGCAAATTTCTTCTTTTGATCTGCATTATCAGCCTTCTTCGGATCTGATTTATTCTCTGTGTAGGAGGTAGTAGGTTTCGAGCCAAATGGCTTACGAGGTGTAGATAGCTCCATGCTGCGAGCTTTCCTCATGGCCTCTTGTAAAGTAGGTGGATCAAATGCTTTTATCCAACCTTTCATGGGCTCGAAAAGACCCTCAATGAACAATATGATCAGCCTTCTCTTTGAGATTCCTGTCACCATCACAGATAGTCTTTGGAACTCTCCAATGTACGATTCCAAGCTACCTAACTGTTTCAGTTGTGCCAAATCTCTGAAGAATAGCTCAGGATCACATCTATCAAATCTCTCTACCAGTCTATCAGTAAACTCCTGGTACGAGGTAATCCTGTCATGGTGAAGAGTAGCCATACCATGAATCCACCAGTCATGTGCCACGCCATCAAGGTGAAGTGCTGCAAATCGAATGGCATCCTCCTCAGGCATGGGGCGTAGTGTCAAGAATGTGTCAAGCTTACTAACCCAGGCACGTGCTGTAACTCTACCACTGCCATCAAAGTTCGCCAAAGTAAGCTTATTGGTAGCCTGTCTAAGATCATTCTGCTTGTGTCTAGGCCGCCTGTCATTCCTGCTTCTGGTGTGTTCTCTCTTCTGGCTCATGAATCTGTCGAAGTTAAGGTGCTCCTTAACTCTCGGTGGCAATGCATCCCACTCATCATGCATAACCATAATGTTATCTGCAAAATTTATCTCACCACCCTGTTCAACTTCGTCCACTTCCTCAGCATCATCTCTGGTAAAAGTAGGACATGTAGCTCTCTCAAAGGTGCGTGCTGGAGCTATGACTCTCTGAGGCTCTCTGTGAATACTGCTTCACGATCTTGATCCAGATTCTGAGCTCTGTTAATTGTCAAATTTTGGACATTTGTGCTGAGTTGTTGAAGAATAGTTGCCACCTGTTCTTGGCCTGCAACCATGCCTCTGAGCACTTCTTTAGCTTCTCTGTCCTCATCATCCCAAGGATTCCTGTAAGAACTTCCTCCTTCCCTGTTAGCCATATTATCCAAGTCTATTTCCTCCTCCTATTCTTCAAACGAAAATGGTGGGAAAGGATTATGATCACCTCTCTGATTTCTAGGGCCCCCTCTAGAGTAGAACTTGCCAAAACCCTCCTGGCGTGACTTCATAAATTTCTCTAACCCCACAAGCTGGCAAGATCAGAGCTCTGATACCACTGTGATGAGCCCTGCTGGCTCTCAACTCAAACCCCCAAATTTTCTTAAGTCTTTTAGTGTTATTTAGTTTTTTAGAGAAAGTTTGATAGACAGAAGAGAAGGGGCGCACAGCATAAATGCTCATAAAATGTAAATTTGCACTATTTTCTTCAAAATGAAAGTGTAGATTGCATTATTTAACCGTGACAGATAGATTGCAAATGATAAACATACCAGGATATCTCCAGATTATTTAATTAAAGAAATTAGCCAGTTTGACAGCCGGAAATGATGAAATCAAGCAAATAAGCACGCCCAAGCTCCAGATCTAACTTCTCCCACTCCAAAATGAGATACAATGCCCTGGTAGAGGTAGACACCAAGATAGAAGCACAAAAAGGAGCAAAAAGGAAGGCGTTTCAATTACTTCCTTCACACGCCTTTCCAGAATGCACAAATCCCAAGGTAAGCCATACGGCCAAGGAAAGAATAGGTAGTATCCCTGCTGGAAGCCTCTGAATCTGAAGAAGGATGCGCCACAAGGAAGAAACCCTTTCTTATTGCAAACAACATGAAATCTCAATATATGTTCTCTGTCTGAATCTGTAGAACCTCTGAATGAAGCTCTCAACTGCACTGATTCGATTGATCTTTCACAATCTCAAGAGTGCTCAACACTGAAGAGGTGTCGTTCTTCAATGGAAGATTGTTCAAACCCTGATCACAGGAGAATGCACAGGAAATAGCACAAGGCAAAGTCGAAATTGTCAAAAGGCGAGTTTCTCATTGCCAGAAATGCCCTTTTATGCAAAGGCACGAATCCCAAGAAAATACGCCACTTTTGGATATTAAAATCTTTTAAATAATATTTAATTCATTTCAATAGTATATGAATTAAATACTTGGGCGCACTTTATTCATTTAAGTGATTTAAAATATTAAATCACTTTTAGAGAATATTTAAGTGATTTAAAAATATAAAGTCAATTTGACTTTATAATTAAATATTAAATCAATTAATATTTAAATCACTTAAAAACCCATAACTCACTCAAAACACCATAATCAATAATGGTCATAAGCTATCGACTTACTCCTGCCTTTGTGAACCCATGCTCGAAAAAACATCAAACTCTCCAGAAAGTACCACTGACCCTCTAACCAATTTTAGCCCACAATGGTCCAATAAAAGGGCTACACTGCTATTCCCAAGAACTGTCTAGCCGAGGGACATCACATAAAGCCTCCCTCCATTTTTTTCATAATTCAAACTCAAAAAATCTGCTCCAAAATACCTTCAGTCTAACTAATGAGGGGTATTTATCCCCGAAACATGTTTTAGATAGTTTTGGAGATTTTGATTTTGCGAAGTTTTATGAAGAATTGTGGATTGTGAAGCCATTCAACCATTTCAAGCTCTCTTCAACATTTAAAGTATTCAAGTATTCTAAAGCATTTAAGAAAAACGCTTTCAGGTATATTGCATTTTTTTCTATTATAATTCTTTCTAGATTAGCTGCCAATGATCTTGTAAATTTTTAGAACACTTATATTTTTTAAAACACTAAATCCTACATAGAACCCAACATTCATATCGTGCAACATAGGCGTTGGAGGGTATGGAGGCCAGTCAGTATAAGGAGTTGGTGAGTTAATAATTTCAGTTGCTTCAATCGTTTACAAAAGTGTCTATTTAACCTGTGTCCAAGAGTGTCAGAAGTACATTGCCAGAGAGACATGGCTGCCAGTAGTAGCAAAGGCAAGCATGTAATGTCCCCTTCTAGCTGATATCAATTGTCAGAGGAGATTAGCCTATAATTATGACCCTCGTAGGCTAATGAGGATGGTTAGAGGGTCTCCTGGGGTTTGCATCATCTCCAGTGCTCAGTGGCATTCAGTTTTGGCTTTCGTTTGGCGTTCACAGGGCTCCGTATGCATTACTTACTATTTATAGTAAGTCAGAGTTACATTGACGGGGACCCTTACTATTTTTAGTAAGGCGTGTGGTCATATGCAGTTTCCTCAGCTTAGCACCCAGTTCAGACGACATTCAAAGATGTTGAATATTTATGGAGTTATTAATGTTAATTTGGCTCAAATAAACATTAATTAATTAAAAAGATATATTATTAAGTTAAACTTAATAATTGAGGGTCTAGGCGTCATAAGGAAGGGGCTATTTATTTAATTAATTTATTGGGCGCCCACTCCAAAGTATTTATTGAAATATTAAAAGGATGAAAGAAAATAATATTTAATGATATTAATTATGCCTTTTTGAGAAATTCATCTTTCTCGAGAGAGCTTATATATTTTACATTGGAGTCATTTTATTATTGACAAATTGAGCATTGGTGTTGATGAGTTTTGTCTGAGAGAGGAAGCCAAGGGTTTTTGAATCAGTTTGCCATTGGAGAACGTTCACTCTCCATTGTTGTAGCCATTTGAGGTGGTGAAATATCCACTGAATTTGGTATTTGGGGAGAGCTTCATACTGAGGTTCTATTTGTGCTTAAAAGTGAGGAATTTCATCTGGGGTTCAAAGGATTGAAAGGGATATCTATAGCAGACCTAGAGATTCTTTCTTGGCAGCCATTCTATACAAGATTTTAAATGTTTAATTGCTGCTATAGTAACGCATGAACAGTAACGAGTGAACAGTAGCACATGAACAATAACACGTGAACAGTAACGCGGGAACAATAACTCTACAGGGTTTGAGCTTATTGGTGTATTTTATGCAAGTTTGGAAGGGTTTCATTGAAGATTGTTAGAGTATATTGTAATGTCCCCTTCTCATCAGTGATCAGCATTGGCATTCTCAGTCTATTCCGGAACCCGTAGACTGGAATGAGGTGGAAATTAGGGTTTCATGGGCTTGGCTTTTGTAGCATTTCATTTTATTTACTATTTTTAGTAAATGATAGTTGTGGCAGTATGCAGTTGGTTGTCTTCAGTCATCACTTCAGTTGAGCATGTTATTGGTTGTTTCAATATCTTCCTCTCAAGCCTTAATTGTTGAAATTTACTAAGTATTGGCATAAGTGTTATATTTTTCAATTGACCACCCCTTGGCCTAAGGATACAACTTGCAAGTTGTTTTAAAAAAGGGGACTTGAAGGGTACGCCTTGTCATAAGGTGATATTAATATTTTATATTTTTGAATTTATGCTTGGAGGAAAGTGGACGCCACTTTATGAGGAATATTATTTTATGAAATTTGAAAATAAGGAGAATTCAAATAGTTGTCTTTTGGCGTACCATTGAGGAAGTTGAAGAGTTTCTCAATTCTTATAAAATGAAGACATGACTCCAGCATTTGGTATCCATCAATTACCTTACTGTTATGCTGTCAAAATGACTATGGACATTTTGTTATTGCTTCGAGGATGCTACCTCCTAGCCCCTTCCCAATTTCGTGTTTGAAATATAACACCTAGTTGGAACATTGCTGCTTCTCACAACAGACTAGCAGATTGAGCAATAAAGGTTGATAATTTTGGTGAATTCTACAGTTTTGAAGTTCCTGGTTTTTACACAGCTGAAGCTGAGTTTTGTTCATAACTTCTAAAGCGAATTTTATTCTGTTCTGGGTACTTTGGCCATGCATTAGTCAACTGAAGGCGCCACCTTTCACAAAATTTGGGAATTTATTTCCAAGTATTCAATTTTATATTGCAAAATCGATTTTCCTCAAGGGCCGTACCATTTAATGATGTCTTGGGATTCGTGCCAAATAAAGTGGAGACTTTGATTGCTGTTTCTGGATTCTAACTTGGGCGCCAGACTTGTAAGGTGCATTTGCAACTCGTTTCACGCCATTCGGAGGAGATTTGAGTGAGTTATGATAATTTACTTGATTCTCACAGTTGCAGATTGTAATTTCCAGTTTACTGTTTTTACATCAGATTGTTGAAGTTCTGATTTCTGATTTATTAGCAGCTGTTAGAGGGTTAAAATATCATTGAAAATCATCTCTTAATCTTGTGTATGAAGAATTCTATATTTCCTATGTAATTTGCAGCTTATTCCACATTGTACAAACTGTAAACAGTAGTACTGTTCCAGTTTAATTTGCTGCAATTTCTTTCTGTTTCTTCTCACATAAGTCCCCTGGATGGTTTACCGCCAGTGAGGTTAATTTAATTGTAATATCTCATACCCACTCATAGTGGTGAATCCCCACAGCATTGTGGATGCCCGCCGCAGCGGATGAATTGCTTATTTTGTAATCTTTTCCCCCCACTGTTTGGTGGTAGCGTGGAATTGTTCTCTCATGGCTGGTTATCCGCCTAATTAGTTCATAATTTCAATTTCTTAAACTCCGTCATATGTTAGCACCTCGCCCTCAGTGGGATCTTGAGTGCACATTCTTGACGTTGAGTAGTTCTTCTATTCAAGTTCAGTTTCTTCAGTTTAAGTTCATTATCTTCCATTCAAGTTCAGATTTGTATTTGAGGCTAACGCTAATCCAATCATCCATTGCTGGTTATTTTGTGATTTTCCTTCGAAAAAATTGGTTAGCATATTTCATATATCATCTGCTGTTCTAGATTTCTGTTGTATGCACACAGCTGGGCAGATTTGAGGCACGATTCAGCTTGCAATCTGCTTATATTATCTCATGTGATTATTTCCCAGCCTAGGCGTGTTCCTTCTTGGCCAAAGTGCTACCTTCTTTGGGCTTCTTTCTTCATTAATCTGGCCATGAGAGGAGTTTGAAGCATTGTGAAGGGTTTTGAGAATGGAGAACAAAGAATTTGTTGCAGATCGATTTCATTATCAGAATTTCATGTATTCAAGCTTTGGACCATCGGGTATGCTAAGTTGAAGAAATTAAGCATTGTATACCTTCTTATTTATGAATACATACATTCTTATTTATGAATACAATCATTTGCAGCTCTATATCATTTTAAGTTTGTTTCAGACTATTGTATTTTCTTTTATAGTATAGTTCTTGCTTGGCATTTTGTTGAAACAAACAAACAATATCATATATTGTTGAAAATACCAAGAAAAAAGCATAAACCCTCAAAACACAAAATTGCAAAACAAGCAAAAACAATCAGTCCCTGCAATCAAGAGAAGACGAGTTCTTACAAAGTGGCCAACACCTTTCGGACCTCGCATTGCATCGGGGAAAATGGTGAAGGGGAAGGATGATGACATTGTCACAACAGATAGCATCACCTAGGATAGTCTTAGCAGGAGTGAGTGCCGATCATGGTGGATTTGAACACAAGACAATCACGTTCTAAAAACAACACTTCAACACGCACAGGTGGATAAGGCTGCCCAATTTCCATTCTTTAATTCTTAATAGTTTGAGTTGTATTTGTGCCAAATGATAGTGCAATATAATTGACACTCCCACAAGTCAGTGATTGACTACATAGGGTGCCTCGTGACTATATCCTTTGCGCTTGTCGAATTCACTAGGGTATTTGGGATACCTTTGAGAGGATCATCAACATCCAAACCTACAGGGGAGATGTCTTGACAATAGGAGAAGGATAGTATTTGGAGTGCGCGTAATAGATGCCTGAGGAAGAATTTCCTCGCCATTCCGAAGTTGAAATGTGTCTTGGACTTGATCAAGTGTAGACCCACATGAGGTAGCTGAGTGTTGGAAATTGAAATGTGGATGATTACTCTCATGGTTGGACTGAGTATGGGAAGAGTGTATAATTGGGCAAGTATACTCTCAGAGAGGATACAAGAATTCCTATGTTTGAAGCACAAAGCCTTCTACATGACTCAACACTCCATTGGAATCCTATTGGACGCCATCTACACATAGGTACCATCCGACAAGTGGGGTGGATTCTAGCTCGTAGGCCAATTGGACATGTCATGCCCAACTATGTTCTATGTGGACAACTTGGGGGTGTAATCAATGGGAGAGGAGGCACCTTAGCCAACGAAAATATCGACAAAGAGAAAAGCGAGGGATACTTCGCCTACCTTGCTGAGTAGAGACGACTATGAGAACATAGAGTTATCTTCCTCCATAGAGATGAGTGCAGAGGAGGTTTCACTCGCAAGAGAGGCAAGCTCTTAGGAGGACATAGAGGAGGCTATTCCAATGCAACCAACTATCACAGTACAACCAACCATCTTAGTGCAGCCAGTGCCTGCTGCTACAGTACCTGTTAGAACTTCATGGCACCACTACTAGCACTAGTAGCACGGCCAACACCATTAGCACCACCATTAGTGGTGCCACCTTTAGTTGAGGATGACACTGAAGTGGATGTGGGGATCAACAAATGGCTTGGGTTGATTGGGGTAGCAGCAGATGCCCCTCCAAGAAAGTCTCAAGGATTATTGGCCGAAAGCACAAAGCCACCACATGAGCGAGAGTCGGTAGACATGCCAGTTGACACCTAGACAGGTCTTGTAGAGCACTCACAACAAGCCTCACTAGCCACAAACATTGCCATGGTGGTAGTGCCAGAGACACACCCACGACCACATTTGGTAGAGTAAGGAGAGGAGTTGAGTGAGGATGAGTCCAAGGGGGGGGTATTCATTGAGATTGGTTGGTCGGATGCATATGATCCCCTTGTCACAATACAAAGGTACCTTGGGGAGCTTTAGTCCATGGCGAGGGTGATGTATGAGGTAGGGGAGATATCTTGGCAGCTAGACATTGGTCAGGATCCGTTGGTTGCACAGGAGGGGGAGAGGATCTTGGCCTTCATGCAAGATGGATGTGAAGGAGAATTTTTCAGATGCTTCATATCACAGGGATGGCTGGGAGTGGAGACGACTGAGATGTTGACAACCCGACATCCTCTGAGACCTACAATTGGAGGAAGGCATGGTAGAGTTCTCTAAAGCCTTCACAGGATGGAACTCTGCTACCAAGTTTTTTTTTCTGAGGTTGCATTGAACCATGGCTTCCATTGAGGAGGCCACACAGTTGAGAGATAGAGCTCTGTCACAGGCCAAGGCTATATGGGTAGAGCTAGTTGATCATATCTGGAAGTCTCAAGAGCAATTTGCTCAAGCGACAGAAGTAGATCATGGTCGGGTCACAATAATCGAGCAAATGGTAGTAGAGAGAGACAAACGATTAGGAGAGATGCTTAGCTAACTGAGAGGGATGGAGAGTTACAAGTGAAGGTGAAGGAGGCAAAGAAGATGATGACTCAACTACATGAGAGAGAGCAGGAGCTAGAGAAGTTGAAGAAACAATTGACTGAGTCTATTCATCTAGCCGAAATTGCCTGGGGCAAGAATTGGTGGCTAACCAGAGGCTCCAATGTCTTCGCCAACAACACTCGATGATATCTACACCCAAGTCTTTAGGACCCCCAGGGATGTCTTCTCAACCTCCCTCCTCTTAGTGATCACTTTTGTATGTAAAATCCCCAATTTTGTTGTGTCATGTGGAAGACGACTGTCTTTTGGGGGGGAATTGATGTAGCCAGCTGAAAGTTAATTGAATATGTTTTAGTTAGGTAAGTGATAAATAAATAGTTATGTTTTGTATTCACGTATTAGTCCCCGATGGTTATAGTTGGTTGATACTTACCGAGAGTTGGTAGTCTTAACCAACATCAGTCTATTATTTATATGTACTTGTTCATAGTTGAGGATTTCCTGTTAAGATTTTTCATGTGCTTATTGCATATTTGTGAATGAATGTGAATAAAGCTATATCTTTTGAAACATGGTTGCTATGTTATTTCCATTTACTTTGCAAATCATTCAAAGTAGAATAAGCTAGTAAA
>VDFB02105785.1:522058599-522074636 GCA_007258455.2 Sequoia sempervirens
ATGCTACTATGGTCATCTGTCTCAAAGTTTGTATCCCTAACAATGACAAAGTTTGTATCCCTAATAATGATCTTGCAGTTTCTACTACTGCTATGCATACTGTTGTTGATATGGTTAAAAGAGGTATGGAACATGACTTGTGTGAATTACTTTATATGCATCTTTTGAAGAATTTAAAAGAGATCAAGAAGAGTAAGAAGAATACATCTCAGTATGGAAATTTGGTTGTCTGTTTGCTCTTTTACTTTTTGAGAGAGTTACTAGTAATAGGAAGGATAGAATGGTCAAACTCAGAACCTATTTCCTATCAAATCAGGAAATTCATGGTAAATCTTGGTAGTTCTGATGCACAAGAGACTACCCTTGCTACATTCTTTGGAACATTTCAAATGAGGATGAACAAAAGGTTTAGGATTATAGTAAGTGTTGTGGAAAGGTACTCTAGAAGCATAAATTTTCACGTGTCTACAAATTTTTGTCACATGGAAGCAATTGAATGAAGGTTAGTTTGGATATTTTAATTGGATTATCAAGTGTCAGAGGTTGAAGTTGATAATTATGATACAATTATTTTGAAAATCCCTAAGAATATCAAAGTAGAAGGTACCTTCGGTAGCGTGACCGAAATAGGGAAGAAAAGGAAGAGTGTTGTTAAGTAAGAAGATGTAGAAGGAAGTGAGCTTGAACATGAGCATGAAAGAATAAATATTCAAAGAGATTTGGAAGAATTACAGAAGGTCATTCTTGATGCTAATTTTGATTCATCTATTTTTGATGTGGAGAATCTCTATGGCATGATTAATTCTTTGAAGGTCTACATCTCTGGACTTGAAGTTTCTGCTAGAATCAAGTATGATGAAGGAAATTTTGAAGATATCAAAGGAAAATGTGTGAATGCACATAGTTGTGTGATGAAGGAATTGGAATGTGTACAAGGTTATGAAGAAGAGGCACAAAAACTAATTTCTTTTTGCCTAGATTGGTCTAGCAATACACTAGATATGAGAAATGAGATATGGATGAGTGAGTCTCGATTGAGCACTTAGGAAGATACATACAAGTTAGCAGAAGATAAAGATAATCAGAGGTGGTCCTACATTGTGCATCTTTAGGACAAATTATTTTCTCTGTAGGATCAAAGGACAAATGTTATCAAGAAGTTTGTGGCACTCAGAGACATGATTAAACTTAGACATACTTCTATTTCTAGTGCTCTTGGTTGTATTGATGAATTATTAGAGATTGATCTTAGTCCCAATACTTTAATAGATGGTGTAGATTCCTTAACTAAACTTGAGCTATTTTAAAAGACTCTTGTAAGTGCAAAATGCTTATGGGAAGAAGGTAAAGCATTGTGGAAGGCTATCTTGTAGAGTCTCAGAGGTTCTTCTTTGGGTTAATTCAAGGTTGCATTCATATTCTTTTTGGTTACACTTTGATGCATATTTACATATATACCAGACCCCTTCCTTTTTCATTGATGTCAAAGGGGGAGAGATAAAGAGATAAGGAGAGATAAAAATATGGAGAGATAGAGAGAAAGAGGAAAAATATTTTTGTGAAGAACAATTTTTGATAGGGGGAATATTCAGAGTATTCAATTGCAGTATATTGGAATTTTTTTTTGTCATACATGTTGCCATAAATTCAAAAGGGGGAGATTGTTGGAAGCCTTGCAAGATGAGCATGAAGTATGGATGGTTGTGTTGGTTGTTCCTATGTTGTTATTTATGTCAACATGGTGATAACTATATGGGAAGTTTGCTTGGTTTACCAGAAGTTGTTCTCTGTTGGTAATACCCTTTTGTAATGGATCAGTGTGTTGGTATTTGAGTCCATAATTTACTGTAAGATCTGATATGAATCTATTCTTTTAACCATGTTATCATGACTCATTTGGATAGCTATATCCTAGATCTTGAGACGTATTTTTTTGTGAGCAAAAATTTATCTCTGATAGAGTAACTTTGTATCCTACTATTGTTCTATGTGTGGCATACTGTGTGAGAGACTCCATATTCTACCAAGGTGAACATTCTTATATTGTTGTTTTATTGATAGTCTCTCTGCTAGTAGTATGATGGGAAATTAATGTGTTCTCAAATCTAGAAGATGTTTTCATTGAGGATTATTTTTTGGTTTGGAGAATTGCATTCTAGTGTTGGCCGAAGATCAACATATGCAATATATTATGAAGACTAGTTATGTTTTATGGATGATAGTCGACTTGGTATAATGCACCACGTGGATAAATTTTTTAAATCTTATATGGTGCTGATGAATAAAGTTTTTATTATTTTTGTGTTCATCTAATTAGGCCGACCTAATTGATGATCAAGATATACTTGTATATATATATGAGATGATTTGAAGAGGATGATGTGATGAGCGAAAGTGAGAAAGAAGATTGAAGAAGAGTGTGAAAGTGTGTGTGAAGAAAGGATTGAGCCTAAATGATTTATCAGTTGTGGATTAGTTGAGCGATTGATGTGTGAGGTAGTACTTCTTATTCTAATCTTCAGTGGAACTGAACCCTGCACATTGAAGGTGCATCTTATCAGTTCAATCTTTTGGTAGTGAGCCACTATCATTGTATCTTGGAAGTTAGCCATCTTTTGTACTTAGGTAGTGAGCCTTTTAAGGACAGTGAGTCCTAGTAGTGAGCCCCGTAATATTTTGTATCTAGATAATATACTGTGAGTTAACCCTCACCTTGGTTTTTCCCATTTTGGGTTTTCGATGTAAAAATCTTGGTGTTCATGTGTATGGTTGCATTGACTTGTTTCTATGTTCTCTCTTGCTGATTTAGTTAGAATTGTGATAATGTTTAAGTGGATTTTACTATGGTTTTATGGAATACTGATTCATCCCCCCTTTCAATATTCCAAATTTTCAACATGGATAAAGGATGGGCATTTCAATAATTTTCTAATGAATGTTTTACGTTTGTTCCCTAGATATCAAAATCAAGGTGAATAGGGGGGATGAATGTAAGTAATATGGAATGGATGGATGCCAAAAAGTATGATAGATGAGATAAATTTCCCCAAAGTATAATGGTCCATATAGGGATTTTATCTTACACATGCCACCTATTTTCAATTTTTTCATCATGGTACTTATCTAGAGTGCCATAAGAATGGTTTTCACTATTGAAAAAATTATTTCTCTTTAATTTAATTTTTTGATTTTCAATGATAATCCCCATTTTCCAGGTTTTGATTATGGTGATTGCTTGAAGGTGCCATAGAAATATTTTTCACTAGAGGGAAATTTTTCTCTTTTTAATTTTTATTTTTTAGTGTTGATTTTTTTTTTTTTTTGGTAATTTTTAGATGGAATTGATGTTCATATGGTCAATGATTGTTTTGGTACCTTCGATAGTTTTGATGTAAATTTTGGTTCCATGGTATTCCAATAGTGACTCATGTGAATGAGTTGTCTTGTTAGGATCATAGAACTTGTATATAACCCATAAATATTATTGCTATCCTTGTTGATACTAGATTTGGCCTTATCTTAATATGCATATAATGATGGAGTACCAAAATATTCCTTATGATAAAGTGTTGCTACTAAGACATGATGGATTTGTGAATTTGGATTTCTCAACTTTAAGAAAGATGTTGGATTATGATGGGTGATGGTAGATTTAGGATGGATTATTTAGAATTTTAGATGTAAGATATTTTATTTAGCAAAAACTTGGACAATGGATGATGGATTTTGGACTTTTGATTGGGATTTTTATGGAACCAACACTTTTATATACTTTATGTGATGACCATTTTAAATGAGTTGGACACTTGTTATATTTAGGAGACCTCTTTGCTAGAGGTTGTACTATTTTTCACTATGTTGAGGAAGATGAGGTGTGGGGGAAGATATGGTTGAGGAAATGGAATAGAGGTTGGAATTTAATTTGGTTTATTTTTACTTTGAGTATTATATGTGTGAGAAACGACATCATAATATAGTTACTAAACCACATTTTGGTGTATATAATTATTTTGAGTGGGTTGTTTTGAAAAATTTGGGGTATGAACAAGAGGTTTAGATTAGTTTGAAGGAGGTCCTATAATGTGAGACGGAATATTTTGACACTTAATAACATGAGAATGAGGATAGATGATCTATTGTAGGCTTATAATTTCAACTGAGTTGACTCTTTGTTGACAATATTTTACTAATAGGGTATCAATGGTTTTATCTTCTTGCACCAAGATATCCTCAAAAGTAGGGGAAATATTGGGAGTGACAATTGTGAGTATCAATGATTGCATCCTATTGTACCATGATATCCTCACCAATATGAGAGTTATTGAGAGAGGGACAAACATGAGTATTAATGATTGCATCCTCTTGCACCAAGATATCCTCACAAGTAGGAAATATATTGGGAGAGGGACAAACATGAGTATTAATGATTGCATCCTCTTGCACCAAGATATCCTCACAAGTAGGAAATATATTGGGAGAGGGACAAACATGAGTATTAATGATTGCATCCTCTTGTGCCAAGATATCCTCATAAGTAGGGGAGATATGGTAGAGGGAAAAAAATTAGTATCATGATTACTTGAAGAATGAAGATTAGGTAAAGTGATGTTAACAAATGTATCAACGATTATGTTCTTTTGCACCGCAATGTTCTCATAGGTTGGAAAAATGTTGGTCAAAAAAGGGTTGATGTATATCCCCAATGACAACATGTAATGGGGTTCGAGATAGCAACTCAATTTTTTAGAGAAGCCATATTTTCTATGTCAAAACAAGCTTCTTGAAAGATTTTTTTTGTTAACTATTGTTCTTTTTTAGGGGTTGTAGGTCCATTTAAATAGTCCAGATCGGTATTACGCATCTGAATCTGATTAATTAACATCATTTCCTCCTAAATCACTTCTGATTAATTATTTAATTAAATAATCTGCATTGTTTAATTAAATTCATCACTTTCTCCTATTAATCAAATAATTAAATTTATCTGGTTAATTCATTTGATACTCACTAATTTTTATCTCATTTAATTAAATATATCAAACTATTTAATTAAAACCCCTATGTCTTCTCATTTAATTAAATAAATTCAGCTATTTAATTAAATATCACAAACCCATAAATCCCTAACCAACCTAAGTTAATTAATTATGAATTAATTAACCTTAAGTTGCTAATCCTCATTAGAAAATCCTCTAACTTTTAACTTCACGTTGGTCAAATAAACCCATGGTTTATTAGCCAAGTTTCACATGAAATTAATTTCTTCTAATTGATAAATAAGCTATTTATCCTCACAAAGGAATATTCTTTGAGAATATTCTCTCAACAACTCATCTCTTTGACTTTCCCTCCAAATATTAAAAGTCTCTTACAAATGCCTTTAATGCCTCTTACAAAGGCATTCAATTCATCTTACATACCATATTGTCTCTTACAAGGTCATTTACTCCTCTTACATCTTCACCAATGGGAGGGTGCAAAAATATGTGGGAGGAGACAATCTTGCATTTTTTTCATCAATTTTTTGCTATTTCATTGCCAGGATGTCACCACATCGACGGGGAGGTCAAACAGGTATAGATTGTTTATTTTTTGTTGAGAATTTGTTAGTTTTAGGTTGTTTTTTATATTCATTTGTTGAATTTGTAGGAAATGATAATGATCCAGGAAACCCTCTTCAAAACCATCCCAAAAATCCTCAATAACCAGAGCAACAACAACATGAACAAAATCCTCAAGTTCAACAACCACAACAACAATATCCTCCACCAATCCCTCAACATCCTCCTAGCACTCAACAAAATTTAATGGGGGTAATTGAGAACAATTAAAACAAAATGAGTTAATCATGAGGTTGAACGATCTAGTAGGTTCTACCATGGGAAGAAGAACACTTGCAAATTCACTTAAAGAAATGTAAAAACATGTCGATGCAATTAACAAACAATTAAGTGGTTGGCAAGACAGGAGGCAGACGACTAGGAATTTTTACTTGGATAAATTATCATATAAAGAAGTCAAAGATGAAAAGATTACAAAATTAGATTTGTGCTCATTATTCACTAACCCACACACAAATCAAAATCTTGTCCTCAATGCGAAGAGGCTCCCTATCCATTGGTGCCACCACCAAGGGATTAGGAATTTTTTTTGGGATAGGTGGTACATGGTTTTTGATTACCCACCATGCAACAATTGTGAAGTCCACAATATTTACTGAGGAAACTATACTATGAGTTTATCTTGAACAAAATCCTGAGTTATTTTGATATGAGGGACTTCTAGGGGAGAGGTGGGGGGTCAGCTCAAGATAGACTGGTGCACAATAGGATCCTAGGTGGAAAGCGAGATGAGATATCACTAGGCTATATCATGAGCACATTGTTATCCCTTCCATCATGAAGGAGAGTGCCAAGGTAGAAAATTTGTAGGCTATCACCTCTTTGACCCAAAGTGTCATCCATCATGCTAGTTCTATACTACAACACCATCCAGGGGAGTCTTCGAGTGGTAGGATTCCATCCCATTCATGTCAAGCTTGCGAGGTGACTTGTTCATATGACCCCACCGACACTCAGGAGGTTGCTATGTAGGATACGTCTACCACTATGGAGATGGCGAGGGAAGCTAAAATTTTGAATGAGGCATATGGAATTGATACTTAGGTAAATGTTAGCATGTTCATTAAATTAAATTTATTAAATTTCAATTTTGAAACACAAGATTAACTAATTTAGTTTTATGATTTTAATAAAATTTCAAGGTCATAGTGTTGATATTGGATACACCAACCCTACACTTGCTTATTCTCCACTACATCTACCATTGAGGTATGTAACTAGTAAAAAATTATAAATTTATTACATGTTAATAGCATTGCTATATGAATGGTATTCTAATATCTGATTTTGGATGTGGAATAGGCTAATATTGGAGGTTTTGTGGGAACACCGCCCAGTGCTAGTGGAGTTAGAAAAACCTTCATGTAGGTAATAGAATAAAGAGTTTAACTAATGAATTGTACTTAATAGATTTGTGTAGCTCATATTCATATCATTGATTACATTGCATTGCACATCTTTCAAACTCAAATCATTACTTCACATTCCATAACTAATAACTAAATGTTGATAGATGAAAAAATTTCAACTACAATATAGTTGTTTAGAAAGTCAACAAAAGTAGTGATGCAATTACTTCACATAGCATAAGTAATAACTAAGAGTAGCTTCCAATTGCATTTGCTTGTCATGGCATTCCATTAGACCATTTTTTATTGAAGCATCCTTTCAAACAGTTCACTGCCTTGTCTATGATATGGATGCTTGGATTAAATATATGAAACAATAATAGTAATCAATGACATAGACAAGGCAATGAGTTGTTTGAAAAAACGCCTCAAAGAAATGTGGTCTCATGGTGATTTCCATCACCATGAGACCCATTTTCTTTGAGGCATTTTTTCAAACAACTCATCACCTTTTCTATGCTACCACATTTTCCATACATGTCTACCAAATCATTTTATCAAACAATTCACTTCCTTGCTACTATGGCTAAAAGCCTAAAAAAAGGTGCTTTCCAACAAACTATGGGATCTTGGAAAAAATCTATCAAAGAATAATAGTAAGCAATAGCATAGGCAAAGTAAAGAGTAGTTTGAAAAAATGCCTCAAAGAAATGTTGTCTCATGGTGATGGAATTCCATTCCATCACCATGAGACCACATTTCTTAGAGGTATTTTTTCAAACAACTCACTGCCTTTTCTATGCTACCACATTTTCCATACATTTCTACCAAAGCATTTTATCAAACTACTTGAACTTCCTTGCTCCTATGGATAAAATCCTAAAAAAGGTGCTTTCCAACAAACTATGGATGATTGGAAAAAATCTATCAAAGCATAATATTAAGCAATAGCATAGATAAGGTAGTGAGTAGTTTAAAAAAATTCCTCAAAGAAATGTGGTCTCATGGTGATGGAATGCCATTCCATCACCATGAGACCACTTTTCCTTAAGGCATTTTTTCAAACAGTTCACCACCTTTTCTATGCTACCACATTTTCCATACATGTCTACCAAAACATTCAATCAATCTACTCACTTCCTTCCTACTATGGCTAAAAGCCTAAATTAGGTTCTTTCCAACAAACTATGGATGCTTGGAAAAAACCTATCAAAGCATAATAGTAAGCAATAACATGGACAAGGTAGTGAGTAGTTTGAAAAAAATCGTTGAAGAAATGTGGTCTCATGATGATGGAATGCCATTCCATCACCATGAGACCACATTTCTTTGAGGTATTTTTTCAAACACCTCACCGCCTTTTCTATGCTACCACATTTTCCATACATGTCTACTAAAGCATTTTATCAAACTATTTGAACTTCCTTGCTGCTATGGATAAAATCCTAAAAAATGTGCTTTCCAACAAACTATGGATGCTTGGAAAAAATTTATTAAAGCATAATAGTAAGGAATATCATAGAAAAGATAGTGAGTAGTTTGAAAACATTCCTTGAAGAAATGTAGTCTCATGGTGATGGAATGCCATTCCATCACCATGAGACCACATTTCTTTGAGGCATTTTTTCAAATAGCTCCCCACCTTTTCTATGCTACCACATTTTGTATACATGTCTACCAAAGCATTTTATCAAAATACTCACTTCCTTGCTGCTCTGGCTAGAAGCCTAAAATAGGTTCTTTCCAACAATCTATGGATGCTTGGAAAAAATCTATCAAAGCATAATAGTAAGCAATATCATAGTCAAGGTAGTGAGTAGTTTGAAAAAATTCCTTGAAGAAATGTAGTCTCATGGTGATGGAATTCCATGAAACATTTTTTGGTAATGGCATTCCATCACCATGAGACCCCATTTCTTTGAGGCATTTTTTCAAATAGTTCACTTCCTTCTCTATGCTACCACACTTATCGTACATGTCTACCAAAAGGTTCACCGCCTTGTTGCTATAGATAAAATCCTAAAAATAGGTGCTTTCGAACAAGCTATGGATAGGGAAAATAGTAAGCATGATAGTCAAAAATATATAGTTTAATAAGTACTCAAAATTTTGTTCATTATCTCATACATTATAAGCCATGGTGTGCATCACTATTGTAGTTTTCATGATTGAAAAATTTGTTGTTTTATTTTTAGATGTTTGAAGTGGATACGCCTCCTAATTTTCATAGGGAAATGGAGCTTGGTGTTTCATTTGCTATAGACTCCTTGATGTTGCTCACAAAGACATGAGGTAGATTATTAAATTTTAATTTACATTCATTGTTATAGCTATTAGTTAGTAAAAAATAAAACCATTATTGATTCATAGTTTAATTTCTCTTTGGATGGTTTTTACAGGGCTTCAACATGCCTCAGCATGGGCACACAAACCTTTCCCTCGAGGAGAGTGATCGTCTAGTGGTGGTATGTGATTATTTTGTTAAATATATCATTTTTTATAATGTAATTTCTATATATTAATGCCTTTACTTGTTATTGTAACAGATACAACTTGACCATGAACTAAATTATATGAGGAGTAGTAGGAGCACTTCTCGACCTCATAAAAAATACTTGAAAAATTTATTACCATTCGGTCGACAAGGAAAGGGAAAGAATTTGCTTCAAGGGAATGGAAAGCAATAAATTTTGATTCCAGAGCCCTTTGTATGCCTATATGATATTTTTGTACATATTTTTTATTGGATATGTTTGACATTGTATGCCTATATGGCTATTTTGTATATATTTTATACTTATATCGACATATATTGATGTATGCCTACATGGCTATTTGGTTAATACAAGTATTTTTTTTATCGATGGTGTCCATATTTGCATTATAAATCCATGGTTCAATAGATATGAGTTAGAGTATTCAAGTATATACTTTACAAATTATGTGTATACTTTGTGACTTACGTGTATTCCAATGTATACTTTGTGACTTACGTGTTTTCTTGCTATACCTTGTATTCATGCATATAATTTGTATTAATTTGTGTATACTATGTATTCATGTGTATACTTCAAGGCTTACGTGTATTTGAGTACTTGTGCTTCCCTTATTCACATGTATGCTTGACTTATTCACATGTATACTTATTAATTAGTTAGCCCTAACATTGATCATTGTTGTCCTTCATGGTTTGTCTTGAATATTTATTGATTGATGCTAAACAAATTTATTAGTTGATGGTAAACAACTTCAATATTTATAGGAATACTAGTAGAGTTACAAATTAAAAAATTGCACAAATTGAAAAGAAAAGATTAACTGTAAATAAATGCACTAATTATTAACTTGATAATGTATTAAGAATGAATATAATATATATCAAGAGATGAGCCTTCTAAAATGGCAACTTCCAACTACAAAACAAGTAAAGCATTCCCAATACTTTGAAAGCAATAATCCACCCAAAATTGCAATGGGAGGTAAGGAAAATGAATCCACATAGGCATAACTAAATAAAGAATAGTCCACCCTTCACAGCTTGGTGAAACCATTTCCAAACTTATAAGATATTAAAGATAAAGAAGAATTATGATCTATATAATATAGAATTAGTACCCACTTTGATGAATACAAAATTTTCAACCATGGGCTTATCATGATTTTTCAAATTTGGTAAGAAGGCTTATTTAAGATCCTTGAGCAATGTATTTCATAATGCTCCCTTGTTCTTACATATCTCAATTCAGTTTAATTCAAAGAGTTCCATCAAATGCTTTATCTAAAAGAAAAAAAACATGTTTTCAATTATCATTCCACGAGATGTTTCATGAAAAGATTCCAGTATATTTAATCTTTTGATTAGAACAACTCAATTAAGTAAAGGATATATAATATTCACAACACTTGAAAAACATAATATTCATAGTAGATGATGAGTAGTTAACTTCTTGACACATTATCATACACACATTTATCTTGAATAGTCTTTAAATATTTTCACAGCATAATCCTCATAGTACATAATGAATTGTTATGTTCTTGATCCATCACCATATAAACACGTCGAAAGATGTATATATCAACTTTTTGCAATATTATTTCCTGTATAGGAAATGGACTTGGGAGAAAGCTTTATAATTTATAATACAAATAAGAAATGGATTTGGGTGAAAAATTTATTTATCACACCAAATAATAAATGTACGTGAGAGCATCACTTATTTCTCTTAGACTCCAATTTTCAAGCATAGAAAATCATTTCAAATGAAAATGACAAAATGCTTCACAACCTAAGTTGTTAATTGAGAAAAAATAAAAAATTTCCAAGTTCCACCATTGTACACATTTACAATTGGTTGTCTATTGTTGCAAGGGCAAGGAGGATAATTAAAAATGTCTTGCACTTGCTAGACTTGAGGATGATCATATGATTTTTGTGTGGAAAAATTAGACTTCTCAATTATAGTGTGAATGTTTCTCTTTTCGATTGTTTTGCATGCCATCATAAGGGATCAAGCTAGTTGAACATAGGTCAGAGTGATTCAACATGTTTGAGTGTGAAAGAGGACCATGCATAGCGTAAATGTACTTATCAGGATGTGTTGGAATAGTTTGTTTGGTCACATGAGTTGCATAATAAAAGTTTTACCACTTTGCAATTTTACACTGCTTGTATTTGACACTTTTTCCATCAAGTGAAAAATGGACACCACATGAAAATAAATCCAAGATAGCAAAAATTGAGAGAGGTTATTGTAGAGGAGCCCAATACAATCCCATAGGCTCAAACAAATAGTTCATAATGATCATGGTTTCTGAGTAATAGCCTATCAAAGATTACAACCATTTTACACTTTGTACCCTTAAGGAATCAAGTTGGTTGAACATAGCTCAGAGTGATGCGTGTTTGGGTGAAAAAAAGGACTATGCCTAGCATAAACATACCTATTTAGACACGTTGGATTAGTTCATTTGGTCACACGAGTTGCAAAATGAAAGTTGCAGCACTTTGCAACTTTACACTACTTGCATTTGACACATTTTCCATCAAGTGAAAACTAGACACTATGGGAAAATGAATTTGAGATAACAAAAATTGAGAGAGTTTATAGTAGAGGGTCCCAACATGATCCCGTAGGCTCAGAAAAAGAGTTTGTAAGTGTCATGGTTTCCAAGTAGTAGCTCATCAAAGATTGCTGCCATTTTGCACTTTGGACCGTTAAGGGATTGAGCTGGTTGAACGTAGCTCAAAGTGATTCAACATGTTTGGGTGAAAATAGGACCATGCATAGTGTAAAAATACCCATCTAGACACATTGGAACAGTCTGTTTGGTCACACAAGTTGTAGAACGAAATTTGCTCCACTTTGCAACTTTACACTACTTGCATTTGACACTTTTTCCATCAAGTGAAAATTGGACATCACGGGAAAATGACTTTGAGATAACAAAAACTGAGAGAGGTTATTGTAGAGGGGCCCAACATGATCCTATAAGCTCAAAGGAAGAGTTTGTAAGTGTCATAGTTTCTGAGTAGTGGCCTGCCAAAGATTGCCGCCCTTTTGCACTTTGGACCCTTAAAGGATCGAGTTGGTTGAACATAGCTTGGAGTGATTTAGGATGTTTGGATATGAAAGAGGACCATGAATAGCATAAACATACCCATATGAATATATTGGAACATTATTTTTGGTCACACGAGTTGTAGAGAAAAAGTTGCACCACTTTACAACTTTACATTGCTTTCATTTGTCACTTTTTCCATCAAGTGAAAACTGGACACCATGGGAAAATGACTTTGAGATGAAAAAAATCGAGAGAGGTTATTGTAGAGGGGCCCAACACAATCCTATAAGCTCATACAAAGAGTTTGCAAGCATCATGGTTTCTGATTAGTAGCCCGTCAAAGATTGCTACCCTTTTGCACTTTGGACCCTTAAGGGATCAAGCTAGTTGAACGTAGTTTGGTGTGATTCAGCATGTTTGGGTGTGAAAGATGATCATGCCTAGTGCAAACGTACCCATCTAGATGTGTTGGAACAGTCTGTTTGGTCACACGAGTTGTAGAATGAAAGTTGCACCAGTTTGTAACTTTACACTGCTTGCATTTGACACTTTTTCCATCAAGTGAAAACTAGACATCACAGGAAAATGACTCTGAGATAACAAAAACTGAGAGAGGTTATTGTAGTGGGGACCAACATAACCCTATAGGCTTAAACAAAGAGTCTGTAAGAATCATGGTTTCTGTGTAATAGCACATCAAAGATTGCATCCATTTTGCACTTTGGACCCTTAAGGAATCAAGTCGATTGAACGTAGCTCAAAGTGATTCAGAATTTTTGGGTACAAAAGAGGACCATTCCTAATGTAAATGTACCCATACATGTGTTGGAATAGTTTTTTTGGTCACATTAGTTACATAATGAAAGTTGCACCACTTTGCAACTTTACATTGCTTGCATTTGATATTTTTTCCATCAACTAAAAACTGGACACTATAGGAAAATGACTCTGAGATAACAAAATCTAAGAGAGGTCATTGTAGATGGGACCAATATGACCCCATAGGCTCATAAAAAGAGCTCATAAACATCACGGTTTTTGAGTAATAGCCTGTCAAATATTGCAGCCATTTTGCACTTTGGACCCTTAAGGGATCGAGTTGGTTGAACATAGCTTAGAGTGATTCAACATGTTTGGGTGCAAAAAAGAACCATTTCTAGTGTAAAAATATCCATTTGGATGTGTTTGAACAGTTTGTTTGGTCACACAAGTTGCAAAATGAAAGTTGCACCACTTTGCAACTTTACACTGCTTGCAATTGACACTTTTTCCATCAAGTCAAAATTGGACACCATAGAAAAATGACTCCGAGATAACAAAAATTGAGAGAGTTTATTATAGAGGTTCCCTACATGATCCTGATGCCTTAGATGGAATGCTCGTAACTGACACGATATCCGAGTAACGGGCCATCAAAGATTGCCACCCTTTTGCAATTTGGACTGTTAAGGGATTATGTTGCATGAATTACAAATGTTTGAGGGCAGCAATAAATTTCAAAATTTGAGTAAATATCATTACAAATGTTTATGTGAATAGATGGTATGCTATATTGATATTGATATATAATCATTAGGTTGATTTGTTTTAATAAATGAAGTTTTAATAAGAAGTTAGTCAATTGGCGTTAGTTATAATAGGGAGATAATAAAAAAAGAAAAAGAATGATTGGTAACCATCAATGGTTATTACACTTACTATATTAATAATATGATGTTTACAATAAAATGAGATTTATTTGGCAGTCCTAATTCTTGCGTTTATACTACAATTGTCTAATATGCTTCATACACCATTCTGAAACCCAAGTGCTTTTACTTGTAGGCACAATGCTTTCTCAAAAAGATCAAGTGGTAATAAAAAAATCATGAGAAAAAAAAAACTATATGAATTCCAACACCCCACTTAAATCAAATATTGAATCAATCTGCCCCATTTTCATTCACACAAACCCAACTTATAAGAGTCTCTCAGAATAACCAAAAATACAATTCAAGGATGCCTTAGGTACTTCGTTCTCGCAGATCTTTTACATTGTCACTCATACATTCAAGATTCTCTTATAATGTCTACATCATAGGTGCACATGATGAGGTTCACTTCAAATGAATAACTTGAAATTCCCTCGCTATGCTTCAGACGCTCTTTTATAATGGCTTAAAATCATAATTGAGATTTGTCAAGATCATCAAAATAAGGATGTTGCATTGTTTTTTTGGTTGAGATTCTCTTGGATGGCTCATAAATCAACATTTTCTACAAGGAGACACCAATCATTTTTTAGTAGTTTACTTACAAATAGGAAAAGTAAAAGAAGAAAAAGAAAGATCACCCAAAATGGAAATGAAATGAAAATAGATGGAAGGAACTTACAAAAAACAAATCCACACCATTTGGTTCCAAGTCAGAAACATCAAGGCTTAAATGTTGATGCTTCCATTGAGGATAGGCATGCCAATCTCTCAACTTAGTCACTCCTGGCCATACATCTTCATTGGGAGTTCCAAGATACCCATTAAACACAATAGCCTCTCATGAATAGAATAAATTGAAATTTGAGATGCCCTTCTAATTTCTACATGATAGGTGCTCATGATGAGGTTTACTTCAAATGAATAACTTGAAATTCCCTCGCTAAGCTTCACACACTTTTATAATGGCTTAAAATCATAATTGCAATTTTTTAAGATCATCAAAATAAGGATGTTGTATTTCTTTTATGGCTGAGATTCTCTTGGATGGCTCATAAATCAACATTTTCTACAAGGGGACATCAATCAATTTTTAGTAGGTTACTTACAAATAAGAAAAGTAAAAGAAGAAAAAGAAAGATCATCCCAAATGGAAATGAAAATAGATGGAAGGATCTTACAGAAAACAAATCCACACCATTTGGTTCCAATTCAGGAACAAAAAGGCTTAAATCTTGATGCTTCCATTGAGGATAGGCATGCCAGTCGCTCAACTTAGTCACTCCTGGCCATACATCTTCATTGGGAGTTCTAAGATACCTATTGCACACAACAACATCTCATGAATAGAGCATGAATAGAACATAACCAAACTATTACTTTCCAACCTTTTGGAAACTTGTAACCTATTATAAAAACAACACAATTTAATCTTCCATTTAGTTTACTAATCTATAAAGAATATCCTACATCATTTTTTTTGCATATTTTTGAGAAAAAATAAAAGACCATTGAACTCTGTATCCTTTGCCACAATTCTAAACATAAAGTGTGGTACATTAGCAAGTCTGATAACTTCATCAATCACCTAAATACATGATATAAACATTAGATGATAGAATTTGCATCATAGCATTGACATCATACAAATGAATGTGCATACAAGTATTTAAATTAATAAGAACCAATGCACATACTTAAAAATTAATCCAATGAACCATCCTGATCTTCTCTACTCTTTAATGTGTCAAGTATTGTCTCTCTCTCTCTCAATCACTCCTTTCTCTCTTCCCTCTACCCTTAACCCTCTA
>VDFB02105785.1:522074736-522308456 GCA_007258455.2 Sequoia sempervirens
CACACTCTCAAGTCTCTCCCTCTAGCACCATACCTACATAACTCTCTCTTTCTCTCCCCCTCAATCTCTCCCTCCCTCTCTCTCAATTCCCTCTCTCCCACCCCCTATCTCTCCCTCTATCCCTCCCACCCTACCTAGCTAAGACCCTCCAACTCCAACCTCTTGTCTCCCACTCCCTCTCTCTTAGTCTCTCCCTTCCACTCGATCTTCCTCTCTCAAGACTCTCTCTCACTACCTTTCTCTCTCTCTCTCTCTTAGGTCTCTCCCTCTCTCTCTCCCTCCCACCCTACCTAGACAACTCTCTCTCTCTTAAACTTCTCCCTCTCTCTAAAGACATACATAAATACATACATACTTACATACATACAAGCATAATACATATGTACATTCAATCCTACATACATACAAGCATACATGTACATGTGTACATACAATCTTAAATACATACATACATATAGGCATACATACGTACATACATGCATACATACATACATACAAGCATGCATATATACATACATACATGACATACAAGCATACATGTACATACAAACATACAAATATATAAACATACACTCAATAGAGTAGCATTTAACATAAAGCAAGACATAATGCGAGCACATTATAATGCACTCGCATTATGTCTTGCTAGACATGTTCCACACAAATGCAAAAAACCTTGTCAAAACTAAGATATAATGTGAGCACACTATAATGTGCTCGTGTTATATCTTGCTTAGGGAATCCCCAAGCCTTAGGCTTGGTATTTTCCTTGGAATACAAACCCAAAGGCTTGAAGGGCCTTTGCAATGACCAGAGACGTGTTTTTACAAATTCTACAATATTTCGCATAATCGGGTTCATGCTCACTGTCAGGATTGTACGTGTTTCAATGTCAAACAAATCAAACACCTGGGTAATGTTATGCTCTCTCTTTGCTATACAATGATGTAATTTTTTTCACTTTTTGACAATGCTAAGCCTTTGATCTATAATTTATTTTGTTTGTGTGTCTCTTTTCTGGAAAAAAGAACTGTTTGGTGTTTTTTTCATTATAAATTAACCATTCATTGAAATTTCAAATAAATTACATTTTTAGATACTAGACTCCATTCTACATTTAAAAAAATAAAATTAATTAGTTTCCAAAATTTGTAGGGGTCGCATGGCCAAAATTCTATTTTTCAAGAAGTGTCCAATTTGAAAATTAGTAAAAAATAAAATTTTCATTAAAAAATTATCAGAAAAAATCATGCATCAACAACATATTGTTAGCTAATTTCTCACTAGAGCGATTTTAAAAATACTAAAAAAAGTTCACCATGCTATGTTCCCACAAAAGTTTCTATGTTATGTTTTTCTGACAAAAACAACACCAATCTTCAAAGGAAACTCAAACACAATATTTTTGAATTTCATTCAACTTGAATGTGGTCACTCACATGCAAATTTAGGACAAAATCCTAATTAATTACATAAATTTAACTTATATCTCATAATTTTAGTAATTATGATTAAAATGAAATGATCATACCATCACCATGGTGCTAAATCCTAATGAATGTAATACAAGTGTAATCCCCAAATAAATAAATCAAAGATGTTTACACAAAATTCAACAAGTACACTCCACACTCATATTGTATTGTTTGTAGTTGCAAAAATTAAATAAGAATTCGAACCTTTTGAATGATCAAGAATTAAACATAGAAAATCTAGTTCCTATGATTATGGATCTAAAATAAAGAACAACTGGAAGAAACTCCAGTGTCGAAGTCTTTACTAAAATAAAACTACAATCAAAAAGTAAAACTGAATTGGGCAACCCAATTACAGTTGAGTCTTTTACTAAATTAGAGAATCATGAAAATAACAACTAAAAGTAAACTAAAGCAAGTAGTAGTCTTAAAAATTCTGTCGCCACTAAACTGAGGCTCATGATATGTTCTTTGATTTCTTTAGTAGTTATTGTGCACATACTTGGTCATCCTTAACTTGGGTGGCATTGAGAAAAAAATTCATTCACAACATTAGCGGCATCGCTCATCACAAAACATGGGTAGATATCGACAACAATCTCCACCTATCTCCAGTTATCTGGCTAAGTGATCAAACCAAGTTGGCACAATCTGAGTCATCCTTTCCTTTGGGTGGTATCCTTTAAATTGTTAATTCATTTCCTTTGAATCCTTTAGAGACATATCTCCAGAAAATACCAATACCATGTATCAACAATTTTCATTTTTCAAGAAGAGAAAACCTATAAGACAAACCATGTTAGGCCATATATACTCTTATCTTAAAGTTACCATTTTCCAAGTAGGAATCACAATTTTTTTTTAGGGATTGGACTTTGGGCATACCCCCTATCCTTTACCATCAGAATATACACTTAAAAAATTGATTCTTTTAAGTTTACCATCTTTAGGTATCAAGGATTGGTGATCCCTTATACCCGCTACTCATAGAATGAATTTCCTTTGCTAAGTTTCAAAGCCTCTTGGGTATCGGATATCAGAGATATCCTTTACCCTTTGTTTATCAATAAAGTCTCTTTGAGGATATGTTTCATTTCTTGATCGGGTGTTAGGGATCAAAGATCCCCTTTACCCTTTACCTTATTGGAAATGGTATTAGTTAAGTGGTATCTCTGAATTGCAAAGTTCTAAAATACTTTGGGGATCAAAGTTTGGCCTTTTGATTTACTCCTTGCCACTAAATTTATGACTATTAATCAACCTCACTTTATATTTTGACCTTAGCTTTTGAACATAGATGATGCATCTATTCTTTATAATAGTCAAAATAAAGTAATTGTTCCCAAATGTTGGGAGTAAGGGATAACCCTTACCCTTTGCACCTCTATAAGGAATGGGTAAGATGTACCATGTTTACTTGATGTTCGAAAGATGTTGCAAAGGAAGACATTTTTTGGCTAAGTGTTTTACTAGTATAATCAAGAGTCAGGGGTTGAGGGTGCACCCTTTACCCTTAACACCTCTATAAGTAATGGGTAAGAGGTACTACCAATGCCTAAAATTTAAAAGGTTATGAAAATTTTATTAAGTCTAAGACAATGTCTCATAGATTGGGGTTGGGGTTTCCCCTTACCCCTTGTGAATCGATAAAGGAAACCTATGAAGTCCAAAAGGATTTATCAAATCAAATAAGTAAAAAGGATAATATATTAGTCGAGGATCATGGTTTCCCCTTACATCTTGCAAATTTTTTGAGCAAGCAACAAATGAACATTGTGAAATCTAAAACCTGAAATTATGTTTTAAGTCTTGAAATGCTAAGGAAAGAATCCAAGGAAAAACCTAAGGAAATCATACAATTGTGTGGGAAAGGAAATTTTGGAGATCTACATGCCTTAATTTATTGTTCAAAAATACTTTGTTAGATATTAGGAATCAGACATACCCCTTATTGCTTCCACCTCTATAAGGAAGACGTTAAAGGATATCCTCAAAGGCTGAAATTCAAAGGAGTTTAAGGTTTCTTCTAAGGAATGATTAGGGGTTGGTGATTGTATCTACCTCCTACCTTATGAAAATGACCTTGAGTAGGGCATAACAAGGAATAACAAATCCCAAAGCTCGATAGTTATCAAAACTCGAGCCATTAAAATGACCAAGAGAAAATCAAAAGGGAATCCTAAGGTCCAATGCCTAACGATGATGTCACAAAAACCATCGATCAGTGCACCAATGAGAAACATGATCTGGTGGGAAAAAGAGTTGAGAAAAATGGCAAGAGAAAAAAATAAACGGGGGAAAAAATGAAAAGAAAAGAAAAAATAGAGGAATGCCTAAACTAGACTAAGAACCCCAAAGAAAAAAACCAAAAAATAAAAACCAAAACTACCAAAAACACAAAAAACAAACCCAACAACCCAAAATGCACACTAACCATACCAGCCAACTAAATGGAGAAATTCACAATTCAAAGGAAAAATTGACCAACCTAAACAGTATGAGCGACACTTAGGAGGACGAAGAACAAGAACAAAGGAAACAACAAGAAAAATGAACATGAATTAGGAGAACATGAACCAAGAATGTAAAAATGAGCACATGAATTATAAACTAATCTAGTCAATCTAAACACACAAACCCACTTGCACTAAAACATAGGCCAATTTTCCTCAAGAATAATGGCGACAAGTAGCAGAGCTCTTTGAAAAAATAGATTTGTTTGAACTGAAAAATGAAAAAAGGAACAAATTTTTTAGTCAACAACCCTTCAATTAACTTCATTAATGGCACTCCAATTTGTGGGATGGTGGCATTAACTCTTGATGGCACAACCATTTAATTAAAATTCTTTTTTTTTTGGTGCCTGACAAGAATGATATGATGTGCACACCAAATGAGGTGCCACCATCATACCCCACCAACAGATAATTTAAGTGGAAAAACTGACATGTGAAGCCTAATAAAAGCTAGTTGAGTGATGACTGACAAGAAACAAGGAGAAATTGGGGGTCGAGCCTGACACTCAAACTCCAAAAAGATAAATAGAGAAAGGAAAATAAAAGAAAAAAAGGAAAAGGAGAAAAAGAAAAAAATAAAAGGGGTTAAAGACATAACACCCAAAGCTAAAAGACGGTAGTCCACATTTCACCAAAACTAAAAAAAGGGGCATGAATGTGAAGGCACAATAAATAGCCCTACCAAAGAAAAAAATGCTCACAGAGCATTCCCTCCTTTGAAAATTTCCAACATGCTTAGACCCAAAGGTATCACAAATTCAACACTAAACAATAGAGTCAAAATGTATGCAAGTATTCAACCAATTTTACCTTTCAAAGAAGATTTCATGGATTTCAAAGTGTGTGCATGTGATTAATCCTTTCAAAAAGGAAGCATCGACAAAATACAATAACTAATAGATCAAGACCATTTATTTGACTTTTCTTTTCTTCCAACTACTTTATTACACTTTTTTGTTTATTTTTAAATTTTATTTTCATAGCTATAGTTGGTGTGACCTGGGTATAGCTTCACTACTAGACAGGCATCCATAGCCTTGATAGAGGTTATTTGAATCACCCTTTTTATTAATCTATTTTTTCTCATTTTTTTAATTTCCAGGCTATCACCAAGTGTTGGGTTGGGAATCACAATAGTCACTAAGAAAGACACTACCATTTTGATTTTATTGAACCTATAGATTACTAGCCTTCATTTCTACTTCTAATTTGGATTCTTTAGTATTTTTAAGTGTTGAAATCCAAGCAACAAGATTCCAATATGGATTGGGTTCCTACATCAAGTAAATCAATACTTTGAAGTTTAAAATTAGATTAGAAAAATTTGAACCTAAACAAGGAAAAGATTTGAAAACAAAAATACCTCAATCACCTCTTCTATGGTGGATATTCAAACCTTCATACTCACAAGACCCCACAAAAAAAGGAAAAAATGAAAAAAACAACAACAAAGCAACAAGAAAAGGGAAAAAATAGAACTGAAAGAGAAAAGAACAAAAACATCAAAAACTATCCTAATAATGTACAAGAAGGGATGATCCTTACTCTTAGGACCCAAAATAATGTTTCAAGAATTTCTTGTTGACAGGAAATGGGGTAAGCTCCCCAGTCGTAATACTAATCCTAAAGGTATTCTCCCCTAAGATCTTAACTATTTTATAAGGGCCTATCCAAATTTTATCAAACTTTGAGTGGTTTCCTTTCTTCTCTTTGGATTTTTCCCATAATAGGACAAGATCTGAAATCCTAAAGGCTTTTATTTTGACTCTTTTGTCAAACCACTATTTAACCACAACTTGATGCTTTGATACATGTTCAAGGGTAGTGTTTCTCTTTTCATCTAAATTTAATAGGTTAAGCAACCTAACCTAAACCTTATCATCTATTTCTAAATAACTTTCCATAAATTTTAGCATCAAAATTATGAGATTCATAGGGAATATAGGTTCCAAAACATAGACCAATTGATAAGTGTATGTCCCTAATGAATTTTTTATTTGAGACCTGTCAACACATAACACAAATTTAAGATGTGAGCTCCAATATTTTGGGTTTTTGTCCAATAGTTTCTTGATAACACTTATTAGGTTTTTATTTGTAGACTCATCCACCCCACTACCATGTGGCTAATAATTTGACGAGTACTTTAAAACTACTTTATACTCAAATTCCCATTGTATGAACTGAACTAAAGAAAAAGAGGGGTCATTGTCACATACCAAAGTGAAGGTCATCCCAAACCTGGTCATTATTGAAAGGAAATGAGAGTGTGGAATATGCCTTCCTAATGCTAATCTTCAGGAGAGAAGAAAATAAACCGTTTAAAAATTTGTAATTATAGTTCATTTAAGATGCACATATTAAAACATGAATAGACAATAAAATATCAACACAAAATTTACATGGAAAAACCCTTACAGGAAAAAACCCACACACCAAAGTAGAGATCTCTTGTATTACAATAAAATGAATATTACATACAAGTTTAGAGCTATGCTCTTTTAGGTGTTTTACCAAAATTAAATTGGCAGCATTTCGTTACATTCACTATGATCTTCTCATCATGTTTGCAATGCACTATGACATTCAATACATACTTCACAAGTGTTACCAAAAAATCTATCTTTCGAACTTCCATACCAACCGAACAATCATTGTCTCTCTGAATTCCCATTGCCACCTCGATATTCCTATCATTCCATCCTATCGAGATGTTGAAGGGACCATCATCAACGTCACACCAATATCCATCATTCCCTCTAATGAAGAGATCCTGCCTTCCATTGGGATGTAAAAGAGGCTTCCAAACAACTCCTAATATGGTAAATTCTTGCCAATGAATTCCTATCAGAATATCGAAGGGATTTACATTACTCTCCTACTGATAATGAATTGTCTCCTCGATATAGCTCCATTGAAATATCGAAGGGACTACAAAATAACTCCCTCTAACATTGACCTGACCCTCTGATGTCCCTTCTAATAGTCCATTAGAATGTCAAAGGGACTAAAAAATAGCTCCCTCTAACATTGTAATGTCTCTTTGATGAAGCACTTATCGAGATGCCAATGAGACTAGCCATTTCATTTCATCGAAATTCACCTGTCAATCCAATGAACCTTTGGCCAATGGCTTTTACACTAGTAAGTTTGAGACACTTTTTTCTCAAGATTCTCCCACTTGACAAAGAACTTACTAGCTCCCAGTCAATGCTCAAAGTCATTGAATATTCTAGGCCCCAAGGCCCTTCAAACTGGTGCACCATTTAAACTTTTCAACACTCACAGGCTTCATCAATGCATCAACAATATTCACCAGATTATCAATTTTTTCTAGACTAACCTTTCCATCCTCCAACATATCACCAAAAAAGTGGTACTGCACGTCAATATGTTTCATCTTGGCATAGAAAGGATTTTTCGCCAAACAAATGGCACTTTGAGTGTCACAAAAAATAATAATCTTCCCTACATCAAAACTAACATTAGAAGACAATCTTCTAAGCCAAAGGGCTTCCTTGTAGGCATGAGTTGCTACTATGTACTCATCCTTAGTAGTGGAAAAAGCAACCATAGCCTGCCACTTGCTCATCTAGCTAACTACACCACTAAACAACACGAATACATATCCACTTGTGGATCTTCTACTTTCAATGTCCCCTACCCAATCAAAATCCACATATCCATGAATACTAGCTGAACTATGAGATCTAATAGAGTAACCATGATAACATAAGGGTACTTAGAAGTACCCTTCAAATACCTACAAACTCTCTTCACAACATCCTAATGTGGCCTTCTTGGATTAGCCATAAACTGACTAAGAACTCCCATTGCTTGGGCAATGTATGGCCTGGTATAGACCATTACATACATTAAATTACCAACTTCCCTTGCATAATGCACCCTGATCATGTCCTCCATCTTAGTAGGATATTTTGGACAATCTTCAACATAAATTTTCATTCCTTGCAACATTGGAACAATTAACCGCTTGCAATCCACCATATTAAACCTCTCTAGAACAAAATTTATATACTTTCTCTGGCTAAGCCAAAGTTTTTTATTTCCCCTATCCCTTCTAATTTCCATCCCTAGAATATACCTAGTTGAACCTAGAGCTTTCATCTCAAATTGTGCTGACAATTGAGATTTTAATTTAGAAATCATACCCTTACTATTCCTAATGAACAACATATCATCCACATATAGGGAAATAATAAGAAGATGACCATTTCTTAGTTTTAAAAAAACACAATGATGATAATTTGATCTCACAAACCATAAAGACAACACATAGGTATCAAACTTCTGGTACCACATTCTAGGCGACTACTTCAAACCATACAAAGATTTCTTTAATTTGCAAACCAAGTTTTTCTTACCTTTTTCATTGAAGTGCTTTGGCTGGGAAATGTAAATCTCTTCCTTCAAATCACCATGAAGAAAGGTAGTCTTCACATCCATCTACTTAATTTCTAAGTCATATGTAGTTGCAAGTGACAACATAAATCTGATAGACATAAACTTAGCTGCAGGAGAAAAGATTTCCCCACCATGAATTCCCTCCACCTGGGAATATCCTTTCATGACCAACCTTGCTTTATGCTTCTTAACACTACCATCAAGACCTATCTTTTTCTTCAACACCCATTTACATCCAATAGGATTTTGTCCTCTAGGAAAAGGTACCAGATCCCATGTATCATTCTTCTTCAATGATGCCATTTCTTCATTCATGGATCTTAACCAAAAATCTACATCAGACATACCCATAGCTTCTCTAATAGTCCTAGGCTCATTAGTGTTAGCAATTAAAGAAAAAGAACAATTGTAATCTAACATAAGATATCCAAAATTTTGAGGTTTCTTCTTAGCATGTGTAGACCTTCTCACAAGCTGAGGTTGAGGTTCTTCATCTTGTTCAAAACTTTTAGAGCTACTTGAGCTGTCCTCATTAATAGGTCCACTAGGAGTACGTAGTTCATCTTTATTAGGTATAAGAGGAAATTCAACTACCTCCTTTCTTTCTTCTTTCATCTTTGGCTATAGATCAACCATGGAAGGTTTCAGCTCATGGAAGATCACACTTCTACAATAGAGAACCTTCTCTGTAACTAGGTTCCAAAGCTTGTTCCCTTTCACATCAATGCCATAACCTATGAAGATACACTTCACTACCTTGTTCTCCAATTTAGATCTCTTTTCACTAGGCACATAAGCATATGACTCACAAACAAATACTTTGACATGTCTCAACAAGGGCTTATTACTAGACCATGCTTCCATAGGTGTCTTGTCCTTGAGCACCGAAGTGGGAGACCTGTTAATCAAATAACATGTTGTAGCTACAACCTCAACCCAAAACTTCTCTTCTAGGCCACCACTACTCAACATACTTCTCACCCTTTCCATCAATGTTCTATTAATCCTTTCTGCAACTCCATTTTGTTATGGAGTGTAAGGATTTGTTTTATGCCTTTTAATTTTGTGGTCCTTGCAAAACTTATCAAAATTTGCTAAACAAAACTCACGACCATTATCCATCCTCAAACACAATCTTTCTACTAGTGTGATTTTCAACCAAGGTTTTATATTCCTTAAATTGACTGAAAACTTTAGTTGTACTTCTGAGAAAATAAAAAAATGTCCTTCTCGATTAATAATCTATGAATGAAAAAAATTCATATATTTTGAAAGTGAAGGAACATTAACTATACCAAACACATAAGCATGAATATAATCCAGAATACCAGAATATTTATGAGGAATAGAATAGAGTGAAACATGGTGTTGCTTTCCATATATGAAATGCTCAAAAAAATTAAACTCAAGATTACAATCATCAAGACCTTCAACCAGGCTTTTAATTTCTAAGGCTTTTAAACCTTTTTCACTAGTGTGGTTGAATCTCTGATGCCACAACATTGTTTTCTTTGTTGTGAGCTTCATCTCAAAAGAGATTGTGCCCTTAGGAATAATGCCTACTTTCTCTACATGATCAGATTTACTTGACTTTATAGAAGTGCTATTACACTATACTGCACATGCATCTAGCTTATACAAAGTTCCAATTCATGCACACTTAGCCAACACCATAGAGCCTCTATTCATTCTACAAACACCATTTGAGAAAGAGACTTGCACACCAACATCATTAAGCTTACTTACAAAAAGTAAATTTTTAGCCAAACCTAGTATATGCATCACATCATCGATTCCCTTTATCCTTCCACCAGGAAACCGAATCCTGACTCTTCCATGGACAACAATTTTTCAGGTGAGAATCATCACCTAGACACACCTTTCCACCAGAATACTCTTCATATTTTGAAAACCAACCCCTATGAGAGATCATGTAAAAAGATGCACGTGAGTCAATTAACCACACATCTTTCAATGCATGAATCACCAAGGCTACTATGCAGGCATTTGCATCGCTTTGAGAAGATTCATTTTCAAAATAACCATGTTTCTTTTTCTTCTTCTTCTCCTCTTTACAATCTTTCTGGATGTGTCTAGTCTGCCCACAGTTTCAACATTTCACCTTGGAATTCTTACCAAGAGACTTTGATCTTCCCTTTGACTTGGATTTAGACTTCTTGTATTTCTCCTTTGATCTGCCTCAAACAACAAGAGCTTCCTTGACTGTCTTAGAAGATTTCCTCCGCATTTCTTCTGATAGCAGTGAAGCAACCACATATTCCATATTGAAAGTGGTTTTTGTACTACTAATAGTCATTACAAAGTGATACCATGTCTCAAGAAAATAACATAACAGGAGCATGCAATGATCCTCATCATCTATTTTCACCCCCAAATATTCCAACTGAGAAACAATCATATTAAACAAATTCAAATGATCTACAATAGATGTTCCTCTTTCCATCTTCAAAGAATACAACTTATTCCACATAAATAACTTATTTACCAGAGATTTCCCCTAAGAAATGTCACCAAGCTTTTTCCACAAAATTTTCATTGTCTTCTCTTCATGGACATTCAAGAGAATTAAATCGGCCAAGAAAAGTCTAATTAGACCCTTGGAGTTTTGGTCCATTACATCCCAATAATTTTGCAAGGTTGCTAATGGTTTGTTAGAGGACACTACATCCCACAACTCTTGATCTGCGAGCAAATATTCCATCTTGAGTTTCCACAACTCAAAATTATTGCTATTGAATTTTTCTATTTCTATTATTTCATATGTGCTCACAATCTAAAATGTGCAATAAGATTACAACCATATTTCTCTAAAAAAATCCCACTGAATCCAGATTGGAAAAAAAAACCCTTCTAACCCACAAGGATAATAAAGCTATCCAAGCTTTGATACCAATTGAAAGGAAATAAGAGTGTGGAATATTCCTTCCTAATGCTAATATTCAGGAGAGAGAAGAAAATAAACTATTTAAAACTTTGCAATTATAGTTCATTTAAGATGCACATATTAAAACATGAATAGACAATAAAACATCAACACAAGATTTATGTGTTAAAACCCTTATGGGAAAAAACCCACACACTAAAGAATAGATCTCTTGTATTACAGTAAAATGAATATTACATACAAGTTTAGAGCTATGCCCTTTTAGGTGTTTTTCTAGAATGAAATTGGAAACATTTCACTACATTCACTTTGATCTTCTCATCACATTTCTAATGCACTACGACATTTAATACATACTTCACAAGCGTTACTAGAAAAACTTTTGTTCCAACTTCCATACCAACTGAATAGTCATTATCTCTCTGAATTCCCATTGTCACCTCGATACGCCTATCATTCCATCCTATTGGGATGATGAAGGGACCATCATCAATATCCCACCAATATCTATCATTCTCTCCAATGAAGAGATCTTACCTTCCATTGGGATGTCGAAGAGACTTCCAAATGACTCCTTCCGATATGGTGAAGTCTCACCGATGAAGTCCTATTAGAATATCAAAGGGACTTAAATTATTGTCTTGCCAATAACGTATTGTCTCCTTGATATAGCTCCATCAGAATATTGAAGGGACCACATTTTAGGTCCTACCGATATCCTCTTGTCTCCTCAAAAATTCCCTTCTTGCCAGTCATCAGAATGTTGAAGGGACTGCAAAATAAATCTCTCTGAAATTGTAATCTCTTTGATGAAAAACTTATCGGGATGTTAAGGAGACTAGCCATTTTCTCCCACCAAAATTCACCTATCAATCTGATGAACTTTCAGTAGATTCCTTTTACACCAGTAAGTTTGAGACACCTTTTTCTCAATAATTATGTGGCCCTCCAAGAACTTGATCACATTGGCAGTAGTGCTTTATTTGTATGTTATGGCTTCAGAACACCTTGTGCAATAATCAGTTTCCACCAGAATGAACCTATGTCCTATAGATGAATGTTGGTATATATCGTCCCAATAAAATCTAATCCCCATTGGGAAAATAGATGTACCTCATGTACAAGTTGTAGAGGCATAGGAATATTCCTTACTTTGTTACTCACCATTTGACAGATGTGGAAAACCCTAACATGTTGGTATGCATCTTTAAATAAGGTTGGCTAGTAATATCCTTCCCACAATATTTGATGGGCCATTGCTTCAATAGATCCATGAACCATACCAATTTTTTTATGGAATTCCATCAAGACTGCAGTAGCGTCTTCCTTCTCCAAGCATCTTAAATAAATTCTTTCATACTTTATGTGGAGAATTTTTTCTCTCAAGTGATTTACTTTTATTTTCGGCCCCTACAACCTTCCTTTTTGACTCTTACTTATTTGTCATGTTTTGATGGCATCGCACCCTAAAGGCTAAGGTTACTATTGCAAAAGGGTGCAAAATGTGCCACGTAGTAGTTGCATGAATTTTTCCTATATGCTTTCCTTTCGGGCTTGAAACGGAACACCTGGTTGCATGGCAGGGATTTTCCCCAAGCTGCTCTCATGGAATCAAAAATTTCCTACCCGCACCATGTCACTTACTTTTGTCTGGCAGTTTATTTCACCTATGGGTGTATTTGTTCTTTGGTGGAGTTTCTCGAGTAGAGCAATGGATCTTTTATCTTTGAGATTAGTCTTTTGGGGTGGCATCATTATTCTTCGCATTTGATCAAATTAGATTTTTGCTAGGCTTTAATGATATCTAATCCTTCTTTGACAACATATCTTCACAAAGCTTCTATAACATCCAGAGCCATTAATAAAGTAGCTCAATTTTTATTAGTGAAGATTGGTGCAATTGAATTAGATCTTCAATCAAATTATGGGCTATTGGATACAAACACTTATTAGTGGTTCATCTCTATCAACTATTTTTGGCTCATCTCTCTAGCTCTATAAAAGGAGATTACAGTGGCTTACTGGAATCATCATCATGGGAAGAGGGATTTTTCTTTATTTATAGAAGTTTAGAATAGGGGAGGGATAGGAAAGATTTTACAAAGCTTTGTTTTTGCTCTATGGAATGTTTAATTTTTTAGGACTATTATTTGGATTGGTGTCCAACCTTTGCATTTTTACATGATTTATTGCAAGAATAAGTAATAGTAGGAAGAAATATACAGGATTGTGCATTTATATGGCCTCTATCACATATTTCCTTTCACTATTCCGTTTATGTTGAATCCTCTGTATGCAAATATTGTCTTGATGATTGATTTACATGCCATTAGAATTTATGTTTTGTCAATGCTACCTTCTGAAAATTGAATCATGCCTATTGCACTCTTTCATTTTCTATGGAGATTGTGTTAACTTTCATATTATGTTGTAAGAGTGAAAGGGCTCTATAAAGATCCAAAATATTCCTTTTAGTATTGGGTTTCTTTCTTTTGTCAGACCTTAATGGGTGCTTCCCATGGAGAGATTTGAATGACTACTCTATGCTCCTTCAGGCCTTACTAGTTCATTCTCTCTCCAACAATGAAGGGTCTATGGCATTTTTTGTCCATTTCATTAGAAGTAAGAAGCGTCTAGGCTTTGAAATGTTATAAAACCCTTGGCACATCACCACTTTTTGTTTTCTCTACATTTATCCTTCCCCTTTTCCCAAAAACATAAAGAAGATCCAACTTCTATAAAAATCCCAAAGGTTATATAGTGAGCTGTAAGTTGGTCCCCCCACTCACTGAATTTCTCATAAGGTTGTTCAGGAGAAACATAAGCTTTCATGATCAATAATTATTTTTTTGGCACGTCTGGTGGGACTCGAGTTTTTATTGTGTCTGATAGTTAGCCTTACAAAGGAATTTTCTAAATCAGACTAACAAGAGAAGTTGGTAATCTCATGCCCAGAGTCCAAATCAAAGCATACTCTAGAGGAATTTTTTAGTATTCTCAGTTACCCTTTTCGGCCCCTAGGTGAAGGTGAGTCATAGGTTCCATATCCTAGGTCAAAAGTAATAGGGTAAGAAGTGTTAGCCAAGAGTCTAAAGCCTTATCTACCCCTCCAGGTGGTTGAACCTTTCAAATCAAAATCCTTGTCTATCCCTGTTAGAATTGTGAAACAAGCACAAAACCACGAGCCACAGGATCAAACACAAACAAAGACACCTTCCACACAAGAGATCTACAAACAAATATATGCAATTATCTTCAACAAGAAAAAGCTACAAAAGAGAGAAAACTTTCAAGAAGATATGAAAGCTACAAATATTCTCTCGTTAATAATTATAATGAGATCAATCCTTATAAAAGGAGATCAAGAAACCCTAAAGTGAAACCTAAAAGGGAAACCCTAATTTGCACACTTAATAATTAATAAATAAATAATTATTATTTAATAATTAATAAATAAATAATTATTATTTAATAATTAATAATTAATTATTTATTAATTATTTATTAATAATTAATAAATAATTAATTATTAATATGCCTAAGTTTAGCTTAAGTAAATAAAGTGATAAGTGACTTAATTAATTAACCAATATGATTAAATAAATTAAGTGAAACAACTTATTACTCTAACACCCCCCTTAAGATGAACTTAGGAAGTAGCTAAAAATACTAAGGAAAAGATGCATGAAAGCAAAAATGGGTCCCGGAAAATAAGGCCAAGTAAGGTACCCATGTACAAACAAAAGATATCTATAAAAAGGAGAAATAGAGAAAACCTTGTGGGAAAAAACTCTACTCCAAGAAGAGATCAAAGGTGATTGAAGGACTGAAAAGCCTCCAAATCAAGGAAATGTCCTAAAAAAGAACATGTAGAACATCACAGAAGCATGAAGAAGTTGCAAAATCTGTCGAAAGATGGCTACTATGGTGCTAAAAAACCTCCTTTGAAGATAGGATGATCAGGATCAAGAAGACAACAATCTGCAGGAGTGCCCCCAATGATACTACTCGAATTAGATGGAAAACAAAGGTAAACACCTAGAACTCGAAGATACAGATGGTAAAGGTACTAATTTTTTTGAAGAAATGATCATGAAAAAGTGGAAGGTCGCCTCCAAAAACAAGAATGTAAGAGTGTCCATATGGTAAGTGATCCATTTCATCGAAATGCATGGGTAACCAGCCATTGTATCCGCCTAGTACATAGGAAGAAAAATTGTATACATAGCTCACTCCAATGAAGCCAAGGAAGCATTAGCACCAACAGTAGAAACCCCCCCATAATGCTGAGAAGGGAGAGGCATGATAGGTACATTGAAGCTGAATGCTAGAAAGTAGTGCATGAAGAGGAACCAAGAGCATCTAAAGATGCAATCATGAAAGTGCAAGCAGATAGAAAGGATGTGAAAAAAAAAGTCACATACGCATGAGAAAGGTATGAAGGAAAACAAAGGCAAACATCAACCCCCATGACACTTTATATCATAGTGCAAGTACAAGGAGGCACAAAGTGATGTGCAAGAATCCCATAATACATGTACAATGCTGAGACACTTTATTTCACTGCATTTACAAAAGAGAACATGCTTGAAAAAGATGTCTGCAATATCCAAATAGGACTAAAAATTGGAAATACATATAGAACAGCCATAAACAAGTCATCCCACAGAAACAAAAAGTATCTAGGAGCTAAAACATCCAAGTAATCCACTAGAGTGTGAAAACACAAAAAATTGAATAAAATATACCTGAAGAACAATCTAGAAAAATTGCATGGATGGAACTGAAGAGCTCTGAAAGATGGTTCCAACGCCGTTGAGATCACGAAAAATAGAGAAACTGGTCAAAAGTTATGAGCTTGGGACTTAAAAAAACTCCTTTGAATTCAACAGGCTATAGAATATACCAAAAACAAAATAAAGTGATGAGACCCACACCACTAGAAAGTTGACGAAACCAGCTTTTCGATGATATCTTTTTTGCCAAAAAATGATATTGTTTGCCCAAGTTATGGCCTATGGAAGAAAACAACTCCAAAGGGGGAAAAACACAGTGCTAGATTAAATTTGACGGTCATACGACTGTCATGTTAAAAATACGGGCCTAAATTTGACGGCCAAATGGCCATCATCGCATTTCTTCAATTTGGCTTATTGGAATTTAAAAAAAAAAAAAAAAACAATAAAAAAACATATACATGAATATTTTTTTGTTTAAATAAATATTTAAAAAAACTTTGATTCAAAAAAAACCATTAAAAAAGGCAGCCACATGGGTGCAGGTACACTGCATAGGTCTGTACCTGCACAGGGTATGGTGGAGGTACATATCTATGTAGCTACCTCTTTTTTTTTAAACAAAAAACTTTATTTCAAAGCTTTTTTAAAAGCTTTTTTTTTTTTTTACAATGAAATTAAAAACTACGAAATTTTTATTGTAGAAAAAAAAGAAAGTGATGATTTTTTTTACCTTGATCTGCGCGCAGATGGTTACAGGGGCCATATGGAAAAAATATTTTTTCCTCAGAAATCAACTGGATCAAATATAGGCGAGTTTATAGTCGATCTTTAGGTTTTTGGCCACTCTGGATGCAACAGTGAGGTCCGTTTGGGTTCAAAATGCTCCAAAAAAATGAGCACCCCTTGGATCTGGCAAACAACCCCTTTCTTCAAACCCTCACAGATCTGACAAACATAAGCCAAATTTGACAAAACAAAGGTCAATCTTGACTATTCCGGCAACTCTAGATTCAATGAAGAGGTCTGATTCACACCAAAATTTGCAAAGAAAGCAAAGGGGATTCATATCTGAAGCCTACAACCCTTGTTGAAAAAGAAAACCTCATAAATTGAGAAGGGGTTTGCTAAATCCACACTATGATACCATGATAGAATTGTGAAACAAGCACAAAACCATGAGCCACAAGATCAAACACAAACAAATACACCTTCCACACAAGAGATCTACAAACAAATATATGCAATTATCTTCAACAAGAAAAAGCTACAAAAGAGAGAAAAAATTCAAGAAGATATGAAAGCTACAAATATTCTCCCGTTAATAATTACAATGAGATCAATCCTTATAAAAGGAGATCAAGAAACCCTAAAGTGAAACCTAAAAGGGAAACCCTAGTGTGCACACTTAATAATTAATAAATAATTAATTATTAATGTACCTAAGTTTAGCTTAAGTAACTAAAGTGATAAGTGACTTAATTAATTAACCAATATGATTAAATTAAGTGAAACAACTTATTACTCTAATAATCCCATCCATAGGAGTCCATTCTCAATGGATCATCTAGGTGCTCTAGCTCCTAGAAATTTCATAACCTGGGATAGTGGCAACTCCCTACTTCCACCTACACCTCCAGATGCGTGGCTTGCCATACCTCCCAATGCCCTTAAGGAAATCTCAAAGTTTACTAGGGAGGATTTTAAAATTCCTTCCGAGCATCTCTAGGACATAACAGTGGTATGCAGGGTCCATAACATCATAGAGAAAAATGTGGCTCTTAGATTGTTGGGCACATCTTTCAAAGGGAAGACCCAAGAATGGTATAGATCCCTGGCCTCCAATTCCATCTGCTCTTGGGATAAACTTGGAGAAAAGGGTTTTCACCGCTTCTTAGAGAAGGGAGACTGCTCCTCCTTATTACAATAACTAATCACAATAAAAAGGGCCTCACAAGAGGCCATGATTGACTTCAACACCAGGTTCCATAAGACCTGGAAGAGGATTCCTATGACAACCCGACTGCCACTAGCTATGGAATTCATATTCTATTTCAAGGATTTCAATTTAGATATCACGGTCATGGTATAATCACTAGGAGGTGATACTTAGCCCCACATATGATCTAGCTATGTGAGAAAAGAATAGTCTGATAGACATAGGAAAGCTTCCACCTTAGCTACCAATGCCCATGTTCACAGAAATATCTAGTGGAAAACAAAGAGGAGGAAATTCCCAACACCTCTACTCTGCTCCCCAGCACATCGACTGCACCGCAACCATCAATGTATATGTAACCAAATGCACAACCTAGTATGTCGAGCTCATTCTTGTTGGAAACATATGTCAACAATATGAAGAACCTAATGAGAACCTTTGCAAATGAGCTAGTTATTATTCAACGTTAATAGGAAATGCCTTCAAAGCCCCCCACACAAAATTATTAAGGAGGGAGGCCACTTTACCATCATAACACATACCAGGGAGTTCTGAGAGGACGAAATCAACAACAAGCACTTTGGGTCAGATAGTCCTAGTCACCACACCACTCCAAATCGTCAAGAATAACTCAATCAAGGATTTGGTCCCAGGTCAGAACAATCTAACAAAGGATGAGAATGCATGGTGCTTCCCACGCAATGATAATTACATTCCCCAAAACTTTCCAAGAGGAAATCTTCAGTAGAGGGTGTCAAAACAAAGAACCTAGGGTGTATTTTTGAATATAGAAGACTATTAGTCTCCTAGAATGGAGAATGCCCGGTTTGGTGCACAAAACAAGCTATGTCTTTGGAACAAGAATTGGACATCTCCCTTGACCAAGTTCTTTTCTCTTGGATGGATGAGGAAGATTTGGTATTTGCAAGTTATGTTCCACCAACCAGTGCCTTGTAGGTACAACCAGATTACCATACTAGATCAAAAAGAAGACTTACTAGGGAATATGTGCAATAAAATCCCTAGTAGCCACAACTGCATCGACCCCAACCATAGATATAACAAGTTCCACAAGTACAACAAACTCAACAATCATAGGTGTGATTGGTTCCACCAAAGGATATGGGTAAGCTCCTTAGCCCACCAATAATAGACCAACCTTTCCCTAAGGAAAAGGAAGCACCACCATTTAAACCCAAGGTCCCGCCAATTGAAACACTTAATGTGGTGGGGCAACTAAAGAAGGCTCCTGCTAACATATCCTTGTGGGATGTCCTGTCAATACTACAACAAAAGACCTTTCTCCAAGAGGTGTTGAAAAATGAAGAAAAAGTTTCATAGATGGTGCAATCCCACCACGTAATCAAGATAAAGGAAAAAGGCCTGCATCAGACCCTCAATCTTCAAGAACCACGACATACATGAATATAGAAAAAAAAGGTGTAAAAGAGGTAAGTAAGCCCAAGCCCACCCATTTCTTCTTGATGCTTATCATAGGAGATAAGCTTTTGCACAATAATATGATTGATTCAAGGGCTAGCACTACGGTCATTCCCAAACAAGTGGTTGATGCTCTGAATCTAAAGTATGAGCCTCTCGACAAAGGGATCATGAAATTAGAGGAGAAGAATGTCTCGACTATCAGCTACATTAAGGACCTCTCTTTAACCATATTCTTCTGTATGAGCCAAACCATCATGTAGGAAGTGGTCATAATCGATATTCCTCCCATCTTCGGAGTGTGCCTATCAAGGGATTTTACGATAAAGCTTGGCGAATATCTGCCCCTTGATTGGTCTCACTTGATATTGTGAAAAAGGAATAAATCAAAGATGAAGATCTTATCTGCACCTTTGCAACCCAAACATATAGAAAATGTTGTCATACTAAGTTTCAAAGTAGTGCATACCTCTTATTCCAAACAAGAAATGTATTGCATAGAAATGTTGGAAGAGGAAGAGGCCACTAATGATTAGATCCCTAAGGAGGAACTCCTACTTAATAATTTCATTGATTATGACCCTTCCAGGAATTTCCATACTACTAGGTTAGGCCTTTATGTAATCTTCAATGAGGACCAATCCCTCTTGAGATTGGTGGAGTAGGAGAAGCAAAGAGGACCAGGTGACAATAGTTTGTGGACACTGTATTTTGATGGTGCTAAATTCAAGGTTGGTTGTAGAGCTGACATCTGGTTTGTATATCCAATTGGGTAGGAGACCCTTAGAGCTTTCTGCTTTTAGTTCCCATGCTCAAATAGTGAGGTAGAATATAAGGGATTGGTTCCTGGTTTGACTCTAGTAGAATGGATGGGCATAAAAAGAATACATGTATTTAGAGATTTAGAGCTGGTTGTAAGCCAAATTTAGGGATAGGTGACTAACAAAAGTATAAGGATGAGGTCCTATCGGAATAGGGTATAGGACCTAATTGAAGGGTTTGAAGATTTTAACATACGGGTTATTCCATGATCTCAAAACTCTAAGATGGACCAGATGGCCTCTATCGACTCACAATTTGAGCCAATTCTCGGATCAACTAAAAGCCAACATGTGGTATGTACCATCATCTGACTATCTATCCTTGACAATGACCAAAACTGGAAGGTCTTCAAGGATGATGCTCAAATTGCTACTTTCTTGTGATAGTCGAGAGAGTTTTTGGGTCAGCCACAGTCTGAGTTTGGAGAGGCTCCTAATGAACAAGTGATCCAACTAAAAGGTAATAAGCTCTTGTGAGGCTTAATCACCCTTGAGAATCTCTATAATTGTGAAGACACAAGAAACAACAAGCAAAGATTCATGATCGACAAAGAGGACTATGAGGACCTCGATGTCAGAGGTGGCAGGAAGCTAATGGTCAGGAGGAGCATGGCACAGGTAGAGAAGGAAAGGTTGAGAGACTTGTGCACTAAATATAATGGAGTCATGGCCTAGACCTACGATGATCTCAAAGGGTATGATCCTAGCATTATCCACCATACTATTGACTTGGCTAAGGGTTCAAAACCCATATGAAAAAAGAAAAGACCAATTAAGTTGAAGGTGGAAGCATTAATGGCACATGAACTGAAAAATTTGATCAAATCAAAGATCATATATTTTATTAAGCACTCCACTTGGGTATCCAATTTGGTCTCAATCTGGAAAATGAATGGTGACATATGACTTTGTCTGTACTTTTGGGACCCAAATAAATCCCTCTTAAAAGACCATTATCCTTTTCCCTCAATAGAGTAGATCTTATAGACCGTAGTAGGATCAAAGATGTTCTCATTGCTTGATGGCTTTTCAGCCTATAGCTAGGTGTACGTGAAAGAGGAGGATCAACATAAACTAACATTCACCACTAAGTGGGGGACGTTTGTGTATGCAAAAATACCCTTTGTCCTCTCTAATGTTGGTGCCACTTTCTAACGTATGATGGATATTGCTTTTAAGGGACTAATCAATAAGATCATCCTAATCTATCTGGACGACTTAACCATTTTTCAAAATCAAAGGATGATCATTTTGATAATCTAGAAATGGTCTTCTAGAAGTGCCAACTGTTTGGGATTTCCTTAGATCCTGAAAAATGTGTATTTAGAGTCCTGCAAGGCAAGTTGTTGGGATTCATAGTATCTACAAAAGGAGTATCCATAGACCCCGAAAGGGTGAAGACTATAATGGAACTACCACTTCCTGTTAACTAGAAAGGGTTACAGTCTTTCCTCGGGAAGATTAACTTCATTAGCTGATTCATCTTAGACTTCATAGGTATTACAAGACCTATCATGCTAATGCTAAAAAAGTGCTTAGTGTTTAAATGGAACCTAAAAGGAAAGCTCACCTTCGAGCAGATTAAGGTAGCCATCTCTATAGCTTTGGTGTTAGCTAACCCAAACTTCCTCGAAAGACCTCCTGCTATATGCTTATAGTAGCTAGCACAATATAGCTTTTGTGCTCACACAAAAGGATGAGGAGGGAGGTGGGGAGCATCCCATTGCTTTCCACTCCAAGACTCTCAAGGGGTACAAAACTAGATACAATTTTGTTGGAAAGTAGGCCTTTGCTATTTTCAAAAGCCTCAAAAAATTCTGACATCTAGTTTTAGAAAGAAAAATCACAGTCCTCGTTGCCCATCCCAACTTTAGAGAATACATCATAGAAGGTGAGATAACTCAGAAAAGGACCAACTAGATCACAAAGATCCTTGAGTATGGTGTGGACATCTAGCCAACAATGTTGGTCTGAGGAAGGTGCCTATGTGAATATCTCACGCAAGAAGGGGACCCCCAGGTAGAAGGAGAGATTGCCCAGGTCTATGAAAATCAGTTCAAATTCGACGAGTTGTGGGTGGCTGATTGGACAAGATTCATGTACATTGAATGATACCCACCCGACATCCTACCACACAAAAGAAGATATTACTAGTGTGCAAACCCTTTTCCTAGTACCTACAAAACAACATGAATAAACCAGTTAAACAAGAGATTGCAAGCCAAAACAAGGATTCCCCATGAAATCCATTTACAACACTCAAATTAGGAAGAAAATAGTGAAGAACACAATGGAAATGGCACAATAAAGATTGAATCCTAATTTAAATGTGCAAACTCATGATCCCATGGGGGAATTGGTGCCAATTTGATGTGAAAATTGGCCCTTTCCCAATTCCTAAGATGCAAACTTGATATGTTGATGGAGATTGATCCACTTTGATGGTGAAGAGTGAGAGCTCCAAGCCAAAATATGCAAAAACCTAATTAGAACTCAATGATAATGGATGAAATTTGAGAGATATTTGAGCATGGTAACTTTGCATAAATTGTGGATGATCAAATGAGGATATGAGCTCTTTATTTATAGAATGTCAAGATGGATGAATGTCTAAATCTAAGCAATGTGGGACTAAGAATGAGCCAATGACAAAATGCCACTTGTAAACTTGTGAATGGATGGAGGATGTGCAAGATTTGGGGATTATGCCAATAAATGCATATTTTTGAATTTCAAATTTGTTGAAATGACTTGCAAGAGGGAAGGGAAATTGCAATAAATGCCACTTGGCTCAAGGAAAAGGACATGTAAGATGAAATTATTTCCTTGTTGGATGTACATGTTGACTTGGAATTTTTGAATTCAAATTGAGAGAATATTCCAAAAGATGCCTTGTGAGAAAAATAGAGATTTAATAAATGAATTAAATCTATTTTCATGTGCAATTTGCATTATCTAGAGGATGGGACATGAGATGAGATTAAATTAATCAAGGGTTAATTAATTTAATGAGAGATGTTAGATGATGTGACCTATTTGACCTCAAATTCAAATAAGGGAGGAATATGATGAGAGATTAATTAAATAAGGATTTTGATTTATTTAATTAAAAGAGATGGTGTTAGATTAAATCAAATAAGGTTTTAATTTATTTAATTTAATGGATAGAATTTAGAGATTTTATTAAATAAAATTAATTATTTAATTAAATAGGGATAATTAGATCAGATGGATTGATTTAATTAACAAAGAGAGTGACTTAATTAAATAAAGTGATTTACTCAATTAAGGGATGAAAGTTGATGAATTTAATCAGATAGGGAGATTTGATTATATGGTTAGACTGAGGGATGATTTAGGATGAAACGATGTTAGTAGGTCAGGATCACGTGCACAATGTCAATCGGTATATTTTACGTGTCTACATTTTTCCCCTCTTTGAAACAATGCACTTGTTGCGTTGGTTCAAAGAATATACGATCTCGATCAAAGCCAAAAGTTTTGATATTTTAAAAATTTTCCCCACTACTACATGGCGAGAGAAATCATGCCATTATAATGCCCCCTCGAGAGATTGGATGCAAATTTTAATTTTTGGGTGATCTCGTGAAAAAGGAGTACAAAGTACCCAACAGGTCTGAAAGGGCTCCAGGAGGCTAAAAAAATGTCTAAACGCCACAAAACGATGAAAAACAAGCCTCAACCAGTCAAAGACAAGTTCGGGGGTCCAAAACCCTAGTAGGATAGTTGATCAGGGTGAAAAAACCTTAAATTTTAGGCTTAAAAGGGGCTCGAGGGGTCACTTTCAAGTCATTTTCAAACACCTCCAATAGTAATCTTGAGATTTGAGCTCAAACCTCCTTACGATATGGCGCTACGATAGCTTCCTCTGTAGATTTTGGATCAAGTTCGGATGTACCAGCAGCCACCTAGTATCGGGGCACCGGTAAGTGGTCCAAACCCGAGCTTCGCTTTTCATTTGTTGCTTCATTTAATGTTTTTAAAGGTTGATTTGTTTGTAGTGGTGCTATATAGCGCTGCTCAAAAATCAAACTACATCACTCGATGCTAAATAGCGCTGCGATGATGCGGTTTGGAGTTTGAAAAATCTGACACTGAGCTCGGGGCTGACGAGGTAGTTTTGAAAGTGCAACGCAATGGTCTCAATTTCACTCAAAGTGCACCGCTAGAAGGGAAAGTGCATTGTGGCGGTGCGAATTTTTCTCTTTTTAGCCCTAGCGTCGGAGTTTGATTAAAATCAAACTACGACGCCATCACGTGTTGCACTGTTGGGGAAGTTTTTTGAACGCTTGATGAAGAATTTTTCAAATTTTTTAGCATGATGACCTTCCTTGATGCAGGATGCAGCGAGGGAGCTCTATTCTCAGGAGCACAAGTCACAAGACCTAGTTGGCTATTTGCGGGACCTGAGCAACAGGGACCAGGATCAGCTCCAGATTACGGGGTTGTGGCACATTGCATATGCGGCACCCATTAGCACTCATCTAGGGATGTTGTCAGTGCTAGCTAAGAGATGGCACAACGAGACATCTTCATTTCATCTTCCTATTGGTGAGGCCACCGTCACTCTAGAGGATGTTTGGCAGATTTTACAATTGCCAATTCATGGTCACCAGGATATTTTTGACATGGATGAGGGGCGTGAGGCCTCTTTCAAAGTCCTTGCCAGAGATGAGATTGTGTTTTGCGAGGGGAAAATAGAGCTTGAGCGGAACAAGATCCTAGCACTTCCCTACTACTGGGTGATTGCAGCTATCATTTTGGGCCTGGTTGCCCCTAACACACAAGGGCGATACTTTAGTCCCAGCTGGGGGTATTGCTGGGAACGGATGGTGCGAGACAGGCCAGTTCATTTTGCATGGGGGGCTATTCTTCTTGCTTCATTATACAGAGACCTCCATGAGTACATTTACATGGATGACAAAGCGCTAGAAGCAGGGGTGACTCTACTTCATGTTTGGGCATGGGAGCACATTACTGTGCTTCGGCCGCACGTTGTTTTAGTTTCGATGGAGCCAGATGATCCCCTTGTGTGTTGATATAGAGGCGGTGTGTCTTTTACACACACCGATGAGCACAAGATCCCTTACTGGAGATGGGTCCTAGACAAGATGTAGGTTTTTACCTTATGACCCTACCTTGGTCGACCTGGATGGGCCGACGATGCCGATCAAATGTTCTATTTCTGTCAGGACTAGTATATGCAGGGGCGGGAGCATACTATGATTGAGAGGTACCTACTTGGGCGCGTCCAGTGTTAGTTCAGGGAGCCGTAGGATCAGCCAGATGATGACTACATAGTCGTATTCTCCCGCACCATGACACAGGTTTCATGGGGGTGATACATTCCTTCCTTAGAGGCGGTCGATAGTTTTTGACAATTGGTGGCCTGACCATGGGCCTACGATCAGGGGCTAGCGGATCTAGGCACTACCCAGGCCTATAGGGATTGGTTTCGGCCTCCTCTTCGGTTGATGATTCCAAGTGCAGTCCCCGATGTGCAGAGAGTCAGAGGTAGAGGGGGAGAACGAGGATGGAGAGTTGAGATTCGATAGGATCCACCACTTGTGCCTCCAGTCTAGCTAGGGCAGGGAGACGTGCATATGCAAGACCAGTAGTAGGAGCCACCACGAGGCAAGGATCAGCCTTGGGTGCAACCACAAGTACGGCCAGTGGGATAGGAGGATCCCTGAGATACTTTGATTACACAGTTGCAGGCCTAGGTCCAAGCTGTTATAGCTGAGAGAGATCAGGAGAGGGCTAAGAGAGAGCAGCTCAGAGCTGAGAGAGATCAGGTTGTATAGCAGAGACAAGTTGCAGAGCTACAGGAAGCCACAAAGTTGGGCAGGAGACAATAGCTAGAGAGAATGGTAGCCTCCTCCTCCCAGGGTATAGTGTCAGTTTGATCTTACAAGGATTCTGTCTGAGAGGCAGAGTACTATCGAAGGTTTTATCATGAGGCCATACCTAGAGCAGAGTGATTCCCAGAGTATTCAGAGTGGGCAAGCCACAAACCAGCAGAGGGTCACGGTGATAGAGGCGAGGGCAACTTTCATAGGGACAGAGCATGATCGAGATGATATGATACCTTTTGTGCCTTATGGGCTCATTTTTGATAGCCTGATGGGCCTTTTGTATCAATTGAGATATATGTACAGTGATCCGATTTATTCTTTGTACTATGACAATTGCGTTATTGATATATATATGAGTTGATGATGATTTTTATGTGATGCAATGTGTTCTCTTTATTTATGCATGTATGGTTCTACTTCTATATGTTATGGATGCATTTATTTCTAATGATGTATGTGTTATGATTATGACTAACAAATCTATATTATGTCGCCTTATGATATGGAGATGTATTTATGTGATGTGCAATGATGTTATCTATATGATGATCTATTTATGTTGGTGCAAGATGGGATAATCTAATATGTGATATGAATTGTAATATGCAAACTGATATGATCTATGGTGTACCTGTGAAATGATATGTGACTTATGTTTATAAATGATTATGAATGGATGCATATATGCTTTGTTTGTAATGAATTTTGTACGTTTATTCCTATGTGGAATGATTTATGCAATGAATGTTTAAGATGCTATTTATGAGATGATATGGATGATGCGATGGTCGTGATATGATGCAAATGAAATGGTGTAATGCAAATGAGATGGTTTTATGAGATGCTTAGAATAACCAATGTTATTATCCTAAACATATTGAATGATGATGTAATGTAAGTGATGCATTTAATAGGATACAATGATATGTTAATGAAAAATGATAGGATGTAATGATATGTTCATATGAATGTACCTATTATTCATGATTATGTAAAAATAATTATGAAATGCTTCTGTAAATGTTATATAATGATTTATGTGATAGATGTAATGTGATGCAAGGAATGGATGGATGCATCTATTTTTGAAAAATGCTTATGATGACATGTTTATATGATAATGGAAATGCAATATAGATATTTCCTATATGATATGTTTATGCAATATGCTAATGATTTATGGATGCACGATCGATAATGATGATGATGATGATGATCAACTATCATAGTACCTTGTTAGTGTGGTTAGAAAGGAAAGAAAAAGTCATTTCAACAAGACACAAGATGATGCAAATGCAAATGATGTTGATGATTACTTGCCGAGGAATTGGGATTTTCAAATGGCCAAATTTTCTTATGTTTGATAACACACGTGGTATGATGCATCAAGGTATAGCAAATGAGGATGTCATTGTACCTAGTGAGATGGACCTTGATTTGACAAGCAGATAGGAGTACCATAATTCACACTTGACATACGGAAACCTTGCTAGGATGCACTTTAGAAGTTTCAAACATCTCAGACCAAAACACGGAAAGGTAAACCTATCCATGCAATGGTCAACAAGTTTCCCTAGACCTCCTCCATACATACCTAACAAAGCAAGTATTCGTCGAGGTTATATTACAAGAACGTCCAACAAGAATAGTAGACAAAAGATAATGATCGTTGCCCCATTCCTATCTCTCTAAATTCTTCGTTCGGATATCATCAAGAGGTACTTGGACTGAGCGTAATAAGATAAGTCAAAAGAAAAAGTTAAATCACACAAACAAGTTGATGTTCTTCATTACCGCTAACCAAAAAGGGAATGTGTTTTTAAGGATAAGAACCAAAACTATTGCCAAAAGATAATGTCCATTGTAGGAAGGATACATCCTAGGAAATGTTAGTGGATGGCGGCATGCCATTTTGTTTATTCCAAGTGTTCTTTCTGATAAATAATGCCCATTGTAGGAAGGATTCATCCTAGGTCATGATGTTATCAGATGATTGATATGGGTCTAATTGGATGATGGAATATAGACACAAAGAATTGACCAACTTGTTTACGTACTGACTTCAACCTGAGACTTGAGGTTTTTGAGTTTTACTTTTAAGCTGCTAGACTTGTTTCTAACTGTTTCACCAAAGGTTGAGGATGATGATCAATTTATTATGGATGGTGTTATTGCGGGTGCAAGCGAGATGAGGTGGATGGATTTTTTCAAATATTTGGATGTTTTTGGAGTTTTGCAATGTTTTGAGGCTATTTTTTGGTATTTTTGGAGATTTTCAAATGTTTTTATTTTTTGATTTTCCAATGTTTTTGGGATTTTCTAAGATTTTGACCAAGAGACTAACCTAAAGACCTATCGTAGGGGCCCCGGGGGCTGATCAACATATTAGCCTTGCCTACGTTATACATGTAGAGACCACGTAGTTCGACTGATGACTTGACCGATTTATAGATGAAGATATACATGATGAAATGTCAGTTTATTATGATAGACTCCTAAAGGACTAACCTAAGTGTCTCGGGGGATGATCAAAGATCAACCTTGCCTATGTTCAAGCTCAGAGACGACGTAGTTCGACAAGATGACTTTTTTTTTGACCTTTTGACTGAATTTTTGACCTATTTTTTGGATTTTTTTGACATGTTTTGATGTTTTTAGATTTTGTGCTTTTTCAATGTTTTTGGATTTTCTGATGTTATGATGTTTTTGAATTTTCTGATTTTCTGATGTTTTTGGATTTTCTGATTTTTAGGACTTTAAGAATATATGTGATTCCGATTCGATAAGAACATGCCCCCAGCGTGATGCAATAGAATATTCTGATAAAGGTAGGACAAACTGACCTTGAGGATGGGTCGAGTAGTACTAGGAGGGATCGTGATACGAAAAAGGACCAAGCTATGGTGCAAATGCTAGTGGATGAGTGATAGATGGAGACCTGAATGCGATGGATGATGCAGAACAAACAGTAAAGATCTTGGTGGATGGAAAGTGCTTATTTACATGAGGTGCCTATTTGCTAGGTTTTCACCAAGGTACTTGCCCAAATTGCCACCGAAGTGGTTTTCACTAGAGGACAATTTTTTCATCCATTTTCTAATTTTTTGGATTTTTTCTTTTTTGATGTTTTTGTTGTTACCAAGATGCCTGTTTGCCAGGTTTTCACCAAAGTAAAGATTTTTTCAGGACATTTTTTGATTTTTTTGATTTTTTGGTTCTATAGCTTGAAAGATTTAGGCATAAAACTTTTTGAGATGAGAGCTATTCATGGGCTCTTGCAGAGGTTCCCCTTTGGGTGTTGATAACTGATATACCCCTGATTTGTAACTTGCTATTATGACGAACAGTCCCAGCCAATTAGGTTCAAACTTGGCTTTGTTGTTTGGGTTTGGGACATTCTTTTGATTCTCTTTTAAGACCAGTTCTCTGACTTGGAACGTCCTGCTTCTAATTTTCTTATTGTATCTCCTTTTGAGTCTATTCTGATAGACTTGCAAGTGATTCAAAGCATCTATACGTCAGTCATCTAGTAGCTCCAGCTCATTTAGTCTTGATACTCTGTATTCTTCATCTGTGATGAGGTTTTGTAGTGATATCCTGAGGGATGGGAGCTCAATCTCTATGGGGAGTACTACTTCTGATCCATAAACCAAGGAGAAAGGAGTGGCACCAGTGGGTGTGCAAATTTTGGTTTGATAGTTCCAAAGGGCGGGATTAAGTTGTAGGTGCCAGTCATGACCTACGTCATTGACTGTTTTCTTGAGGATTTTCAGAATGGTTTTGTTTGTAGCTTCTGCTTGGCCATTTCTGTGGGGACAGTATGGGGTGGGGAAGCGATGTTGGATTTTGAATTTCTTGCATAAATCATGAACCTCCTAATTTTTGAATGGTGTCCCATTATCTTAGATAATGGCTTGTGGAACACCATAGCGACAAATGAGATAGTTCAAGATGAACTTAGAAATCTCCTTCCCAGTTATATATGTCATGGGTATAGCCTCCACCCACTTAGTAAATTACTCTGTTGCGGTTATGATGAATTTGTGGCTGTTAGATGAAGTGGGTGTGATTTTTCCAATGAGATCAAGTCCCCACTACAAAAAGGGCCATGGTGTGACAATAGGATGAAGCTCTTGAGTTGGAGCATGGATGAGGTCCCCATGCTGCTGACATTGTAGACACCTTCTGGCATAGTCATGTGCTTCTCGTTCCATTGTGGGACAATAATACCCCATCCTCAGTAGTTTCTTAGCTATGGTCATTCCACTCAAGTGCGAACCACAAATACCATTATGTACTTCAGTTAGAGTGGTTAATGCCTCCTCAACATTTAAGTAGTACAGTAGGGTTCCTTCTATGCTCCTATGATATAGGGTATCACCTAGGATGACAAAGCTGGATGCCTTTTTAACAAAGGTTCATTTTAGGTTTGAAGGTAGGTCAGCAGGTATGACTCCTATTTGAAGGTATGTGCAAATTTCATGATACCAAGGATTGCCAGGACCAACAATTTCACACACCTATTATGATTCTAGTACCTCAAATGCAGGTACGAGAAGCTTCTCAATCAAGAATTCATACTTTGGAATGTTGTGGGGGATATCGAGCAAGGATCCAATTGTTTCCATGGCATCTGCTGCTCTGTTGTTGGTTCTAGGAATCTACTCAAATGTTATTTCAATGAAAGATTCTTTGAGAGTCTCCACCAATTTCTTGTATGGAGTGAGCTTGTCATCCTTGGTCTGGTATTCAACGTTCACTTGATTTATGATCAATTGAGTCTCCATACACTTTGAGAGCTATGATGTTCCATTGTGTTGCTATCCTCAGACCTATAGTTAAAGCCTCATATTCCATGATGTTATTGGTGCAAGGAAATGCCAATTTGTAGGACCTTGGTATGCAATCCCCTTGTGGGGTGATGAAGAATATGCCAGCTCCTGATCCATGCTGTGTGTATGAGATGTCAAAGTATAGTTTCCAGTGGTTAGCTATGTTGAGATTGAAAATGGATTCATCTAGAAACTCTGAGATAAGAGGATTCTCAGAATAGATTGGTTCCTTTGCCAGTTGGTCTGCAATGACTTGGCCTTTGATTTCTTTTCGCTCCACATATTCGATGTCATATTCTGATAATATCATCACCCATTTTTCCATTCTTCCTGTGAGCATTTCCTTTGATAGTAGATACTTGTGAGGGTCAATTTTGGCAATGAGTTTTATTTTATGTGCCAACATGTAATGTCTGAATTTTTGTGATGCAAACACTACTACGAGGCATGCTTTTTTGATGAATGAATAGTTTAGCTCATGCCCAACCATTGTCCTGCTGATGTAATAGATAGCCCTCTTCATTCCATTTTCATCATGCTGAGCTAGGAGAGCTCCAAGGGCTGCCACTGTTGTTGATACATATAGAATCAATGACTTTCTTGGGATGGGTGGCATTAAGACTGGTGGTCTTAGTAGATATTCCTTGATTTTTTTGAATTCCTCTTGACACTTGGTGTCCCATTTGTATGCTACTCCCTTGTGGAGTAGGTACGGATATGGGTTATGTTTGTCCACCAGTTGTGCTATGAATCTTCTAATGGATTGGAGTCTGCCTTGGAGACCTCTCAGTTGCTTTAATGTTTTCGGTGCCTACATCTCAAGGATTGCTTTTAATTTTGTTGGATCCACAGCGATGCCCCTCATTGACACTATATATCCTAGGAGCTTTCCTGATTGTACGTCGAAGCCACACTTCTTTGGGTTTAGTCTGACATTGTACTCCTCCATCCTATCAAAGATGGCACTAAGGTTTGGTATGTGATCTTTCCTTTTTCTAGATTTAGCTAGAATGTCGTCAACATAGTCTTCAACCGTCTTATGGATCATGTCATAGAATATCAATGTCATGGCCCTTTGATATGTTTCTCCCATGTTCTTTAAGCCAAATGGCATCATGTTCCAACAATAAGTCCCCCATGGGCAAGTAAAAGCTATTTTATGCTGGTCCTCTTTAGCTATCATGATTTGATTATACCCTAAGAATCCGTCCATTAGTGACATCTCATGTCCCGCTGTCATGTCTACTATCATGTCGATGTTGGGGAGCGAGAAGTCATCTTTTGGACATGCCTTGTTCAAATCTCTGAAGTATGTGCAAAATTTTGATATTTCCATCGGGTTTTGAAACAAGTACCAAGTTTGACACCCATTCTGGGTAATTGATTGGTCGGATGAATCCTTTGTCTAATAGTGTTTTTAGCTCCATTTTGACTAATAGGGTGATTTAAGGATGCATTTTTTGAAGATTTTGTCTGACAGGCTTTGCTTCTGGATACACTGCTAAGTGGTGAATCACGATCTTTGGATCAAGTCTTGGCATGTCAACATAATTCCATGCGAAGTTTATTTGTCTTTCCTTTAGGAAGGCTTCTAGGAGCTCCTATTCTTTTGATAGTAGTGACTCTACGTAGAATGTGATATGTGGGGTCTCCTTCATTCCTAAGTTGACCGGATTGCATTTTTCTACCAAGACTGTTGAATTTTCCTGATGAATAACTCTTAAGGGAAGATTGAATCCCCCATCCTCGGGCACCTCAGAGAGGTTTTCACCATTGGATACATCCTTTCTTTTTACTTTTTTCTTCTCAGAGAGTGCCATAGTGTGGTTTTCACTAAAGGACTTGGATATTATTCTTAATTTCTCACTTTTGCGATTGAAGGATTCAATCGTTTCCCCATAATAGGCATGTGTGTCCAACTCCATTATAAACCCTGCTTTGTGATCCCCATCTAGAATGTTATCCCGCAATCCCATGAATTATGAGAGTGCCTCATCATTTTTGAATGTATCGAGAACCAGTGGTCCTCGTTGGTCGTAGTCAATGAGTTGGGTATATACTAGGCAGATCTCATGGTTTTGGTGGTCAGATTCAAAAGATAGGTTGCTAATCATGCAGAGGGTGGTATCCTCAAATAGCCTAGGTAAGTTAGTAAGGTGATCCTCGTCATCACTACTACTACAGACATTGGTTATATCAAAGGTATAGTTGTCTAGAACATGACCTATGGAGACCGGTAGTCGTAGTTCTACTGCGGTTGGCTGAGGAGGATTGTTAACTATTATAACTGGAGGAATTCGGCCACGTATGGTTATACTCAGAGGGGTACATCCAAGGCCAAGATTTGTTATCGACCGCATCTCCAGAATGATAGGTGTTATAATCCCATTATTTTTTTGTCCCAGTCTTTGATTTCTGTCATAGCCCATTATGAGCATCATTTGTAAGCCCTTGCTTCTGTCATCCATTGGTAAGTCCGCTACTCGTCTTTCATCTTGATATAGCATGTGAGATGGATCTACCTCAATAACTTCTCGTCCAAGATCTCCCCAACTTGTGAATTTGGAATAGTTTTCAGGAGACGTTTGGGATGTGGAGGCTTCATTTATTTGTGGTCGTCCCTATGATTTTGGAGATTGTGGTAATTCTCCTACCACAAAAGCATTATTAAGGAGCTTGTAGTTGCCACAACCATTATCTTGGATGATGAGCTTGATGTCAGAGATGGTGGGAATGGAGGGAGTGGTGAGTGTCTTTGTTGTAGAAGTGGATGCGAGAGTGGCAGGATCGATGTATGGTGTGGATGGGCCCTCATCATTTTTGGGTACTTGGGGTATTTTGTAATACTTTGCTTCAAGGTTTTTTCAATACGAGCAAGGTTCGAGATCTCCATGGATGGTAACTTCTTGTCTGTTATGTGTAAATTTCACACATTGGTGGAAAGTGGATGCTACTGCTTTCATCGCATGAATCCATGGGCATCCTAGGAGGATGTTATACAACAAGTCAAGGTCCAGGACCTGACAAGTGGTTTCCATGAGAGTTGGCCCTACTTGGATAGGGAGTTTGATTGTGCTTTGAGACACTCTTTCTTGATCGTCATATGCTCTTATTGTGACATGCTTTCCTTTGTCGATGGAATCCTATGATATTTTCAATTGCTTGATGAGATTGAGAGAACAAATATTCAAGCCTGCACCTCCATCCACCAAGACTCTTTTGATTTTTCTCTTATGTACTATGACTTCTAAGTGAAGTGCATGGTTGTGAGATGGTTGAGCGGGGAAATCCTAGTTAGAGAATGTGAGGATATTTGGCGAAATGATATTTCTGACCATAGCTTGGAATTGTTCCGCATCAAGATCTGCGGGAACAATGGATGAGGCCAACACTTCTTCAAGAATTTTCCTATGGGCAGATGAGATTTTTAGCAAGTCCATGATGGAGATTTGCGCTGGCATTCTCTTCAGTTGATCTAGAACATTGTAGCCATTAGGAATTGATCTAGATGTAGCGACTTTGTTTGGCTGGGATGATCCTGCAATGGTAACTTTGCCGCCTCTTGTGGTGACTCCACAATCGGCATGGGCACCTTTGATGGTGATGACTGTGCAGTATTCATCTAGGGAGGCAAGAACAGTTTTGTACACATGGTTCACGTCTGCGTGGGTGCCTTTCCCTTTATCATTGTTATTCCCTTTGTTACCATGATTCGGCATCAGATTCGTATATATCTTAAGATCCTGATTTCCTGTAGGCTGTTCCATGTTTATAATTCTTTTATCGATGAGATCTTGAACGATGTTTCTCAATCACATGCAACTAATTGTGGTATGGCCTTTTATTTTATGGAATTCGCAAAGTTGATTCTCGTTATACCAAGGAGGTTTCACATTTGGTTCTTGGTAATTCTCAAATGTAGGAGTCTTGATGAATTTTTCATCTATCAACTTCTTCATTATGTCTTCAAGTGGTTCCCCCAAAGTGGTGTATTTTCACTTGGGATAACTCTTGTGTTGGGGTGGTCCTCTTTTCTCATTGAGATTATTGATTGTTGGGTTGTTGTTTGGTTAGTGTGTTATGTGATGATTTTTTTGGTGTTGTTTTTGGATTTGTGGTGCAGATGTATGTTGGCGAGGAGCACTAATGACCACCTTGGTGTCGACGACACCATCATTAGTAATTTTTTTGTTCCTTGCCCATGTGTGAGGTTTATCATTATAATTGGATGGTGGGCGGTTATTTTGTTGTTTGGGGTATGATGTTGATTCTGCAGGTTGAGTCATAAGGTCTCTTTCAATGCTGAGCGCCTTGGGGATCAATTGATCATATGTGGTGATGCCCTGAACCTTGAGATGAAATTCCAAGCGGCTTTGAAGGTTGGCTATGATGGTGCAAACTTGTTGTTGTTCTAGCATGGTCCACTTGCTCTGATTGGCCTTAGATCACCATCGTTGTAGGAATGAAGTGAATGATTCACCCTTTCCTTGTTTCAGAGTTGAGAGTTCTTCTAGATTAACATCCATTGCAATGCTACATGCATAGTTCTTAATGAATGCATCTATGATTTCTTGAAATGTTCTAATGCTTGAAGGTAGACGAGAGAACCATTCCATAGTGTGGCCAACCAAACTCCTAGGAAATAGCTGCATCAGATAAGTATCGTCGTATGCGAATTCCATGCAATGAACCTGGAATTCCCTGATGTGATCTTCAAGGTTTCCCATCCCATGATATTTGTCAAACTTGGGGATCTAAAATCCCTTGGGAAATGGTTTCATCACTAGGCTCCTGTCGAATGGGTAGGGACACAAGTTGCTTGGTGTCTTTGTTGTTCGCCCTGATTGAAGATTGTGCACTTGTTGCAAGAGCAACCTAATTTGTGCCGTCACATCATTTTGCAGATCAGGGGATTGGGATGAAAGTGTTTTGGGGTATTTCAATCATGGGTTGGATGGGTGGGTTGTTTAGTGTGTTGTTCGATGGTATCTATATGTTCTGCCAAGCTAGGTAGGCTTCCACCTGTTGCTGTATGAACAATGCCTGTTGTTGATCTTGTTGTTGCTGCACTAAGATTTGTGCTTGTTGTTGCGCTTGTTGCTGTTTCAAAAATACTTGTTGCTGGGCCGCCAATTCGGCTGCTTCTTGCTGCTCTTGATACTACTTTATTGCTTGCTGATATGCTTACAATTGCGATGCTTGTCTTTGTGCAAGAAGTTGTGCTTTTGTTTGTTCCTGTTGTGCTTGATATTGAGTGTTTGGTTTGAGCTTGAGCTTGTGCTTGCACTTCTTGTACTTGGGCTTGTGCTTGTACCTCTTGTTGTAATACATCTTGTGCTTGTAATGCTTGCAATGCTTGCGTGGCTTGTTGTTGTTGCAATAAAGCTTGGGCTTGTGCGGCCTGTTGCACTTGTACTATGGCTTGTGTAGTTTGGGCAGCTTGAATGGCTTGTTGCGTGGCTAGTTGTGCAACTTTTTTTTTGCACTTGTTGGAATCCTCTTTGGAAAGCAGCTTGCAATGTTGTGTTGTATTGGCTTGATGTGGTGGAAGTTGGTGGGGGTGGGGGTGGTGGTGGATTTGGAATGGCATTTGTGGTGAGCGATGATGTCGTGTTGATGTTTTGAGTGATAGATGGTGGTGTTTATGTGGTTGGTCCTTGAGATACCATGCTTTTTGATGTTAAGGGGGTGTTTGATGATGTTGCAATTGCTTGTGCATTTGTCATCTATTGTTGCGATATCAATAATTTTTTTTGAGTGTTTAGCATAATGCTTTGATGGGTATTTGGGATAGTAGTTTGATTGATACTCAGTAGAGGGGGAAGCCCTAAACCAAGGAGTGATGTGTATTATGATGGCAATGGTGGAAGGGGTGGGAATGTGAGGGGTGCAAGTTCTTGTGAAAATGTTATGGTGTCAAAGATGCCCCCTGGTCTGAACATGTCTCCTTCCTCTTGCAAATTTGTGAGGAGAGGAGTTTGAGGTGTTGCATGGAAAAATGATGATGATGGAAAGTGAGAGGAACATTCTTATGTAATGGGTTTTCAAATACGTTTTGATCCAAGTTTTGGTTATTAACAAGGGGGTGTGCTTGAATATCATTGAGAAATGCATTTCCCTTATTAACATTGGGTTGGGTTGGAGTAAAAGATGTCATGATTTGCAGAATGTTTTGCATGATGTTTTGGGATGGAGGTGTAGATGAGATGGGAATGGTGGATGAAATGGGAGGAAAAGATGTATCCATTATGGTACTCACATCAAAATCCGAAGGTAGTTTGGCCCCTTGTTTTGCAAATTCAAGCATGTACAACGAAGGGTTAAGTCTCATCATGATGTTGATGGTTCTATGGTTGTCTGGATTTTGGAGCATTTCAGTTATTTCTTCGTGAGATCCCAAAGTTAAGATCTCCTTGGGTTTCTTCTTGCAAATTTTGAGATGATGAGATGGTCAACAGATTGCTTGATTCGGCGGGATTCATTTCAACGTTTGTTTGACTAAGATCACTTGAAGCGGGTGTTTCTTTGCTGGCTTCCATACTCTTCTTGTATTGAGATCTAGTTTGAACCATAAAACGAGGATCAATTTTCAAGAATAGGAGAGATGAATCTCTTGGTTCTTTTGGATTGATTTTTACTTTATGCCCAAAGTAGAAAATTTTAGGATATCTTAAAGATCGAAAGGTGATATGATGATGATGTGGATGGATGATGTGGATGTTATGGTCTTTTGGTAAATATTGAATGGAGATACTAGGATTTTGGGACTTTTGGATATGTTTCGGATTTTGATTTTGATTGCTTTTTATTTTGAGCAAAAAGACCCTAAGATGTTGGATGATGATCTAAGGGATAAGTTTGTTCAAAGGATGATGATTTGAACATGTGGGGAGAAGGATGCATCTACCCACACCTATTCAAAACAAGATGATAGTTTCACTAAGCATATGAAGAAGGATTCATCCACATATACTAAGCTAAACAAGATGATTTTGATAATTTTGACTAAGCATATGCAAAAGGATGCATCTACATATACCTATCCAAAGGAGATTTTGATAATGTTTTCAAGGATTTAGTATCAAGGATTTTGATGATTTTGATTTTTCCAAAAAGCCTAGCATTAAGGATGATTTCAAGATTTTCCAAAAGGTGATTGTGAGATGATGTTTGTTTTGATGTTTTGAAGGATGAATGAAAGAAGATTTTGATTTTCCTTGATCCTAAGATGAACCTAAAAAAGACACTTTGTTTTCCTAGACCTAGGTGGAGAAGAACATGCAAATGCTTCCTAGAGACCTTTATAACCAAAGAATGATTCAATTTGGACATACACTTTCGGATTTCCAACCAATGACCTTCGCTTTGGACTTTTTCAAGAATCATGAGGCTTCAACACACATGAAAGTTCATTTTGTTTAGCTTTGTTTGATGGTTTCATTTTACCAAAAACACTCTCTTTGATTAAGTTTTCAAACTAAGATGTCCAATGTCTAAATTTCTTCAAAACCCCACAAGATATGTTATGTGGAAATTTGATGAACTCAAGGCAAAGGTTTACCTATTTTTTACTTTAGTATACAAATCGAGATGTAATCCAATGTTTAGAAACCTCTAAGGATGTAAATCTAAAGGGCAAGAAATAACATATAGATTGAGTCAATGACATTTGTCTCCAAAAGGGTTTGAAATTTGGATGATGTTAAGTGTTTGTTTTTGAGACATTTTCGATCAAGAAATGCATTTTGTAACCCAAGAATAAGTATAGTCCTATGGATGTGTAAGGAAATATTTGTTGGATTCCCACTTGGACAAGTCCAACTATGCTTATCTTTAGCGAATGGTTAGATGCTTGACCCCACTAGCTCCCCTCCACGACACTCACTTATACGGGGTAGCCAAGCATCAACACCCATGAAAATCCTATGGCATGTTTTCCATTTCTACTAAAAGATCGTAAAAGTGTGGGGTGGCTTCAGAACAACCATTCTTGTACCAACAAATAGATTAAAGGATTTTGGCAAATTCTAGCACATGGGTTTTTAATAAGGACTTTCCGTTTGTGGAGATTGACCCATATGGAAAGAGTCCCCTTTTGGATCCATCTTGTCAGAATCAACCACGTGATATTAGCGTTTACTTCAATACCCACATTTATATACTGGTTGGAAATACTCTTGGATTTAGAGTGTTACCGGTTGAGTCGTTCCCTTGGGTGAGTACTTTTTCCCCAAGGCATGCCCTCTAGAATAAACAAAAGTGAGTGAAAACAATATTCGTAACTCAATCAATCTTTGTTAGCAACAAAGAGAGAGAATATACACAATAATTCCTCCACTCACACTCGCACAAGATGTTGTTCAATTTTAAACCCAAATTGAAGTGTGGAGGTGATTGCTTTGTCTTACCCTAAAGTCATGAAAAAGACCTTTTGATTCTCAAGATCACTATAAAGCACGAGAGAAGCACATACGTCCTTTTTCAATGTCTTTAGTTTAAGTAAGCCTTCACAAAAAACAAAGTTGCACTTGTTCTTTTTAAATCCACAAAGAAAAACGTGAGTTCTTTTTAAGCACCAAATGACAAGTGAGAGATATTTTGTTCAATTGTTAACCAAAAAAAAAATTTAGTATGTTGTCCTAATGTTCATTTTAGCCTTTTGCAAGAAATGGAAAGATTCTTTTTAAACCCAAATGAAAACTAGTGTCCTAAGAAAGAAGTGATAACAATCCCTTAAAAGTGTTAACCAGAAATTAAAGTGTTTAAAAACACTTTGAATTTGTAGGATATCATCATCATCTTCCTTCTTCTTTCGCTTTCAATTCCAACCTACAAGAGAGAAAACCAGTCAGATTCTGGAAACTAAAGAGATTAAAAAGCAGAAAACATAAGACAAATTAATCATTAATCAAAGAGCATGTGCTAAAATTAAATCTCCCCTTTTTACTCCTTTCCAGCATCGCAACTCATAATTGCGTCATAGTTTGATTTCTAAGTGGTGCTCTCACAGCGCCGCTTGCAAGTCAGCGTCGCTCTGTGTCAGGACAAAGAGCTCAACTGTGTCACACTTTTCTCCTAGCGTTGCACTTTTCTTCTAGCGTCATAGTTTGATATTTTTTAATTTTTTTTGAATCAACGAGTCCAGTGGCGAAGTTTATAATTCAAATTTTCTTGGCGGGATGAGTCTAGCGTCACACTTTGAGTCTCCCGCAGTGCTATATAGCGACGCTGCAAAGACAACGGTGCCAAAATGATGACGTTGAGGTCCTAGTGTTGGAATTTTCTGTGTGTGAGCAAAAAATGCAAAAAATTTGGGAAAAGATGAGAAAGAATGATATCCAGCCCTCCTTCTAGCACCAAATGTGTGAACCCTTTTCCTAGTACCTACAAAACAACATGAATAAACAAGTTAAACAAGAGATTTCAAGCCAAAACAAGGATTCCCCATGAAATCCATTTACAACACTCAAATTAGGAAGAAAATAGTGAAGAACACAATGTAAATGACACAACAAAGATTGAATCCTAATTTAAATGTGCAAACTCATGATCCCATGGGGGAATTGGTGCCAATTTGATGTGAAAATTGGCCCTTTCCCAATTCCTAAGATGCAAACTTGATATGTTGATGGAGATTGATCCACTCGGATTGTGAAGAGTGAGAGCTCCAAGCCAAAATCTGCAAAAACATAACTAAGAACTAAATGATAATGGATGAAATTTGAGAGATATTTGAGCATGGTAACTTTACATAAATTGTGGATGATCAAATGAGGATACAAGCTCTTTATTTATAGAATGTCAAGATAGACAAATGTCTAAATTTGAGCAATGTGGGACTAAGAATGAGCCAATGACAAAATGCCAATTGTAAATAGAGATTTACTAAATGAATTAAATCTATTTTCACGTGCAACTTGCATTATCTAGAGGATGGGACATGAGATGAGATTAAATTAATCAAGGGTTAATTAATTTAATGAGAGAGGTTAGATGATGTGACCTATTTTACTCAAATTCATGGATTTATTTAAATCAAATAAGGGAGGAATATGATGAGAGATTAATTAAATAAGGATTTTGATTTATTTAATTAAAAGAGACGGTGTTAGATTAAATCAAATAAGGTTTTAATTTATTTAATTCAATGTATAAACTTTAGAGATTTTATTAAATAAAATTAATTATTTAATTAAATAGGGATAATTAGATCAGATGGATTGATTTAATTAACAAAGATAGTGACTTAATTAAATAAAGTGATTCACTCAATTAAGGGATGAAAGTTGATGAATTTAATCAGATAGGGAGATTTGATTAAATGGTTAGACTGTGGGACGATTCAAGATGAAACGATGTTAGTAGGTCGGGATCAAGTGCACAATGTCAATCGATTTATTTTACTTCTCTACAACTGGCTCTAAGATGTTGGATATGTATTGGTTGAGGGGGTTCTATTTAAAGGAAATTATGATGGGGTCTTCTTGCGGTGCATGGACAAACCATAGACCAAAAGGATTCTAAACGAGTTCCATAGTAGCCTAGAGGGTGGAAACTTCTTTGCCATGACCAACACTTTAAAAATTATTCAAGCAAGATATTACTAGCCCAAAATATTCTCTGAAGCCCAACATATAGTGAGAAAATGCACTCAATTCCAAAATTTTGTTAGTGAGCAGAATAACTTTATCATGCCATTGAGCCCAATCGTGACTGAAGAATCCTTGACATAGTGGGGGTTGGATTTTGTTGGGATGATCAATCCTATATTCAACGCAAGGCATAAATGGATACTCATGGAAACTGATTATTTCATAAGATGGATGAAGGAAATTCATTTAAAGAATTCTACAAAAGCGAAGATTGCTAATTTTTTTTGAGAAATTAGTCGCAAGGTTTGGCTCGCCAAAGACCATCATCATAGATAATGCATGATATTTTGTAGGATTCGTGATGTTATACTTCTCCCTTAAGAATGGGGTCTACCTCAAGACTTCATCAAACTACTACCCATAAGGGAATGGGCTAGCAGAATTTGCCAACAAGAACTTAATTAGATTGATAAAGCGTATTGGGTCAGAGCATCAAAAATATTAGCAAAAGAATTTGTGAGTGGCCTTATGGGAAGACCGCATTATGCCTAAGCATATTTAAAAATCCACCCCTTATGGTTTGATGTATGGAAAAGAGGTAGTCCTACCCATTTCCATGGAGATCCTGACACTGCAATTGCTAAAATCCTTGGAGATTGAGGAAGACAGCGAGATGGAAGTGAGACTGAAAGAACTATTAAGCTTTGAGGAAAAAAGAGAAAAGGAATTTGAGACCAAGATTAAATTACAATGGATGGTTAAGTGATTTTTTGACAAAAATGCCTCTAACCTAGGTTTTAGGGAGGGGAGTCTTGTGCTGAAATTTGATGAATGAGCTACAAAACTAGGGTGATATGCAAAACTTGATTCATTGTGGAAGGTTCCCTTCCACATTCAAAAATGTAAGGAAATAAATGTGTATGAGATTGAAGACATGAACGAGTTTTTTTTGGATATACTAATAAATGATATTCATCTAAAACTATTCAATTAAAGTACATAGTTCATTAAAAATTTACTTTATGTACCATATGTAAATTTTGTAAGTAAGCGTTTTGTGAAATAAAGCCATGAGCATAAACAAAAATAACAAGGAAATACTATATTATATTCATGAGGAAATCATTTCAATATAGTATGGGTTTTGAGTGTTAAGCTCAAGGAAAAGCTTGAAAATCCTCCCCTTCTAAAGCCAAAAGAGATACATCATTACAAAGCAAAAAGGAGGCGATACTAAAACTGCAAAGAAGTTTAGCCTCCGAAACAATGACAATCAAAACATAGGATTTTTTTAGGGGGTTCATGAGCAAATAATAGTACAATTTTCATCACACAAGGCACACAGACATTGCATGGGCCTCAATCCTCCATGTCGGGGCTGAAGACTAGGTTCTTGAAGGAGGTAATCCATTCAATGCCATAGATGGGCTCCACATGTTACATTTTCAAGAGGAAGGTGGCCATAGGTTGAGACCGTTAGCGGTGGCACTTAAGGTCCATGGTTCAAAAGTTAGTAAGGAAGGGCAGCCGCATAACCAACTTTGCGATATCAATGTGCCTTAGAAGGTCCATTGTAGATGGAATGTCGACATCAGGGATATAAACTGAATAATCTTTCCTAGCTCATCTAGATATGTAGAGTCAAACATAGCATGAAAAAGTATGATTATCTAGGGTTTGGAAACATACAAATCTAGTAGTGAGGCCATGAATTAGGAGATTATGTTAGTGTTGCAGCATGGCTGGTTCGAATCCTTCACATAATACCTCCCCAGAACCCATTTGAAAACCACAATGATTAGGTGGTTCTTTGATGCAACAAGCATTTAAGCCAGTCATTACTGATCTCTTCAACAAAAGAGACTTGTAACTTTCAGCTCCATAGCCATATTGGAGTACCCAAAATTCTCCTGATGCAACATAAAATTTGTTAAACTCAAAGAAAGGAAATCACATTGGAAGAAACTTTCCAAATCAACACAAACTTAATGACTGTTTTTGTAGGATGGGTATGCTATTTATAGAAAATTGTGCATTGGAGAGGCCTGTAAATGGAAAAACTTTTCCTCTTGAATGATGATGGGAAATATAAGTTAGCAGTAAGGATTAAAGGGTAAATCGTATGAAGGAGATTTGTAAAATATAAGGAGTTAATTCAAGTGTTAGAAATTAATGTTTTCATATATGACCTACCGCCATGTGTTTGTTAGCTTCACCAATGCTAGCCATCTCACTAGTGTGAAAAGACATTTTTTGAAGCCAACTCCTACTTAATTAATACAAATTTCTTGTCTAAACACACTTCCCATTTCTCAAGGTTAACTTTCTCCAAGGAAAGTGTAAGGAATGTACTAATTCCATTCCTACATTGAGGTTCGCATTTCCAAGAAGTTTAAGCCTCCACTCAACACATATTTCTTTGCTGGTAGTACTCCACACATATTGCTTTGTTGACAGTGCTTAGTGAGCTATCAATAATGACAATGGATTTATTGTATGTGTGTTTGAGAAATGAATGAGCCAAAAGAAAAAATTTCTAAGTTTTGAACCCTTGAGTAAGGGCTTCTTGGAGAGTTGAGTTTACCAAATTCTTCCAAGAATAAGAAAATGTTGTAGCATCATTTTTTGGTTGAAACGTTGGAATCTCATTCACAAAGCTAGGCTATGTCAACATTTTTGGAGATGTCTCCTATACCAATGCTTCAACACCATAGAAGAGAAACTTTCTGTATACCAAAGTTATACGGCTAGGAAACCACACCAAAAGTGATTTGATCAAAGATTTTGCAGATAACATCTTTGACCCAAAACTACACATAAACCCTAAAATCCTTAGGGAAGGGGCATTGCAGAGAATTTTTTCTAGAGGGTCAGTTGAAGGCCTTACAATGTGACTCTGGCACTGAGGTTTTCTAGAATTCAAGCTTCCCTCCACACATCCATGTCTAGAGCTAATAGAAATATGCATAGAAAAGCTAGATGAGGGAACCAGGGTTATCCATAGTAACAAGCTAAAGATCACCATCAATGCAACAACCATCTAGGATATGCTATGTATCCTCTCAATTTGGGATGTCGAAAGGTTCTACCATGGGAAAATGGAAGTTTTCTAGGCAACAAGGGAAATTAGTTGAAATTCTACAAGGATGAAATTGGTGAGGAGCCAGACAATAATGAAATTATCTTCTCTTTGTCACACAAACAATTCCATTCATATTATATGCCATCTTTTCAATGCTAGATTTTGTATATGGCCATGAAAGGGACGATGAGGTTCTCTAGTTCTAGATGGACTTGGATTTCATGCTACGGAAGGAAAAAATACAAAAGTGATTCGATTTCATTGAAGCAAACACAAAAAGAATGCTTAAGCAATTAAGCAATTATAATCATTCTTTCAACTTCAGGTATTCCTCTTTTTTGGTGCATTTAATTGTACATCAAAACATTGAATTCTTCAGTGGTCATTTTTCACTCAGTATATTTGATGTGTTAGGGTTATATAAGTCAATTTTAGCCTAGACCCATGTGCTTTCAAGCACATGGGATTATTATTCATTTATTGACTATTTCCTACAACCCATACTTTTGGATTTGTCTCAACATTCTCTGGGTAGGTTTTCCCATGAGGTTTTAGATTGGATGAAAAATCACCAAACCTTGGTAGATTACTTTATGTGGGTTGATTTTAATTTTATCAGATACCATGGTTTTAACGAGGAACCCTTTAGATTTCCAATGTTTGTTATGGACAAGACACTTTCCCTAGAGGCATGTCATCAAGCAACAATTATCGACAATGATTATGGTGCTAAGAGGCACAAGAAAGTGATCCACACATTTCACCTCATTGTCGCCAAAAGCTAGGTAACACTTGTAAGGAAGGAGGAGCAGGATGTGTTGACCAACAAGTTGGCCTACCTTGGGCTAGTTCTCATTTGTGATAGATGTAAATACAATCCCGTTGGGTATTTTTCATTCAAACATGAGAAGTGATCATATTGGGAGGAAAGGAAAAGCTCGGTCAAAGATAGGGAAAAGGTCTACATTGAACTAGCTTTCATACCATTTGTGCAACCCCTATGGCTTGATTTTTACCCAAGATTAGCAGAATTATGATAGAGTGTCTAGATGGTCAAGTCCCACAAGACTCAGTTGAAAAATTTAGGGTGATCAAAAAGAAAAACGATTGATTTTTGGAGGTATTGATAGGAGATCAAGCAACTAGATGCTCTATACGAAACTGTTAAAGCAATAGATGAGCGTTTCAAATAAATTATGATGATGAGTCTAGATCCAATACTAATCCAGGATTCGATCAGTGGGTTGAACAAGAGCACACACTAGTTTTTGATTCACTACCTCAAGAACCCACAGTGGGGAAGGGGAAGGAAAAGGAATCACACCAAAGGAAGTCATAGATCTCATCTTCTGCTAGCATCCCACCAAGGGGTAAGTGGAATCAATGAACTTCAAGAAAATATTTCATAGTCCAAAAGATCCAGGGTTCGTTGGGGTTAGTCAACAGAGAATCTAAAGCAACTAGTGCACCCCTAGCAAAGAAAAGGAGAATCCAAGACTTGGGCATGTTGAAAATTGGATTGCATCAAATGGTTTTCATTGATTTCAATAGGTTATCATTAATGCCAACAAAATACCAATTGTATGAGACATTTATCAGAAGCTATTCTTCTTTATCAATGAATCAATGCACTGGTTTTTGGGTCTAGATTCTATCACAAGACAAGCTATGGCTCTAATATCTTAACTATGTCATTATGATTCACTCAGACAACTATATTCAACATCTTGAGAAGTTTTGTTTTGGAAGCAATATGCTTTCGATGCCAAAGTTTAACTCTGTAAATTACAGTTGTTTGATGGTTTGAAGCTTTTATGTTTGGGTCCTAGTCTTGGCCAACCTAACACATGTTATGTATTAAGAAGATTGAATCTACCTTGGGGATGTTTTTTATAGATCTTAGCTGACTTAAGAAATGCATTAATCTTATATGATGCCGAAAAGAGTTTTGTTTGCTTTTTATTTTTTCATCTAATTAGGCTGACCTAATTGATGAATGAAATATAATTGTATATATATGAGACTCTCTGGAGAAGATAGATAGTGTAGATTAGTGTGGTGTGTGATAAAAGTGAGTGTATGTGCATGGTGAGAGCCTAAATGATCTATTAGCCGAGGACCATAACCAAATTATTGAGTGACTGTTGGGAGAAATAATACTACTTATACAGAGCTTCATTTGGAACTGAATTCTACACAAGGAAGGTGTATTCCATCAATTCATACTTTTGGAAGTGAGCCATAACTTCTATAATCTTGAAATAATCCATCTTTTGTATCTCTAGGTTGTAGCCCTATGGATAGTGAGTTTAGATAGTGAGTCCTATTGCTAGTGAGCCTCAGACAGTGAGCCTTTTTGTAATCGATTTTGATATTCTCTATATTGTGAGTTAATCCTCACCATGGTTTTTCCCTCATCGGGTTTTCCATGTAAATATGGTGATACTATGTTTATGTGATGGTTTTTAGGTTTTTCACTTGATTTTTAATCATTTAATAAGTGTTAAGGTTTTGTTCTGGTAAATGATTTAAGGATTTAATTTGGTGACAACTAATTCACCTCCTGCCTCTGAGTTGTCCAGTTCAACAATTGGTATCAGAGCTTGGTCCTTTGGAATGAGTTTAATAGCTCAAAGGAGATCTTGGTAGGTTGAAGAAAATGATGAAGGGATTTGAATTGGATGAATAATTAAGAACATAGACTACAAATTTTGAAAATGAAGATCTGAAAGAAAATGTCAAGCAAGTAGATGAATGCATTCAGAAACTAAGGAATCAAATCTAGAAGTTCAAATTAAAATATAAAGAAGTTAACCAAGAACTAAAGGAAGCAAAAGAGACTATTGAGAATATAAGAATGAAACTTGAAATAAGAAAAATGGTGGAAGAGAATATGAAATTGTCAATTGAACAAAGCAATATAGAGGAAGGATGCTTGAAAGAGATTATCAATCAAAAGATAGAAAAATGTGATAAGCTTGAACAAGAAGTAGTAACCTTAAGAATTGATATGGAAAAAGTGAAATCTCATGAAGAAAGGTTCAATACAAGTTCTACAATGCTTGATGAGTTGATTTCATGTAAGAAACCTACAAAGGATAAAGGTGGTCTAGGACTTGAAGAAGGACAAAGCTCAAAGACTAAACTAGTTTTCAACAAAGTGGACAATCAAAGGAAATTTCAAGGAAATACTTATCAAAACAAGAACTGAAGGAAAAATACTAGAAGGATTCCCATTTGACAACCTAATACTAAAAGGTACCCATATTTTAATGGTTTTTGTTTCTCATGCAGTAAATGTGGACATAGAGAAACATAATGTAGAAGTAGGATGAACTAGAATAGAATGAGTCAGAATGTTGGATTCTTTGTTGGACAATGTTATGTTTGCAACAAGTTTGGACATGGAGCTACCGAATGTAGAATCCAAATGATGATGAACATGTTTAATACTAGTAGAAGGATTAAATATTTTCAAGGCTATTATTACACATGCAATATCTTTGGACACAAAGCTAATCAATGCAGGTCAAGGATAAATGAAATTTTTTTTGATCAAGTATATGTTATGTGCTACACTTGCAACAAACTAGAACATATCTCAAAATTTTGTTGGAGAAAATTTGGGAAGAAAAGTAATCTAGAATAGAAGATCAAGCCTATGAACAAGATAGATTTAAAAGAAGGATATTGATTGGAGGAAGAAGGATGAACCTAGGAACAAGGATGAATCAAATAACCTTGAATCTACATCCGGTGTAGATACCTCTTCGAAGAACTAAACTTAGTAGTAGTTTTAAGGGGATCAGTCACAAAAAATCTAACAAGCCCCCAATATATTAGGTGTCATGCGATGACATAAGGATAAGTGATGTGAATCTCTATTTTGAAGGAATTGGAGAAAATTCTACCAGAAAAGAAGCAAATCAAGAAAATTACGAAGCTCTTATTGGTTTATAGTGAAAAGTAATAAATGAAAAATTAGGGAATAATTAGATGAATCCAAGAAAATCACCATGACTTGGAGGAAAATAAAGATTGTGGAAATGAGCCTATTGTACTAGGTTCTAGTACAAAGGTTTCGTCATCCAAAAATTGATCTGGCAGCTTTGGTTGAGGGGAAGGTATTGACAGAGTAAAGTACTGATGATGATGTCATAAGTGATAAATTACTTTTTGTGATGAAACCCCAAAAATGACAAGTTAAATAAGGAAGTTTAGTGGTCATTCTTTTCACATTTCAAATTGAACGAGCTAAGGATTAAAATGTAGCTAAGAGATGAGTTAGGGTTATTAGCAAGCAAAAGTACAAAGAACAAAGCTCAAATAATGGATTGAAAGGAAATGGTGGTGTTTGATCCATGTAGTACAGAAATTAAGTAAGTTACAAATTGATGAATTTAACCATGAAAATATTTGAAAATTTGAAGGTTTGCTTTTAGTTGAGCAAGTCCTCAAGGTCAAGAGTCTAGGGCACAAGGGTTTAGACATTTGGAGAGAATTTCCATATTTTTTGGATGTAGACACTATTCGGCTTGTTTTAAGTAGAATTCAAGGTGATCAAATGATCTTCGAAAAACCCTATGGGATTTCAAAGGAAGAAATTGCAGCAATTACATGATTATGCAATGATGGACCCATTCCAATAAATGATTTGGTGAAGAAAAAAGAGGTCAAAGCCCTAATTGGAGTGATTGGAGACCAAAAGGCACTTCAAATTCATACTATAGTCGACCCTATGATAAGGTATGCGACATATGAAATTTCATATAAGATTTATTTTAGAAATAGGGAAGGCTCTACTTCGGCAATTGCTATTTACATTGCACATCAAATGGTTGAAAAGAATGAGGATTTCAACCTATGTGAGTTATTAAGGAATCAATTAATGGAGAACATTACTATGAAAAAGAATGACAATTACCCTTTTCATTTTGAATCTTTGGTTATATGTTTGATGATGTACTTTCTGAAGTTGTTACCATTGAAAGAGAATGTTGTGTGGAAGTCAGTTGTACCAGTTGGGAAGCAGGTCTACCAGTACCTGTAATGTCTACCAGAAAAGGAAAAGATTTGTAAAGAATAATTTGCAAACAAAATAAATGCATGGAGCTCTAGTATGGTTTCCAATCTGGTTGGGATGTCTAAGTTAGGATCTTCCTCCGAGAAGAGGAAGGAAAGAAGAGTCATTTCAAGTTCCCCTCTAGAAATAAAGAAGCTGAAGTTAGAGGAGAAGAAAGAAGAAAAGGAAGTAAATATTATAGAGGCATTTGATTTCGTATCAATGGATGATGAAGAAGAAGATTTTACTAAAGAGAAGGTGTTGAAGATTCTTGTGCAATCTGATGGACTAAAGAAGATTGGAGATGTTTGGTTGACTCGACCAACATATGAATAGGATGAGATCACAAATGCCTTGGATGTTTATATAATTCATAATGATATTAATCTAAGCAAATTGACAGATGTCTTATTGGAATTATTGATTGAGTAGATTGAAGATAGGCTAAAGGTATTGTCACCTAGGGAAACAGAAGAAAAATATGAGATTCAATTGTCTATGGAAGAAAGATGTGAAAATGCACAAAAAGGATTAACTAAGAGAATAAATGAATTGAAAACATGTATCAAAAGCATAAAAAATGTGTATAGGTATTGTCTTTGGTGGCCTACTACTATCAGAAAATATAGAGAAAAAATCGATGCTATTGAGCTTGAGTTGGATTCTATTAGGAAGACATATAATATCCTTAATGATAGGGATGGAGAACAAAAGAAAAGGATCAATTCCTTATAGTATGAACTTGCATAAATTCTAGTACAGAGGGATAGTATTGTGAAGGAATTTTGGAAAGTCAAAGAGATAATTGAATTGAGGTTGGAACAATTTCCGATCTACTAGTGGAAGCTGAGAAAAATGAACAAAATATCACTATCCTAGATACTCTTCTAGAAACAATTGATTCGATAGTGATGAACAACAATATTTGTGTAAATATTAGATTGGTAGTGGATTCCTGGAAGACATTTCTTCTGAAATTAAAAGAAAAATACAAGGATATATTTTAGGAGAAGGATTGAGGTAAAGAACCATTTTTATATCATTTTTGGAGTAAGTCAAAAAGGGAAAGATTGAAGACTTTTTTGTGTACAAAATTTTGGAGTAAGGGGGAGATAAATCATCCTACTTTTCCATTGATGTCAAAGGGGGAGAGAGAACATGTGAAAAGAATGGAAATCATTACATCTCATCAAAAGGGGATAACTAAAAAGGATGTTGTTGTTGGGTTTTCACATCTCGTGTTGCCATCAATGACAAAGGGGGAGATTGTTGGAAATTGGATTGCATCAAATGTTTTTCATTGATGTCAACACAATACCAATTGTATGAGACATTTACCAGAAGCTATTCCCCATAAAATATGTTCTTTATCAGTGAACTAGTGTGTTGGTTTTTGGGTCTGAATTCTACCACAAGACAAGCTATGACTCTAATATCTTAACTATGTCATTACGATTCACTTAGACAACTATATTTGGCATCTTGAGAATTTTTGTGTTGGAAGCAGTAAGTTATCAATGATAGAGTTTAACTCTATACATTACAATTGTTTAGTGGTTTGAAGCTTTTATGTTTAGGTCCCAGTCTTGGCTGACCTAACACATGTTTTGTATTAAGAAGATTGAATCTACATTGGGGATTTTTTGTATAGATCTTAGCCGACTTAAGAAATTCATTAATCTTATATGATGCCAAAAAGAGTTTTATTTGTTTATTTTTCTTTCATATAATTATACTAACCTAATTGATGAATGAAATATAATTGTATATCTATGAGACTCTCTAGAGAAGATAGACATCATAGATTAGTGTGGCGTGTGAGTGATGCGAGTGTATGAGCATGGTGCGAGCCTAAATGATTTGTAAGACAAATACCAAAATAGAATTATTGAGTGACTGTTGGGAGAAATAGTACTACTTATACAAAGCTTCATTTGGAACTGAATTCTGCACAAGGAAGGTGTATTCCATCAGTTCATACTTTTGGCAGTGATCCATAACTTTTATATTTTGGAAATAAGCCATCTTTTGTATCTTCGAGTTGTAGCCCTGTGGAAAGTGAGTCCTTCTATTGGTAGTGAGCCTTAGGCAGTGAGCCTTTTTGTAATCAGTTTTGGTATTCTCTATATTGTGAGTTAATCCTCACCGTGGTTTTTCCCTCATTGGGTTTTTTATGTAAATATGGTGTTACTATGTTTATGTGATGGTTTTCGGTTTTTGAATTTGATGTTTAATCATTTAAGAAGTGTTAAGGTTTTGTTCTAGTAAATTATTTAAGGGTTTAATTTGGTGACAACTGATTTACCCCCCCTCTTAGTTTTCTAGTTCAACAAGGCAAGCCAAGATCCTCAGATAAGGGAGAAGAAGTGGACTTCGCTCTACCAATATCTTCCACCCCAAAAATCCAGGTAAGTTTCACACCTACCATTCTCTCTTCCACTACATCTTTAATTGTTGTTGTTCACCCATTCATAGAATAGAATCATCCATCCACCAATTCTGATATCCTCATCCTTAACATGTCCCCAACTATATTTGGTAGCGAGCCTCATATGAAGACCTCACACATTGAACACGCATCTTCCGCCTCAATCACAATTGACACTTTGATCACTTTATCTAAGGCGTAGGTAGTAAACACAAAAATTCCCATATTGTAGGTCTTGTCACCTTTACGCACTTCTAGGAATATACCTCTTTTTTCTACCCACTGTTCCTTTTACCCCAATGAGCACCCATTTTCCTTATCATGTCATACATGGTATCCTGACCTTTTCGATGATAGCACTTCCTTTTGCTTCTCCTCAAACTCAGTTAGTCAAAAGCACCCCTATTGTTACCCTCTATGGCCTCCCCATAGGTGTTTCCATTGTTGCACAAAGTATTGAGTCTCTGCAGAGCCTTTGAACTCAAGTGGAATTAACCAGGAAGGCTTGGCAAGAAAGAAAACAAAAGTTATGGGTGAAAACTATGGAAAATCCAACCACCCTTAAACTAGAAACTTGTTTTGATGAGGAACATAATACTCTAATGATCTCAGCTATGAGGCCATGAGTTTCCAAACTAGAGGGAGATATGTAGTATAAAGATTATGACATCCAAGCTATGGGTCTCAACTTCAGCGAAGCTCTCTTGCACGACAAAATAGCCTTACCGGAGTGACAAAGAAGGTGCTTTACACTGATTATGAGAAATTGGAGAAGAAATTGTAAACGTGCGAGGCAGAGTTAGTGAATGTAAAGGCCACAATGGACAGATTGCAAGTAAAGATCAACGAAAAAGACATGGATATGGCTTGGTTAAGGTAAGCTTGGGATTAATAAGGCGAAGTGACTAAGTCGCTCGAAGAAACTCAAAATGAAAGAGATTGAATTTATGTTGAGGTGAAAATATTGGAGCATGAGGTTAAGGCCGAGCACAAAGTAATTGAAGATGTGAAGGTCTAGATGTAGTAGGTTGTTGAAGAGCATCGACGAAAGTAGAAAGAGTTTGATGACACAATGGACCAACAAAACAATATATGTGCAGAGTTGCAAAAAGAGCTATAGGAGATGGGCAAGTAGAAGGTTGATATGCAGGAAGACTTGGATAACACTTGGTATCAAGAAACCAAAAATATTCAAAAATCCCAAGTGGAAATAGAGAAAGAAACACAGGAGAAGCAAGACATCGAGTCTATTCTACAAATTCACAATAGAGAAGTAACAAAAATTAAGATCAAAACTTTCAAGCACTCTCTAGGAGATGGATCATTTAAAGGAAAGTATGAAGGCTAAATAAGCCCAATTTCAGTAGGAATTAGCTATATCATGAGGGTCTAGGCTTCTTTCGATACTCCAAGGGATGCTTTCCTCCCATTGGGAAAGGATCATGATTATGGTAGTGACCTTGAATCCAGTCTTGAAGTTCCTAATAGATGTGCAGGAATTAAACATGAAGGTTAGCCCAACAGTCGAGTAAATTCTACTTATAATCACCCCCCACTCTAAGGAGTCAAGGAGGTTAATCATCAAGCTATATAAAGAAACTAAGGAAGCTTTGAAAAATTCTAGAATTCCAAACTGAAGGGCAACAACTAGAAAGGAAAAAAAACTATTACCTGTAATTAAGTCGCCTAGGAGAGCAAGGTGTAGTGTAGGAAAATGGATCCCTTTACATTTTCACACTTGTTTGGGCCCTCCTTATGGAGTTTGGCTTAATGTGGCCTTGATTTAGTGTTGCAATGTGATTAACACATTCACATTAGGTCTTGGATCCTTGTGAACTAATGGATTTTAATGGTACCTTGCTAAAGTGTTGTAATACACTTTCACATTTTTCTAGGGTTTTATCAAATAATTAAACATAATAAACCTATTTTTAATCAAAATCAACCTTAATCTTTCCTTATTTGGAGTGTTTTAAATTTTTTTAACACACTTTCACACTTCTCTAGGATTGCCATTAATAAATGGGCTTTCTTATGCTTTAATTGACCCTATTTTGCATCCACAAGCCTCATTTATTACATCTTTTCGAGGATAATCCTGACACCAATTAGTAACCAATCATAATTTAGGTGTTTATGGCTTGTGTGGCCTAGATTTAGGGATCTGGGACTTATTCACCACCTTGGGCGAATGGGTCCCACCTGGATCTTTTGGCCTCGAACTTGATTTCACACATTTCTAAGAAATTTTCATTTTTGGTGCCATACATTATGTTTGATGGGACTCATTGCTAATATGTAGTTGTCATTGATGTCAACACTATTGGAATTAATGTCTTTAAGGCTATATATGTCGAGGATATTGAGAAATTGTAATGAAATGAGTTGTCGATTGTCACTGATGCAGTGAAGTTCATTCTATTAGTTAGCTCAGTATGTTGATGATTAGAGATTGTGGATTAAAGGGTTTGTTGTAGAGTAGATCTAGTTTATCCATGTTAAGTTTCAAAGATCCGCATGAAGACTTGATCAAGTTATGAGCAATTGCGTTTTGATAGTCATTTTATTGCTTCAATTGGTGTTCCTGAATGAAGAATGAAGATAATGCGATTCTAGTAATTTCTTTTGTTTTGGATGTTTTTCTGGTGATTCATAATGTTTGTGGATGTTTCTAGATTGTGCTCTATCCTTTTTTCACATCCACATTGATCATTGTGCTTGTGATTGGTTATTTTATCTTGTGTGTTCATGTTTTTCATGTTCATGGCCGACAAGGTGATGGTAGAGTGTTGTGGATCTTCGTGGAATAATTTTTGAAGGTTTTTTGTGTTCAAGGATTTTTTTTGGGTCTTCATTATGTTGTGTCCGACACTAGTCAATTCACATTGAAAATTATTTATTGTTTTGGGTTGACAATTTGCATATGTTTTATGATTTTGTTGAAGCCGACATGTAGCAATGTAATCTCTTGTTGTGGATATATATAAGTGATTGTTTATTCCATTTGAAAGAATTCGTGTGTATGAGATGTGCAAATAATGTCCTAATCATTTGAATGCAGAATCATAGTATGAAGAAGAGTGAGTAGAGTGTGAAGAAGTGTTCATGTGCCTAACCAGAACTATAATCAGGAATTCGTAGATGTTATTTTCTTAGTTCAAAATCCTGTGGGTGGGATCCAAATGTTTTTGTAAGACAGTGTTTCTTCCTTTGGGTAGTAAGCCTTGTTGTATTTGAGCAGTGAGCTCTAGGTAGTGTGCCTGAATGCATGTGCATTCCCCATTTATTCTTCTTTATCCTTTTAATAGGGAATAATCTTGTGGATTGACCTCCACTAAGGTTTCTCGCCTAACAGGGTTCCCACATAAAAATCTTGGTGTTATGTGTGTTTCTAATGTGTTGATGATTTATGCTTTCATGGTTATTAATCAGATTTGAGAATAAGGTTAATAAGTTTAATAAGTGTAAATTTTTGTGACAACTGATTCACCCCCCCTCTCATTTTTCTACCCTTGTGTTGCCAACAATTGGTATTAGAGTAGGTTCCTTGGAAGAAGTTTAATAGCTTGAGGTGATCCAGGATGGTGACATATAAGAAGGATAGTCCGAGATTTGATGGAACAAATTATTCTCCATGGAAGACTCAAATGGAGTGTCATATGAGATGCATTGGTGAACCCTACTGGAACATTACAAGGAATAAGTATGTTATGCCACAAAATGGTCCTTTTACTACTACTAATATTAAGGATGTTGAGTACAATATCAGGGCTAAGGAAGCATTGTTGAGTGCTCTAACTGATTCTAAGATGAAAAATGTTATGAATATGAAGACTACTTATGAGATTTGGAAAAAGTTGGAAAATTTGTATGAAGGTGATGCTAATGTGAAGATTTCTAAGTTGCAAAGTCTGAAAGGGAAATATGAAATGTTGAGAATGGGTGATGATGAGAACATTATTTCTTTTATGCAAAGAGTGAATGAACTTGTGTGCGGTATCAAATGTGCTGGTGGACAATTGGAAGAATTAGATATTGTTGCTAAAGTGCTAAGATCCTTGCTGCATACAAAGTCAAAGCTACTTCTATTGAGGAACTCTGGACTATGACAAATGTAAAAAGAGACATGTAGATTGGAAAGCTTACTAATTTTGAGTTGAGTGAATTTGGTGATGCTCTTCCTAAGACAAAATCTCCATTCAAAGCTACTCTTTTTGAAAGGGATAAACATAGATATGGTCCAGGAGAAAGTTCTTCTAGAAAGGTATTCAAGTATGAGGAGGAAATGAGAGAGATTGAAGAAGAAGAAAGAAGAATAGATGATTTTGAAGAACTTATTGTTAGAAGGGAAGCCAGAGGAGAAGGTAAGTATAAAGGGAAATTTACTATTAAATGTTTTTCTTGTAGTAAGATAGGTCATTTTGCATCAAGGTGTCCAGAAAGAGTTCCTAAGTCAAAACCTAACAAGCCTAGATTTCAAAGGAAGTGTTATTATGCTACTGATGAAGGTGTAATAGATGATGAATATGATAAAGGGAATGTAAGTGAGGACGAATGGCTATTTATTGCTATCAAGGAAAATAATCCTGTGTCTATTGAATTTGCTAATTATATAAATGTGAAGAAAGCCCTAGCTGCTCGAGTTGAAGGGAAAGATGAATGGGTGACTGATAGTGTATGCTCTCATCACATGATAGGTGATAAAAGTAATTTTGTGAGATTGGAAAAGTATGATGGTGGTTTTGTAATATTTGGTGATGAAAAAGGTGTAATCTATGGCAGAGGATGCATTTCTCTTGATGGTAAGCATAATAATAATGATGTCCTATATGTGGAAGGCCTGAAGCATAATATTTTAAGTGTTGGAAAGATGGTAGATAAGGGATAGAATCTTCAATTCAACAATGGAAAGTGCAAAATATTGGGAAGTTCCAAAAATGTGATTGAATCTAGTACAAAAAAAGGTAACATCTTTCACCTGAATCTTGATAGTAAAAGTTGTTTGATTGATCAAGTTGATGAAAGTTGGTTGTGGCATAGGAGAATGTGTCATGTTAACTTTGAAAATATTATCAAGATAAGTTCTACTCAGGTTATGAGAGATCTTCTTAAGTTGATAAATCCTACTAATGCTATATGCAGGGAATGTCAGTTAGGGAAGCAAACTAGAGTTTCATTTTGGAGCAAATAACATTGTTGAAATGAAGTGTTGGAGCTTGTGCGTACTGACTTGCATGGTCCTTCTTGTTGGTGGTTTTTTATGTAAACCAGGTTGGTCTCGTATTCTACCTATGGAGTAGCCAACTCCAATCAAGGGCAGCTCAGAGGACCTGGACCAACTGACAAGATCAAGAGATCTTCTGCACTTTAGGCTCTGTAGAACCAGGGCGGGTATACCAACACAATGCCTCAAAGAAGACCAGACATTCCTTTTTATAGCAGATAACTCCTGATGCCAAGCATTGAGGACCTCAAATGGGGCTAGATTCTTAGTAGCTCAGCCTTGAAGCAACCAAGAGGTAGGGCAAGATATTAAACAAAAGATATTCAATGATTCATAACTTGTTTTATGAGAGGAACCAGGCCACAAGACAGATCAGTGCCTAATCCGAGGTCATGGAGTCACACACAAAAGATGGAATTCATCTAAAAACATGACTCAATCAGTGGATTTTTCTTTGCTAATGCCTTACATCAGCTATCAGTGCCTTACACTAACAATCCGACTCTTGTATCAACCAGACTCTTCTTACCAAATCCAACCTGCAAACAAGTAATCACTGCTATCTATTCAAAGGATTTAACTGCTTCCTTGAAGCAAACCTATCAACAAATAACATAGTACCATGAAGTATGAGAAGATGAACAAAAAAAACCTTATGCATTTATTCAAATGATTAAAAGCCTACGAGTGTGGAGACAATCTGATGATATGCATGAAAGATAAACATCTTCATGTATTCCTGCTTAACTGATTGCATTTATAGCGGGATTCAACATTACAGTTTACAGACTCAAAAATGACCTAAGACCAAACCCTAATCTATCCCAGGCTAATCCCATAACTCAGAAAAATGTGGAACATAACACCAAAGTTCAGAATGCTTACATCTGGCCATCAAATTCTCCTTTATAGGAACAAGAGAAGCAACAAGCAACCGGCCAGATGAGATTACACATCATCAGTTGACTAGGACAAACCCTAGAACAGCTCGCAGGCCAAGTTAAAAATTCCAACTGCCTCACTCGTCACATAAATGTAACTGGTCGGACCACTGCAGGAAAGACATTCCCGCATGAAAGAAGCCAGGCAATCAATGTCAAATCCACTGCAGAATCTGGGCGCCTAGACTCGAGCCATGCTGTCCTTGTCCCAAGGCCGTTGCCATGAATGCTAGCTCGGCAGGTCCAACAACCTTCCATCTGTAGCCATGAATGCTCCAAGTCCTCACGCGCGAACAAAACAAAAACCCTAGCCACGTGCAATTCAATTTGGGCCGTCGATCGTCCATGATCAGATGACCACCTTTTAAATCTCCATTAGCCGTTGAAGCAGGCTACAACCGTCGGCAAGACACCAGCGGGTCGGCGTAACATTCTGGCGAAGTCCACATAGGATACCAAGTGCACCATTATTCATCATCGAAACAGTCGCTGAGACATTACCCTTGCCATGCCGAAGGCAATTCAATCACTTTCCCTACGCGCCTTTGTTTATCGCAGTCACTGTGACATACTTAGGTCGGTTAGATATTATATCAACCACATAGTCCTTTTCTTGAGCGTTCCTCCTTCTCTTCATATATCGTTGTGACATCTTGACCTCGGGGTGACATCCTAGAGATTTCACCAAGCTTCACCGAAGACATCATTTTCTTTCAAGTCGCTATGATATTCCAATTTTTATATCAAAGCCTAGGAGTAGCCCCATGCCCTTCTTACATTTCGGTATAGCCAACCACAATCACCGAGCACTACGTCGAAAGCCATTTGTCATACCGAAAGAATATCTTTTACCCTTTTGTTATGTCACCGAGAGAAGAGAGAACTCCTGCCGAGTGCTACTTTAAATCATGTCGGCAAGACCCGACCCTTTCATCAAGACCTCCTGCCACAATACAAAACATATGTCGATAAAATACAAAATGCACCTGTCGCCAAGACATTAGAAACTTGGCAAGAGGCTAGCCCAATAGCCAGAAGATACACTGATAAGGGTTCCCACCGTCGCCACAACAAAAGGAATGTCTCACTGACAACCTGCAATAAAGAATAGTGGAACACACATAGGTCGGGGAGACAACAGAGAGTCGGGGAAACATCTCCCCGACCTCAACCAACACAAGCCGATGGAAAAGAGATCTTGGGGAGACAACATGGGGATCGCCGAGAGGTTATCCTGAGCAATAGAAGTCACGCTGATGTGGGAGCAAAGCCGGTAAAAATGGTAGCAAGGGTCCGGTAACAAACGAAAAATGGGGCTCGGGGGGAACTTAAGTGAAGAGCGAACTAGGCGGATAGGTCAATAAATTAAAAAGCCAGCGGAAAGGGAACCAAACCAGGAAAGAGGCGGAGAACAAAAGGAACAAAATGGAACGGGACCGAAAACCATCCTGCTCTCACCTTCGCAAAAGACCGTGGAGGCGAAGCCAAAACTGACACGAGAAAGAAAAGATGCGGGGCCGAAGTGGGACAAAACTCAAGACTGGAAACTTGAAAAAGGTTCCAAAAATGATTCCTATGCCGATCCCGCACCCGCCCAAGAAAGCAAAACAAAAGACAAGCGAAGAGACAGAGAGAAAAACAACCAGCGACTGTCGCAGGGCAAAACGAAAAAGGAACACCAAACATGCGGAATCGGAACCAGGATGGATGCGTGAATAGGAATTAGAACTTCAGAACTAGAGAAGTTCTAGTTCCGTTCAAGCATTCGTTCCGCCCCCGATTTCGAAAGAAAAACCAAGGCAAGCAAAAGAGAAGGGGGAACCGAATTAAAAACCCAAAAACGGGGAAGCGAAAAGCCAGGAAAAACCCTAATGCAGGCCACCCCACCAGAGAGATGAACGCTAGCATGTTGGGCTCAACCCTTGTGGAAGCCCATTTAACCCGTGTGCCTAAATGAAAAACACCCCATAGCTAAAGTTTTGTCATGAAAAACCAGAGTACACAATTAGGGAATGAGAACCAGAAATGGCACTAACATAGGCTCCAGTTGGGGATGTATGCCCCTGGTTGGCATAGCAAGAATTCAGATCACTGGGAGAGCAGACCAGAACAAAAGGAAACCCAAAAACAACAAGAAGCTAACCGGACAAGGTTAGTAGACACAACAAAACAAAACTGAGCAGAAAAGCAAAAACCTAACCTAATGTTCATGGAAACGAAATGCTTCAAATGAAGCACCACTTCGAGAATTGTCCATGAACAGGCAATTCAAGAATCACCTTGTTGATTCTTTATTTCATTTGATGACACTAGGCCACCAAATGAAAATTGAGAGCTAGCTCTTACCTCTGTTGAACACAATTCTACTAAATGAGCTGACAATCCCTAACTTGTGCTTGCCCCTGCCAATCTGCAACAATATAAATGAATGCACCTCTGCTAACACAAGTATCTGGTTACCTCTGTGCAAGTGAAAACTTGCACTCTATTTAGTTTTATCTTCAACTAACAACCAGATCCAATAAACTTTATCATTGCCACACTCTTGATTCTTTGATTCTGTATCTTGTGGCAATACATGTGAATACTGACCAGGACTGCATAAAAACACAATCTGATCACAATTAGCTACCTGACAAAACATGTTAGTACCTCTCAATAGGCTATCATATTCATCATTATAAACATGTACATGATCTTTATTCATTTGAAAGTTAGGCACACTTTCAAAATGCTAACTATTATGTGACAAAAGGCTAGTATTTTTTATTATTTACATCACCTTGAAGCTAAAAACAACTAGCTCCAGTGCTCTGCATATTGTCACATTCTGTGAAAACTTCATCAAGTGTATACAAAGAGATACACTCATCATTCAACACATCTTGCAACTGCTTTGTATCATTTTCAGTAGGAGGAGGCACATCATTAGTGCAATGATGGTTTAAACTACTACTCCCACTTCCTCTTTTCACTTGGCTCTGTTCTTCATCATGTTGGCAATGAGAGTCATCAATGGACCTTGACTCATCCTCATGGGTTGTCCAACTGTCACCATCATCCAAATCTTGCTCACCATTGAGCAACTCTGGTTCAGAAGCATAATCTGATTTCAGACTGAAATTAGTGTCATCATGATCTATAAGATCACCATTAGAAGGGGCATCAGACTCACTTGCATCATACCTTGCATCCTGCAGGTCCCCATTGTCAAGACCGATAGGATTTTCCCACAACAACCGAGGGTTATTGTGTGCAAACCTTTGATATTCGGTGGCTAACAAGTTTGATATTTGTTCACAACTCAGTAAGTCAATGTTCTGTCCTACCCTCTCAACCACATCTTCCTCTTCTCGACCTCCACCAGGACTGGATGCAATACCAAGCAACAAATTAGGATATCCCAAGGTATCTTCAAAAAGATTACCTTTATGAGAGTGAAACTCCACATCCTCATAGTCAAATCTGATATCCTCTAGAGCACTCCCTGCATCAACAACTTCATTTGTCTTCTCATGAAGACTTGTGTCAAGATTGCACTCACTTGTGCACTTGAACTACTCAATTGTCTCATCACATTGCTGATTACACCTTCCTTCTTCAAAGAGCCAGTCCAACTGATGTTCCTCTTCGGGTTCTTGGCTTGGGAGACTCAAACTCTGATCTTCGGCTTGGCGCACCACTTCTGCAAGTTGTTCAAAAACAACTTCCTCATCATCTAATGAAGCATCATCAAAGGTATCAAGGAACAAAGTCCTAAGCTGATACCATGAACCAATGGAGTGCACTGGTAAACAAGTAAACCACTCATCGGCCATACCTTCTAAAGATCTGACAAACAGCTTCATGGCCACATCCTCTTTTTCAACCTGATAGTCTTCAATGAAATCAATAAAAAACTGCATATGTCTTGATGCTGATTCCTCAACACAACCTTTAAACTTGGGTAAATATTTATTGATCCCCCTAGGGGAAACATGTGGGTAACCTTGGATTTTATCAAAATCCAAAGGGTTGTATCTTTCATTATCATATTCCCTCTTATGAAGACAAGACTATGCCTTAAGCATGGAATCATAGCTTGTAGAGTGAAAAATAGGACAACAATGCATTTTGCAAATGAAACCTATCCCTCTACAATATCCAGTTGCAATATTCAAATACCCCTTGATGACAGTGCTTGATCTCACCAAATAAGGGAACTAAAGTTCTTTTAAATGTTCAAAAGCATGAAAAATACCTGAGAACATTGCAGCCATGGAACTATTCTTTGAATATTCAGCAGGTTCACCTTGACAGAGTCGCCACCTCTTTTACAGAGGATTGAACTTCAAAAGGTATGAAGCTCACTTACATGTAAATCTTTCTCTGAGTTCCATTCGACAGAGCACCATAGATCTTGTAGCTTTCAAGTTCACTGCAACAAAACTTTTCTCCAGCGGAGATTCTTCAAACTTTGAACATAACCAACATGGCAAACAAATATGACTCTTTGATATGGCACTTATAACAGAATTTTTGAGTAATTCCCCAGCAAAGTCGCCATCTTGTTAGTGACTCAGATGGGCAAATGAGAAATGCCACTCTGAATATCTGATTAAGAATTTTCTTTGTTATATCCCTAGCGGAGTCGCCATCTTATTGGAGACTCAGATGGGAAAATGAGAAATGCCACTCTGAATATCTGATTAAGAATTTTCTTTCTTATATCCCCAGCGGAGTCAGCATCTTGTTGGTGGTTTTTTATGTAAACCAGGTTGGTCTCCTATTCTACCTATGGAGTAGCCAACTCCAATCAAGGGCAGTTCAGAGGACCTGGACCAACTGACAAGATCAAGAGATCTTCTGCACTTTAGGCTCTGCAGAACCAGGGCAGGTATACCCACACAATGCCTCAAAGAAGACTAGACATTGCTTTTTATAGCAGATAACTCCTGATGCCAAGCATTGAGGACCTCAAATGGGGCTAGATTCTTAGTAGCTTAGCCTTGAAGCAACCAGGAGGTAGGGAAAGATATTCAATGATTCATAAATTGTTTTATGAGAGGAACCAGGCCACAAGATAGATCAATGCCTAATCTAGGGTCATGGAGTCACACACAAAATATGGAATTCATCTGCAAACAGAACTCAATCAGTGGATTTTTCTTTGCTAATGCCTTACATCAGCTATCCGTGCCTTACACTGACAATCTGGGTCTTGTATCAACCAGACTCTTCTTACCAAATCCAACCTGCAAACAAGTAATCACTGCTATCTATTCAAAGGATTTAACTGCTTCCTTGAAGCAGACCTATCAACAAATAACACAATACCATGAAGTATGAGAAGATGAACAAAAAACACCTTATGCATTTATTCAAATGATTAAAAGCCTACAAGTGTGGAGACAATCTGATGATATGCATGAAAGATAAGCATCTTCATGTATTCCTGCTTAATTGATTGCATTTACAGAGGGATTCAACATTATAGTTTACAAACTCAAAAATGACCTAAGACCAAACCCTAATCTATCCCAGGCTAATCCCATAACTCAGAAAAAATGTGGAACAGAACACCAAAGTTTGAAACGCTTACATCTAGCCATGAAATTCTCTTTTATAGGAACAGGAGAAGCAACAAGCAACCGGCTAGATGAGATTACACATCATCAACTAACTAGGAAAAACCCTAGAACAGCTCGCAGGCCAAGTCAAAAATTCCAACTACCTCACTCGTCACATAAATGTAACTGGTCGGACCGCTGCAGGAAAGACATTCCCGCATGAAAGAAGCCAGGCAATCAATGTCAGATCCACCATAGAATCTGGGCGCCTAGACTCAAGCCATGCTATCCTTGTCCCAGTGCCATCGCCATGAATGCTAGCTCAGTGGGTCCAACAACCTTCCATCTGTAGCCATGAATGCTCCAAGTCCTCGCACATGAACAAAACAGAAACCTTAGCCACGTGCAATTGAATCTGGGCCGTTGATCGTCCATGATCAGACAACCGCCTTTTAAATCTCCATTAGCCGTTGAAGCAGGCTACAACCATCAGCAAGACACCAGTGGGTCAGCGTAACATCTCGGCGAAGTCCACATAGGATACCGAGTGCACCATTATTCATCATCGAAACATTCACTGAGACATTACCCTTACCATGCCGAAGGCAATTCAATCGCTTTCCCTGTGCACCTCTATTTATCGCAGTCATTGTGACATACTCGGGTCGGTGAGATATCATATCGACCACATAGTCCTTTCCCTGAGCATTCCTCCTTCTCTTCATATATCACTATGACATCTTGACCTCGGGGTGACATCCTAGAGATTTCACCAAGCTTCACTGAAGATGTCATTTTCTTTCAAGTCGCTGTGATATTCCAATTGTTATATTGAAGCCTAGGAGTAGCCCCATGCCCTTCTTACATTTTGGTATAGCCAACCACAATCGCCGAGCACTACGTCGAAAGCCATTTGTCATACTAAAAGCATATCTTTTACCCTTTTGTTATGTCACCGAGAGAAGAGAGAACTCCTTCTGAGTGCCACTTTAAAACATGTCGGCAAGACTCGACCCCTTTGCCAAGATCTCCCGCCGCAATACAAAACATATGCCGATAGAATATAAAATGCACCTATTGCCGAAACATCAAAAACTTTGCAAGAGGCCAGCCCGACAGCCAGAAGATACGTCGATAAGGGTTCCCGCCATCACCACAACAAAAGGAATGTCTCGCTGACAACCTGCAACAAAGAATAGTGGAACACACATAGGTTGGGGAGACAACAGAGAGTCAGGGAAACATCTCCCCGACCTCAACCAACACAGGCTGATGGAAAAGAGATCTTGGGGAGACAACATGGGGATTGCCGAGAGGTTATCCCGAGCAACAGAAGTCATGCCGACGTGGGAGCAGAACCGGTAGAAATGGTAGCAAGGGGCCGGTAACAAACAAAAAATGGGGCTCGAGGGGAACTTAAATGAAGAGCGAACTGGGCAGACAGGTCAATAAGTTAAAAAGCTAGCAGAAAGGTAACCAACCAGGTCAGAACCAGAACTAGGAAAGAGGCATAGAACAAAAGGAACAAAAGGGAACGGGACCAAAAACTATCCCGCTCCCACCTCTGCAAAAGACCGCGGAGGCGAAGCCAGAACTGACATGAGAAAGAGAAGACGTGGGGCCGGAGCATGACAAAACTCAAGACTGGAAACTTGAAAAAGGTTCCAAAAATGATTCCCGTTCCGATCCCACACCCGCCCAAGAAAGAAAAAAATAAAAGACAAGCGAAGAGACAGAGAGAAAAACAACTAGCAACCGCCGCAGGGAAAAACGAAAAAGGAACACCAAACACACGGAATTGGAATCGGGATGGATGCATGAACAGGAATTAGAACTTCAGAACTGGAGAAGTTCTAGTTCCATTCAAGCATTCGTTCCGCCCCCGATTCTGAAAGAAAAACCAAGGCAAGCGAAAGAGAAGGGGGAACCAAATTAAAAACCCAAAAATAGGGAAGTGAAAAGCTAGGAAAAACCCTAACGTAGGCTGCCCCACCAGAGAGATGAACGCTAGCACACTGGGCTCAACCCTTGTGGGAGCCCATTTAACCCACGTGCCTAAATGAAAAACACCCCATAGCTAAAGTTTTGTCATGAAAAACTAGAGTACACAATTAAGCAATGAGAACCAGAAATGGCACTAACACTTCTAGAGTCAAACGTTTATAAGGATACATGTATTTCATGTTACTTATTGATGATTATTCCAGAATGATGTGGGTTACTTTCTTAAGGGAGAAATCTGAAGCTTTGGAGAAGTTCAATATTTTTAAGGCTATGGTTGAGATCGAGACAAGTATGAATGTTAAATGTTTGAGATCAGATAGAGGTGGTGAATTCACTTTAGGTGAGTTTAATTCTTTTTGTGAAGAACATGGGCTAAAGAGACAATCATCTGCACCATGAACCCCTTAAGAAAATGGAGTTGTGGAAAGGAAGAATAGGACAATGGAAGAAGCTGCTAGAACTATGATGATAGAAGGAAATGTTCCTCATATCTACTGGAGAGAAGCTGTGAGTACTGTTGTTTACAATCTCAACCAGGTACAAGTTAAAGGTGATACTGGTAAGAATCCTTATGAGGTATGGTATGGTCATAAGCCTACTATTAGATACTTCAAAATATTTGGGAGTAAATGCTATATCAAAAGAGATGAAGATATAGGAAAGTTTGATGCTAGGAGTGATGACAGAATCTTTCTTGGTTATTCTACTAAAATCAAGGCCTATCAGTGCTACAATAAGAGATTAAGGAAAATAGTTGAAAGTGCAAATGTGAAGGTTGATGAAGACATAGTTAGACCATCCAAAAGCTGTGGATATGATTCAGATGATCAGAATGAAAATTCAAATAAAGGAAAGAAAGTTCAGAATTCAAATCAAGTTAAGATCATTCTAGTGAATCAAGAAAATCAAGAGGAAGGAGCTAGTGAAAGTGAAAAAGAGAGATCAAAAGAGCCTAAAGTTCAAGAACATCCTAAGACTGCAAGGTATGTAAGATTAAATCATTCAAAAGATCAAATCATAGGTGATAAGAAAAAAAGGTGTTCAGACTAGAAGAAAAATTACAAATGAATATTGTTTGATTTCAAAGACTGAGCCTACAAATTTCAATGAAGCATGCAAAGATGAACATTGGGTGGAAGCAATGAAAGAAGAACTAAAACAAATTGAGAAGAATGATACATGGATTCTTGGTCCTAGACCTAAGGAAAAAAATGTAATTGGAACTAAATGGGTCTTTAGAAACAAATTGAATGAGCAAGGTGAAGTTGTTAGAAACAATGCAAGACTGGTGTGTAAAGGATACTTTCAGATGGAAAAAATTGACTTTGAAGAAAATTTTCCCATGTTGCTAGGATTGAAGCTGTGAGACTATTTCTTGCTTATGCTGCTTACAAAAACTACAAGGTTTATCAGATGGATGTCAAGTCAACATTTTTAAATGGAGAATTGGAAGAAGTGTATGTTGAGCAACCTGATGGATTTCAATTGACTGATCAAGGAGATATTGTTTTTCAGTTGAAGAAAGAACTATATGGACTCAAGCAAGCCCCAAGAGTATAGTATGCTAGATTGAACATTTGTTTGTTGAAGCTTGGATTTAATAAAGGTATTGCTGATAGTGATTTGTATTTCAAGATTGATCATGATAAAGATTTGATTGTTGAAGTCTTTGTTGATGATATCATTTTTGGAGGAGATGATGGTTTGTGCATGAAGTTTGCTGATGAGATGCAAAGTGAGTTTGAGATGTGGTGCAGGGGCACCCTTGCAACATTATTTCTCCATTTTTCTTAATATGGAATCTTTTCTTTGTAATAGGATGGAAAGGAGTCATTTGTATCTCTTTAGGCTATTATAAATATCATTAAAGTCCAAAACGTGCAAAAATGTAAACAAGGTATAAAGTTGTCAACAATTATTAACAAAGTTAAATAATTATGTAAAGGTGGTTGAAGAATCATTTGAGTCACAAGGAGTTAGAATTTGGTTAGAAACTGAAAATACATCTTATAATTCCTTTAAAAAGGCCTATGAACTCCTTTTGTAGGGGTTGGTGGTTGAATCTTTGAAGGAAATAATGAAAAACTCTTTTTTTGGCACATTCTCTAGAAAATACACTGTTTTCAGGCCTGTATACAACCTGTACAGATTTGAAAACATGCAAGCATGTTCTTGAAAGTTGGTATTGTCAATCACCTTCCCATTGAATCTTGTTTCATGCATTTTAGTTAAGATTTGTGGAAGATATGTTTATTTTTCTCAAAATTGTCTAAAACGCTTGTTAGGGTAAATTGTGAGAGAACAAATTGAGTTTCTCCTTATTTACTTGGTGGAATTTCTTGATTTTTTTGTGGGATAATACTTAGATGCATATTATTTCGTGTTCTAATGGTTTTGGATCAAAAAGACAATGTTTAGGTGTGGAAAATTGAAGCCAAAGGCTGCTACAGTTTGGAAAATACATAATTTTCTGTAACAATCATATTGCAGTGACTTGTACGGTCATGTACGACTTGATAATGGAATTAAAAATATGGAATTTGATAGCCACATGAATTAACCTTTATTTGCTTCAAGTCTCATCGATTTTCATGGATAATTGAATATGGCCATTTTTGTGAAGACAGTTTGTTCATAAAACATTTTTCAGAATTTGTAGACATAAAATATGTTGGTATGACCTTGTACGGAATAGTATTGACCTAAAACCTAGATGAATGGAAAGAGAATGGTGTTGCAATAAAACTTTCTTTTTGTCAAAAAAATTGTTGATGCCTTTTGAGTGGTCAAACAAGACCATTTCTAAAAACTGTCATTTTCTGTATGAGTTCCTATCACTGCAGCAAGTTTGTTGAAATCAGTTATATGCATTGTCTATATTTTGTTGATCATGTGTGGCTTTTTTCATGACATATACATCATTCCAAATATGTTTTCAAGTTGTTGAGTGTTTGAACCCTTGCCTCTGCATCAGTTAGTATCAGAGCCCGGGAAAGATATGGGCTGATAAGTTGGTTATGGTTTGTGGTTTGTAGTTGTGGTTTGTTGGTTGTTTGCAGGAAAGTGAGTTGTGAAGCAAGGAGGAATCTTTCTTGAGAGGATGAAGAACTTGAGAAGGCATTTGCAAGCAAAGGAAGAGAAAGAAGAGAAAGAGACAAGCAAAGTTTGATAGAGAAAATGTTGAGTTAAAGCAAGCGTTAAAGAGATTAGATGAAGAGTTCCAAGAATCTATGATGAAGTTAGAAAAAATGATGGAAGAAGAAGAAGAAGCATATGAAGATGCACATGAAGAATTCATTGATGAAGAAAGAAAAGTTGCTCCAGATATTTCCAAGCATGAAGATGAAGACAGGATAGAGATCATAGACCTGAGTTCAGATGTTGAAGACCTTGGATTAGTAACAAGACTAGATACAGAGCAGATTGCAAATGAATTGGCCTTGGAGATCTATAAGGAATTGATGAATGATGGAGGTATTATGGTAAAAAGTTTGTTTCATTTCCTTATGTTACTAATGCTTTGGACAAAGAACCATTTGTAGGTTGAAGGACAAAAGGAGAAGCATGATTTTAAGATGCATAAAGGAATAAAGAATCTGATTTCAAAGGGAGAGCAAGGTATGCAGCTGATTTGCATGGACAAGTTTAAACCTAAGGTGAAGATGAAGGAGATTGAGATTAGTTTCAAGGTGAATCTAAGGCAGAGCATTTAGAGAGTTGAAGACATGTTGACAACAATCCAAGTGGACTTGGATTCTTTCTCTTCGTTGGGAGTTTGGTGTAGGGGCACCCTTGCAACATTATTTCTCCATTTTTCTTAATATGGAATCTTCTCTTTGTAATAGGATGGGAAGAAGTCATTTGTATCTCTTTAGGCTATTATAAATATCATTAAAGTCCAAAAAGTGCAAAAATGTAAACAAGGTATAAAGTTGTCAACAATTATTAACAAAGTTAAATAATTATGTAAAGGTGGTTGAAGAATCATTTGAGTCACAAGGAGTTAGAAGTTGGTTAGAAACTGAAAATACATCTTATAATTCCTTTAAAAATTCCTATGAACTCCTTTTGTAGGGGTTGGTGGTTGAATCTTTGAAGGAAATAATGAAAAACTCTTTTTTTTGCACATTCTCTAGAAAATACACTATTTTCAGGCCTGTATACAACCTGTATAGATTTGAAAACGTGCAAGAATGTTCTTGAAAGTTGGTATTGTCAATCAACTTCCCATTGAATCTTGTTTCATGCACTTTAGTTAAGATTTGTAGAAGATATGTTCATTTTTCTCAAAACTGTCTAAAACCCTTGTTAGGGTAAATTGTGAGAGAACAAATTGAGTTTCTCCTTATTTACTTGGTGGAATTTCTTGATTTTTTGTGGGATAATTCTTAGATGCATATTATTTCGTGTTCTAATGATTTTGGATAAAAAAGACAAGGTTTAGGTGTGGAAAATTGAAGCCAAAGGCTGCTACAGTTTGGAAAATATATAATTTTCTGTAACAGTCATATTGCAGTGACTTGTACGGTAATGTACGACTTGATAATGGCATTAAACTTCTGGAATTTGATATCCACATGAATTATATTTTATTTTCTTCAAGTCTCATCGTTTTTCATGGAGAATTGAATAAGATATGGCCATTTTTGTGAAGACAGTTTGTTTAGAAAATGTTTTTCAGAATTTGTAGACAGAAAATATGTTGGTACGACCTTGTACAGAATAGTATTGACCTGAAACCTAGATGAATGGAAAGAGAATGGTGTTGCAACAAAAATTTCTTTTTGTCAGAAAAATTGGTGATGCCTTTTGAGTGGTCAAACAAGACTATTTCTAAAAACTGTCATTTTCTGTATGAGTTCCTATCACTGCAACAAGTTTGTTGAAATCAGTTATATGCATTGTCTATATTTTGTTGATCATGTGTGGCTTTTGTCATGACATATACATCATTCCAAATATGTTTTCAAGTTGTTGTGGATTTTGTCTTTTGCATGTGACAGGTATCCATCTTGCATGCAGGTGATCTTGGATTCTAACAACCTCTACATCAAGATGTCTATGAGTGGAGAGATGAAATTATTTTTGGGATTCCAAATCACTCATCTAGATAAAGGGATCTTTATATCTCAGTCCAAGTATGTGAAAGAATTGCTAAAGAAGTTTGGTATGGAAGATTTAAATCTGGTTAGTACACCTATGGTGACCGGATGTAAGTTGACACAAGATGATGATTCTCTGAAAGCAAATCAGACTAGATAAAGATCAATGATTGGCAGATTGCTTTATTTAACTCAAACTCGACCTGATATCATGAATGCTGTATGCATTGTTGCAAGATTTCAAGCTGATCCTAAGGAATTTTATGTGACTGTTGTGAAGAGGATTTTCAAATACTTGAAGGGAACAGTTAATTTTTTCCTATGGTATCCTAGACATGATGACCTTACTTTGAGTTCCTTTACTAATGTTGATTGGGAAAGAGATGTGAATGGCAGAAAAATTACTAGTGGTGGTACATTTATCTTGGGTAAGAAGCCAATTTCATGGTTAAGTAAGAAGAAAAATTCCATTTATTTATCTATTGTAGAGGCAAAATACATTGTTGTTGCTAAAAATTGTACTCAAGTATTGTGGATGAAGCAGATGTTGAAAGATATCAGAGTTGTGTATGATGTACCTATTGCTATATTATGTGAGAATTCAATTGCAATTAACATTTCTAAGAATTTGGTTTTGCATTCAAAGACCAAGCATATATCTATCAATTTTCACTTTTTGAGAGAGAAGGTGAGTGAAAAGGAAGTCAAATTGGAGTATGTGCCTACTAAGGAACATATTGCAAAAATATTTACCAAGTCTTTGCCTAAGGATAATTTTGAGTATCTCAGAGGGAAGTTAGGGGTGATGAACCCTTCTAATCATAACTAAGATGCATTGACTTGCATCAGTCTGTTCATTTCACAGTCATTTCTTGATCCAAATTGATGTTGTGGTGGCTAATACTCAGGGGGAGTAGTCAGATGTCCAGATATGTGGTTCAGAGCTTGTGTGGAGAAAGGAGATCCTTGTCATTGATGTCAAAGGGGGAGAAGAGTCATGCGAAAGAGTTGAGGAGAAAAGAGTCAGAACCTAAGGGTGAGTAAGTGCTAAGAGATAGTTGTGTTGATGGTGTTTTTCACATCATGTGTTGCCATCAATAGAAAATGGGGTGATTATTGGATGTTGCTGATATGTGGTTGTCATTGATGTCAACACTATTGGAATTAATGTCTTTAAGGTTGTATATGTTGAGGATATTGAGAAAATTGTAATAAAATGAGTTGCAGATTGTTAGTGATATAGTGAAGTTCAGTTTGTTGGTTAGCTCAGTATGTTGATGATCAGAGGTTGTGAACTAAAGGGGTTTTTTTTCCAGTATATCTAGTTTATCCATGTAAAGTTTCAGAGATCCACATGAAGATTTGATCAAGTTATGAGTATCTATGTTATGATAGTTATTCTGTTGCTTCAGTTGATGTTCCTAAATGAAGATAATGTGATTCTAATAAGTTTAGTTGTTGTGGATGCTTCTCTAGTGATTCATGATGTTTGTGGATGTTTCTAGATCAAGCTCTATTTTTGTTTCACATACGCATTGATCGTTGTGCTCGTGATTGGTGATTTTGTTTTGCATGTTCATGTTTTTCATGTTCATGGCCAACAAGGTGATGGTAGTGTGTTGTGGATCTTCATGGAGTAATTGTTGATGGTGTTTCATGTTTGAGGATTTTGTTTTGGGTCTTCAGTATGTTGTGGCTGACCTTGGTTGATTCACATTGAATATTATTTATTGTTTTGGGTTGACAATTTGTATATGTTTTATTATTTTGTTGAAGTCAACATGTAACAAGTTAATCTCTTGTTGTGGATATATCTAACTGATTGTTTATTCCATTTGAATGCACGTGTGTGTACAAGATGTGTGAATAATGTGCTAATCATTCAAAGGCAGAAGCCAAGTATGAAGAAGAGTGAGTAGAGTGTGAAGAAGTGTTCATGTGCTTAACTAGAATTATAATTAGGCATTAGCAAATGCTATTTTCTTAGTTCAAAATCTTGCGGATGTAATTTGAATGTTTTTGTAAGATAGTGTGTCTTCCTTTGGGAAGTAAGCCTTGTTGTATTTGAGCAGTGACCTCTAGGCAGTGTGCCTGAATGCATGTGCATTCCCCATTTATTCTTCTTTATAATTTTAACATGGTATAATCTTGTGGACTGACCTCCACTGTGGTTTTTCCCCTAACAGGGTTTCCATGTAAAAAATATTTGTGTTATGTGTGTTTCTGATGTGTTGATGATTTATTCTTTCATGGTTATGAATCAAATCTAAGAATAAGGTTAATAAGTTTAATAACTTTAAATTTCTATGACAACTAATTCACCCCCCCTTTTAGTTGTTTTCCCTTGTGTTTTGACCATCTCCACCTTGGGCGAATGAGTCCTGTGTGACCAAAATTAAAATTTCATTCAAATTTTTGGTGGCATTTTATTCTCCTAGATTTTATGTCAGCTTGTAGTGTTGTAATTTTGGGAATTCTTGCATAATGAAGTATAAATACAAGGTTCTTTCACTCATATTCACACCTAACATTCAAGAGAATTCACAAGAGCATTTGAGCATTCACGAGAGCATTCAAGAGTCTTCAAGGGAAGATTATCAAGAATTTTAGAGCAGCATTCAAGTTCCAATCATCATGTCAAAGATTACATTCATCATGTTTTTTATTGTGCTAACAATTATGATGTAGGGTTTATGATTCAAGAAAGAGTCAAGAACCACATCCATTGCAACCATTTCAAGAATAATTGCAGCACCTTATTGCTAGGTTTTGGTGAGTTGCAACATTCTCTTTTGTTCATTCATCATTCTCCATTCATATTTGCTTTCATTTCAAGGTTTAGTTACTGACAAAGGGTTTGACTAAGGAAAACCCCTATTCACTAACCCCACAACATTTTCCCCTCTCCTTTGTGTGTAATTTGTAGATTTGTGTTGCATATTTCATGAGGAGTAAGATTGAAGAATTTTTTTCAAGTGGTCAAAGTTGCTAAAGTTTCCATCAAGCCTTGGAAAGACTTGGGGAAGACCTATAGGTGGCAATTTACAATTTTAGATCCGGAAACCAATCGAGAAGAGAAGAGCAGATTGAGAGGAATAGAATTAGATTTAGAATTTATAGAAAAGTAGAAGTGGAATAATTCACCATAAGTAGAAAATGAGTCCCATTGTATAGGCATGATAGAGATTCTTATAGATTTGGATACCCTTTTGGCAAAACCCTGCTCCTGTACATTTTTCTAGAAATTGGACTAATTCACCTAGCTTGGAGAATGAGTTTGAGTCATCCTTGATAGTAGATTTTTTTATTGATCTAGACCTCCATTTTTCCTTCTTCAGTCTCCCAAGTGCAAACTTTTAGTTTTGCAATTTTCCAGTTGAATTTTGTTCATCTTTCTAGGCCATTTAGAGTTAGTTTGCATTCAATTAGGGTTTTGCATTATACCTTGTATTTCATTTTCTTTTCCAATCTCAAACTTGGTGGTGAACCCCTTATTAGATCATTCTTAGTCCTTAGAACAACCCTCTTGTAATATTTATTTCTCCTTTGCAAATAAATCTCAAGGGTTTGTTCTTGAGTGAAGTGTGTGATGATTTCCCCTTTCCTTCCTAGGCCCCTAATCAAAGGGTGGAGAAAGGTGAAGCCCAATTTTCTTCATTTCATTTTGGTGAACCTACAATTAGAACATTATAATTCTGATTTGGAGTGCATTTACATCCTAGATTTAGCTTGCATTAACATTGCATTAAGGTTTGCATTGATTAATTTGCACTCCAGGGTTTCAAATCTTACATTAGTGAAAACTCACTTAGCTTTCATTTTTGCACTTAATTTCATTGAAAATCATTCAAATTATGCATTTTCATCTCAGACATAGATCAAAAAACATAAAAATCATAAAATTCAATTAAAAAATTATGATTTTTTTTGAAAAAAGCATCACTGGGACTCATTCGCCACCTTGGGCAAATCAGTCCCTTTGCATATTCTACATTGCATTTTCTGGCATTTAAGGTATAGTTTCTGAGTTTTTGTTTGTTGTTATTACTTTTCTATTTCAATTTCCCAAATTTTAGTTATAAGAATTTCATTATTCTTAGCTTACATTGCATTTGCATTCATCTCACATTTAGTAGCCCTTGTATGAGTATTTGGTGTCCTTTTACTAATACTATAGTGAGACAAAGTTCAAGACTCATGTCATCCTATGATAGCACAATTGTTGTGGATCTTAGGTTGTCTAGCTCTTTCACTCCTAGTATTGCAATTAGTAGACTAGGTATGGAAAATACCCTAAGAAACTCTTTGCCTTCAAGTAGTATGCAAGTTCAAACAAGGAATGATAGTGTCCTACAAGAAAACATAATTCAAATCCATGAGGACCTACAAAACTTAAAACATCAAGTGCAAAATGAAAACATCTCAACTACTTCCATTCCTACTATAGATAACATTCAGTGCATGCTTGAAAGTGAAGATGGGCTTAACCTTGTTAAAAACATAGTTCAAATCTGTGGAAAAATATCACATCAACCACTACTTGTCCTTTACTTACAAGAAATGTCACAAGCCAAGGAAGAACAAAAATTCCTCCTCCCTCAACAATTGCCTCAATACCTACCTATACCACTCCTCAAGTCACAACACCAACACAACATGTTAGTAATGTGATTCCTTCCCTGTGTATTCCTGCTAGCATCCCTAGTTCCTATGTGGCATCACAAGATATATCTCCTACCACCTTACCAGCTATAAGAATCCCATTCACTTTTCCTAAAAACACATACACTTCTTCCCCACTCTCATTTCCATCTCACAACACCAACAATAAGCCTCTCATAGCTAAATCTTCCAAATTGTTTCATCCCTTCAAAAACAAATTTCCACCATGAGCCAAAATCAAAATGGTCCACCTACATATTATGTCAAAACTACTCCATGGAGATATTGTGCACAATTATGCCACAAGGTGTAGAGGTGCCTAGATTTGAGAAATATGGGGGGAAGGGAGATCCTTCTAGCCATGTTAATGCTTATACTACCTTATGTAGTGACTTTTTCCTTGATGATAAACTGTTGGAAAAGCTTTTTCCCAGGTCCTTGAAACACACTGCCTTGGAATGGTTTTCTTCTTTACCGAATAACTCAATTTTTTCATTCAATGAACTTGTTGATGCATTTGTAAACCATTTCCAAGTGCATATGACCCCCAAGATGACCTTGGCCAATTTGATGAGATGTAAGCAAAAAGAGGAAGAAAAGATAATTGATTTTATCTCATGATATCAATTGCTTTATTCCCAACTCGATGTCAAGGTTCCCAACCCTCACCTTCAAAAGATGTTAATAGAAAAATTATAAAAAAATACAAGACAAGCTTACCATGATGAATTTCCCATCCTTCATGCACTTATGTACCACCCTTCAGGATTATCAGAATTTAGTTAGTATTCAAGATACAAAATCCACTTCTAGAAAAATTGAGAAATCCAACTTGGGCTACCCTCCTTATTCTCAGTAGAAAGAGGGATGTTGACAAAAGAGAAAATCAAGGAGGTCATCAGGCACAAAAAAAAAGACTTCTCGTTGCTCCAGGGTTTGATCCCATCTCTCCCGCTCAAGGAAATAAAAAAGGTGCTCCTCTATTTATGTCAACTCTACTATCACATTGGAGTTGCTTTGTCAAAATGGGGAGGGGTTTCTTTTGAGGTGGTTATCAATCTTGATCAATCCTATGAGACATTACACACACTTGTTCTACTTTCCTCAAACTTTGAGGATTGATTTTATCTAGGTTCATGCCTCCACAAGCAAAGACCCCCTATGAGTCACTAGAAACTATGGAGCATTTTTTCTCTTAAGTGATTTACTTTTGTTTTCAACCCTTGCAGCCTTCCCTTTCTTCTGTTACTTCTTTTTCGCATTTTGATGGCACCATGCCTCAAAGGCTAAGGTTACTCTCACAAAAGGGTGTGCAATGCATCACGTAGTGGCTACATGATTTTTTCCTATATTTCTTTCCCTTTGGGCCCAAAATGAAACACGTGGCTACATGGTAGGGATTTTACCCAAGCTACTTTCACAGACTCATAAATCGCCTGCCAACACGCCATGTCACTTCCTTTCGTCGGGTAGTTTTTTTTTCCCATGGGTGTATCTTTTCCTTGGTGGATTTTTTTAGGTAGTGCAATGGATCTTTTGTCTTTGAGATTGGTCTTTTGGGCCGATGTCATTATTCTTTGCAGTTGATTAGATCATATTTTTTCAAGGCTATAATGATATCTAATCCCTCTCTAATAGTATATCTTTACAAAGCTTCTGCAACATCTAGAGCCATTAATAAAGAAACTCAATGTTTATTAGTGAAGATTGGTGCGGTCGAATGAGATCTTCGATCAAATTGTGGGATATCAAACATGGACACCTATCAGTGGTTCATCTTTATTCACTACACTTGGCTCATATCTCTAGCTATATAAAAGGGGATTGCAGTGGCTTGTTGGAACCATCATTATCAGAAGAGGGATTTTTCTTTATCTGTAGAAGTTTAGAATAGGGGATGAATAGGAAAGAATTTATAGAGGTTTGTTTTCACTCTATGGAATGTTTAATTTATTAAGACTATTATTCAGATTAGCATCCAACCTTTGCATTTGTATGATTTATTACAAGAACAAGTAATAGTAGGAAGAAATATATGGGATTGTGCATTTATATGAAATCTATCACATATTTCCTTTCTCTATTCCATAAATGTTGAATGCTCTGTGTCAATTTATGTGAATATTGTCTTGATGATTTCTTTACATGCCTTTAGATTTTATGTTTTCTCAATGCTACCTTCCAAAAATTGAATCATGTCTACTGTACTCTTTCATTTTCTATAGAGATTGTGTTAACTTTCATATTATACTGTAAGAAAGAAAGGGCTCTGTAAAGATCTGAAATATTCCTTTTAGTATTGGGTTTCTTGCTTCTATTAGACCTTAATGGGTGCTTCTTTTGGAGAGATTTGAATGACTACTGTGTGCTCCTTTGGGCCTTAGTGGTTTATTCTCTATCCAACAATGAAGGGTCTATGGAATTTTGTGTCAATTTCATTAGAAGTAAGATGTTGCTAGGCTTTGAAATGTTGCAAAACCTTTCACGCATCGCCACATTTTTTTTCTCTGCATTTCTCCTTCCCCTTTTCCCAAAAACATAAAGAAGAGTCGAATTCTATAAAAATATAGGAAGTTATTTAGTAAGGCACAAGATGGTCACCCCACTCACAAAATTTTCCATAAGGTTGTTCGAGAGAAGCGCAAGCTTTCATGATCAACAATTTCTTCTATATAAATCCTAGATTTTATCATATATGCCTAAATTTGATCTTCAGAGCCCACCTCTAGGCTACATTCATGCTATTTGGAAACTTATTTTGTAACAAGTACTAGATTATATCTTTTTAGTAGTCATCAGATGATATGTCTTGTTGGGAATATTGTTGACATGTCAATTGTTGATCCACTCCAGCTAGTGTCTTTGATAAACCTTGTCCTCTTGCCAACTACATAGGATAGATCTCCATGTCATACTCTTGAAAGATAGCCATCCATTTTCTATGTCATTCCTCAAATTCATTATGCATTAGCATTGATTTCACTATTGCATCAAGAATGATTGAGCTATCATCTTGCTTCTTAGAATATAGTGTCATAATTTTTTGATGGCCTTGACTAAAGAAAATGACTGCTTATCCAAATTAGGATATCTAATCTTTGCATTCTTAAATGGAGAACTCATAAAGGAAATTGGCCTTTCATAACACTCCATTCCTTTCTAAGTGAGGACACCCTCACATGAATTTTTTGAGGAAAAAGGATATATGTGGAATGGCTTGGAGTAACCCGGGCTAGCTAGTACTATTGTACTTGTGATAACCTCTTTGATTTCCTCATGATTTATTAGATTCAGTTGTACACTCAATTTTAGCATCTTTTTTGAGCATTTCATTTAGTGGGTGAACAATCTCTATGAACCCACTAATTTATTTCTTGATAAAGTATCTTTCCAAAGAAAGATTTTAGTTCTTTCTTACTATTTGGGAGTGACAATTTCAGGATAGATTCAATTCTCTTTGTATCTATAGAAATTCCATTTTTTGATATTATGTGACCAAGAAGCTTCCCTTCTATCACACCAAATATGCACTTCTTAGGATTCAATGAGATCCTAAAATATTTGCAGTGCTGCAATATCTTATCCAAATTAGCTATGTGGTTAGCTCTTCTCTTAGAAAACATTGTCAAGTCATCCATATAAATAATTATACAATTTCCAACTAGCCCCTTAAAAGCTATGTCCATGGCCATTTGGAAAGTGGCTCTAACATTGATTAGCCCAAATGGAATTCTCTTGTATCCAAGAAAGAAATCATCTAGGACCCATTGACTATTTGTAAAACTTTCTTCAAGTGAAGGAAATAGATAGTTGTCCTTTTTGAAGGCCTAGTTGAGATTTCAAAAGTCCATGCACAATATGATTTTCTCCTTTTTTCTTCCATATCAGTACCAAGTTTTTGACCCAAGTATAATGTTATACCGGATAAATGATCCTTGTGCCAAGGAACTTTTGAACCTCTTTCTAGATCAAAGGTTCTAACAATGCATTGACTAGACGTTGCCTCTACCTAAACGGTCTCATTTATTTCCTCAAAGGGATGGTGTGGGTAATCTTGGAGGTTTCATATATATTTATCTATTCGTAGTTCCAAGAAATTAATTCCCTGTAATCCTTCAAGGATTGAATTATGACATCCTTTTCTTCTAGAGTATATACCTATCTAATGGATACTTCTTTATTTGATTTATTTCCTAGGTTATGGACATCAAACTTGCCACCTTTTGAGTCTATGGTAGTCCTCCCAACCTTTGATGTATTTTTGAGATAGAAGATCCTTTCTAAGGAAACCATCCCCTTGGGAATGGTGTTATTCTTCAATTTAATTATACCATCCTCTACTATTTTTAACTAATCTCTATCACAATCATCAATGATTTGAGTAGTGAAAATCCCAAAGCTGGTAATGAATTCTAGGATGTGATGATCATCCTCAAATACTTGAAAATTAGTGATGTTATCTAGAATGAATGGTACGAGAACCGTCTCTACTAAAAAACTTTCCAAGCAAGAACCATTCATAGGTTCTAAGGAACTTGTAGAAGCAATGAGGAAAATCTGCAATATAATTCCTTTTTCTTGGGACTGATTTTATGTTAAAATCTTTAAAATATTCAATCAGATCCCATACCCTATTTTGATAGGAAATCAATAATTTATCATGATAGAAATATTTGATTCTTACCTACCTTACAATTAGTTGAGAATCTACTTCTATGATAAGGTGTTTGGCCTTCTTCCAGTGGGCCAACAATAGACCCCTGATTAGAGCTTCACACTTGGTGAAATTATTGGTACATTTGAATTGCAATCTGAAAGCAATCAAGAAAGATTTTCCTTGTGGACTAACCAACTATATCCCAACACCATTTTCATGTTTGCACTTATATCCATCAAATATAAGCTTCCACATGGTCTACTTTTTTGGGGGTGATGTTGGTGGAGTGTTTCCCTTTTCTTGGATATTTTGGCGAGTGATAACTAAACCCTTTACTTTCTTTCCTATGTATTCTAGAAAATTTCTCTCTAAAGATGTCAAACGCTCTTCAAGAGGCTCCCTTACAAGAAGGACAAGAACTTCCTCTTCAACAACTAATTGTTCTTCTAAGGTAAAATGATCTAATAAATCAAAACAATCATATTTTATAGTGTTTACCTTGAAACCACTACCCTCTAGCTTGGGGTATTGCATCATTTTGAATCTCGCCCATACATCTTGATAAGCTAGAATTGGAGTGTTCTACTTCATGAATCCTACACCTCCCTAGTAATAATAGTATATATGGATCTACATATTCTCCAAGGTTAGTTATATCATTATACATAGTATTCAAATTTTTTTGAAATACATGATCTGTAGTTTCAAACTCTTGCAGCCCCTTAATAGGACTATCTACTTTTGATTGTTCTTCAGTTGCTAATGATAACATTATAATGTATTTCATTTCATACATGCCTAAGTATAGCTCTATTAATGCTACCTCATTTGGATCATTTTATGTAGTTATGACATGTTTCAACTAATTAGGTTTGACATCAATCTTGATCTAGTTATTAAGATCCTTCCACGGTGGCCAGAGTTGAGTGAAGTCAATTGAGAACCATCCTCTCAAAATTTTAGTCTATTCTTTGCTGAGGAGAATTGTGTACATCTTGTGGATGTCTAGGGTGAGTGTAGGATCATAAGGGTCCAAAAAGTGGTGATATGACAAAAAAAGTGGTTGACGAATTTCTTTATCTCAATTCGATGAAATGAAAAGGGTTTATTGAGAAAATTTTCAGCTTTCCAAAATATAAGATATTCCTTATTTGTAATTAAATAGATAAATATTATTTATTTTATACATACATTTTGAATAAAGTCCTGATTGATGGGCTAATTGAAAAACATCTATAATTCTGAAATAATTTCACATTTTTTTAATCTGAGAGATGTAACGCATTCTATGCTTCCCATACTATAGGAGAAAAAAAGGAAAGATTGAATTTCATATATTTTGGACCAGGTTATGGTGGTCAGAAAAACAAGTTTTAATATTTTTAAAAACTTTTAATAACAAATTTATAACTAATTATTTACTTGAAAAAGTATTACAAATTTTTTTGTCACATCTGGGCATGTGTCCTCTACTTATATTGAGGGTTTCAAATAAATATATTATTTTTTCTTGTATTTAGGTTGGTAAAACATACACTTGCTTCTAATTTTTTCCTAAAAAATTAGTACTTCTGCACTGAAATTTCAAATTTTCACCAAATATATTTACTTTTTTCCAAAAAAAGGAATAGTATCTTAGAAACTACATTTAATTTTCTACAAATTCTGTTCATACATATTTTTCAAAATATGTTAATAACTTATTCAAATTTTTATGTCAAGTTTCCTAACTTTGTTTTTCTGAATTTCATTGGCACTTAAGGGCCTAGTTTGGACCCCCATGATCTTGCATTGACCTTGTACTACGTGTATATCGATATACTCCTAAACCATAGGGTCTAAAGCTAGTTGCATGTGAACATTTTTTAGCTCCTTTATGACCTTGACTTTAGTTTTATCTAATTGGAATATAACTATATTTTATGGTATAGGTGCTATTCCCAGATTTTGACAGATGGAATAGGGTATGATGTTGCATGATGCCCTAGAGTCCACTAAAAAGTTATGAACATTTTTATAAAACATGCATACTATTAACAAAAAATGTAGGATTCAAGTTTTACCTTTGAAGATAGAATCCATGGCATCAGAGGTATTAAAAAATTTCCCTTTATCTTTTTGAGTGGGGCTAGCAGAAGCTCTAGTGGGATTTCCTAATGATTTCAACAATTCTTCCTTTTGGGTCAGGAAGTTTTGCAATTGTGTCGTAGAAAAAAGGGACCTCTTTCTTCACATGGGAATAATTCATGATAAATTGGACTTAATGAGGCCTTGATTCAAGTGTTGTGAGAATTTTATGCATCCACACTAGGTCTTGGACCCTTTCAAATGCATTTAATGATGTCTTCTAAAGGTTTTGTAAGCTACTTTCACACTTTTCTAGACTTAATAAACTCATTTATCCCTAATTAAATATTATAAAATGTATTTAATTACATTATCACATCAATCTAGAAGGCTTTTAAACTAAACTTAATACTAATTTGGTGTTGTAATGTGTCTTACACATTCACATTGGATGTTGTGCCTTCCTAGGTTGTGTAGACCTCATTTTAATATTGTAAAGTGTATTTAATCATATTTTTACATTGAACTGTGTGTCTCAAGACTTAATTGACCTTGACATCATCACTAATAGGCCCCTATTAACCCATATTGTGCATTTCAAGGCTTAAATTGATCAAATAATTGATAAAGTTGCAATTTAAACCTTATTTCCTTATCTCCTAGCATCTTAGCTGGAAAAATGGCCCCTATGGCACCCATTCACCATCCATGGTGAATCAGTCCCATCAAGGTGGGACCCATTCACCATGGGTGGCGAATGAGTACCATTTGGCCTAATTTTGATCTTTGAGTGGGAAAAAAAGTGAAATTTAAGTTTAATCTTACTTCATGTTGGCCTATGGTGAGGTATTAATGGGTAAAATAGGTGAATTTCATATAAAATCAAGTCTCTAAACCCTAATTCATCATAATTCATTCATTCTTCATTATTCATCCATCATTCTTCCATCTCAAGTCAAGCAACTTAAGGTTTCAACATTTCAAGTGACCAAGATAGCAATTTTCAGACATTCAAGGGAAGATTCTTCATATTTTGCTACAAAATTTCAAGATAAAATATCATGGTAAGGTAATCAAATCCATTGTTACATGTTTCATTCCATTATTTCATCATTTTGGTTTAATTACCTAAAAGGGGTTTGACAAAGGCAAACCCCCATGCCCTAACATTCAACATTTCTCTCTCTTGCCTTGTGTGTTTGCAGATTTAGGTCTCTTGTAAACTTGGAAATCATTAAAAATCAAGTTTCAAGATTGTTCAATTCTTCTCTTCATTCAACAAGTCAAAATAACAACAAAGAAACACTTTCAGGTTTGAAAATCAAAGTTTCAAAAGCGGACACCTGTAGAGAATCAAAGTGCAGACCGAGAGATCTGGATTCCACCTTTGAATATTCAAATTTTTTAAAGTGGACTCATTTTCCATGGGTGGTGAAAGAGTCCCACTTCTAGGTCAATTTTAAGTTTTCTGCATTTTTAGATACCCTTTTGTGAAAAACAAGTTCCAAAATAGTTTTGCAGAATTGGGACTGATTCACCAAAAATGGCGAATGAGTCCCACCAAGCTTGAAAATTAGCATTAGTAGCATTCCAAAATCCATATATAGTCTCCATCCATATTCCAGGTGAACACTTTCAGTCTCATCCATTTTTATTCAGTTTTGTTCACATTTCTAGGTGTTTTTGCATTACACAATGTGTTTTCAAACAAGTTACATTTCTTAGGTTTTACATACTTAATTAATCAATTTCACCATCCAGTTGCATCTAGACTATTACATTTATTCATAATTCCATCATACATATCTTAGATTGAGTGAACTACCAAGACTTTTGAGTGGGGTTTATCTCTCTCCTTTTAGGTGAAACATCCTAAGAGTGCAAGAGCAGCCTATAAATCCTACCCAAAAATTAATGGTTTAGGAACATGTCACAGATGGAGATTTTTTATTTTTTATTTTTTAATTAATCCACAATGTTATATTTTTATTCACTTTGATTTGGAGTTCTATAAGGGGTGAGGTTATTGGATCTAGTCTCCCACATAAAGGGATCTTTTGGAGGAGGGTTTTTGTTTGCATGAGGATTTGGGGGAGTTGAATGTGAGTTTGGTGGGATCCCATTTTTTAGAGGTTCCTTCCTACTCCCCAGATTATAGTTACACCTATTTTTTTGGAAGGAAAAGATATCGTGGCTTTCTAGTTCATTTTCATTTTTAAATGGGAATATAAACTCTTCTTCCTAAGAAAAGTGTCCTAGGTTAGTCTTGTAGGAATCTACCATCATAGTATTCATGCCACTAGTAGAGGTTGGAGAATTAACCTAGAAATTAGTGAAAAAATTCTCTACATGTCTAGGAAATTGACCTCACTATAATCATATGTTTCATGAAATCTACAACTAAGGTTGTCTACGAAATCTACCACATTAGCACCATCCAAGGGGTTGGGAACCCCTCAATTGTTAGGCTATGCATTTTAAGTTAAATTACCTCTTTAGGAATTGAACCCTTTGTTTTGAAACCCCTTTTTTTATTATTTCCTTGGTTATGACCAAAACCATGATTATTTTAATTATTCCCCTTATTGTGACCAAAACCCTGGTTATTTTTACTGTGAGTGTTCCCTACTTGGGGAGGATTGACTTGCAGACATGTCATTTCATTTATCATTTGAGATAACGTATTTTTCATGGACTCCATCTTTGAAGCCAACTGAGCATTTTGACCTGAATCAAATTCTTATGTTGGTTGCTAAAAAATGGTTTGGTTGGCTATCTCACACCATTTTTTATTCTAGCTTCTTGTCCATAACTCGGATGAGTAAGCATAGGTGTGGTGAGGTGTTACATTAGATAGGGGATTGATATGGAAATAGGTTTGGAAATTGTTTTACTATTTAAGGGATGGGATTCATTAATGGTGTATGACTTGTTAAAGCATTAGTTATAGCATAAATTTTGTTGTCCATTCCTCGAGGACCAAGGGATAGAAAAGATCCACAACTATTACCTGCTTGCAAATTCATTTGCTAGAAAATTGTGATAGATTCTTTATAGATTTTATCCAATGTATCCCTATAATTTTTGGGTAGCCTCCTTAAGAATAAATTGGTGAAAGTGTCATTAGATTTTAGGTAATTTTGGACAACTACTAATTTTGGCATCACATATATGGTTTCTAACTTCTTTTATGTTTTGTGGGTATGTGCAAGATCATGATGGGCCAAAAAGTGGCGATATGATGGGTATGTGTAGGGTATGTGGCTGATGACTTTTTTTTACACAAAATTGATGAAATGAAAAGGGTTTTTAGAGGATATTCTCAGCTTTCCACTAATATAAATTATGCTTTACTTTGAATTTAATAAATAATTATTATTTATTTTCTATTTGAATTTCAACTAAAGTCTTGATTGATAGGCTGATTGAAAAACATCCATAGCTTTCAAATGGTATCACATTTTTTGAATCTAAAACATGTGTCACATTCTATGCTTTACATATTATAGGATTAAAAAAAGAAGGAATTTCATGTATTTTTGACCAAGTTAAGGTGGTTAGACATACTAGTTTTTATATTTTTTAAAATTTGTAATAACAAATTCATAATTAATTATTTACTTCGAAAAAAATTACAAAAAATATGCATTACATCAGGACATGAATCCTCTACTTATATATAAAATATTATAAAAATATATTATCATTTTATTGTGGTTAGGGTGGCCGACAAACACATACTTCTTATTTTTCCCGGAAATTTAAGTACTCTGAATTGAAATTTCAAATTTTCACCAAATAGATTTTTAAAAATAAACCTAGTAGTTTAGAAACTACATTCAATTTACTACAAATTCTATTCTTACATATTTTTGAAATAATACAGATAACATATTCAATTTTTTATGTCAAGTTGCCTAACTCTGATTTTTTGAATTTTTTGCCACTTAAGGGCCTATTTTTTCCATGATGATCCTGCACATACCCTTGTGGAATCTATTGTTATAGATACTAATTGGATCATTTGGCCCCTTCCTGCAAGTCATAAATTGATGGTACAAAATAGTAGGATTTGTACATATTTTGAATTGGTTTAGAAACTTATCTTCTAGATCCTACCAAGTGTGGATCATTCCTCTAGAAAGATGTAAGTACCAATTATATGTAAATTCTCCCAACAAATATGGGAAAAATCTGCAAACCACGTCTTGGTGAGAAACTTGTGCTCTATTGCCTATTTCTTTAAATTTTTTGACATGATCTTCTATTGTCTTGCCCTCATCATACATAAATTTAGGATATAACATTTCTATGATCTTAGGAAATTCATATAATTTTTCTTGTATGTCCAATACAAAATTTTCATTTACTATGAAAAAGGCCATTTGTAATGGCAGGGGTGTAACAATAGTTATGATTTGGGGTGTTTTTGGACTTATAGGTGATCATGGAAAACCTAAGTTTAGTGGAGGAGCTGCAAGGTTGGAAGCTTCACCTTTAGATTTATGTTTGTCACTCTGGATTTTCCTATGTTGGAGTAATTCAATCAAATCTCCTTTGTTAGGAGAAGACCTAAGGACTCTACTGTATCTTTCAGTAGAGAATGACCCAATGTTTTCCAAATTTTTTGGTTCAAGTCCCTCCTAGTACCAATTCTATTGAGGGTGATGTTAGTCACTTGCAACATACCAGGCAATAAGATTATTTCCCCTCTTGAAAAGTAGTATAAACTACTCCAAGATTCCTTTCTTGTCAGGTCTTAGTAGTGTGGACGAAACAGATGTGAGAACAATGTGAATACATGAGGAATTTGGATTTTTTAGAAAATATGGGAAGTTAAATACAATCACAACATAATAATTTCATTGATTAGACTTAGATTGCATATGGAGCATAAGTAGATTTAAGATAATTTAATTCTCTAAATCAAAATATTTTAGTAATCATGTTTCAAAATAATAGGAAAAAGAGAATAGGGTAACAAGAGATTCCAAAGGAAACCTACAAAAAATACTAAAATAAATCTAACTCTATTTGGACAAAGACACAAAGAATTCTATTGATCATATCTATAGGTTTAGATAATATCTTTCAGATAACCATTAACATAGATAGTGTTATGCCTTGCATAACCACCCCATTTTTTTTTGTGTCAAAATGGGTCCCCCTTTGTTTTTTATCCTTGGTGTTCTGGTTCGAGTCTTAGGAGTTGTTTCTTTTTCTCCTAAGTCTTGGTTTTCTTTGTTTTTTAGGTTTGGGTTTTAGACTGACATTGACACTTGTTACTTTTAAAGGTTCAAGTTTCATCTTGTGTCTCGATCTCGATCCCTGTGCTTTGCCTTGTGTTTTTCTTTGTTCTGTCAAAGTTATGTTTCAGATCAAAGCCGTTACCTTTTGCCCTTCAGGGTGTAAGTTTTTGTTTTCATCCTGATCCCATATTCTGCTATTTTCCCTTGTATGTTTTGCTTGTGCCAGAATTGGACATCATACTAGAACCATCACCAAGAACTTTTCAAAGTTCTTGTTCTTGTTTCCATCCTGATCCTGATTTCTGACTCTCTTTGTGTTTTTTGGGATCGAAATTTAGAACAAGACTTGACTAAGAACTTTTCAAAGTTCTTGTTTCACCTCTCAGCCCAATCCTGATTCCTACTTTTTCTTGTTTTTTGTCGAGTTTCCCACCTCAGACCTTTGCTTGAACTTTGCACTTATTGAAAGTTCAGTGTTGTCTCATGTCTTGATCTCGACTCCCACTTACCTTCATTCTTGAAACCTACATTAATGAATTCTGCCCCAATCTTGAGGTCTGACCAACCCGCATGTAATGTCTAACCATTCACACGTGTGAATGAGTTTTTATTCTGCCACTCGGTTTCTGCTGATTCTGCCTTGTACAGTTTGACGAAACGAACCAGAGTGACGCTAAGAGATAGGGTTTGAGGAAGTGCTTGGTTTTTTATCATGCTGTCAGATTATCAGTTGTGTTTAAAGGTAGGGGTCTTTTCCATCCTACATTTTTCTTTGTTCTTTGTTTGTCGGTGTTTACTATTGCTCATTATTTCATGTTTTCTTTTAGGTTTCTTTTTTTCTTTTCTTGTTCATTTTTTCTTTGTTCTTTTTTTTGTTCCCCTTGTTTCATTTCAGTTTTCTACATTTGGGATTTCCCTCACATATTTTTTTTGTGTTTTTTTTCATGGGATTTTTTGTCCCGTTGTTCCCTAGTTTTCTAGGGTTTTTCCATACTGCCAAGTCAAAACTGCATATGAATTGATAAATCTCAAGTTTCAACCATTTTAAATCAAAATCTTGGTCCCAACCACAATCTGATCCTGAAGGCATGAGTTAAGGGTATTGTTACATGTATTCTCTTCCTTGTTTTATTGCTGCTATCTGATTCCCAATTCCTGCATGTATTTTAGAATTTGGAAACAAAACTGCACTTAGAATTTTACCATTCTCTAAGTCTAAGCTCCCTCACTTGTTCCAATTCTGACTTCTGATGTTCTATTGAGATCAAGTTGTGATCAATGATTTTAACCTACTCTAAAAGATACAAAACAAGGTGCAAAAATAAAGGAAAAGAACACTAACACCTCATGATTAACCTAGTTTAATTCAAAACAAAATAAAGATAGAAAGAATAGATTTTACCTTGTCTTGAATTGATCTTTGGTTGGCCCTCGACAATTGATTTTGTGTGCTTATTGATGGTAAAATGTGATACAAGTGGATTCAAAATGAAGATGATTTGATGAGAATTGAAATGATGCATGTGGGTAGTTTGCTAGATCAACAAAAATGGATGCAAGAGCTTAGAATGTGCAATAATGCTGAATGAGAGTATGAGAGCTTGAAGTTTGGTTGAATGTGATTGTGAATGAATGTGTTAGAGAATGAAAGAAAAATATTTCATTTTATGTAGAGAATTCCTAGAAAGATGGATGGTTGAGATCTTGCCACCATGGGCAAGATGTAGGGTTGTAGTGAGTTGAGGACTCACAAGCCCTCACATCTTGCCATGTGGTAGATGATGTGTCACAATGACACATGAGGTGGAACATGACATGTGATGGTAAGGTACTTGTAAGTACCTTGGAATAAAGATGATGTGACCTCTCAACGATCACATGGGGAAGAAGAGAATCTTGGATAAATAAAAGTGAATTTAAAATTCACATGATTGGGGATATCTTAAGGATAAGACAAGGTTCCCAAAAAATGAGGTTAGAAGTACCTTGAATAAGGGAAGGTCCCCCAAAAAGGTAAGTGATTCCCCACATGTGAGTGATGTGACATATCAATGGTCACATGGGGAAGAGGAAAACCTTGGAAAGACAAAAAGGAATTAAAAATTCCTTGGGGGATGGGGAGAGTTGACTATAGGGGGGTTGACTAGACTAGCTAATCACCAATTAGAAGACAGTTAGTGATTAATGAAGATTAGAAGCCAACATGCAAAAGTTGGAGGATGTGACACATCCTAATAAAAGATTAGACATGTGCACATCCCTAATGATGGGATTAGGAGGTAGATTAGGATTAAGGAAAAGTGATGGAGGATGTGACATGTGAGGGATTAAATAAATGTATTATTTATTTAAATCTTTTGAGGAAAAGGGGAAAATGAGTAAGGTATTTAACTATTTAACTAGATACCTTAGGAATTTAGAGGACTTTAGAGGTATTAATTAAAGAATAGTGATGTTACTTAATTAATGCAGATAAGGGGATATTTAGACAAAAAGGGATAAGTTTGGACAAATGGAAGTGTCCAAATTTGGATGTCTACATTTTTCCCCTCTTTAAGATGGTGTTACGAAGTAGCATCATTTCAAAGAATATTAAAACATAGAACCCGAAAGGAAATGGCTAGATTGGGAAAGATGCCCCAATCATCAAAGGAGTGACTGGGAAGAAAGATGATGGGGGTGAAGATGAAGTTTAGGGATTGAGGATGCCCCCTCGAGATGAAATGCAGGTTTAAGAGAGCATGGGTGTGCTCTCAAAATGGATGAAACGATGAAAGGGGAGATGGGGAAGATGATGGAAAGTGATGGATAAGAGAGGATGATAATCGATAGGAAATTGGGAAGCGCAAATGGATTGAAATGCAAAGGTGATGTTTCCCCAATCATGCTACAAGCCAAAATGGGTTGATGATGGATGGAGTGTTGTCGTGGAGGGAATGATATATCCCAAGACAACACAAAAGGATAGGGAAGGATACATCCTAATGATGATGATGATGAAAGTGTTCTTGATGAGGGAATGATACATCCCGATAAAAATTGTTGTTGATGAGGGAAGGATACATCCTGAAACAACACCAAAGGATAGGGAAGGATACATACTGATGATGAGGATGATTGGATCAAGGCTTGTAATAAGGATGGGGACAAGACCAAGGATGTGATTAGATGATTTGTGCTAGATTGAGTTGATGAGAATTAGATTGAGATGGGAGATAGACGAAAGGAATAAAAATGATGGGGGACAATATGCTTAGAATAACCAATCTATATTATTCTAAGACTTGATTGAAGAGATGATGATAAGAGATTGGATGGATAGGGGAGGGAGATTGATGAAGAATGAATAGATGGGGGGTATTTTTGATAGATGAGAGGATGGAATGGGAGATGAAATGCAATCCTAATGCAATTTTCTATTTTTGGAGCATTGATTTTTGCTATTGCATAAGACACAAGATCCCAGGGTATGAAGAACCAAGGCCTATGCGTGTCTAATTCATAAAACAAACACAATAGACAAGAAGGATATCCCAACAACCCAAAGTCACAAAGACCTTGGTTGGGCCAAGTATTGGGATAACCACAAGCACAAAATGATGCCCCAACATAACACAAGACCTTAGGGGTCTTGGTGGGTACTACGTGGGGTAACTCAGAAGAGAACAACCAAACAAAAAGATCAAGATATTCCCCTATGTTGAACAATAAAAAAAAACCATAATATGATGGATCATGGCAGTCCTAACAAGTGATAATAAGAAGCTCAAATGATAAATAAAAGCCAAAAGTATCAAAATATCGCAATTAAGTTCAAAACATCCTTTGCCATAGGATCAAGAGGATGGATGGGGTTGAGGAGGTCTGTTAGGAAGGATACATCCTATTGAGACTGAAGATGGATACTAAACTAAAAGATCAATTATGACATAGGAAATTCCAAAACTGAGTGGATCTTATGATACACATGGATCTCATTTGTGAAGAACCAACTAGATAAGGGCATATTTGATGACATGACATGAGACACAAGACTGGCATGCAATAATGACCTAGGGGCTCGAGGGCTGATCAAAGATTAACCTTGCCTATGTGAAAGTGTAGATCCATTGTAGTTCGATAAAAGACCATGGATAAATGAAAAAATGGGATGATGGATACAAGGATGGAGGATAAAGACACGACGGACAAAAGGAGCCCCAAGGGAAAATCAAAATATTGACCTTGCCTATGTGAAAGCTCAGGGGCAATGTAGTTCGACAAAAGACCAAAGACAAATGATGGATAAAGGATGATGAGATGACCAGGATAAGTGGATAAAAAGATGGGACCAATATGATGAGACAAGATAGAATTGGGGGATAAGATAGGATGATGGTGATCACACAAAGCTCAGGGATGGAATAGTTATCCAAATCATCAAAAGATGAATTGGGATGATGATATGATGGATAGATAAGTGATGAAAAATGATAGGAGATTGGAAAGATGTGAAAAATAAGTAGGAGTGATGACGATGAGATAGATGGCATTCGATTGCATGGGGAGAATCCTATAACTAGATATCGATGATAAGGGATTATGAGATGGGATGAGGATATAGATGAATGGATAAGGAGATAAGGATGGGGAGATGAAAATGATTGTTTGGATTGGTAAGGAGATAAGGATAGGTAGGAAGATAAGGATGGGGAGATGTAAGGGATTGTTTGGATGGATAGGAAGATAATGATGGGGAGATGCAAGGGATGGTATAATGGATGGATAGAGGGATAAGGATTTGGATGCAGAATAGGTTACTGGATGGATAGATGGAAAGGTAAGGATTTTGAAGAGTGAGGGGATGACATAATGGATGAATGATATCTACAAGGAGTATATCACAAAGAAGGAAGATGCCTCACTCTAGATATGTCATGTATGATGAAGCAAGAGGGATAGAAGATGAGTGGATGGGAAGATAAAGGAGATAATTAGAGGAGGATATGATGGGTGGATGAAGGAGGTAGATGGATGGTTGCATGACGGGTGGAAAAGGAAGGTAGATGGATATGGATAAGGATTAGGATAGTGTGTAGGTGAGGGGAATGTATGCCAAGAGGTGTCCAAAGCATGTAGATATGTTTTCCCCTATCAATATCAAGATCACAAGGAGGATGGAGGGATTGGGGTAAATGGGATATGATAGGTAGGATGTGGAAGGTATGTTGGATGGAGGAGATGGGTGAAGGGGATGAAGTTGCCCCCAAGTGTGGAAGTAAATTGGATGGGGGATTTACACATGATTCCTATTTTCTAGGTTTCCATCATGGTACTTATCCAAGGTGCTTTTTTTCCAAGTTTTCACCATTGGACAAATTATTTCTCTTTACTTTTTTTTTTGAATTTTTTGATTTTTTGACTTTTTTGGATAGCATGCGGAAGGAGATCTATAAGGATAGGGATGTGGTAAGGGGATTTAGAAGAAATGTGATAAGGAGATGGATGAAGGACTCAAGTATCAAGTTTCACATGAGGTATTAAGAGCCCATATTTGAAGTGACTGTTGGATGTTGATACAACCTTATTAGGATAAATGGATTATACAACAGGATGAATTAGAGGGATGTGATGGGGGAGATATGTGGGATAATGGATGGGATGCTAGAAAGTGTATGGATAGAATGATGGGGTGGGTGTGTGGTGGGGTGATGAGTTCAGGACCAACATTGGCACATATGGTGGTGGATGTGAAAGGATAGGAGGGTTAGTGGATGGAGAATGCAGGATGATGGAGGAGATGGGATAATGAATTTTGGGACATAAGGACCCAAAACAAGTTTAGGAGATGGAGAATGTGTATGATTGGCCTTCGGATTAGAAACTTTGGATGTTTTTATGGATGCTTCATTTGAAGGCATTGCATCTTTTTTCTTTGGGATCCACATGGTTTTGATTTTTTCTTTGGTGGGCCTTTGTGGCCGATGGGTTTGATTTTTATTGTGGATTTTATTTTTCTTTTATTCACCATGTCTTTTAGAGGGGACATGGGGAGTTTTAGATTCATGTGGATGTTTGGATTTATACATGTTTACTTTGGAATCCAAAGTGTTTTTGATAGAAATGGGATGGGTGCTAGGAGATGTATGAGATGGAGAAGACATGAATGGAGTGATGGAGGTATGATTTTGAGGATGATATGTGGATGGGGGATGTCCGAGTATGATTTTGAGATCAATGATAGGTATGGGTTGGAGAAGGGTCTCATCATTAGTGACCGTGGATGATGGATTGGGATGGCATGGTTCCACGACTTGAAGTGGTGGAGTTGGGGATGCCTCCTTTGTCATAAGTCCTTGGAGAACTTCTGGGGTGAGAATTGTGCATACTCTATGCTTAGATGGTGAGGTAGGAGTGGATGAAGGTTATGGATTGGTGGAGGGTTAGGACTATGAATTGGTGAAGTAGGATTAGATTGAGGAACATGATTGGATGGAATACTAGGAGTGGATGAAGGGTTAGGATTGGATGGAGGGTTAAGGTATGGATATTGGAATGATGAATTAGGAGAAGAGGATATGGACGATGGATTAGGACATGAGGATGTGGGTGGTGGACTGTAATAAAGGTATTGGGACAACATATTAGGATGGGAGGATTGAGATGGTGGATTGAGATAGGAGGACATGGATGGTGGATTAGGATAGGAGGATGTGGATGCTAGATTAGGATAAGATGGTGTGGATGTAGGGTAAGGATAAGAAAATGTGGATGTTGGATTAGGATAGGAAGGTGTGAATGTAGGATTAGGATGGATAGACTGGTATGGAGGATTAGGATAGTGGGCATATGTGGATGAAGGATTGAGATAGGAGGATGTGGATGGGAGATTAAGATAGGGATATTATAATGGATTAGGATAGGAAGACATGGATGATGGATAAGAAAATTATGTAAAGGAAGGATACGATGGAGATGTGGATGATGAAGATAATGGATATCCCTTGTCAAGATAGCTTGGAGGGGGGATTGGATTTTGGAAAGCGGTTGGGGAGATCTTACTAGAAACGATGGCATCAAGGGGATCTATGTCATATACTTCTTGATCAACAAGACTCTCATTATCATCGTTGACGTAATTAGGGTTTTCCTTGACAACTATTGGTGAAGGACAAGGATTCATGATGTCAGATTAGATGGATGCAAGTTGAAAAGATGGGAACAGACGATGAAAGGATAAGAGGATGGATTCAAAGAAGATGGAGGAATGGATCCTAAGATTTGTTTCAATATCAAGAGACTTTGGATGGAAATGGACTAAAGCTCAAAGCGGGATTGGATTAAAGCCTAGATTAGGATTAGATTAAGCTCAGAATGGAATGATTGGATGATGTGATGGGATTGAATCTAAACCAAGTTTGGAGGTTTAAGGGGATTGGATTACCACAGGATGATTATGATCCCAAATCTACCTTAAGATGGAAGTAAATTTATTGGGTGATCAGATAGGGATTTGGTTGGATTAGATTGGATAAGATCGATTGATGAAACGATTGATAAGATCAAATGATGGATCAGATAGGATGATGAAAGGGATTCTAAACTAAGTTCAGAGATTACCCTAGGTGACTTAGGGTGATGATTGATCAGATTAAAGAATAGATAGATGATTGTGGCACCAAATTCACCTTGAGATTGAAAGTGGATTGAATGGGCCGACGATGATGATTAACTCAGGATGAATGACAATCCTAAGCATATATGGATGATAACGATCAGATTTAGACACCTAGGTCAATTTAGATAATAACCTAAAATGAATTTTAGAGGATTCAGATCAAGAAAACGACAATTTTTGTGGATTAGGGATGCTCTAAGGTGTGCCCAGATGATGAATGAATGACACAGATGGATCAAAATGCAGATTATGGGTGAATGGAAGATGCAATGACTGGATGAAGGTTAAGTTTTCCTATCTATTTGGTAGGTGATGAAAAGATATATAGGATGAATTTGAAGAAGATGGAAGGAGGGATCTTAAGATTTGTTTTGATATCCAAAGATCTTGGATGTAGATAGACTAAAGCTCATATTAGGATTTTGGTTAAGCTCAGATTGGGATTAGATTAAAGCTTAAATTAGGATTGGATTGAAGCTCGGATTAGGATGATTGGAGGATGTGATGGGATTTATTCTACACCAAGTTCAGGGGTTTTAACTAGAGGACATAAGATGCTGACAATCAATTTTTTCTAGATTTGGCAATTTTTAAAAATTGTCAAATTTTGCCATTTTAGGAAATTTCACAGGCATGCCTTTGAGAGTCCAATTTTTTTCCAAAAACTATGAAAACTAAGGTAGGATGAATTTCCAACTAACATCCCAAATCTAAGATATGCATTTTGAGTTATTAATGAAAACAATTTTTCAAAAATTGAAAAAAACACTAAATTGTGATTTTGAGGGTCAAGATGAAAGTTTCAAGCTCCAAAAATGTGTCGAAATGGGGGCCAACTAATTGCGTCTGTTGGGAATCCACATGCCACCTTATAATGCAAAAACTCATAAAATTTCAATCCAAATGGACACCCGAGTCAAAAGTTATGGCTTTTGAAAGTTTCTGTGTCAAAATCAAAATCCCTAAAATGAAGTCTAGGTGATTGGGATGGATGATTTGATGATGGATATGGACTCTAATGATGTTCTAAGATGCACCTATGTTATTTTTTCAATGAAATGATGAATTTTGAAAAGTTTTGATGAATGGAAATGATGATGATGGGAAGATGGATGAAGGTATTCTTTTGGGAAAATTCACCTATCTAGAGGGCCAGGTCGCCTATCTGGAGGTCAGATTCTCCTATACTGGAGGGAAAGTTTACTTATACTAGAGGGAAAGTTCACCTATACCTGAAGGAAAGTTTTCCTATGTTGGGGGGAAAGTTCACCTATACTGGAGGGAAAGTTTGCCTATATTGGAGGGGAATTTTTCCTATACTGGAGGGCAAGTTCACTTATGCTAGGGGAAAGTTTGCCTATACTTGGGGGCAAGTTCACCTATACTAGAGGGCACATTTGCTTATGCTAGGGCAGGTTTTCCTATACTTGGGGGAAATTTCACCTATACTAGAGGTCATGCACACCTATACTAGGGCAGGTTCTCCTATGGAGGGGGTAGGTTCGCCTATGGAAGGTCAAGTTCACCCCTTAATGGGAAGGTTCGCCTATTGGTTGAGAAAGGTCACCTATCTGCCTTCAGAGCCTTCAAAATGGGGGAAAGGACTCTCAGAATGGGTAGATAGACTGTTAGAATGGGGAGACGGATGATCGGATTGAGGAAATGAATGATCGAATTGGGGAAATAGATATTAGGAATGGATCAACAAATACTCAGAATGAGTGAATGATTGTTTGAAATGGATGAATGACTCTCAGAATGAGGAGTTGAAAGCTCAGAATGGATGAATGATTACTCAGAATGATTGAATGGATGATTGAAATGGATGAATGACTCTCGAAACGAGGAGACAGAGGCTAAAAATGGATGAACGATCACTCAGAACGAGTAAAGGATTGCTTAGGATGGATGAACGACTCTCAGAACAAGGAGATGGAGGCTCAAAATGGATGAATGTTTACTTAGAACGAGTGAACAAATCATCAGAATGGATGAACAACTTTTAGAACGAGGAGACAAAAGCTTGGAATGGATGAACAATCACTCTAAATGAGTGAAAAAATGATTGGAATGGATGAAAAACTCTCAGAATGAGGAGATGAAAGCTCAAAATGGATGAACGATCACTCAAAATGAGTGAATGGATGACTAGAAAGGATGAACAACTACTCAGAACGAGTGAACAATTGCTCAGAACAAGAAAAAGAATGCAACAAATGGATGAATGGATGTTCAGAAGGGGAGATTTCCTCTCAGAATGGATGAAAGAATGCTCATAAAGAGAAGAAAGATACTTGAAACAAGAAGGATGCTCAAAATGAGGAAGCGGGTGCTCAAAACGGGAAAGTGGGTACTCGGAATAGGAAAACGGGTGCTTGAAATGACTGAACGGAAGGTGAAAATGATTGTTTGGAGGGCAGGTTCATGCCTCTATGGGGCAAGTTCACCCCTCCTTGGGAAAGTTTACCCCTTTGTGGGGAAAGTTTTCCCAACTGCTAAAATAAATTGTTTGACTGAAGAAAAGGAAAAAATGACTATTTGGAGGGCAGGTTCACCCCTCTGAGGGTAGGTTCGCCCCTCAGCAGGGAAATTTCACCCCTCTACATGGAAGGTTTTCCCCTCTATGGGGAAATTTTTCCCCTCCTTGGGCAGGTTCATGCCTTTGTGGGGCAGGTTCACCCAACTACTAAAATAAGTTGTTTGACTGAACAAAAGGAAAAATTGACTCTTTGGAGGGAAAGTTCACCTGTTCAGTAAAAACTTGGACAATTTTGGTTGAAATAGGCTGAGGAAACGCTGAGACAGAGGGAAGGTTCATCCCTAATGGGGCAGGTTCACCCTTCTGTAGAAGACCTCAACTTGACTTTGCTGAAAATGACTATGGCAAAGGACCAAGAACTTAGCAAACAACAAGCAAAAAGCAAAGGATGACTTGACTCATAAGATATGCATTGGTTTAGCACAAGGAAGATAGTTCAAATAACACAAGCCCATGATTAGTGATGAGGCTATAGCCAACACTGTCCTCTAACTAGGATGAACAAGCCGACTAGGGAGTCCTCGATATACTTTTGGTATTTGAGGCACAGGCATGAACACCAACCCATCTACAAGTGTGAGTCAGGAACCCGAGCAAGATATTGAATGGCTCATACCAACTCTTCACGTCTATCTAGGTATCACTTTAGCTTCGATGCTCTGCCAGACATGACGTGACTGGATTGAGGTACAACTTTTGCTATCCCTCCTTTGTATACCCTACCGGTATGCATGGTTGGGATTGTCCCTTGGGGTGATAAAATCCCCAAGCAGGTCCCACTAAGAAGAGAACACTAACGGTTTTTGGCTACTCCCCAGGCTCACACAAAGTGTAAGGGGAAAGTGTGAATTGAATAGTTCCCCCTTGGGTGACACAATGGACTTTGAAAACATGAAAAATAAAAGATTTGACTCTCCCTAATTAAACTATGTTCCTAAATTGATAAGCAAAAATGATAAGCAAAATGATAAGCAAACTAGACAAACTGATCATCCTGCAAGAAAGGTGTTAGTTGTTTTGATCTCCATTCTTCATCAAGTGTGAAACAAGCTACACAAATTTTAGCAACATAGACACACTCACAAATAGATGGCGTAGTGTGTTAGGACCTCAAAACGATAAAAAAATAGGTGCCAAAATGAAGCTTAAACAACTATTTTACCTCATAGAAAGCTTTGTTTGGGTAGGTTCACCCCTATCTGGGGCAGGTTCATCCCTCTATAAGGAAATTTTTTCCCCTCCTAGGGTAGGTTCACCCTTTTGTAAGGGAAAGTTTTCTCCTCTGCAAAAAATAATGAAGAAAAAGAGAAACTGAATTGTAAAGTATTACCTTGCAAAAGCCCCTATTTTGGGTAGGTTCACCCCTCCTAGGGCAGGTTCACCCCTCTATAGGGGTAGGTTCACCCCTCTGAGGGAAGGTGCACACAACTACTAGAAACAATGAGAAAATAGGGGGTTTGATGCTCATAAGGGTGACTCTGCAGGGCAGGTTCGCCTCTATTGAGGGTAGGTTTGCCCAAGTTAGGGCAAGTTCACCCCTCCTTGGGCAGGTTCACCCCTCTTCAAGGGAAGGTTCACCCAACTATGGGTGGGGTCACCTCTAGCTTGGGCAGAGCCACCTATCTGCAACCTGAACCTGCAAAAAAAATTAAACAATAGAAAACTTAAAAGCAAGGGACCCATTTGTGGGTCCCACTGGGAGTGCCAGAAATTTGATCAGTTCTTTTAACCTACTCTAAAAGATGCAAAAAAAGGCGCAAAAAGAAAGGAAAAGAACACTAACACCTCCAGATTAGCCTAGTTGAATTCAAAACAAAATAAAGATAGAAAGAGTATATTTTACCTTGTCTTGAATTGATCTTTGGTTGGCCCTTGATAATTCATTTTATGTGCTTCTTGATGGTAAAATGTGATGCAAGTGGATTCAAAATGAAGAGGATTTGATGAGGATTCAAATGATGGATGTGGGTAGTTTGCTAGATCAACAAAAATGGATGCAAGATCTTGGAATGTACAACAATGGTGAATGAGAGTATGAGAGCTTGAAAGTTGGTTGAATGTGATTGTGAATGAATGTGTTAGAGAATGAAAGAAAAATATTTCATTTTATGTAGAGAAGCCCTAGAAAGATGGACGGTTGATATCTTGCCACCATGGGCAAGATGTAGGGCTGTAGTGAGTTGAGGACTCACAATCCCTCACATCTTGCCATGTGGTAGATGATGTGTCACAAGGACACGTGAGGTGGAAGATGACATGTGATGGGAAGGTACTTGTAAGTAGCTTGGAATAAGGATGATGTGACCTCTCAATGATCACATGGGGAAGAAGAGAATCTTGGATAAATAAAAGTGAATTTAAAATTCACATGATTGGGAATATCTTAAGGATAAGATAAGGTTTTCGGAAAGGGAGGTGAGAAGTACCTTGGATAAGGGAAGGTCCCCAAAAAGGTAAGTAATTCCCCACATGTGAGTGATGTGACATCTAAATGATCACATGGGGAAGAGGAGAACCTTGGAAAGATAAAATGGAATTAAAAATTCCTTGGGGGATGGGGAGAGTTGACTAAAGAGGGGTTGATTAGACTAGCTAATCACCAATTAGAAGACAATTAGTGATTAATGAAGATTAGAAGCCAACTTGCAAAAGTTGGAGGATGTGACACATCCTAATCAAGGATTAGACATGTGCACATCCCTAATGATGGGATTAGGAGGTAGATTATGATTAAGGAAAAGTGATGGAGGATGTGACATATGAGGGATTAAATAAATGTATTATTTATTTAATTCTTTTGAGGAAAAGGGGAAAACGGGTAAGGTATTTAACTATTTAACTAGATACCTTAGGAATTTAGAGGAATTTAGAGGAATTTAGAGGTATTAATTAAATAATAGTGATATTACTTAATTAATGCAGATAAGGGGATATTTAGATGAAAAGGGATAAGTTTGGACAAATGGAAGTGTCCAAATTTGGATGTCTACATAGGTATTGGATCGTAACTATAGAATGTTAAAGGGTTTTTGACAAAGTACTACTCCATGTCCTGATTTCAATCCCCACATTACCATCAGGATCAGAAGTCGGGTCGACATCAAACATTTGACACATCGATAAGTACCATAACCTAGTGATAACCTGATCTTGACTTTTGACATGTAATCAAGATCAAAACTCTTAAGTGACCTATTTCCACTATGCATACTTAAGGTCTGATCTATTTTGAAGTCCTGATTTTGATTCCTGATATCTTATTGGGATCAAATCTTGGGAATCTACTTACACTTGTTGCCCACTATGAGTCTTGTTCCAAATCACAACTCGATCCTGACTTTTGATTCAACATCGGGAATAAAACCCAGATAGAAACCTTCATCGACTCCATTTGTTAACTAGCACTGCTTGGTAAAGGCCCGATCCCAATTCCTGAACACATTGCGAGATCAGACCATGAAATTGCACTAAACTGGTTCATCAACATAAGTATAGGTACTGAGTGAAAACCTAATCCCAACTTCCAACAAAGTTTAGTTTTATGCTTTAAATGGTTAGGTTCTTTGTTCTATCCCAAAATCGATGCTCAAAGATGCTCAATTAACTTGTTGGATGGGAGTTTAGCTTGAATTAATGCTGATATAATTTGAATGCTTGTGCTAAATTTCTCTTCATATGTTTTTTCTTTGCCTGATACTTATTAGTAGTGCAGGATAATTAACAAATGTATGACTTAGAGGAGGAAGTGTCCATTGAAGGAACATCAAATGGAACAAGAGAAAAGAGGTTAAATCTAGAACAAGTTCCTCTCACAATGAAGTATAAGTTCCAAGGGACCCTAGTACCATCTAAGTTCGGGTTTAATGTCATGAATATCACTGATACACTTATGGGGCACATTAATTTGGACCAATTTCATGAAGATAACTTTTCAAAGGATGCTACTCTAAGGGAAAAAAGGTTTGCAAAGTCTGAGTTAGTTCATGTGACTAGTTTTCCTATTGCTATGCAATGTCCGGAGTTCAACCTAACTGTTGCACAAACATACAATCCTACTCAAAGGAAATGCATTGATTCATAGGGAAATATAATAATTGATTTAACCCCAGCAATGATCAAACACATTTTTGACCCTCCTCCTTATCCCAATCTAAAGATTATGACTAAAGCTGAGGCACTTCAACTCTAGGAAAAGGATGTGGAAGGGAACAAAAATATTATCAACAAATGGTGGCTTAAGATAGACAAGAAATCATTAAAAAAGTTTCCATCGAATCCCAAGAGACCTGACTTCTTTGAGGATATAGGGGACATAATCACATTGCTGGCTAGATTATTTTCTAAGGAAAACTCCCATGTCATTGAACACTGGATGTTTCCATTCATCCAATTGATTCTAGAAGGAAAGCAATTCTTAGATTGGGGGAAAATGATTTCAGATAACATTCATGACCAACTGCTAAAAGTAACAGAAACCAAGACACTCTATATGTCTTCATATGTCATTTATTGTACTGCGAGTATGGGATAGTTTCCCAGATTGAATACTAAAGGGTCAATGGCTAATAACCTAGATCAAAAGAAGGTTTGAGAATATTATGATCAGCTGGAGCTTAAGGAGGTGGAGAAACACTTTAAAAGAGTCAATGATGCATTTTTGTATGTTGTTATAAATCAGCTCATAGGTGACATTGGTTTTAGATTATCACGAGATGCTATGGAATTCATCCAAGAGTGGGGATATTGGTTTATTCAATACCCCAAGTCCACTTATTTCAGATTGTTTGGTTATGATGGTCACCTGTTCAAACTACCAATGTGTTGTGGTGATAGATGGGTCTTGATGGAGTTTGCTCATCAGGCTACTAAGGTAAATACAAATTTTTTTCCAGATGAAAGATTTTGAGGTTAAAATGGATATTCCAGAGGGCACTACTGATGATGGGATCACACTTGATCCCTGATTTGAGATGGATAAAGTTTCTACTAAGGATTTGGAGCCCATCAATTGGATGGAAAAGGAGGAAACTAAGATCTGTAAAATATCACGGGTAGTGGTGGACAAAATTTTGAAATGGATTGAGCTTAAATTAAAGCAACCAAGAGTTAATGATTCAAAGAAAAAAGGTTCTAGTAGTGAACCTACTTCCTACATGGAGACAAAATAGTATAAGAGATTGAAGAAAGGTGTTGCAGCAACAGAGGCAGCTACAAAAGAGCATCCCCTAACAGAAGAAGAAGTTTCGTTGAAATAGATTGATGAAGCTTTATAGAAAGCTAATGTCACTTATGAGGCAGTTGCTACTGGGGTTGTTTTAGGTCTTGGTGCCACACCTTTAGTTACTATATATCCCAGAGAAGAAGTTACTGAAGAAGGTCCTTCTACTATCTCTTCACAAACCAAGGATACTACTCCTACTATGCCATCAACTTTAGGAAAAATAGTTGTTAAAGATGAGAGGCCCCTTGTGATTGATGTAACAAAATCACCTATCTCTTCAGAATTCCAAAGAATTCCATCTCAGGAAGGAGAAAAAGTGAAATGGGAGGAATATTTGGAGAAGGTTGAGGAAGAGCTTGGAGAAGAAGAAACTAGATTTGAGCCTAGAAACCTATATGGTGAGGAAGAACCAAATTAAGTTTTCACTAAAAAAGAGAAGAAGGAAATAATGGAAAGTTCCCAAAGATTAGCTGCTGAATAGTTAGCTCAAGAAGAAGAACAAAGAAAGAAAATTGAAGAGCTATCCTGAGAAAAGGAGGCTGCTGAGGTACAAAGGAAAGATGAAGAAGAGGCTCTTGCAAAAGAATTGGAACTATAGAAAAGGGATGAACAAGAAAAAGCTACAGAGGAAGAAATCCATGCAAAAGAGTTGGAACAGAGAATGAAAGATGAAGAGGAGGTTGCATGAAAAAAGGAAGAAATGAAGAAGATAGAAGAGATTAGAGTAAAAAATGAGAGAATGGAGCAGGAATGGTTACAAAAAGAACAAGAGGATCAACAAAAGGCTTCTTCTCAGCAAATCGTTGAGGTAATTTCTTCTACACCTCTGTCATTAACACCTCCTAGTGTTCAATAAGTGACTACTTAGTTAGCTGCTCCCACTTGGCTTAAGCTAAATCTAGAAAAGATACAACAAGTTCAAGCTTAGCTAATGGCATGGGATGAAATGAGAACAAAGATAGATAAGGTGAAACAAAGGAAAAAACCTCAGGTTGTTCATTCCACAAAGTTGATTGATGATGAAGATTTGATAGTAGAAATTGCTACCCCTATTGCTAACAAAGATGACAAAGAATTGTAGGCTGAAGATTATTAGATAATCACTATCAATCTGGTAAAACATACATGAAATCAACAAATAAATTTGATTGATATTGTTGCCACCATCACCAAATCATGGTTAATCAAGGATAAGAAAGCTAAAGATTAGCTTAAGGCATCAAGTTGGAAAGATGAAATACTTTCTGAAGGAGTTAATTACATCCACTCCTGAGTAGTCCACACCATCAGAGAGCCTTGTTTTGATGAGCCACAAGGAGGTGGTTGTGTTGAATGAAATGAAAAAGAAGGCCACCTAGTTTGACAATTGGTTCAATGTTTTCAATTTTGACATGGATAAGCATCTAGATGAAGGTTTCAAACATTATTGTGTAGGCCTTCCCTTGATCAAAAGAATAGAATAATTTATATATAAATGGTGGGATGATGAAGAAAAGCTTAGGAAATACTTGGGAAAATTGTAGATAATAGATAAAAGTTTGAGTGAAGAATTGATTCAATCATAAATTTTTGGTAATGAGGGTCCTGAGTATATTTCAATGGCTATCAATGTGTTGATTTTCAAAACCAAAAATCTCATTAAACAAAGAATAGCTATGCTCAAAGGAATTCATGAGATATGCAAACATGCAAGCATATTTGAGGAAATTGTTGCAAAACTCATGGAAAAGACTTTACCTTTGGATCAAAGACTCAAATCATTGGGAAAAATAAAAGATGCTTGAGAGGTAGGGATTGGTAAACTAACAAAAGAAGGAGACACTGCTGAGTCAATGTTTGTAGATAGGCTATTGGACATCAGTTGTAACATGTGATGGGCAGCCACAGACATCAGCCAGCTAAGGGAAATTGTTGCTACAGTGGAAAAGGAGTTTGAAGATTCAAAGTTTAAGGCCGACTGGGTTGATGGACCTAATGATGATGTACTAAAGAATTTTTTCTAGAATTATGATGAGTATCATGGGGTTCCTCGTGAAGATGACAAGTGAATAAGAATATTTTTTATTGAAAAAGATGGAGTTAAATGTGTCAACTAGTTTTAGGCGCCTTTTTGGACAATAGCACTTTCATGATAGTTTTTGAATAGATGGACGACTCTAGATCAGTTTTGGTGAGTAAGAGATAAAGCATGGTGATCAACTGAGGACAAAGTTGGAACTCATAGTCAAATTATGATTGAAGAAGCATGTGGCGTACCTTTTTTCAGCTCTTTCAATTTCAGCTGAGATAACACTTGGAGTTAACTAGGAATCCCTATAATTGTGGATCTAGGCTCCTGATTATGGATCTTGATTTTTGATAGGAGAGATTGATGCTAATTTTTTCTATAATTTAGAATTCTCTCCTCATTGTAAAGGTTGGCTAATTGAAGTCAGATTGGCTACCTAGAGAGACTAGATAGAGTTTTCAGTTTTTACAGCTTTTATGCAAGATACTCAAACACTTTTTTATAGTTTTAATATAAGTAGTTTTATTTTATAAGTTGTTAAGTTTAATGATGTTGATAAACAATGGTTATTTGTATGCTAGTGCATATTTATATGCATAAATGTTTCTTTTTTGATGGAAATCAATAGAAGAATCTAAATTTAAAACCATTTTATTGCATTATCTATGGATAATATTTCTTGATATTTGTTGATATGTTAATTCTGGTAATGAGCTTGTGGTATCTCATTATTGAAAAGGTTTAAAAAAAAAGTGATGGTGAATGGTTGTATGCTCTAAATATGCACTATAAATGGATGTAATGGTATGGATTGTTTCATAAATTATGTTATTTTGTAGTTTTAGTTGATTAGGAAAAGTTAACATCATAAGAATTACATGTCTAAGTTAAAATAAATTTGTTGTGTTACCTTTGACCATCAACAAAACTGGCACTAGAAGGAGGGCCCAGAGGAATAAACTAGAGTGAATTGAATCCTTTTCATTGGATAGGTTTGAAAGAGTTATGAGATCTTCTACAAATCTAGAGCCATTATTGGAACTCTGATCTCCTACTAGACCTAGAGCCTGTAGGGTTTTAATCTTGCTACTGTTAACACCAACACTCACTCCACCTGGATTTCTATTAATACCACAACTGGTGCAGCCAAATCCACCACCACCCATGGCATTCTTTTCCAATAATCCTTTGCCACTCAGAATCATTCCTAGTGTCATACATGAAATGCCTAAGAATCTAGAGATTTTTTTCCCCAAGTACAACCATGGAGAGTTACAAAGTGCTGAAGATCACATACAAGCATTCAAAGATCCATGTACTTGGGCTCAAATAGCTCATCATGATGTTGTGTGTAGACTATTCCCCTATTCACTCGGCTATATGGCCTACAATTGGTACCTAAACTTACCTACTGGATCCATCCTGAGTTGGACAAATTTAGAAGATGCCTTTATTAACCAATTCTAGTTCTATGTTGACCTCGCTATCTTATACCACCAATTTTGCATAATTAGGAAGGAACCAGATGAAACCATTTCCTCTATTTAATATATGATTCCAAAGGATGTATAGGTGGTTACAAGACTAGTACTTGGTGGTTGAGAATATTGCCATCCAAGAATACTTAAAGGCCATAGACCCATTAATTAGCTTATTTTTGCAAAGAACCTACCTTGCACTAGACATTCATTCCCTGTCTTAGGTGTATCACCTACCCATCAAACTAAAAAAGAAAATAAGTTCACAATCAGGTGGTTTAGGAGGAGTTTTCCCTCCCCTAGGATATCCACAGATGCCTAATTCAACCCCTCTGTTCAATACAGTCCTAGGGATGTCCCACTCTACCTATGGACTATTGGCTGAGTTAAAACGTCTACTTGAGCACCCATGGGTTAATAGTGGAACTCTATATTCTTCCCAACAAACTCAAAATTATCATAATCATGCTAGAGGGTCTATTCCCATGACAAACCCATCAACTCTAACTCTTGTAGAAAGTGAGCATACAACTCATTTGACAACAGAGTTAGAAACTCTGAAGAAAACTTTATCCCAAGTGACCAATGAGATGGAATAATTCAAATTAACCCCCCTCAATACCAAAATCAGAGTTAGAATTACTAGAATCATGGAGGGTATCCTAACAAAAAAAATACTCCAACCAAAATACTAACCAAAATCAAAGGAATTTTTTAGAGTCAAAATTTCTCCAACCAAAACTATCAGAGGCCTAATAAAAACATGATGTGGAACACTGGACCAAACAATTGGAGAGTTCCCCACAACTATCAAGCCAGTGAAGATAAACCACACAATGCAAATGATGCATATCTGAACTTCATGACTAACTAGTGTAGGTTGCATGACACTGTAACAGACTCTAAAGTTAACTGTCCAGAGATGGAAAAAATGGTTATGATTGTACAAGCTAATTCAAAACTACTACAGGGTATTCCCAACAAAGGTGGTCAATTTGTGGATACATCCATGAATTTTGAGACCTATCATGAGGGATCTCCTTTCCCTATGCAAGGGGAAAATGAACCAGAAGTGGATACATATGGGGTTCAGGCTTTCTAGACACAAGGAGGCCATTTTATGAGAAATCAAAATAAGGGGTTGTTTACCATGTCTACCCCTCCCAAGAATATGGTTCCACCTAATTAGAATGCTAAAAACAATCCACCTCCACCAAAAGGCCCACCCGAGTTTTTAAAAAGAGGTAATTCAACATTTATTCCTAAATATCAGGTGAATGATAATGTGGAATTCGATTTCATTTTAGAAATGTAGAAACAAGAGACCTCTCTGTCATTCTTTAAAATTCTGAACTAGTGCCTTACCTAGCACAACATCATGTTTAAATCCTTGGAGGAGACATATTGCTTGAAAGGAAAGACTAAGGTGACTCCAACTATTGACATGAACATGTTGTTCTATACAAAGGTAAGATAGGGACACCTCCATTCCTTTTGAGTCTAAGAATTTTTGGAAACAATCTACATAATTTCCTTTTAGATTCTAGAGCCTTGGGTAACATTATTCCTTTCTCTATTTGGGAAAATTTGGCTTTAAGTCTAGTTCAAAATCATAACAAAGTAATATACTTAGATAAAACTTACGTTAATGCTGTAGGAGAACTAAAAAACATGCATGTGCAGATTGGATTAGACCCAAAAATCCAAAATTGTGTGGATATTTAGGTTGTTGATATCCTTGAAATGTATGTCATGATCTTAAGTTAGGAATTGATGAAAAGCATCGAAGGTTATCTCTCCTTGGATTTCTCACACATGTGGTTGCCATGGAAAGGGGTAGCAACTCATATTAGGATCGAAATTGAACCCTATCTGAAACATATGATCATGGAGTATGACTACCCTAACAAAGTAGCCTATTTTGAAACTGGGATAGGAGTGTATAGGAGGGAAGAAATTTTGACCTTTTCAATATTTAATCCCGATTGACCACAACCTTTAGAGAATAGTGACCCTATGACCACTGTCAACTAGCAAGTTTTAATAAAAAAATTGCAAAAAGATAGGCTGATTTTGGGAGAGGAGGTTGATTTATGGAGTTTGTTACTCCAAAACTAGTGTAGGGTCAATTACTAGAACCATTTTGAGTTGATGTGTCAACCTTGTATAGACATTTTGAACCATTTTTTCATTCAAGAGAGACCTGTGAAGAAAACCCTAAGACATCTCCAAATCTGTTTCCATTTGAGGCTAGAGAGGTGACTATTTTGACAAGGACTAATAGTACCCAAGAAGAAGTCTCCCTCCAAACTAGACAGACTCGGATCCTATTTTCTGATATATGAAATAAGACTAGGGAATCTCAAAAATTGTCTAGCACACCTACCCCTACTAACCTTCCAATTCCCAAGGGGTTGCTCAAAAAGATAACCAACTGTAAAATTGTTGATTAAGATGAGATACAGGAAGTAGTTTCTACACATGTTTTAAATTTGAGTGAAATATCTAATGATCATAATTTATAATAGTCTCCCAATCTTAATATCTTTCACCAATCCAATATTTATTGCAATCAATCACCCATAGTGGACTTGAATAAATAAATCTCAACCCAAGATCAACTGTGGACCCTCAAATTTGATGGTTCCAAGTCTAAAATAGGGAGTGGAGTTGGAATAGAACTAACAAACCCAAAAGGGAAAATCTACTTTGCTTCTTACAGGTTGCAGTTCGGCTATACTAACAATGTTATGAAGTACAAAGTGCTTGCTAGGGGATTGATGTTTGTGCATTAGAACAAGGTTAAAACTTTGACAGTCATGATAGATTCTGAGGTAATTATTAAACAAGTTCACATCTGATTCACATGTCATAACAAAAGGTTGGTTGCATACATGAACATGGTATAGAATTTGATAGAGGATTTTAATGCTTTTAGAATCAAGTTGATTCCCAAGGAAGACAATAAGATTGCATATTTACTTGTTTTTGCTACTAGTACTTTGGAACTTATGCAGGATTCCAAACTAAAAAATTCTCTGTGGAACTAGTGTGGATTCTAGCCATCCCTAACAATGTTCAAAATTTCCAGGTTTTGATGACGATCAACATACACTTACCTTCTTGGAAAATTAAAATGTATTTGAGGGGAAAATTATTGATGAATCTGATAAAGATCAGTGAGATTGGGATATAGAAAAATGTGATGTAGAAGGTATATTGAATTTGAAAATGAACAACATTCCTAAGGGGATGGTAGCACTAGAAAGGATCTTTTATTTTGATCCTTGGGCCTGTGAGAAATTTCCTACTAATATTGGTGGAGGAAACTATGAGTCAGTCAACTTGGCAAATTCAGGCCTAGAGAAAAATATATTCATTAAAAAATATCTTGAAGCACATTCGAGATAAAATATTGAAAGTACTGAGAGCAGATATCACGGTGATTGTTTGGGGGTACGAAGATTTGAAAACCTTCGATACTTTGGTAATAACAAATATTATCCCCTTGAAACCTGAAGCAGAGCCCTTCCATCAAAAGGAGTGCCTAGTGAATGCATTGATTGAACCTCTAATTCTTAAAGAGGTACAAAAGTTGTTATTAGCAAGAATAATTTGTCTAGTAAGGCATTCGACCTAGGTTGGAAATCTGGTCCGTATTTGTAAAAACATTAAGGAAATCAGATTATGTGTCAACTTTAGAAACCTCAACAAAGCTTTAGAAAAGGATAACTACCCACTTCCTTCTTTTGATGAGGTGTTGCAGATAGTTAATGGCTCACAAATGATGTCATTCCTAGATGGCTATTCAGGATACAATTAGGTGCTAGTTAATTATGAAGATAGAATGAATATCTCCTTCACTACCAAGTGGGGGACATTTTCCTACTAGAGGATGCCTTTTGGTATTATTAAAGCTAGAGCCACCTTTCACCACACAATGGATGTGGCATTTAAGGACTTGGTAAGTAAATGCATTATCATATACATGGATGATCTAATTGTATTTTCCAAGAATAGGGAAGACCATGCTGCAGATTTGTCAAAAGTCCTTGGAAAATGTATAAGTTATGTTGTATCCCTTAACCCAAAGAAATGTGTGTTCAGGGTATTAGAAGGGAAATTATTGGGTCACATAATATCATAAAGGGGAATTTCAATTGACTTGGATAGAGTGGATTCCATTATGAAATTGACCATGCATGGCAACAAAAAGGAAATGAGGTCTTTCTTTGGGAATATAAATTTTGTAAGAAATTTCATAATTGAGTTTGTGGAGATCATCAAACCCTTAAATGAAATGATGAAAAAGGATGTGAAGATTGAATGGAGCAATGAGGCTAATCCTGCCTTCTCTTAGATTAAACATTCTATCTCAGAGGCACCGATTTTAACCAGTCCTAATTATCTAAATACTTTTTATATTTATTCTTTTTCATCTAATCATTCATGTGTTGCTATTTTAAGATAGCAGAAAGGAAAATAGGACAAAAGGCCAATAACTTTTATTAGTTCTCCATTTAATAATTCTGAAATCAGATATCCACCCTTGGAAAAATAGGACTTCACACTAATACGAGTAGTTAAAAAGTTCTGACACTACATCCTCCACAGTCAGATCACAACCATAGTTCCTGCCCATATGTAGTGAAGTCCCTTCTTATGCAAAATGATTTGGGAGAAAGATGAGGAAAGTGGATGGAAATTATGGAATAATTTGACCTTGAAATCCACCCAATGAAGTTGGTTCGAGGAAAAGACTTGTCTAAGGCTATGGCTAACATTGATACCAAGATTACTTGTTAATAGTACACTGTACAATCATTCACAAGTGATCCTTAGTACATAGATCTTATTTTCTTGCTCCTAAATAATAAATGTCCTGGTGGAATGAGTACCACTAAGAGAAGAGCATTGAGACTAAAGAGTTCCCATTATATGCTCAAAGGAGGATCCTTGTACAGGAGAAATTTTGAAGGTGTCTATCTGTGTTGCTTGGATCATCAGCAAGCAAAATAGGCTATTGTTGAGTTTCATGGAAGACATGGTATTGGACATGGTTCAACTAATTCCATGGCACATCAAATTTTGAGATCGGGTTATTATTGGCCCCACGTCTTCCACAATTATCATCAACATATTAGGACATGTCATACATGCCAAACTTTAACATCTATAGAACACAATTTGGTGATGCCCCTACAACTATTATACGAGGTAAGACCATTTTCTCAATGGGCATTAGATTTTGTCAGGGTAATTAATCTGAATTCATTTGTAGGTCACAAGTTTATTTTGATGGAAAAAAAATATTGTACACACTGGAATGAAGCTCAACCTTGCAAGCACAACACCACTGATATTGTTATCAAGTTCCTTAATGAATATGTTGTTACCAGGTTTGGAGTACCGTTCACCCTGGTATGTCATAATGGCCCTGCGTTTTCTTCTACAAAATTTATTTAGTGGGCATATGAGCATAAGATTATTTTGAAATACTCTTCTAATTACTATCTATAGGGGAATGGAGTAGAAAAGTCTACTAATAAAAAAATTGCTGGAAGTAATTGAGAAGTTGCTAGAAAGTGATCCTAGGGACTAGCACACACAACTGATATTTTCCTTATGGGAAGATAGGATTAAAATCAAAGCTTCCTTAGGAAACTCATCACTTAAGTTAGTTTATTGCCAAGACATAGTCTTTCCTATTCATATATAGATACACATTCTTTGGTTCATGCAAGATTTTTACTCTAATGATGATAGAATAGAGGTCTGACCAACTAGTTTGCTCAATCTAGAAGAATAGAGAGATGCTGCTCTTCAACAGTTTTCTAAGCATCAGGCTATTGTCAAACACTAGTTTGAAAAAAGATCCAAAATTAAAGCCTTCAAAATATTAGACCTTGTGTTGCTATGGAACAAAGTTAGAGAAAGGAAGGATGATCACCAAAATTTTGACCGACTTTGGTTGGGTTCATATCAAATCACTGAAATACTTGGTCAAAATTCCTTTTGGTTAAGCACCTTAATGGGAGAACCTATCCCATTTCCTGTCAATGGAAAGTTTCTCAAACATTATTTCAGCTGATGAGAGTCTCATTATCCATTTGATTATATATATGTAATTAGTTGTTTTCTCATTTCTGGTTTGTTTGATTGCATTTCCTTTGTTTTCTATTTGTTGTTGTCATTTGATTTTCCTTTCCTCTTTATCTTTTGTTTCTAGGGACCTTCATTTTCTCCATTTTAGAATGAATGGGTATCTATTCAAAGTATACTAGGGGTACTATGATAGAGAAATTGATTTAGGTATTTTTAGGAATGTCTGCTGAACACTTTCATTTCAAGACTTATGTTTTATGTCCATTTTAATAACAACTTGAAAGGTTAGGAACAAATAGGTACATTGTAAGTGATCTCATAAACCACGGCTGAATTTGTCACATAATAGATAGAAACATCTATTTTCATAAGGTTATATTTATCTTAGGATGACTATACTCACGATTTAGGTGAAAAATTTGAGTCCTAAACACTGTTATGAGGTCCACCGTAGTTCTCAAGCTAAATTTGAGGTTACTACATCAGGGTATTGAGAAAATATAAGAAAATAATTTGTCCAAATAAAGCCCATTGAAAAGAAGAGAAAAGATAAGAATAAATGATGGAAAACTCAATATAATAAGGATAATTCAAGTATCTCTACTGGGGCTATGGACACCTAGCTAACAGTAGAGAAATGCTTTGAGAGAACTAGAGGTATGTCCGTTGGGGCTATAGACATTTGGATGGTAGTGGAGCAATGCCCAGGATATCATTGCACGACAGTTAAAATGGCTCAACTTACGTAGCTTGAATCTTAATATAGTTGTTCAAGGACAAGTAGTCTTTAGGGAAAGAGATGCACCATACATGCACACACTCAGATTCAAAGTTGTTATTGCTAATTTATGTTTGAGGTTCTAGCTTAGCCTTGTTTGTTGTAACTAGTCATACTTGAGTTAAAACATTCATGAACCAGAGGTTCTGGTGACTGAATTCTTTAGTATCTTGAGAATGGGTAAACCATTTTCCTAGCCGAGTCACAAATTTTTATGTCTTGCATAACCAAACCATTTGTTTTTGGTAAAAATGGGCGCCCCTTTATTTTTTTTTGTCCTTGGTGTTCTTGTTTGGGTGTTAGGAGTTGTTTCATTTTCTCCTAAGTTCTAGTTTTCTTCATTTTTCAGGTCGGGGTTTTAGACTGGCATTGAAACTTGTTAATTTTAAAGGTTCAAGTTCCATCTTGTGTTTGATCTTCATCCCCATGCTTTACCTTGTGTTTTTCTTTGTTTTTTCAGAGTTGGGTTTCAAATAAAAATCGTTACCTTTCTCCCTTCAGGCTATAAGTTTTTGCTTTCATCTTGATCTCATCTTTTTCCTTTTTCCCTTGTGCATTTTTCTTGTGTCAAAATCGGACATCGGACCGAAACCATCACCAAGAAATTTTCAAAGTTCTTGTTCCCGTTTCCATCCTGATCCCAACTTCTGACTCTCTTTGTGGTTTTTGGGATCCAAATTTAGACCAGGACTAGGCTAAGAAGTTTTCAAAGTTCTTGTTTCACCTCTCAAACCAATCCCAATTCCCACTTTGTCTTGTTTATTTGTCAGGTTTCAGACCTCGGACCTTTGTTTGAACTTTGCACTTATTGAAACTTTGGTGTTGTCTTTTGTCTCAATCTCGACTTCCACTTACCTTCGTTCTTACAACCTGCATTAATGACTTCCACCCCAAACCTAAGGTCTGAAGAAAATTTCATTTAATGTCTAACCCTTCACATGTGTGAATGAGTTTTTATTCTGCCACTCCTTGGTTTCCGTCCATTGTACCTTGTACAGTTTGACCAAATGAACCAAAGTGATGCTGAGAGATAGGGTTTGAGGAGGTGCTTGGATTTTTCTCCGTGCTATCAGATTCTTGGTTGCATTTGAAGGTAGGGGTTTTTTCCACCTTGCATTTTTCTTTGTTCTTGGTTTGTTGGTGTTTATTGTTGCTCGTTGTTTCACATTTTCTTTTGGGTTTTTTTGTTTTGTTTTCTTGTTCATTTTTTCTTTCTTGTTTGGTTTCAGTTTTCTACATTTGGGCTTTCCCTCACATGTTTTGTTTGTTTTTTTTTTCATGGGATTTTCCATCCCGTCGTGCCCTAGTTTTCTAGGGTTTTTCCATACAACTAAGTTGAAACTGCGATTGAATTGATAAATTTTAAGTTTTGACCATTTTAATTCAAAATCTTGGTCCCAACAACAATTCGATCCCGAAGGCATGAGTAAAGGATATTGTTACATGTATTTTCTTCCTTCATTTATTGGTGTTGTGCAATTCCTAATTCCCACATGTATTTTGGAATTGAGAATCAGAACTGCACTTATGTTTTTACCATTCTCTAAGTCTAAGCTCCCTCACTTGCTCTGATTTTGACTTTCAATGTTTTTTCGGGATCGGGTATCGGATCGTCACTATAAAATGTTAAAGGGTTTTTGACAAAGTACTACTCCATGTCCTAATTCTGATCCCCACATTAACATTAGGATTGAAAGTTGGGTTAGCATTGAACCTTTGACACGTCGATAAGTACCATAACCTGGTGACACCCTGATCTCGACTTCCAACACATAATTGGTATCAGAACTCTAAGTTGACCTATTTCCACTATGCATACTTAAGGTTTGATCTTTAACAAAGTCTCGACCCTGATTCCCAATATCTTATCGGGATCAGATCTTGGGAACTCACACCTATTCCCCACAATGAGTCTCATTCCAAATCACAACCTGAACTTGACTTTCGATTCAACATCAGGATTAGAACCCAAACATAAACATTCTTTGACTCTGTTTGTTAACTACCACTACTTGGTAAAGGCCCAATCCCTATTGCCGAACACACTATGGCATTGGATCATGGAATTGCACTAAACTTGTTCATCAACATAGGTGTAGGTGCTAAGCCACAACCTGATCCTGACTTCTGATAAAGTTTAGTTTTATGCTTTAAATGGTTAGGTTCTTGGGTCTGTCCCAAACCCAAAACCCGAAGATGCTTAATTAACTTGTTGGATGGGACTTTAGCTTGAGTTAATGCTGATATAATTTGAATTATTGTGCTAAATTGCTCTTCATATGTCTTTTCTTTGACTAATAATTGTCAATAGTGTAGGATAATTAACAAATGTATGACACAGAGGAGGAAGTTCCCATTGAAGGAACATCAAAGGGAATAAGGGCCAAGAGGTTAAAGCTAGAGCAAGTGCCTCTCACAATGAAGTATAAGTTCCAAGGGACCCTAGTACCATCTAAGTTTAGGTATGATGTCATGAATTTCATTGATACACTTATGGGGCACATTGATTTGGACCAATTTTGTGAAGATACCTTTTCACAAGATGCTTCTCTAAGGGAAAAGAGGATTGCAGAGTTTGGGTTAGCTCATGTGGCTAGTTTTAATATTGTTGTGCAATGTCCCGAGTTCATCCTAACTATTGCACAAACATACAATCCTACTCAAAGGCAATGCATTGAATCATAGGGCAATGTAATTGTGAACCAATGAAGTTGACCTACTCTAAGTGATGCAAAACAACATTCAAAATAGAGGAAAACAACACTGACACCTCAAGGATAAGCCTAGTTGAATCCAAAACAAAATAAAGATTTAAAAAGTATATTTTTACCTTGTGTTGAATTGATCCTTTGGTTGTCGGTATTGGCATGGTGTGATGGTTTATAGGTGGCATTGTTGTTCTTGCCACCAAGGTTCAAACCCCGTTGGGGTGGTATTGTTGAATGGTTGTATTTGGTTCATAGCTATGGTAAAAAACGTTTACCCTTGAATAAAAAAAAAATTGCTCCTTTGGTTGGCCTTGGATTATTGATTATGTGTGCTCCTTCGATGACAAGACATGATGAAAATGGATGCAAAAAAATCTATGCAAGATGAGGATTTAGATGAACAAAGTGGGTAGTTGAATGGATGGATGCAAGTGCAAATGATAAAGCTTGAATGTGAGCAATAATGGAGGATGAAAATTGAGTGCTTGAAGAGCTTGAAGATTGTGATTGTCAATGTTGTTGAATGAAAAATGCATAATAATAGAATGAAAGGAAATTTTTTCATTTTATGGAGAGAAGCCCTAAAAAGAATGGACAGTTGAGATATTGGAACCATGGGCAAGATGAAGGGTTGAGACCTTTCCACCATGGGAAAGGTGGATAAGGACACATGAGGTGGAATATGACATGTGATGGGAAGGTACTTGTAACTACCTTGGAATAAGGATGATGTGACCTTTCAATGATCACACGGGGAAGAGGAGAATCTTGGGTGAATAAAAGTGAATTTAAAATTCACATGATTGGGGAATCTTGTGGATAAGACAAGGTTCCCAAAAAGAGAGGTTTGAAGTACCTTGGACAAGACAAGGTCCTTAAAAAGGTAAGTACTACCCACATGTGACTGATGTGACAAGTCAAAGGTTCTAGAAGAATTTGGCACATGTGAGTGATGTGACAAGTCCAAGGTTCTAGAAATTTGCATGGGAATAAGGAGTCTTGGAAGGATAAAAAGGAATTAAAAATTCCTTGGGGGAAGAGAGGAATCTTGGATGAATAAAAAAGAATTAAAAATTCCTTGGGGGATGGGAAGTGTTGACAAAGGTACTGATTAGGCTGAATTGATCATTAATTAGAAGATAATTAGTGGTTAAGGAAGATTAAAAGCCAACTTGCAAAAGTTGGAGGATGTGACACATCCTAATCAAGGATTAGGCATTTGCACATCCCTAATGAAGATATTAGGAGGTTGATTAGGATTTAAAGAAAATGATGTGACACGTGAGGAATCAAATAAATGTCATATTTATTTAATTCATTTTATGGAAAGGGGAGTAAAGAGTAAGGTATTTAATTATTTAGATAATAGCAATATTACCTAATTAATGTGAATAAGGGGATGTTTAGAAGAAAAGGGGAAAATTTGGAAAAATGTAAGTGTCCAAATTTGGGTGTCTACATTTTTCCCCTTTTTGAGATGGTGTTACAAAGAAGCATCATTTCAAAGAATATTAAAAGATAAGACTAAGACGAAGATGGTTAGATTGGAAAAGATGCCTCGATCATTCAAATGAGTGACTAGGAGGAAAGATGAAGATTAGGGATGAAGGATGCCCCATTGAGAGGACATGCAGGTTCAAGAGAACAAGGGTGTGCTCTCGAAATGGCTGAGGTGATGCGAGAGTAGATGGGGAAGATGATGCAAAATGATGGATAATAGCAAAGGATAAGTGATAGGATATGGATGAAGCACAAATGGATTTAAGAACAAAGGTGATGTTTCCCCAGTCAAGCTACAAGCCAAAATGGGTTGATGATGGATGGAGTGTTGTCAATGAGGGAATTATATATCCCACAATAACACAATGATAGGGAAGGATACATCCCACTGATGATTATAAAAGTGTTGTTGATGAGGGAAGGACACAACTTATAACAACACCAACGGATAGGGAAGGATACATCCTAATGAAAGGGTTGTTGATGAGGGAAGGATACATCCTGATGATGATGACGATGGTGATGATTGGATCAAGGCTTGTAGAAAGGCTGGGAACAAGACCAAGGAGGTGATTAGATTATTTGTGTGAGATTGAATGGAGGAGGATTAGATTGGGATGTGAGATGGATGAAAGGAATAAAAATTATAGGGGACAAGATGCTTAGAATAACCAATCTATATTATTCTAAGAAGATTGAAGAGATGATAATAAGAGATTGGATGGATAGGGGAGGGAGATTAATGAAGGATGAATGGATGGGGGGGTTTTTGATAGATGAGAGGATGGAATGGGAGATGAAATGCAATCCTAATGTAATTTTCCATTTTTGGAGCACTAATTTTTTGCTATAGCATAAGACACAAGACACCAAGGTATGAAGAACCAAGGCCTAGTCGTGTCTAATGTATAAAAAAAACACAACAAACAAGAAGGCTATCCCAACACCCCAAAGTCATGAAGACCTTGGTCAAGCTAGGCATTGGGATAACCACAAGCGCAAAAGGATTCCCCAACATAACACAAGACCATGAGAGTCTTGGTGGGTACTATGCGGGACAACAAGGAAGACAACAACAAAGCAAAAAGATCAAGATATGACCCTATGCTTACTAGTCAAAGCACACCATGATGTGATGGATCAAGGAAACCATGAAAAATGATGATAGAGAGCTCAAATGATAAACAAAAGCCAAAAGCATCAAAATATCACAATCAATTTTAAACGTCATTTTCCATAGGATCAAGGGGATGGATGGGCTTGATGAGGTATGTTAGGAAGGATGCATCCTATTGAGATAGATGATGGATACTAAACTAAAATATCGATATGACAAAGGATATGCAAAACCAATTGGATCTGCTAATACTAGTGGATCTCATTTGTGAAGAACCAGCTAGATAAGGGAATATCTTGACAACATGACACAAGAGATGAGACAAAAGATAGAAGACATGAGACACAAGACACAAGACTGACATACCCTAAGGACCTAGGGGCTCAGGGGCTGATCAAAGATTAGCCTTGCCTATGTGAAAGTGTAGAGCCCTCATTGTTTGATAAAAGGTTGATGACTGAACATGAATAAAAGAAAAAAGAGGACAATGAAGATTGATGATAGATGACAAAGATAGGATAGACAAAAATAGCCTTGGGGGTGGATCAAATGATTGACCTTGCCTACGTGAAAGCGTAGGGGAAACATAGTTTGACAAAAGCCAAAGAAAAAGGATGGATAAGGGATCACGAGATATCCTTGGATAAGGGGATAAAATGATGGGACCGATACGAGATAGGATAGACCTAGTGGATTGGATTGGATATTGATGATCAAAACTCAGGGATGGGATAGTTATCCAAATCATCAAAATGAATTAGGAGGATGATACGATGGAGAGATGAATGATTATTAAGGATAAGAGATTGAAAAGATGTACAAAAGAAGCATAAGTGATGTCGATAAGATAGATGGCATTGGATTGCATGGAGAGTAGCCTATAGCTAGATACCAATGACAAGGGATTATAAGATGGGATGAGGATAGAGGGAAATGGGTAAAGAGATAAGGATGGGGAGATGAAAGGGATGCTATGATGGATAGATAGGAAGATAAGGATAGGTAGAAAGATAAGGAAGGGGAGATGGAAGGGATGCTATGATGGATAGGAAGATAAGGATAGGAAGATGGAGGAGATGCTATGATGGATAGGAATATTAGGATGGGGAGATGAAAGGGATCATTTAGATGGATAGGAAGATAAGGATGGGGAGATGGAAAGGATTGTTTGGATAGATAGAAAGATAAGGATAGGAAAACATAAGGGATGTTGCAATCGATGGATGGAGGGATGAGGATTCAGATGAGGAAAAGGTTACCAAATGGATAGATGAAAAGGGATGCTAGGATGGATAGGAAGATACTAATGGGGAGATGGAAGGGATTACTAGATAGATAGAAGAAGGGTGTATCCAAGGACTATGTCACAAAGGAAGTAGATGCCACCACTCTAGATATGTTATTTATAATGAGGTAGGGGGGATAGAAGATAGAAGGATAGGTAAATAAGGGAGTGAGATGGATATGGATAGGATGTAGAGATAAGGAGAGGAGATTCATGGTAGCATAATGGGTGGAAAAGGAAGGTAGATGGATGTGAATACAGAATAGGATAGTGTATGGATGAGGGGGATGTATGCCAAGAGGTGTCAAAATCATGTATATATGTTTTCCACTATCAATATCACGATCACAAGGAGGATGGAGGGATTGGGATAAATGGGATATGGTAGATAAGATGTGGATGGTATGTTGGATGGAGGAGATGGGTGAAAGGGATGTCGTTTCCCCCAGGTGTGGAAGGAAACAGATGGGGATTTACACATGATTCTTATTTGCTAGATTTTCATCATGGTACCTATCCAAGGTGCTTATTTTCCAAGTTTTCAATATTGGACAAATTATTTCTCTTTACTTTTTTATTGTTTTGATTTTTTTAATTTTTGACTTTTTTTGAATTTTTTGAATTTTTTTTGGATTTTTTTGTCTTTTTTGAATTTTTTGGATATTTTGACTTTTTTTGGATAGCATGTAGATGGAGATGGATAAAGATAGGGATGTGGATAAGTGGATTTAGAAGATATGCGATAAGGATATGGATGAAGGACTCAAGCATCAAGTTCTATACAAGGTATTAAGAGCCCATGTGTGAAACAACTATTGGATATTGGTACAAATTTATTAGGATAAATGGATTATGCAAGAGGATGAATTAGAGGGATTTGATGGGGTAGATATGCAGGATGATGGATGGGATATTGGAAAGTGTGTGGATGAAATGATGGAGAGGATGTTTGATAGGGCGATGAGTTCAAGACCAACATTGGCACATGAGGTGGTGGATGTGAAAGGATAGGTGGACTAATGGATGAAAGATGTGGGGATAATGGAGGAGATGTGATAGTGAATTTTGGGACATAAGGACCCAAAATAGATTTACGAGATGGTGGATGAGAATGATTAACTTTTGGATTAGAAAATTTGGATGTTGTTGCGGATTTTGCATTTGAAGGAATTGCATCCTTTTTTTTGGGGATACACATGGTTTTGATCTTTTCTTTAGTAGGATTTTATGGCCTACGGATTTGATTTGGATTTTGGATTTTATTTTTCTTTTCTTCACCATGTCTTTTAGAGGGGACATGCGGAGATTTAGATTCATGTGGATGTTTATATGTATGCATTTTTTCTTTGGCATCCAAAGTGCTTTTAATATCAATGAGATGGGTGCTAGGAGATGAATGATATGAAGGAAGCATGAGTGGAGTGATGGAGGTAGGATTTTAAGGATAATATGTGGATGGAGGATGTGCAAGTACATGCCTTTATTGATCCTGATTAGGGGACATGAGAGTGGGATGTTTATGATGGGTGACATGGATAGGTGATGGATGAATAAAAGGATGAATTAGATGATATGGAGGAGGTGGTTTTGGGATATAAGGGCCAAAAATAGACATAGGACCTAGAGGAAGTGTAATGGTGGGTGGAGGGACAAAAGGATCCAAAATGGATGGAGTAGATGAAATATGGGAGATGGTGGATGGAGGGATGTAAGGACCCAAAATGGATGGATCAAATGAAGGATGAATATGGATGGTTGTTTTGAGGTGATATGATGGAGGAGGAGGGATGGCAGCAAATGATTTGGTGGAGCGATGGGAAGAGCCTATATTTCTTTTGGAAGAGGCTTGTTAATGACATATAGAGGTTGTACCAACATCTTTAGACTGCGAGTCTTGAGAGATACATCCAAGACCTTGCATAAAAAAATGTTCTTTGACCTAGATGGGCTCTAAAATACCTTGCTCATGAAGGCCTAAGCCTTTCCCTTGATAATTCATGTTCTTGAGAATTCAATCCATGATATGATTTTTGTTATTCTGGAAGAATGATGCGAGTCCATTATTAGGCAGAGGATGATGGGTGGTATATATGCTTTGTTTTTCTTCTACAAGGAGACCACCATGGAAGAATGTGAGAGTACCAAGGGGATATAAAAGTGGTGAGGGGATAGTAGGTTTAGGTGACAATGGAGGATCATGAGATGGAGATGATGGGATAACAACATCTGGATGGGTAGTATCAGGAGAGGGATTAGGTGATATGATAGGATCTAGATTTTTGGTAGTAGGTGATAAGGGCTCATGCAATGGAGATGGAGATAAGGGCTCATGAGATGGAGTGGTGGAATCTTGAGTGACAAGGGGATCATGGGAAGGAATGGATGGGGGATTGTTATCTTGAGGTGGACTAGATGGGATGGTATGATCTTGATGTGGAGAAGGGGATATGTTGATATGATTTGGATCAAGCTCTTAGCATGACTCCTCATGTGCAGGAGGCATGATATTGGAGTGTTGAAGGAACTCCTCAAGTCGAGGAGATGGAATGATGGAGAATTCATGAAGTTTATGGGCATGGATTTCAGTGATACTAGGAGGGGGATAAGTGGATTGGAATTGTGTGTCGTCGATGGGTTCAGTGGCTTCTAGGGTAGGAGATGGGGGTTCGATGGATTCGGTGGGTTTGATGATTTCAATGGTTTGAGTAGTACTAGGGGTGGTAACAACAATGATAGGTGTTGGATGGAGAAGGGTCTCGTCACTAATGATCGTGGATGATGGGTTGGGATGGCATGGTTCCATGACTCCAAGTGGTGGAGTGGGGGATGTGTGATTTGTCATAAGTCCTTGGAGAACTTATGGAGTGAGAACATTGCAAACTCTAGGCTGATATGGCGTGATAGGAATAGATGAAGAATTAGGGATTGGTGGAGGACTAAGATTATGGATTGGTGGAATAGGGCTAGATGGAGGAATGGGATTGGATGTAGGACTAAGAGTATATAGAAAATTAGGATTGGATGGAGGGCTAAGGTAGGGATATTGGAGTGGTGAATTAGGATAAGGGGACATGGTCTGTGGATTAGGACAAGAGGATACAACTGGTGGATTGTAGTAAGGGTATTGGGATGGTGAATTAGGGTAGGAAGAAGTGGGTGTTGGATTAAGATAGGGAGATGCGGATGTTGGATTAGGGTAGGTTGATAGGGGTACAAGATTAAGATAAAAAGGTGTGGATGTAGGATTAAGATAGGTTGATTGGTATGGAGGATTATGATAGTGGGACATGGATGAGGAATTGTAATAGGAGTATTGGGATGGCAGATTAGGATAAGAAGATGTGGGTATCAGGTAAGGGGATGGTGTAGATGAAGGACATGATGAATATGTAGATGGGGAAGATACTGGAGGTCCCTTGTCAAAGGTAGCATAAGGAGCTTGATTAAGCATGGATGAATACGTAGTGAGATAGCTTGAAGGGGTGATTGGATTGTGGGAAGGGATTGGGGAGATCTTACTAGCGATGATAACGTCAAGGGGATCTATGTCGTATACTTCTTGAACAACAAGAATCTCGTTATCATCATCGACATAATTAGGGTTTCCCTTGACTACTATTGATGAAGGATAAGGATTCATGATGATGAAAGGATAAATAGGATGGATCAAAGATTTTAGGTGGAAATGGACTAAATCTCAAATCAGGATTTAGGTCAAGCTCAGATCGGGATTGGATTAAAGCTCATATTAGGATGATTGGATGATGCAATGGGATTAATTCTGATGATCAGATTTGATTATCAAAGGATGATCATGACACCGATTCTGCTTCAAGATGGAAGTAGATTGATTGGGTCAAAGGTGATTGGATAGGGATGTGACTAGATTGGATAAGATCGATCGATGAATGATAAGATCGACTGATGGATTAGATAGGATGATGAAAGGGATTCTAAACCAAGTTCAGAAATCACCCTAGTTGACTTAGGTATTGATTGATCAGATTAAAGGATAGATGGATGATTGCGACAATGAATCCACCTTGAGATTGAAAGTGGATTGATTAGGTTGATGATGACAATTAACTTAGGATAGATGAAAATCCTAAGCAGATTTGGATGAGGACGATCAGATTTAGACACCTAGGAAAATTTGGATAATAACTTCAAACAAAGTTTAGAGGATTTGGATTGAGAAAATGATGAGGGATGTATAACCTATAGATGCTTCCGAATGATGTACCTATATGATTCAGATGATGAACAAATGAATTTTACAGAATGTAGATGGACTAAAGCTCAGGTTGGGATTGGATTAGAGGACATGATGGATTTATTTTAAGCCAAGTTCAGGGGTTTTAACTAGAGGTCGTAAGGTGTTGACAATCAGATTTTTGCTAGATTTGGCAGTTTTCAAAAATTGTCAAATTTTGCCATTTTAAGAAACTTCACAGGCATACCTTTGAGAGTCCAGTTTTTTCCAAAAAACTACCCAAAACTAAGGTAGGATAAATTTTTAGATAACATCCCAAATCTGAGACATGCATTCTGAGTTATTAACAAAAATAATTTTTCAAAAACTAAAAAAATTAATAAATTGCGATTTTGAGGGTCAAGATGAAAGTTTGAAGCCCCAAAAATGTGTTGAAATGGGGGCCAACTGACTCAAATTTTTTTGGGAATCCACGTGCCACCTCATAATTCAACCACCCATAAAATTTCAGCACAATTAGACACCCGAGTCAAAAGTTATGGCCTCTAGAAGTTTTGGCATAAAAATCAAAACCCCTAAAACAAAGTCTAGATGATTGGGATGGATGATTTGATGATAGATATGGACTCTAATGATGTTCCAAGAAGCACCTATGTGGTTTGGTTGATGAAAAAATGACTTTCAAAAAGAAATGGCGATGATAGGAATGGATGAATGAGTACTCGAAATGAGTAAACGAGTGCTCGAAATGGATGAACGACTACTCAGAATGAGTAAACGATTGCTCGGAATGGGAGACTGACTCTTAGAATGGATGAAAAATTACTTAGAATGAGCAAATGGGTGCTTGGAATGGGAAAACTGGTACTCAAAATTACTAAATGGAAGGTGAAAATGACTGTTTGGAGGGCAGGTATGCCCTTGTGGGGGGCAGGTATGCCCCTGTGGGGGGCAAGTATGCCCTTTTGGAGGGTAGGTACACCCCTCTAGAGGGAAGGTATGCCCCTCCAGAGGGTAGGTATTCCATTTTAGAGGGAAAGTACACCCCTTTAGATGGCATGTTTTCACAAGCATATTCAGTGAAAGATAGGTGGCAAATGAATGCTCAAAATAGGTGGACGGGTGCTTAGATTGAGGAGACGACTATTTGGATCAAGGGGGTGAATACTCAGAATGAGCCAATGAATTTTTGGGATGGGGAATGGATGCTCGAAAATAGGAGACAAAGAATCAAAATGAGGAGGTAGATGATTGAACTGAGGAGATGAGCCTTCAAAATGAGGGAGTGAGTGATATAAATGACTGAACGAAGGGTGAAAATGACTATTTGGAGGGAAGGTTCACCAAATTTAGGGAAGGTACGCCCATTTAAAGGGTAGGTATGCCCCTTTAGAGGGAAGGTACGCCTAAGGATAGATCAAGTTTTCCCATTGGTGAAAGATAGGTAGAAGACATGTGATCGGCTTAGGTAAATAGGTGCTCTGAATGAGAGGATGAATGTTTGGATCAAGGAGATGGATGCTTGGGATGAGGAATGGATATTTGGAATGGAAGGTTGAGTTCTTGGAATATGCAAATGAGTACTTAGAATGAGCAAACGAGTGCTGGAAATGGCTGAATGAACGATGAAAAAGGCTATTTGGAAGGTGAAAAAGGTTGTTTAGAGGGAGGGTTCACCCAAGTTAGGGAAACTACACTCCTTGAAGGTATGCCCCTTTAGAGGGTAGGTACGCCCTTCTATGGGGAAGGTTCACCCCTCTGGAGGGTAGGTACACCCCTTTGTAGGGCAAGTATGCTCCTCTATGGGGCAGGTTCGGCTATTTAGTGAAAAGTTTGACAATGTTGATAGAATAGGCTGAGGAATGACTAAGAAAGAGGGAAAGTTCACCCCTCTCTACCAAAACTGAACTTGAATAAGGTGAAAATAGTTATGGAAAAGGAGTCCCAAAAAGACTATAAATAGCAAGGAGAAAGCAAAGGATGACTTGACTCAATAGTAATGCACTGGTTTCACACGAAGAAAACAGTTCAAGCAGCACAATCCTAATATTAGTAGTAAAAGGGTATGTTCAACATAGTACTTAATCTAGGATGAACAAGGAATCTAGGGCATCCTTGATATAATCTCAGTACGTGAGGCAAAACCATGAACACTAGCCTATCTACAAGCGTGAGTCGGGAACCCCAACGAGATACTGAAGGGCTTAGACCAACTCTTCATGTCTATCTAGGTATCACCCTAGCTTTAACGCTCTACCAGACATGATGTGACTAGATTGGGGTATAACTTTGGCTCTCCCCCATTTGTATACCCCGCCGATATGTGTGGTTGGGATCATCCCTTGAGGTGATGAAATCCACAAGCAGGTCCCACTAGAAAGAGAGCACTAATCATTTTCGGCTACTCCTTAGGCTCACACAAAGTGCAAGGGGAAAGCATGGATGATTTCATGCCCTCTTGGGTAACACAATGGACTTGCAAACATAGTAAACAATAGATTTTACACCCCTTAATTAAACTATGTGCCTAGATTAATTAGTGAAAATGATAAGGAAAATGATAAGGAAACTATGAAAACCAATCATCCTGCAAGAGAAAGTGTTAGTTGTTTTGATCTTTTTTCTTCATCAATCATGAAATAATCTACATGAATTTTAGAAAAAACACAAAAACTCTCACAAACAGATGATGTTAGAGTGTTAGAGTCTCAAAACAACGAAAACAAAAGCCAAAATGAAGCTAAAATGACTATTTTACCTCACAAAAAGGCTCTGTTTGGGTAGGTTCACACTTGTTTGGGGTAGGTACGCCCCTCCTGGGTAGGTATGCTCCTTTGCAAGGGAAGGTATGTTCCTTTGTAGAAAATAGTTAGTAAACAACCTAGAAAAGAGATAAAAACAACAGTTTTACCTTGCAAGAAGCTTTGTTTTGGGCAGGTTCACACTTCCCCAAGAAAAGTACACCCCTCTGTAAGGGTAGGTACCCCCCTCTACAAGGGCAGGTATGCCCCTTTGCAAGGGAAGGTACGTCCTTCTGAAGAAAATAGTTATAAAATAGGCTGAAACTGAGTTTTGATTGCTATTTGATCTCTGTCAAGGGCAGGTTCACCCTTTTGGGAGGGCAGGTATGCCCCTTTGCAAGGGTAGGTATGCTCCTCCTAGGCAGGTATGTCCCTCTATAGAAAACAGTGGGCGGGGTCGCCTATTTGCAACTTGAACCTGCAAAACTCAAAAAATAGCAAACATAAAAGATAGGGACCCATTTGTGGGTCCCACTAGGTGTTCTAGAAATGTGAAACAGTGAAGTTGACCTACTCTAAGTGATGTAAAAAAAATGAAAAATAGAGGAAAACAACATTGACACCTCAATGATAAGCCTAGTTGAATCCAAAACAAAATAAAGATAACAAAAAATAGATATTTACCTTGTGTTGAATTGATGTTTTGGTTGGCCCTAGATTGTTGATTATGTGTTCTCCTTCGATGGGAAGACATAACGAAAATGGATGCAAAACAATCTATGCAAGATGAGGATTCAAATGAGCAAAGTGGGTATTTGAATGGATGGATGCAAGTGCAAATGATAAAGCTTGAACGTGAGCAACAATGGAGGATGAAAATTGAGTGCTTGAAGAGCTTGAAGATTGTGATTGTCAATGTTGTTGAATGAAAAATGCATGATAATAGAATGAAAGGAAATTCTTTCATTTTATGGAGAAAATCCCTAAAAATAATGGACGGTTGAGATCTTTCCACCATGGGAAAGATGGATAAGGACACATGAGGTGGAAGATGACATGTGATGGGGAGGTACTTGTAAGTACCTTAGAATAAGGATGATGTGACCTCTCAATGATCACATGGGGAAGAGGAGAATCTTGGGTGAATAAAAGTGAATTTAAAATTCACATGATTGGGGAATCTTGTGGATAAGACAAGGTTCCCAAAAAGAGAGGTGAGAAGTACCTTGGATAAGACAAGGTCCTTAAAAAGGTAAGTACTTACCCACATGTGACTGATGTGACAAGTCAAAGGTTCTAGAAGACTTTGACACATGTGAGTGATGTGACAAGTCCAAGGTTCTAGAACTTTTCATGGGAATAAGGAGAGTCTTGGAAGGATAAAAAGGAATAAAAAATTTTTTGGGGGAAGAGAGGAATCTTGGATGAATAAAAAAGAATTAAAAATTACTTGGGGGATGGGAAGTGTTGGCCAAGATACTGATTAGGCTGAATTGATCATTAATTAGAAGATAATTAGTGATTAAGGAAGATTAAAATCCAACTTGCAAAAGTTGGAGGATGTGACACATCCTAATCAAGGATTAGGCATGTGTACATCCCTAATGAAGAGATTAGGAGGTTGATTAGGATTTAAGGAAAATGATGTGATATGTGAGGAATTAAATAAATGTCATATTTATTTAATTCATTTAATGAAAAGGGGAGTAAAGAGTAAGGTATTTAATTATTTAGATAATAGAAATATTACCTAATTAATACGAATAAGGGGATGTTTAGACGAAAAGGGGAAAATTTGGAAAAATGTAAGTGTCCAAATTTGGGTGTCTATAGTAATAATTGATTTATCCTCAATCATGATAAGACACATTTTTGACCCTCCTCCTTATCTGAATCTAAATATTATGACTAAAGCTGACGTACTTCAACTATGGGAAAAGGATGTGGAAGGGAACACAAAACTTATCAACAAACTATGGCATAAGACAGAGAAGAAATTGCTAAAAAAGTTGCCATTGAATCCCAAGAGCTCTGACTTCTCTGAGGATATAGGAGACATGATCACATTGCTAGCTAGAGTATTTGGCAAGGAAAAATATTGTGTATTTGAACATTGGATGTTTCCATTCATCCAAATTATTCTAGAAGGAAAGCAATTCTTAGATTAGGGGTAGATTATTTCATATAACATTCATAACCAATTGCTAAAAGTAACATAAACCAAGACATTCTATATGTCTTTGTATGAAATTTATTGTGCTAAGAGGATGTGATAGTTTCATGGATTGAATAATAAAGGGTCAATGGATGATGGCCCAATTTTTTTTTTTTTTTGAGAATATTATGATCAGTTGGAGCTTAAGGAGGCAGAAAAACACTTTAAAAGAGTCAATGATGCATTTTTGTATACTTTTATAAATCAACTTACATGTGACATTGGTTTTAGATTATCATGTGATGCTATGGAATTCATCCAAGAGTGGGGATACTAGTTTATTCAATACCACAAATCCACTTATTTTAGATTGTTTGGTTATGATGGTCAACTGTTCAAACTGTCAAGGTGTTGTGGTGACAAATGGGTTTTGATGGAGTTCACTCATCAGGCCACCAAGGTAAATGAAAATTTTTCCACATAACATAAGACTAATTGTCATTCTTTCCCTATGAAATTTTTGTTTTATTCTTGTTCATCTTCAGTAATGGCTAAAACAACAATAGAGGAATTTTAGTGCTTGATTTTCTAGCAGTATACTTCTTGGAAATTCTTTGATCCAAAGAGGAAAATGTATGTTCTATATGCTTCTCAGTTTCCCCATCGTCAACCACTTCTCAAGGACTTTTGGGCCAACCTTAATGATCAATTTTAAGTGAGAAAAAGGGGGTATGAAAGATTAAAATTTCCCCAGATGAAAGATTTTGAGGTTAAAATGAATATTCCAGAGGGCACTATTGATGATGGGATCACACTTGATCCCCGATATGAGATAGATAAAGTTTCCACTAAGGATTTGTATCCCATCAATTGGATCCAAAAAAGGAGGAAACTAAGATCTGTAAAATATCATGAGTAGTGGTGGATAGAAGTTTGAAATGGATTGAGCTTCAGTCAAAGTAGCCAAGAGTTAAGGATTCAAAGAATAGACATTCTAGTAATGAAACTACTTCCTCCATAGAGAAAAAATAGTATAAGAGATTGAATAAATGTATTGTAGCAATGAAGGTAGCTATAGAAGAGCCTCCCTTAACAAAAGAAAAAGTTTCATTGAAACAAATTGATGAAGCTTTGCAAAAAGCTAAAGTCACTTATGAGGTAGCTGTTACTGGGGTTGTTTCACGTCTTAGTGCCACACCTTTGGTTACTATATATCCTAGAGAAGAAGTTACCGAAGAAGGTACTTGTACTGACCCTTCACAAAGTAAGGATAGTGCTCCTACTATGCCATCAAATTCAGGAACAACAACTATTGAAGAGGAGAGGACCGCTATGATTGATGTGATAGAATCACCTATCTCTTTATAATTTGAAAGAACTCCATCTCAAGAAGGAGAAAAAGAAGAATAGGAGGAATAGTTGGAGAAGGTTGAGGAAGAGCTTGGAGAAGAAGAAACTGGATTTAATCTTAGAAACCCAAATGGTGAGGAAGAATAAAATGAAGGTTTTACTAAAAAAGAGCAGAAGGAAATAATAGAAAGTGCCCAAAGATTAGTTGTTGAACAATTAGCTCAAGAAGAATAAGAACAGAGAAAAAAATTGAAGAGATAGCCTAAGAAAAATAGGCTATTGAGGTACAAAGGAAAGATGAAGAGGAGGCTCTTGCAAAATAATTCAAACTAAAAAAAAGGGTTGAACAAGAAAAAGTTACAGAGGAAGAACTCTATGCAAAAGAGTTGGAACAAAGATTGAAAGATGAAGAGGAGGCTGCACGAAAAGAGGAAGAAATGAAGAAGATAAAAGAGATTAGAGTCCAAAATGAGAGAAGGGAGTAAGAATGGTTGCAAAAAGAAAACTAGGATAAAAAAAAGGCTTATTCTCAACAAACCATTGAGGTAATTTCTTCTACACCTTCGTCATTAACACCTCCCAGTGTTCAATAATGACTACTTAGCCAGTTGCTCATACTTGGCTCAAGCTAAATCTAGAAAAGAGACAACAAGTTCAAACTCAACCAGTGGCGTGGGATGAAATGACAACAAAGATAGATAAGGTGAAACCAAGGAAGAAACCTCAGGCTATTCATTGTACAAAGTTGACTGATAAGGGAGATTTCATAGTAGAAATTGCTACCCCTGTTTCTGAAAAGGATGATAGAGAATTGCAGGCTAAAGATTATCAGATAACCACTATTAATCTGGGAAAGATACAAGAAATTAGAAAATAAATCTGATTGATATTGTTGCCACCACCACCAAATCATGGTTAATCAATGATAAGCAAGCTAAAGATGAGCTTAAGGCTCAAGTTGGAAAGATAAAATATTTTCTGACAGAGTTAATTGCATCCACTTCCGAGCATCCCACACCATTAGAGACCCTTCTTTTAATGACACACAAGGAGGTGGATGGGTTGAATGAAATGAAAAAGAAGGCCGCTTGGTTTGGAAATTGGTTCAATGTTTTCAAGTCTGACATGGATAAGCATCTAGGTGAAGGTTTTAAACATTATCATGTAGTCCTTACCTTGGTCAAAAGAATAGAAGAATTTCTACAAAAATGGTGGGATGAGGAAGAAAATATTAGGCAATACTAGGGAAAATTGAAGGTAATAGATAAAAGTTCAAGTGAAGAAATGATTCAATCACAAATTTTGGGTGATGAGGGTCCTAAGTATATTTCAAAGGTTATCAATGTGTCTGTTTTCAAAACAAAAAAGCTCATGTTGAACAAAGAATATCTATCCTCAAAGGCATTCATGAGATATGGGAACATTCAGGCATATTTGAGGAAATTGTTGCAAAACTCATGGACAATAATTTACCTTTGGATCAAAGACTTGAATCATTGGGAGAAATAAAAGATGCTTGGGAGGTATGGCTTGATAAACTAATAAAAGTGTTGAGATGATGGATTGCACAGCCCCTGAAGCTTCAATAAAGGACTTTAGCCATGAAAGATAATCAACCACAAAAGAAGTGTTGCAACAATGGAATGCTGATTAAAGATTCTATTGATATGATGATTGATATGATATTGATATGATATGTTACAAATGAACAAGATGCCTGATTAAATAGGCAAGAGGTAAACCCTAATATGCATGAGATGTTGCCAAGTGATATAATCTCACAACATGTGACAACATGTGAACCCTATCTAGATGATCATTAAATGATGAGATAAGTTCTAGAAGGAATCTTATCCCACAAACTAGGAAGGGAATATTATTCCATTTATTAAATGATGCAACCTAAGACTAAATGATTTATGAACTAAGTTAACTTATGCTAGTGTAATAATTAATTAATTAATTACACCAACACCCCCCCATAAGTGCAACTTAGGGAGGAAAATGCAATGATTATGCAAGATGATGATGATGGGTCCCAGGTATGAGGCCATGTTAGGTACCCATGTACATGAAGATGCAGAAAATATCCCACAACCAGAGAAAAGGGGAAAACCCAGTAGGAACAAAACCCCTCTCCAAAAAGGAGATAAAAATGCAAAAGAATGTGAGAAAGGATAGGAAGGATGGAGGACTCCCAAATACCCCCCAAGTACACCATCCATCACATGGATACAATAGAGAGACTATATAGCCCCCTAGATGAGATCACCTGCAAGAAAGGTAAGTGTTTGAAGACAAAACAAGATCCAATGCCGACAAACAACTTGTCTCCCTTTTGGAAGAAACAAAACCAACTGCAAGTGCAAAGATGCTTCCCATTCTGGATAGGAATTGAAGGAAGGAAGAATTAACATGGATGATGATGTCTCTGAACTTTGTGCAAGTGTCTCCTTGCCTGATGATGAAAATGCCATAGTCCCAAACAATGAAGAGGGTGAAAAACCAAGATGATGCAGAAACTAATGTCGAACAATATCCAAAGAAAAAGATAGAATGGATATGATGGATGTGATGGAGACTAGATAGCCCCCCCTAAATGAAGTGTCCTCAAAACCACTGGAAGAAGTCTGAAGCAAATCCAATGGTGGATGCTGAAGAAACCTCAAATCTTGAATGGAATAACAAGGAAGAAGTCTCAGATATGAAATCTCTGAAGAGAAACCAAGTGCCTCCAAGATAGTCTCTGAATTCCCAATCAAGGTTGAGACAAAGGAATGTGGATACTCAAGAAAACTCTCCAAAGCCAAATCTGAAAAGAGGAGTGATATCCCCTCAAGAATGTCCAAACTTGTAGAGGTAGCCAAGTCAGTGATACCTAAAATGAAGCCATCATGTGATATCAAGTCTGGAAAACTGAATGTGTCCTAATGGATGATGATAGTGGAAGCCTCAAGCAATGATTTTGGACAAGGAATCACTAAACGTGAAGGGATACCAACTGTCTCTGATGAAGAAGAAGCACTAAAAGGAACCTTGTCAACCTCTTCGAAAAGATCAAGGTAATCAACTTCTTGCATAACAATAGCATCATGGGGTACTTGATCTGAAGAATGACCTTCTAAATCATGATCATTGGGGAATGGTGGAGTGTTCGAATCTCCATATAGATCCCAAAGCTTAGTCCAAAGAATGTGAGGACAATCACAATGATCAATAGATCTCAAAACATCACAATCAACTTGCATCGCAATGATTTCTAAAATAGTGTACCCACTACAACTCCAAGCAAATTTTTGAACACCTTCACTTGGGCGGGGAACTATACCATACAGATGAGGCAATAGATCAAGTGACTGAAGATGGTGGCAGATCCCATCTTGCCATTGTGAATAGTTACCCTTGTACAACATAACCAAAGGAGAATAATATGCAAGCCCCATAACAAAATTTCTCCACAAAAATCAAAGACACTGACCTTCAACAAAAAATAAAGACTTCCAAATAGATATGCAACTAAGAATATGCCTTCGAGATCAAAAAATTCTTCTTCAATCTTCAGGATGTCTCAAGAATAAAAAAAACAAAAAAAAGGATACCTGGAGCTGAAACCAAAGAAGATGACTGGACTGATGAAAAAATGCACTGAAATATCTCTCGAATGCCACTAGAATCTCTAAAATCTGACAATCTGATGCGAAGATATGCACTATTGAGTCCAGAATGGAGGGTTGAATTCAGTTGAATTTTGAATTTTATAGCAGAAAAATACCGCAAAATGGATGGCACCACTGGATAGTGCTCTGAATTTTCTTTCCGTCGATATCTTGTTTGCGAATTTTTGATATCGTGGCGCAAAGATATGGCCCTTGGAAAAAAAATGCAATTTGATTTGAATAGGCTAAATGCACCTTAGGGCAAAAAATATTAGCCCCCGGTCGCTGATATGACCGTGGGGCTATCGACAGTAAAAAAAAACCCACCGTTGGATTAGCGGTGGTGGGGCGGCAGACGGGTGGCAGGATTGGTGGCGCAGCCGGTAGAGGAGCCACCGCTTGGGATAGAGGGCCCCTCAATCACGGATAGGACCGGGGCGAGGGCTACAACCTTCGGTGGGCGACGGGATGGTCGCCGAAACAGAGAGTGGAGAGCGCTGGTGATTGGTGATCTGTAGTGGCCGGAGGACGTCATCAGCGATCGGACAGTGACTGATGGTGGCGGGGCCGAATGACGGCGGATGACGTAGGAAGCGGTCGATGGGTGTAGACTGTTGGTGAATATGCCGAAAGCTAAATTTTTTTGAATATTGCAAAATATTTGCAATTCAAAAATTTATTAAAAATGCCGATTAAAATGCCGATGGAGGAAAATAAAACTTTAGCCTGTGATTTAATTTTTCTTCCGACCTTATAATATATTTCCAGGTCAAACTCTACAGAAATTAATTTTTTCCAATACTATAGGAAAAAAATGCCCAAAAATAGCCAAATATTTTTTTGATTTTTCTAAAAAAAAATTTCCTTGATGGAGGACTGAAAGGGAAGATTTTTTTCTGCAAAATTGTACGGATAGTACAAAAATTGCAAACCCTAGACAATACCTCAAGGCTCCCAGATGAATCTACTCCGGTTTTGGCAAATGAGCAAGCGATCTATGGGTTTTGAGGCCTTCTGGATGCAATGGAGAGGTCGGAGAGAGCCTGATCTGCACCATAAATCAGCTTGGCTCCTGGGTAGAACCAACTAGCTTGCAACATAAAACTCCAAGCCTGCACGAATCTTGCACTCCAACTTCTTGGATCAAGGGTTGATGTTTCAATGGACCAACTCTGATACCATGTTGAGATGATGGATTGCATAGCCCCTGAAGCTTCAATAAAGGACTTTAGCCATGAAAGATAATCAACCACAAAAGAAGTGTTGCAACAATGGAATGCTGATTAAAGATTCTATTGATATGATGATTGATATTATATTGATATGATATGTTACAAATGAACAAGATGCCTGATTAAATAGGAAAGAGGTAAACCCTAATATGCATGAGATGTTCCCAAGTGTTATAATCTAACAACATGTGACAACATGTGAACCCTATCTAGATGATCATTAAATGATGAGATAAGTTCTAGAAGGAATCTTATCCTAAAAACTAGGAAGGGAATATTATTCCATTTATTAAATGATGCAACCTAGGACTAAATGATTTATGACCTAAGTTAACTTTTGCTAGTGTAATAATTAATTAATTAATTACACCAACAAAAAGGATACACTGTTGAGTCAATGCTTGTAGATAGGCTACTAGACATCAGGTGTAACATGCAATGGGTAGCCACAAACATTGGCCAACTGAGGGAAATTATTGCTATAGTGGAAAAGGAGTTTGAAAATTCAAAGTTTAAAGTCGACTAGGTTGATGGACCTGATGATGATGTCCTAAAGAAAATTTTCTGGAATTATGATGAGTATCATGGGATTCCTCATGAAGATGACAAGTGATTTTTTTTTTTTTTTAAAGGATGGAGTTAATTGTGTCAACTAGTTTCAAGCACCTTTTTGGACAATAACACTTTCATGACAATTTTTTAGCAAATGGATGACTCCAGATCAGTTATGGTGAGTTAGAGATAAAGCATGGTGATCAACAAAGGATAGAGTTGGAACTCACATTCAAATTTTGATTGAAGAAGCATGTGCCCTACATTTTTTCAGCTCCTAAAGTTTCAACATAGAGAACACTTGGAGTTAACCCGACATCCCTATAGTTGTGGATCTAGGCCCCAGATTGTAGATCTTAATTTTTTTATAGGAGAGATTGATGTTAATTTTGTCTATAATTCCGAATTCTCTCGTTGTAATGGTCGGCTAATTGAAGTCAGATTGGCCAGCTAGAGAGACTAGATAGAGTTTTTAGTTTTTATAGCTTTTATGCAAGATACTCAAAACACTTTTTACAATTTTAATATAAGTAGTTTTATTTTAGAAGTTGTTAAGTTTAACAATGATGTTGATAAACAATGGTTATTTGTATGCTAGTGCATCTTGCTACATATAATTTTTTCTTATTTGATGGAAATCAATAGAAGAATCCAAATTTAAAACCATTTTATTGCATTATCCATGTATGATATTTCTTGATATTTGTTGATCTGTTAATTTTGGTAATGAGCTTGTGGTTTTTCGTTATCGAAAAGGTTTTAAAAAAGAGTGATGGTGAGTGGTTGTATTCTCTAAATCTACACTGTGAATGGATGCAATGGTATGGATTGTTTCATAAATTATGTTGTTCTATAGTTTTAGTTGATTAGGAAAAGTGCTCAACATAAGAATTACATGTCTGAGTTAAAAGACATCTATATTCATGTTTTCTATCCCAAACCTTGATCAATCTTTTGTTGTCTATTTAAACCCCCCAATGTCAAGTTGCTTTGTACTATCTAGTTTATACTCATTTACTAGCAGGCCCTTTGAATATTATGGTTGCATGGACCACTAAATGATAAAAAAATAGTTGAGAACCAACTACAAAGATCTTGGAAGATAGGTGGTTTTAGATCATTTTTTTTTTCAGGAGAAATAGAGTAGAGATATTATGTTCTAACATTGTTGTGTTACCTTGACCATCAATAGAACTAGTGCTAGAAGGAGGGCCTAGAAGAACAAACTGGAGTGAATTGGATCCTTTTCACCAGATAGGATTGAAAGAGTTCTAAGATCTGCTATGAATCCAGAGCCATTACTAGAACTCTGATCTCCTACTAGACCCAGAGCCTGTAGGGTTTTAATCTTGCCAATGTTAACACCACCACTCACTCCACCTAGATTTCCATTAATCCCACAGTTGGCATAGCCAAATCCACCGCCACCCATGGTATTCTTTGCCAATAATCCTTCGCCACTAGGAATCATTCTTGGTGGCATACATAAAATGCCTAGGAATCTAGAGAAATGTTTCCCCAGGTACGCCCATGGAGAGTCACAAAGTGCTAAAGAGCACATATAGGCATTCAAAGATGCATGTACTTGGGGTCAAATAGCTCATCATGATGTTGCATGTAGACTATTCCCCTATTCACTGGGATATATGGCCTACAATTGGTACCTAAACTTACCTACTGAATCCATCCTGAGTTGGACAAATTTAGAAGATTCCTTTATTAAACAATTCCAATTCTATGTTGACCCAACCATCTTGTACCACCAATTTTCCACAATCAGGAAGGAACCACATGAACCATTGCCTCTATTTAATACACAATTCTAAAGGATGTATAGGCAGTTACAAGACTGATACTTGGTGGTTGAGAATGTTGCCATCCAGACATACCTAAAGGCCATACACCCACTGATTGAATTATTTTGCAAAGAACCTACCTTGCACTAGACATTGATTTCCTATCGAAGGTGTATCACTTGGCCATCAAACTATAGCAACATATAAGTTCACAATCAGGTGGTTTAGGAGGGGTTTTCATGCCCCTAGGATATCCATAGATGCCTAATTCGATCCCTCTATTCAATACAGTCCCAGGGATGTCCCACTCTACCTATGGACTGTTGGTTGAGTTACAACCTCCACCTACACAACCATGGGTTAATGGTGGGACTCTAGATTCCTCCCATAAAAATAAAAAATTCTCACAATCATGTTGAAGGGTCTAAGCCCATGACACACCCATCGACTGTAACTCCTATAGAAAGTGAATGCACAACTCATTTGACAAAAGAGTTAGAAAATCTAAAGAAAACTTTATCCCAAGTGATCAACGAGATGGCACAATGCAAACTTAACCCACCTCAAAACCAAAATTAGAATTACTAGAATTAGGGAGGTTATCCCAACCAAAAAAATTACTCCAACCAGAATACCAACCAAAATCAGAGGAATTTTTAGAGTCAAAATTTCCCAACCAAAGCTATCAGAACCAAAATAGGGGATACAACCAGAGGCCTAGTAAAAATAGGTAGTGGAACACTATGAAAAACAATGTGGGAGTTCCCCACAACTATTGAACTAGTGAAGATAAACCACACACTGCAAAATTTACAGATCTGAACTTCGTGACTAACTACTGCAGGTTGTATTACACTGCAACACATTTTGAAGTTAATTGTCCAGAGATGGAAAATTCGGTTAAGATTGCACAAGTTGATTCCCAACCACTATAGGGTATTCCCAACAAAGGTGTTGGATATGTGGATACAACCATGACTTTTGATACCTATGATGAGGGATTTTCTTTCCCTATGCAAGGGGAAAATGAACTAGAAACGGATAGATATGGCGCTTAGGCTTTCCAAACTAAGGGAGACCATTTTATAAGAAATTAGAACAATGGGACATTTACCACGTCTGTCCCTCCCAACAATATGGCTCCACCTAATTAGAATGCTAACAACAATATTCCTCCACCAAAAGGCCCATATGAGTTTCTAAACAGAGGTAATTCTACATTCATTCATAAATAGCAGATGAATGACAACATGGAATTTGATTTCATTTTAGAAATGTGAAAACAAAAGACCTCTCTATCATTCTTTGACATTCTGAAGTGGTGCCCTACCCAACATGACATCATGTTGAAAGCCTTGGAGGAGGTAGATCAGTTGAAATGAAAGTGTAAGGGAACTCCAACTACTGGCATGAATGTAGTCCTATATAGAGGTAATATAAAGACACCTCCATTCCTATTGAGTTTGACAATTTTCAAAAAGAATCTGCATAATTTCCTTTTGGATTCTGGAGCCTTAGGTAACATTATGCCTTTCTCTATTTGCAAAATGTTGGTTTTAAGTCTAGTTGAAACTCATAAGAAAGTAATATAGTTAGATAAAACTAAGGTTAATGTTGTAGGAGAACTAAAAAACATGCATGTGCAGATTGGATCAGACCACAAATCCAAAATTATGTGGATATTTAGGTTGCTAATATCCTTGAAATGTATGGCATGCTCTTAAGTAGGGACTTGATGAAAATAATTTGAGGTTATCTCTCCTTGGATTTCTCACACATGTGGTTGTCATGGAAAGAGGTAGAAACTCATATTAGGATCAAAAGTGAACCCTGTCTAAAACATATGACCACAAAGTATGACTTCCCTAACAAAGTAGCCTATTTTGAAACTGAGATAGGAGTGTATAGGAGGGAAGAAATTTTAACCTTTTCAATATTTAATCCTGATTTCCCACAACCTTTAGATCATAGTGATCCTATGACCACTGCCAACTAGAAAATTTAAATCAAAAAATTGCAACAAGATAGGTTGGTTTTGGGAGAGGAGGTTAATTTATGGAGTGTGTTACTCCCAAATTTGTGCAAGGTCCATTACTATAACCATTCTAAGTTGACGTGTCAACCTTGTATAGAAATTTTGAACCATGTTTGTTAGTTAGGAGAGACCTATGAACACCACACTAAAAAATCTCCAAATTAGTTTCCATTTGAGGCTAGAGAAATGACTATTTTGACAAGGACCAATAGTACCTAGGAAGAAGTTTCCCCTCAAACTGGACAGACTCATATCCTATTTTCTAATATACGAAATAAGACTGAGGAATCTTAGAAATTTTCTAACACAATCATCCCTGCTAATCTTCCATTTACCAAGCTGTTGGTCAAAAAGATAACCAACTATAAAACTACCGATCAAGATGAGGTGCAGGAAGTAGTTTCTGCACATTTTTTAAATCTAAGTGAAATATCTGATGATCTTCATTTACAACAGTCTCTAGATCTTGATATCTTTATCTAGCCTGAGCCGCCACCTATTTCCCATAAGAAATCACCCGCTTATCTGAAGAAAGAAACCCCAGACCAAAATCAACTGTGGATCCTCAAATTTGATGGTTCCAAGTCTAAAACAGGGAGTGGAGTGGGAATAAAACTAACAAACCCAAAAGGGAAAGCCTACTTTGCTTCTTACAGGTTGCAATTCGGCTGTACTAACAATTTTGTAGAGTACAAATAACTTGCTAGGGGACCGATCTTTGTGCATCAAAAGAAGGTTACAACTCTGACAGTCATGGGAGATTCAAAGGTATTCATTAAATAGGTTTGCAACCAATACACATGCCACAATAAAAGGTTGACTGCATACATGAACATGGTATGGAATTTGATAGAGGATTTCAATGCTTTCAAAATCAAGTTGATTCCTAGGGAAGACAATCAGATTGCAGATGCACTTGCTTTTGCTACTAGTACTTTGGAACCTATGCAGTCCTTCCAAACTAAAAGGGTTCTTTATGGAACAAGTGTCGATTCCAGCCATCCTTGACAACATCCTAAATTTCCAAGTTTTTGATGATGATCAACATATACTTGCCTTCTTGGAAAATTTGGATGTCTCTGATGGGAAAGTTATCGATGAATCTGATAGAGATCAGGGAGATTGGGATCCAAAAAAATGTGATTCAGAAGGTATAATGAATTTGAAAATGAACTACATTCCTAAGGGGATGATAGCACTAGAAAGGATCTTTAATTCTAATCCTTAGGCCTATGATAAATTTCCTACTAATACTGATGGAGGAAAGTATGAGTTAGTCAACTTGGAAATTCAAGCCTAGAGAAAAATATATTCATTGACAAAACTTTCCCGAAGCACATTTGAGATAAAATATTGAAAGTACTGAAAGTAGATATTGCAATGATTGCTTGGGGGTATGAAGATTTGAAAACCTTCAATACTTTGGTAATAACAAATACTATCCCCTTGAAACCTGAAGTGAAGACCTTCCATCAAAAGCAGTGCCCAGTGAATGCCTTGATTGAACCTCTAATTCTTAAAGAGGTAAAGAAGCTACTATCAACAAAAATAATTTTTCCAATAAGATATTCGACTTGGGTTGCAAATCTGGTCCTTGTTTGTAAAAAGAGTGGGGAAATTAGATTATGTGTTGACTTTAGAAACCTCAACAAAGCTTTAGAAAAGGATAACTACCCACTTCCTTCTCTTGATGAGGTGCTGCAAATAATTAACGACTTACAGATGATGTCATTCCTAGATGGCTATTCATGATACAATCAAGTGTTGGTTAATTATGAAGATAGAATGAAGACCGCCTTCACTACCAAGTGGGGGAAATTTTCCTAATGGAGGATGTCATTTGGTCTTATTAACTCTAGAGCCACCTTTCAATGTGCAATGGATGTGGCATTTAAGGACCTAGTAGGTAAATGTATTATCATATACATGGATGATCTAACTATATTTTCCAAGAATAGGGAAGACCATGCTAAAAATTTGTCAAAAGTCCTTGGAAAATGTATAAGTTATGGTGTATCACTTAACTCAAAGAAATGTGTGTTCAGGGTATCAAAAGGGAAATTATCGGGTCACATAATATTAGAAAGGGGAATTTCAATTGACCTGGATAGAGTGGAGTCCATTCTGAAATTTTCCATGCCTGGCAGGAAGATAAACTTTGTAAGAAAGTTCATAATCAGGTTTGTAGAGATCATCAAACCCATCAATGAAATGATGAAGAAGGATGTGAAGATTGAATGTAGCAACAAGTCTATGGTTTCCTTCTCTTAGATCAAACAGTCTATCTCAGAGGCACCAGTTTTAACCAGTCTCGATTATCTAAGGTCATTTTTATATTTATTATTTTGCATCTGATTGTCCCTATGTTGTTGTCTTAACATAGCAGAAAGGTGAAGGGGATGAAAGTACAATAGCTTTTATGAGTTCTCCATTCAAGAATGCTAAAATAATATATCACCCTTGGAAAAATAGGCCTTCGCACTGGTACAAGTAGTTAAAAGTTTTGACACTACATCCTCCGTAGTCAGATCACTGCAATAGTTCCTGACTGTGTGTAGTGAAGTCCCTTATTATGTAGAGTGAACTGGGAGAAAGATGAGGAAATTGGATGGAAATTCTACAAGAATTTGACCTTGAAATCCACCCAATGAAGCTAGTCTAAGGACAAGGCTTTTCTAAGGCTATGGATGACGTTGATACTAGGATTACTTGTCAATAGTACACTATACAATCATTTATAGGTGATCTTTGGTATGCAGATTACTATCTTCGTGTATCAGGGATTGGGGATCCCTCATACCCACTACTTATAGAATGAATTTCCTTCACTAAGTTTCAAAGCCTCCTAGGTATCGAATATCAGGGATATCCTTTACCCTTTGTTTCTCAATAAAGTATCTTTGAGGATATGTTTCATCGCTTGATCAGGTGTTGGGGATTGGAGATCCCCTTTTACCCTTTACCTTATTGGAAATGGTATTGGTTAAGTTGTATCGCTAACTCGTGAAGTCTGAAAGGACTTCAGGGATGCGAGTTTGGATTCTTTATTTACTCCTTACCACCAAATATATGACTGTTAATCAACCTCACTTTATATTTTTATCTTATCTTTGGAACACAGAGGATGAATATATTCTATATAGCAATCAAAAGCAAGTAATTTTTCCCTAACTTTGGGAGTTGGGGATAACCCTTACCCTTTTCACTTCTATAATCAATGGGTAAGAGGTACCATTGATACCTGATGTCCATAAGATGTCGCCAAGGAAGAAATTTTTGGCTAAGTGTTTTAGAAGTATAATCGGGGGTCGAGGGTTTGGGGTACCCTTTACCCTTTACACCTCTATAGTTAATAGGTAAGAGGTACTAATGATGCCAAAAATCCAAAATGTTTTGCAAAATTTAGTAAGTCTAATCCAATGTGTCACAGATCGAGGGTCGGGGTTTCCCCTTACCCTTTGAAAATGTTCTAAGGTATGTGATAAAGGAAACCTACAAAGTCCAAAAGGATTTATCAAATAAAGTAAGTAAAAAGGATAAGACCACCAGTTAGGGATTGGGGTTTCCCTTTACCCCTTGCAAATATTTTGAGCAAGCAACAAATGAACATTATGAAGTTGAAAACTCAAAACTATGTTTTAAGTCTTGAAATGCTAAGGTAAGAATCCAAGTCAAAACCCAAGGAAATCATACATTTGTGTGGGAAAGGAAATTTTGGAGATCTACATACCTTAATTTATTTTTCAAAAATTCTTTGTCATATATTGGGAATTGGACATACCCCTTACCACCTCCACCTCTATAAGGAAGAAGCTAAAGGATGCTCAAAGGCTGAAATCTGAAGGTGTTTCAGGTTTCTTCTAAGGCATGATCGGTGGTCGGCAATCAGAGCTACCTCCTACCTTATGCAAACAACCTTGAATAGAGAGTAAGATGGAACAAAAAAGCTTGAAGCTTGGTAGTTATCAAAACTCGAACCATTAAGATGAGCAAGGTAAAATAACAAGGGAATCCCAAGCTCTAAAAATTGATGATTACATCAGAAATGCCATTGATTGGTGATGTAATGAGACACACGATTTGGTGGGAAAAAGAATTGAGAAAAAAATGAGAGAAAAAATGGGGGAAAAATGAAAAGAAATGAAAATAATAGAGGAATTCAAAAGTAGACCAAGAACCCTAAAGAAAAAATCCAAAAACGAAAACCAAAACCAGTAAACATACAAAGAACAAAACTAAACAAGAAAAAAATAAACCCAACAACCCAAAATGCACACTAACCATACCGTCCAGTTGAATGGAGAAATTCACAAGTCAAAGGTGAAATTAACCAACCTATACAATATGAGTGACACTCAAGAGGATGAAGAATGAGAAAATAGGAAACAACAAGAAAAATGAACACTAACGAAGAGAAAACGAACCATGCAAAAAAACATGAAACTAATCCATTGAATCTAAATGCACACACCCACTCGTGCTAAAACACATGCCAATTTTCCTCAAGAATAATGGTGAAAAGTTGTAGAGCTATTTGAAAAAAATGTGTTTGTTTGAATCAGTAAATGCAAAAAGGAATGCAGATTTTAGTCAATATCCCTTTAATTTACTTCATTAATGGTGCTCTAGTTTGTGCTTTGGTGGCATTAACGCCCAACAGTGCAACCATTTAATTCAAATTCTTTTTTTTTTGTGCCTGAAAAGATTGATGTGATGTGCACACTGAGTGAGGTACCACCATCATACCCCACCAATGGATCACTTAAGTAAGCAACAAACCTGACACAAAAGAAACCCAATGAAATCTAGGTGAGTGATGATAGACAAGCAATAAGGAGAAGTCGTGGACTGGGACCAACAAGGGAGGTATACCCTTCCTTGGAAGCCTAACACTGAAAATCTGAAAAGAAAAATAGAGCAAGGAAAAGAAAAAAAAAAGGAAAAAGAGGAAAAGAAGAAAAAAAAAAGAAAAAAAGAAAAGGGGGAAAAGACACAACACCCAAATCCAAAAGAGTGGGGTCCCTATTTTTCCAAAAATAAAAAAAAGGGGTGTATGTGCATGTGTGAAAAAAGTGATAAAAATAGCATAAAGAAGGATATAAGACAAAAAAAATGTAAAAGGTGGAATATATTACCACGAGAAAGAGTAGAAAATAGAAAAAATTATAAAAACTTTAGAAAGAGATAGTTGTCAAAGAAAAGAGAGAAAGTAAATTTAAGAGAAGAGATAAAAGGTATAAATTTAAATATGAGGCATTAGTATAAGATAAATTTAAGGATGCACATATTAAGTGTAGATAAAAAGCGGGTTGTAAGAGAGATCAATAAGAAGGTTATAAGATAATCAAAGATAAATGTATGACAAGGTAAAAGGATTGTTGAAATAGATTGTAGGAAATAGAATGAGTAATATAAAGAAGATCCATATAGGATCTAGTACAAAAAGTCCTCTAAAGTACATGACTACATGCAAAAGGGGCCATGGGTATGTGGCTATGCCATTTTTTGTTGATTTTAATTAATTATATTAATTTTTTTTTAATAAATAACTTTTATCCTTTACTAGGGCCTTGGTAGCATCTAATTGGATGTAGTTTATGGTGTTAAGTGAATATTTTTAAAGAGAATATTTGTTTATTTGATCGTATTCTATGTCAACAACATGATCTCTAATCCTAGTGCCAGTAGAGTACCATGTTTCACCTATGTAGAGATTCCCACATAAGAAATCAATTATATAACCTAGAGTTACAAAAATATCTCAATAATATGGAACAAGGATGGAAATAAGTACCTTTCTTATATGGTTTGAAGGAAGCATTATTATACTTTTTATTTAAAACCTTTAAAATATTGAATTAGTTTCTTGAAGGAGCTATGGTTATTGCTAAGTGTGTTTAGATTGGCACTCCTTTTAGGTTGATATATAGATGGTTTGATGTAATAGTTATTATGTTACAATGAATATATTTTTAGAGTCTTCACCTTCACCATTAGAACCAACAACAAAGAGGTGCATGCAACAACTTCTATTGGTCATACTTTATGGGTACCTAAGGGTTCTCATCTTTGAAAAAAACCTTTATATAAAAATAATGTTATGGCACTAGAGAATTGGCCATATAGGTTAGAAGTGTACTCAAGAAAACAAAATAGAAAATCTTGGTGAGGGGTTGAATTTTTCTAATCTTGACTTTAATTTTTATGAGCATTACATCTATAGAAAATAAAATTTTGTTTATTTTTACTCAATTTCTCGAAAATATTATATGATATTGGACTTGGTATATTTTGATGTTTTTAATCTTATTATTGTTTCTTTGATTTATAAATTTTTATATTATGTATCTTTCATTGATTATTATAGTAGAAGAGAATAGATTTATCTATCAAAAATGAAACAAAATTATTCAGTCATTTAAAATAGTTTAGGGCTCTTGTGAAAAACCAAACTTGTAAAAAGATTAAGTCTTTGAGGACTGACAATGATAGATTTTTGTTTAATATATTTAGTTAGGCTCTATAAAGATAATGGTATTGGGATATAAGAGGGATTCACTGCACATGGGTCTCTCTTTTCTTGAGAGATCACCAAGGAACAAACTGCCCTTATACACCTTAGAATAAATGGATTAGCAAAATGATAAAGAACTAAGACTCAATTATACTTCAGGAAAAAAATACCATAGACCCTAAGAGAGAATTTTCAAGAGATTTATGTCTCAGAAGAGGGAGCTCTTGGCGAAAATATGTCAACACAATTTTAGGACACCAATGTAGTGCATTGTCATCTAAAAGGAACACTGGCATCCTGAGCAACAAAGGGCTCAAAAACTTGAACAAATATAAACAAGCTTCACTTCTAGGCTTAGGTATAAAGTGTATTGAGCGAAATAACTAGTCAAGAAACCAAAAACTAAAATGAATGCAAGAAGGATTGAAGAGAGCTCACCATTCTCTATATGTTTGAATCTTTACTCCAAGTTTCATTTCGTGACCTACACACAAAAGAACGAGGGGAAAAGGTTGGGTATGTATAGGGGTCTGCCTTAGTCAGACCCCCATTTTGGTGTTCTCACCTCCATGGACAACCAAGTTGGAAAGGAGTGCAAATGAACTAAACAAAGCATGTGGTGAAAGAAAAACCCACTTAGGAGTAGAACCCACACCACAAGAAGTGTGTGGTGAAAGAAAAACCCGCTCACGAGTAGAACCCGCACCACATAATCTAGGCTTTAGATGCACATGATGCGCTAGCATCTTGGCATTTTTTTGAATTTGAAATGGGGAATCTAGAATATTGACCATTGATACATGTGTCCTAGTGGTTACATTTCATAACTAACAACTCTTTTCCACCCTTACAAGTATCAAAAACCCCTTCATGGCTCTCATTTGGGGGTTGGAAGAAATTCATTCAAGCATTCTTATTACTTGCTCCAATTTTGAGTTATCTTCATCTTTGATAGCAGTTCTCTCACAAGTGAGAGAGAGAGAGAGTATTACCCAGGGGCTTAAACCCTCTCTGGAATGCACAAACACACGATTGAGTGCTTTCTTGAGTTGTTGCTACTGGGAGGACCTCAGTCTAGCATGGCTTCACTTGTGAGAGAACTGCTATCAAAGATGAAGATAACTCAAAATTGGAGCAAGTAATAAGAATGCTTGAATGAATTTCTTCCAACCCCCAAATGAGAGCCATGAAGGGGTTTTTGATACTTGTAAGGGTGGAAAAGAGTTGTTAGTTATGAAATGTAACCACTAGGACACATGTATCAATGGTCAATATTCTAGATTCCCCATTTCAAATTCAAAAAAATGCCAAGATGCTAGCGCATCATGTGCATCTAAAGCCTAGATTCTTGGGAAACATGTCGTCAAGATTCTATTGCTCTACCACAAGTCCGCATGGAGACAAAATAATGAAATTCCAACTCATGGGATTTTGTCATTAATACTCCAAGGCATCATAAATGCTAGAAAAAAATGAAAGTGTGGAATTGCCCCTAGGTGCAATTCTATCATATTACATTTTTCCCCTACTTTAGTGGGCTCAATTTTTAAAAAATTAGTCTCACTAAAGTAGATAAGAGAAATTTCATCTAAATTTTGAATTTTACAGATTTGTGTGCTAGGAGAGAGACCATAGCGGCCACCAAAGTTGAGCTAACCAGTATTGAAGTTGCCCCTAGCATCTGAGCTCAACAAACAACATTAGAACAGTCGTGAAAAAATGTTCAAAGCTTTAACCAGTGGGCTCAATGGGAGTGGCCACCAATGTTGGTGGTGCAGGTCTCAACACCAACACTCACCCTGACCTGACATGGTAGCCAAGGGACCCAGGTATACGAGACATGTTATTTATATTTCTATACTTTCAGTTTTTTTGTTTATGATATATGTATATATATACCATGTGATACTGATACCTCTTTCTTTCTCTCTGGTTGGAGAGGATGCATAAGGATGGATTGGACTTATAGCTTAGTGTATTTCATAGGTTTCCCCTGACGTGTCGATCTAGGGGTCGGTCCTCGAGGCTTACTAGGAAGCATTTGTGGGATGACATGCCCCTAGTTTTGAGCTAGTAGTGCACCTAAGGACTACGTATGAGGAGCGGGGTGTGAAGATTGTTCAACTTACTATGGAGCTAATGACTTTTCGGGGATAGCACGACTAGATATTAGGGGAGCTATGGATGACACTTGCCAAGTGATACATGATAGTGAGGAGGGATGACACTACTGAGTAGGCACATGATGCCCTCCAGATCCATCTTGATGACCTTGACAGGTAGTTATCAACTATGATCCCAACAAATGTTCAACAGCTATGGGACAAGTTGAGGTAGGTAGAGTTGACTATATTCTCCTTATAGGGAGAGATCAGAGGGATGTGGGTAGATTTTTCCTTATCACATTCACATCGATCCCACTCCATGGACATCGTTCAAACCCCCCCAAGGGTACTAGAGCAACCACCAAGGCTAGAGGGCTCTGAGAGCCATGCACCATAGTGATAGAGGCTCATCATCAGTTTTGTTCATCATTTTTGTAGCGAGATACACACACATATACTTGTAGATCCTTTGTATAGACATATATTCAACAACCACTCATTTTTTATAGTAGTGGCCTGATACATGTATATGGAATTTGATACATACATGTGCATATATATATATATGGATACATTGATTCTAATATCATGAAATTGTTTATTTGGATATGTATGTTCTTTATTTTTCATGCATGTTTATGCTATGGATGTTATATGCTCATATGGATGTATACTTAGATTAGATGCTAACATGATTTAATAAACACACATGGTTTTATGTTAATTAAATACAATGATGATCTAATCATCTTAAGAGATGTAATGTGATGCGTGGTCACACACACACATGGTCATATCATAACACAAAAATTTCATAATGTGTTAATGAATAATGTCAACATATGTAGTGCTACTACCCTTTTATAGAGACAACACCACACATATGACACATAGAAACTATGCATAGTATCGATGAAGATGCATCACATTATCGAGATCTTTTAAAGGAATTTCACCCATAGATGATAATACATAGGCACCCAAACCATAAAAAGACATCACAATGTAAGGGCTTAATCAATTAGGACTAAATTTCCCTCTCTGATTAGGTGACACATTTACATTCCTTTGGTTTTCATAGAGAACCAGATCTCCTAGTTTAAAAGTCCTAGGAAGCACACTTTGATTATATTGTCTAGATAGTGACCATTTATAAGCTTTAAGATGATCAAGATCTTATAAACAATGTTCATCTAGCATATCTAGTTGATGCAAATGGTTAACACGATAGGTTTCATCATCAATTAACCCATTAAGGGAAACATGTAGAGACATAATTTCCAACTCTAAAGGCATGATAGCTTCAACACCATACACAAGGCTGTAAGGAATCATTCCCATTGCCGTACGAACACTCATGTGATAGGCCCACAAAGCGTACATTAATTGAATATGTCAAACCTTACCATGCTTATTAACTATTTTATGGAGAATGAGTTCAAGAGTTTTGTTAGATGCTTATACTTGACCATGGGATTATGGATAGTACGGTGTGGAAAACCTATGTTGAATATGAAATTTCTCAAGGAACTGCTTCACATCCTTGTTCTTGAATGGTGTACCATTGTCAGAAACAAGTTTAGCGGGAAATCCAAACTAAGAAATGATGTTGTTCATGAGGAAACTATAGACAACTTCAACATTCGTGGATCAAAGTGGAATATCTTCAACCCATTTCATGAAGTAATTTGTAGTGGTAATAATAAAGTTATGTCCCTTGGTAGAAGGAGGTGATATTTTTCCAATAATATCCAACCCCCATTTTGCAAACGACCAAGGAGAAGTTTGGTTTTGTAATTCTTGTGTAGGTGCATGAATAAGATGATTGTGTTGCTGACATTGAAGGCACTTCTTAACAAAATCAAAGGAATCATGTTCCATCATTTTCCAATAGTACCCATATGTATCAATCTTCTTTCCAAGGATCTACTAGAAAATTACCCACCCTCGAAGCCTGAGTGGGCTTCCTTAAGGGCAAGGGGTATTTCCACTTTAGTGAGACACCTGAGAAGCAATCCATTATAGGATTTTCAATAAAGAACATCAGATAGAATAACATAACATGCTGGAAGCTTTCTTATATGAGTGCGATCATTCTTTGTTGCATCATCATGAAAGTTTCCAGTCTTTAAGTAGTTATAGATATTAGAAAACCATTCTCCAGAGTCCACATAAGAACACACAAGGGACCTAGCTTCAGGTTGGTCAGGAACTACAGGGGTTCACAGGACCTGAACCACAAAGTGGTACTCTTTTGTATCTTCTTCTAAAGGTACCAAGGAAGCAATGCTTTCCATGGCATCAACATGTCTATTTTCTCTCCTAGGGACACTATCTATTGTGAAATAGGAGAACTATTTAAGCAAGGACAAGGAAATTTCTTGATGTTGGGACAACTTACTTTACTTAGCTTGATAGGTTTTTGTTATCTAGTTCACAATAAGTCCAAAGTCACCTAGACTACGAAGACATTTGATTCTTAGTGCAATCGCGACATGTAAGCCAACAATAAGGGATTTGTACTCAGTGATGTTATTGGTGCAAGGAAAATCTATTCGAAAGGATAGAGGAACCGGTTTACCTTTGGGGCATATCAAGACCACACCAGCTTCAGAACCAGTATAACACCTTGATCCATCGAAATACATTTTCCACTCAAGGTCATGTTTAATTATAAAAATATTTTCATCAAGAAACAAATCCAACCCTAGGAAGGAGCGAGATGAGGGACCATCTTCCAGTTGATCCACAACCACTTGACCCTTTATTGACTTCTGAGTAATGAACTTTATGTCAAACTTAGAAAGCAACATAACCCATTTCGCTAATCTTCCAGCCAGGTTAGTGCTAGAGAACAAATGCCTTAAGAGATCTATTTTTACCATGACATGTGTCTCAACATGGAGAAGGTTGTGTCTCAACTTTTGCATAGCAAAGACAAGAGAGAGAAACTGCTTCTCCATGGAGGAATAACAAGTTTCATAGTCAACTAGAACATGACTAATGTAATAGACCACTCTCTCCTTTCTTGTGTCATAATATTGAGCCAAGAGAGCTTCCAAAGAATATGGTGATGAAGTAGGTAAAGTAGAAAGGGTCTATCTTGAATAGCCGACATCAATACAGGAGGATTGGACAAATAGGCTTTGATTGACTCAAAGGCTTTCTAGCACTCTTCATCCCATATGAAGCGAACATCATTTTTCAATAAACGAGTAAAAGGAAGGGTATGATTAGTCAATTGAGATATAAATCTACAAATTTCTTGAATCTTCTCTTGTAAACTTTGCAACTTAGTGATATTCCTTGGTGGAGGCATGTTAACAATGGCGTCAATCTTATTTGTGTCAACCTCAATTCCATGGTGAGAAATTATAAACCCCAAAAGCTCTCTGGCATCAATGTCAAAGACACACTTATGAGGATTTAGTCTCATCTTATAGATTCAAATCCTTTCAAAGATAAGACAAAGGTTCTTTACATGATCTTTATGGGTTATTGATTTTTCCAATATATCATCAATGTAATCTTCTAAGATCTTATGGATAAAATCATGAAATATCAGGGTCATCGCCCATTGGTAAGTCACTCTCATGTTCTTTAATCCAAAAGATATGGCCACATACCAAAAAGTACCCCAAGGAGTACTGAAGGTTGTCTTGTATTAATCATCGAGGTTAATACATATCTCATTGTAACTCGTGAATCCATCCATGAATGATAACAATGCATGGCCTACAGTCGAATTGACAATCATATCTATATTAGGCAATGAAAAATAATCCTTAAGAGAAGCTTTATTAAGATCTCGATGGTCAATACATATGTGAATACAGCCATCAAGTTTACTAATGATGACTATATTCAAAATCCAAGGGGAGTAGTCAATTAGATGGATAAAGCCTGCTTTCAATAGTTTCTCTATCTTAGTCTTCACCATCAATGCCGCCCTAGGATTGATCTTTTGGATTTTTTACTTAACTAACTTAGTATCATGACATATGGTGATATTGTGAACAACTATAGACTCATCAATACTAATCATATCCTCATACATCCAAGTGAAGATTTCAGGATGAGAATGCAAGAGATCAGAGTGTTCGTCTACTTCTAGAGAGAGATACTTCCCGATCTTGATTACTTTTTCTAAGGATTTAGGATCCATAGAAACTTCAATAGTATCTCCTTTAAGAAGCGAACCATAGTCTTTAGGATAAGATACTATGATGTCATCACTGACGTTAGATAGAGGGTTCTCCTCATCAATACACAAAAAAGATTCACCAAAATAGGCTTGTCTATGCAAGCAATACAAGAATCATTTCTTGTGATGATAAGGGGGAAACGAGGAATAAGCACCTAGAAATTCCCCTAGCACTTCATCTAAAGAGAAGGCATCTAGAGGGACCTTCTCAGCTTTCCCCCTTTCCTCTATCAACTCAGGATGAATCAGGCTCAACAACTTGGTTGAAATCATATTAACACTCCACCAAGGCTTTTTTTGGACTGTTCTATAGAGCATCCCAAACCCAGATAGCATTGTCATGGATCGAATTGGATAGGTACTTGAATTCCTTGCTCAACATGCCCTACGCCTTTCTACCCATAGCCATATCAAGAAGTGAGTTCATATCCGAACCCATAACAAGTCTACAAAACTTTAGGAGGTGGAAAATCCACGTAGAGTGCTTCATTCCACCAATGGATGTCAAATGTCTCTATGGGAGTACTCCCACCTTCTTTACAAGGCTCACAAATGTTAACCTCGCTTGTAGGAGTGGGATTAATCTCATCAACAAAGGAAGGAGTGACCTCCTAAATAGGATCACACTTCTCCTCAATGGGAGTATCATCCACCTTTGTGTCAAGGGTAGCTAGAAGGTCTATGCAAGAGGGGTTTGCCTTGTATTATGTGATGAAGAATTTAGAGAAATTTCAGGAGCCCCAATCATCACCAAGGAAAGAATTTTTTTGAGAGGTAGATGAGGGAGACTCAAGTTCCTTTCCTTTAGGTGGTTCTTCATTTCTAACACTTGCTCTAGGAAAAACTTCCACCAAGGGTATCGAAGAAGAACATGTCATAGCATCAGTGGTCAAAGATGGAATACAATTCTTGAGAGTAGATATAATCGAAGCATGACTAGTAGTTGCTAGCTCATAAAGGTGAACAACTTCTAGATTTTCTTTAATTGTAACTACTCGATTATTTGCAAAAAAATTTAAATAATAGTGTAAAGTAGGAGTAACAACACCCATCGCATGAATCCAAGGTTTCCCCAAGAGGAGGTTGTATGGTAGCAGGATATATATCACATAAAACAATGTGGGTAAGGTAATGAGAGCTAGCTACAAAAGTAGTATTATCATGCCTAGAGCTTGGCAGCCGACATTATCAAATCCATGAATATACAAGGGGGAAGCTACTAAAGAAGATGAATCAATTTTAATCTTAGGTAATAGGTCCATACCACAAATGTTGAGAGCCAAATCAGTGTCAACGAGGCTATGCCTAATACTGATATTATTAACATTTATTATAATCATCAAGGGATTTGCTTGCTTTTGCACATTTGGAGGCAGGTTCTTGCGGGTGGAACATGATATTCAACAAATCTACATGAATATGAGCCAAAAATGCATTAAAATCCATGGGACTAGTGGAGGTAGGCAAGAGAATCTTTTGTAAATCTTCCTGAAGCATTTCCTAATAAACTAGAGTGGTCTGAAGCAAGTCCCAAAGTGAGATATTAGTTGGAGTAACATGAAGTTGCTTGACAAGATCATAATCACCTGGTGCTTTGATCGTAGGTTTAGGTGTTGGAGGAAGGCTTTCTTGAGAAGGTGTTAAAGAAGTAGGATCAGATAGTTGAGGATATGTGTGCCCAACAACATTATAAGAAGTAGAATTCGTAGCTTTCACAGACCTTGAATATAAGTCCAATGAATTACTACAACATGAAATCCAATAGATAGAAGAGTCATCCAGGGTCACATAAATGACGGGTTTCTTAGGGCTTGGAGGATCCATAGAGACTACCACCACATTCAATGACTCCTCAGCCTTCTGAGAGGAAATTCATTTGGGAGATTTTTGGATAGGGGAGAGTGATTCTAAGAAGTCATCTAGAGTGTCTTTTGACATATCAAAATATTCCTCAGAAAAGTCATTATCATGAACATGCAACATCGTATAGATAGGTCCAACGTTCATGTCGGATTCACCAAAATGTGATATAAGAGGTATTCGCTAGACATGGGTCTTTCCTTTCTTGAGAGATCACTCGAGAATGAACTTCCCTTATACACCTCAGAATAAATAGAATAGCAGAATGATAAAGAACTACGATTCAATTATGCTTTGGGAAAAAACTACCACAAAACCTAAGAGAGAAAAACCAAGAGATTTCTATCTCAAAAGAGGGAGCTCTCAGACAAAAGACATTAGGACAGTTTTAGGATGCCAACATGACATGTTGTCATCTAAAATGCACACTGGCATCCTAAGCAACATAGGGCTAAGGAACTCGAAGAGACAAAAGCAAGCTTCACTTCTAGGCTTAGGTCTAAAGTGTATTGAGCGAAATAACTAGTCAAGAAACCAATAACTAAAATGAATGCAAGAAGGCTTGAAGAAAGCTCACCTTTCTCTAGATATTCAGATGTTCACTCCAAGCTTCATTTTGTGACCTACACACAAAAGAATGAGGGAAAAAATTTGGGGCTGTATAGGGGTCTACCTCAGTCAGACCCCCATTTTGGGGTTCCCACCTCCATGAATAGCCAAGTTGGAAAGGGGTGAAAATGAAGTAAACAAAGCATGTGGTGAAAGAAAAACCCACTCAGGAGTAGAACCCGCACCACAAGAAGCATGTGGTGAAAGAAAAACCAACTCAAGAGTAGAACCCACACCAAAAGATAATAAATAAAAAAGTAGGAAAGGAGAGAGAGTGTGTTACCCATGGGCCTAGACCCTCTCTAGAGCACATAGATGCACCGTTGAGTGCTTGCTTGAGAGTCGTTGTTGCTGGGAGGACCTCAGTCTTGCATGGCTTTGCTTCTGAGAGCATTACTATAAAAGATGAAGAGAACTCAAAATTGGAGAAAGTAATAAGAAAGCTTGAATGGATGTATTCCAACCCCCAAATGAGAACCATGAAGGGGTTTTTGATGCTTGCAAGGGTCACAAAGAGCGATTACTTCCGAAATTTAATTGCTAGGACATGTGTCTTAAGGGTTAATATTCCAACTTCCCTGTTTCAAACTCGAAAAACCACCAAGATGCTAGCATGTCATGCAAATGTCTAGATGTCTATGAGCCTAGATTCTTGGGAAACGTTTCTTCAGGATTCTGTTACTCTACCACAAGTCTGCATGGAGTCAGAATCGTGAAATTCGAACTCATGGGATTTTTTCATTAATATTCCAAGGTGTCATAAATGCTAGGAAAAAATGCAAGACCGTGGAAGGTTATAAGATAATCAAAGATAAATGTACAATAAGGTCAAAGGATTTTGGAAAGAGATTGTAGGAAATAGATTGAGGAATGTAAAGAAGATACATATAGGATCTAGTACAAGTCCTCTAAAGTAGATGAATACATGGAAAAGGGGCCATGGGTATGTGGCTATGTCATTTTTTGTTGATTTCAATAAATTATATTAATTTGTTTTGAGAAATAACTTTTGTCCTTCACTAGGGCCTTCGTAGTATCTAATTGGATGTATTTTATGGTGTTAATTGAACGTTTTATAGAGAATATTTTTTTATTTGATAATGTTTTATGTCAACAACATGATCTTTAATCCTAGTGCTAGTAGAAGACCATGTTTCACCTATGTAGAGATTTCCACATAAGAAATCAATTATGTAACCCAAAGTTTTAAAAATATCTCAATAATATGGAACAAGGATGGAAATAAGTACCTTTCTTATATGGTTTGAAGGAAGCATTATTATACTTTTTATTTAAAACCTTTCAAATCTTGAAGGAGTTATCCTTCTTGCTAAGTGTGTTTAGATTGGCACTCCTTTTAGGTTGATATATAAATGGTTTAACATAATAGTTATTCTATTACAATGAATATATTTTTAGAATCTTCACCTTCACCATTAGAACCAACAACAAAGAGGTGTGTGTATCAACTTCTATTGGTCATAGTTTATGGGTACCTAAGGGTGCTCATCCTTGAAAAAAAAAAAATATATAAAAATAATGTTATGGAACTAGAGAATTGGTCATATAAGTGAGAAGTGTACTCAAAAAACAAAATAGAAAATCTTGGTGAGGGGTTGAATTTTTGTAATGTTGACTTTAATTTTTATGAACATCACATCTATAGAAAGTAAAATTATGTTTATTTTTACTATATTTCTCATAAATATTATATGATATTGGAATTGGTATATTTTGATGTTTTTAGTCTTATTAGTGTTTCTTTGATTTCTAAATTTCTACATTACGGTATGTACGAGATCATGATGGGCCAAAAAGTGTCGATATGATGGGTATGTGTAGGCTATGTGGCTGACAAATTTTTTTAACCCAAAATTGATTAAACAAAAAGGGTTTTTAAAGTCGATTCTCAGCTTTGCACCAATATAAATTATACTTTACTTTGAATTTAATAAATAATTACTATTCATTTTCTATTTGAATTATGACTAAAGTCCTGATTGATAGGTTGATTGAAAAACATCTATAGCTTTCAAATGGTATCACATTTTTTGAATTTGAAAGATGCATCACATTCTATGCTTCTCATACTATAGGATTAAAAAAAATGAATTTCATGAAGTTTTGACCAGGTTAAGGTGGTTAGACATATAATTTTTCATATTTTAGAAAGTTGTAATAAAAAATACATAATTAATTATTTACCTGGAAAAGAATTACAAAAATATAGGTATCACATTGGGACATGAGTCCTCTACTTATATCTAAAATATTATAAAAAAATATTATCATTTTATTGTGGTTAGGGTGGTTAGACAGACACCTACTTCTTATTTTTCCCTGAAAAATTAAGTGCTATTGCATTGAAATTTCAAATTTTCACCAAATAGATTTTTTTTTAAAGAAACCTAGTAGTCTAGAAACTAAAATCAATTTTCTATAGATTCTATTGTTACATATTTTTGTAAATAATATGCATAACTTATTCAAATTTTTACGTCAAGTTGCCTAACTCTGATTTTTCTAAATTTTTATTACAACTAAGGGCATGTTTTTTCCATCATGATCCTACACATACCCATTATGTATCTTTCATTGATTATTATATTAGAAGAGAATGGATTTCTTTATAAAAAATGAAACAAAATTATTCATTCATTTAATATAGTTTAGGGCTCTTGTGAAAAATAAAACTTGTAAAAAGATTAAGTTTTTGCGGACTAACAATGATAGTTTTTTGTTCAATATGTTTAATTAGGCTCTATAAAGATAATGTTATAAAATGATATAAGACATATGTTTATACCCTTGGTAGAATATAGTTGAAAAAATGATGAATAAGATGTTGATGGTGAGAGTTTCATTGGTTGATGGACTAGCCTATGTTGGAAAATATGACGGATCAAGTGAGTTTCATTGATGCATAGAAGTGAATTTATACAAGAAAAAGAAGTGAGTGGTTGAATGAATGAATGGTTGACTGAAATAGTACAAATAGTTAAGTATATTCACTTGCACACCTACCACTATACACAATGTAATATAACCATATTAATAATAATACAAACATTCCCCTTTGTGTGTGTGTGTGTGTGTGTGTGAAAGAAGTGATAAAAATATCATAAAGAAGGATAGAAGACAAAAAATATGTAAAAGGTGGATTATATTACCAAGAGAAAGAGTAGAAAATAGAAAAAAATATAAAAAAATTAGAAAGAGATAGTTTTCAAGGAAAAGAGAGTAAGTAAATTTAAGCGAAGAGATAAAAGGTATAAATTTAAGGATGCACATATTAAGTGTACATAAAAAGTGGGTAAAAAGAGAGATCAATAAAAGGAAGGTTATAAGATAATCAAAGATAAATGTATAACAAGGTCAAAGGATTGTGGAAAGATATTGTAGGAAATAGAATGAGGAATGTAATTAAGATCCATATTGGATCTAGTCCAAGTACTCTAAAGTAGATGACTACATGGAAAAGGGGCCATGGGTATGTGGCTATGAGATTTTTTATTGATTTTAATTAATTATATTAATTTTTTTTTAGAAATAACTTTTATCCTTCACTAGGGCCTTGGTAGCATCTAATTGGATGTAGTTTATGGTGTTAAGTGAATATTTTCTTAGAGAATATTTGTTTATTTGATCATGTTTTATGTCAACAACATGATCTTTAATCCTAGTGCCACTAGAGGACCATGTTTCACCTATGTAGAGATTTCCACATAAGAAATCAATTATATAACCTAGAGTTATAAAAATATCTCAATAATATGGAACAAGGATGGAAATAAGTACCTTTCTTATATGGTTTGAAGGAAGCATTATTATAATTTTATGTATAACCTTTAAAATCTTGAATCAGTTTCTTGAAGGAGCTATGGTTCTTGCTAAGTGTCTTTATATTGGCACTCCTTCTAGGTTGATATATAAATGGTTTAACGTAATGGTTATTCTATTACAATGAATATATTTTTAGAGTCCTCACCTTCATTATTAGAACAAAAAACAAAGAGGTGTGTTCATCAAATTCTATTGGTCATGCTTTATGGTACCTAAGGGTGCTCGTGTTTGAAAAAAAACTTTATATAAAAATAATGTTATGGAACTAGAGAATTGGTCATATAGGTGAGAAGTGTACTCAGAAAACGAAATAGAAAACCTTGGTGAGGGTCTGAATTTTTGTAATATTGACTTTAATTTTTATGAACATTACATCTATAGAAAATAAAATTATGTTTATTTTTACTCAACTTATCAGAAATATTATATGATATTGGACTTGGTATATTTTGATGTTTTTAGTCTTATTAGTGTTTCTTTGATTTCTAAATTTGTATATTATGTATCTTTCATTGATAATTAAAGTAGAAGAGAATGGGTTTATCTATAAAAAATGAAACAAAATTATTCAATCATTTAAAATAGTTTAGGGCTCTTGTGAAAAACAAAACTTGTAAAAAGATTAGGTCTTTGAGGACTGACAATGATATATTTTTATTAAATATTTTTAATTAGGCTCTATAAAGATAATGGTATAAAATGATATAAGATATATGTGTATACCCTTGGTAGATTATAGTTGAAAAAATGATGAATAAGATATTGATAGTGAGAGTAAGGATTATTCTTAGTAGGAATAGCCTATGTTGGAAATATGAAGGATCAAATTAGTTTCATTGATGCATAGAAAGGAATTTATACAAGAAAAATAAGTGAGTGGTTGAATGAAACCATTACAAATATTTAACTATATAAACCTGCCCACCTACCACTATACACAATGTAATATAACCATATTAATAATTATGCTAACATTCCCCCCTTATGTGTGTGTGAGAAAAAAGTGATAAAAATAGCATAAAGAAGGATATAAGACAAAAAAAAAAAAAAGGTAAGAGGAAGATTATATTACAAAGGGAAAGAGTAGAAAATAGGAAAAATTATACAAACTTTAGAAAGAGATAGCTATCAAGGAAAAGAGAGAAAGTAAATCTAAGAGAAGAGATAAAAGGTATAAATTTAAATGAGGCATTAGTATAAGATAAATTTAAGGGCACACATATTAAGTGTAGATAAAAAGTGGGTAGTAAGAGAGATCAATAAGAATGAAGGTTATAAGATAATCAAAGATAAATGTATGACAAGGTCAAAGGATTGTGTAAAGAGATTGTAGGAAATAGAATGAGGAATGTAAAGAAGATCCATATAGGATCTAGTACAACATGTCCTCTAAAGTATATCACTACATGGAAAAGGGGTCATAGGTATGTGGTTATGTAATTTTCTTTTTCTTTTAATTATTTATGTTAATTTATTTTTAAGAAATAACTTTTATTCTTCACTAGGGCCATGGTAGAATCTAATTGGATGTAGTTTATGGTGTTAAGTGAATATTTTTATAGAGAAGATTTGTTTATTTGATCATGGTTTATGTCAACAACATGATCTTTAATCCTAGTGCCAATATAGGACCATGTTTCACCTATGTAAAGATTTCCACATAAGAAATCAAATATATAACCCAGAGCTATAAAAATATCTCAATAATATGGAATAAGGATGGAAATAAGTACCTTTCTTATATGGTTTGAAGGAAGCATTATTCTTCTTTTTATTTAAAACCTTTAAATCCTCAATCAATTTCTTGAAGGAGCTATGGTTCTTGCTAAGTGTGTTTATATTGGCACTCCTTTTAGGTTGATATATAAATGATTTAATGTAATAGTTATTCTATTACAATGAATATTGACAAGTTGTCGTTAGGTCCTAACACTTTAGTGAATAAACACATCAATATATCGACCGAACAATGTCCAATGGTTGTGTGCAATAGAAGACATCTCAACTTCTCTCTTAAGCACTAATCAACTGAATTAAAGTTCTAAGCTAAGGGGTCTCTAATCTTGAAAGAAATGACTCATCTATCTAGAAAGTGGGAAAATAACTTAAATAAAAAATTAGAAAACTAGGAATTTGAAAAGCATCACCATTAAACTAGAAAGCATGGAAACAATTAATATAAAAAATGCATAAATTTCTTAAGAAGTAAAGCATGTAAATAAATTAGGAAACATTTGTATAACACAAAAGATAACAGGCCAACTACTAATTATAAACCATTAATCATAATCTACTGAAGAAAGGTGCTTCGAAAACTCAGAAACTATGGTCTCAGTTACAACCTACAGGTTTTAAACTAACATAGGACATATACTCATGAAAATTGAAATGAAAATTCAGCTATTATCTACTAAAAGAAACTATGGAAGAGGAAAAAAATACTTATCTATCTATCTATATATAACCCTCGAGTGACCAGATCTCGGGTACGACACATCTACTTTAGGTCACATGCACTGGAAAAATCCTTCAGTTACTTCATTCTACAGATGTATCCATATTACATAGTAATTTAAAGAGTGGTAGGAAAACTCATATTCATATGGCAGTTTTTACTTAAACACAAATTGACAGCATAAGGATAATCTTCTTCTCTTCTTATTCATCATGTGTAACAGTTACATATTTATATGAAAAATGATTAACCAAAATCCTATTTTCTAGTCGATAGAGTCTTTTCCAACAGTAGGACTTTAAATCCCGTGATATACAATATTAAGGAGGCTCGCATGAGACATTAAAGTTTTTGAAACTAAAAGATAACAAAATTATAAAAACTTGTCCAAAATGTGTGCTCCTGGAATTTTGGTGCTAGCTCGCTCATTATCAAAACTATGAAGATCCACATTCATTTTCCATTTTGATTGGAGTGATGATTTGAAGTGGAATTGACCTACAAAATAATCAAGACTAAACCATTAAATCAACATAAGTTAGTTTTGGAGAATCAATTTATTATAAAACACTTGGATGGCGCACGTCTGCTATGCATGCCAAGCTAGGGCGTCCGTGCCCTAGCTCTCTTCCTGCTCTCTGCTTGCTTCTACGTTTGGAGGGGGGTCTGTTCATGCGTTTGGGGGCATGGGTGGCATTTTTTCTTCCTATTCCTTCTCTCTTTCTCTACCTGCGTGTGGGGATTGGTCTTTGGCGTATGCAACGTGTTTGGTGTCACTAGTAGCTGCGCGTGTCTTGCATGAAGCGACCCTTGGGGCTTGGTTTGCTTCCCTAGTTTGACCTCTTTTTGGAGGAGCTTCCTCTTTTCTTTGCCTACGTCTTGTGGTGCATGTGGGCTAGGGTTTTTTGTTACCCTTGTTTTGGCTCTTTTTTGGGGGCTTGTTTGCTCATTGTGTCTTGGGTTTAATGTCCCCTGGGGAGACCTCGGGTGCTTGTTCCAAAATGGACTTTCGATCTGCAATTGGAATAAAGTCTCCTATGTCTGCTTCAAAAATTTTCAATAATAATTTTTTTTTGTCGGAACCGGGGTTAGATGGAGTGGGTTTATCTAGTGGGGCTCGGATCACGAAAATCAATGGATGCCTGGAACATTGCAAGGAGAGGCTGAAATTAGTCATCCCATTGGAGATGGTTGCAGAGGATATTGATTATTATTTGAGGCACTCCTTTTATTGCAAGTTTTTGGGTATGCGGATATCAATGCAATTTTTAGAGTCTTGGGCCCGACGAACTTGGTTACCGGAGGGTGAGATGGATATAAAACTTCTGGCAAATAATTATTCATGGTTACCTTTGACTGCATGGTAGATCGTAATAAGGTTTTTGAAGGGGGCCCCTACTTCTATAACCAGGTTGGTTTGTTCGTTAAACCATGGCACGCTGGTTTTAACCCTACTGAGGAGCTTCTGACTCGAGTCCTAGTGTGGGTTCGACTTCTGCAGTTTTCAGTGGAATGTTGGTGAGATGATGTTTTGCATTTGTTGGGGTCAATGCTCGGGAAGCCAGTAGGTTCTTCACAACAGACTCAATTTAAAAAGGTGATAACTTTTGCTCGTATCTGTGTGGAGATTGACCTAAGTAAGCCATTACCAGATTCTCTGGATATGTCTGTGGGTCCTCATTCCTGGGTGCAGTCATTGGATTATGAAACTCTTCCATTTCGATGTCGTCTCTTCCATGAGTATGGTCACCTGCAGCAGAGATGCCCTATGGCTAGGCCTGTTGAGACCCTTTCTTCTCAACCTCCTCACAACCCACCTAGGGAAGATAAGGGAAAGGATCCCATTCCTGGGGATGGGGTTGGTCCAGATGGTTTTGCACCTGTTAGGAATCATAACATAAATCGAGGTCAAAAGAGGACCTTGAATGAAAGACAAGATGAAGATTGTTTTAATAGATTCGAGGTTCTAGAGGATCTTGGTCAGCAGGAAGTGAATTTGGGCTTGGTTAACTTGGATCAGGGTATTGTGTGTTCTGGGCAGGGGGATCCTCCTTTTGGGGTTACTCAGGATACACATGATTCTGGAGCTTTGCAAATGGTGACTGACCTTCCAATGGATGTCCAAGTGGAGCCAGTTTCTACTGTGGAAATGAAGAAGAGTGGGGGAGACAACTCTATTCTAGCTTTGCATGCAAGTTCAGATGTAGGTAAGAATCTCAAGTCTTCTCCTTCTCCTTTGGGTCTACACCAGAAGGATCTCAAAAAAGGGTTGGGGGAGAAATCTTCAAAGCTTGGCAGGAAGAAGGATATGGAAAATATTAAGTTAGCTAGGGAAACTCTAGTGGAGTCGGGGTCGGTTAAGACTTTAGATTCACACTTCTCAAGCTCTTTGAAATGATTGTTCTATCGTGGAATGCAAGGGGCTTGAATAGCAGCCCTCAACAAAAGGCTATTCATGAGTTGGTTAGAAGTCAATCTCCTGATATTTTGTTCTTGCAGGAGACTAAGTTATCTGTTGAATGCATGCTTGGTTTATCTCCTAAGTTGTGGAGAAGTGGTGAGTGCCAATGCATTGGTGCTCAAAGGTCTGCAGGTGGAGTGGCTTGCCTTTGGAATCCGTGGAAGATCCACCCTCTCTGGTGGATGTCCAACAAGTCTTCTATCTCGATGATTGCTTCTTGGTTTGAGACTGGGGAGTCTATCCTCCTCACTAATATCTATGCACCTGTTGATTTTCACGGTAAGCAATTTTTGTGGGCTCATATTCATTTTGTCCAGAGTATGGTGCCTTTTTATCCTTGGATTATGGCTGGTGACTTCAATGCTATCTCTGAGTTGGCTGAGAAGTGGGGTGGTAGTGCAAGGTTGGAGCCCTCTGCTTTGCTTCTTCAGGACAATATTTTTGCTTTGAATCTTGTTGATGTAAAGCCTAATAATGGTCTTTTCACTTGAGAAATCGAAGGCTTGGGGATCTATGCATTTCTGAAAGACTTGACCGGTTTCTGGTGTCTTGTTTTTGGGTTGGTGGCTTGTGGTCTTCTAGCTCAGAAATTTTGGATTGGAGGGGGTCCGACCATTGGCCTATCAAGCTTGTTGTCTCTTCAGCTCATGTGCCTCGATCGCCCCCTTTTAAGTTCTAGCTTATGTGGCTATGTGAGTCTTCTCTTCATGATTATATGACTGAATGGTGGAGAAATGGTAGACCCGCCTTTGGTATGACAATGTATACTTTTGCTAAGCTTCTCCAATTTGTTAAATATCAGCTTAAGCGTTGGAACCATCAATGCTTTGGGAACATTTTTCAAGCTAAGTTTGTTGCCCAAGCTGAGTTGAATAGCATTACGAGGGTGATTAGAGATAATGGTGTGACTGCTCATTTACTTCAAGAGGAAGCTAGGGCATTGAGAGTATTAGGGGAGTGTGAATTACGTGAAAAGATCTATTGGAAATAGAAGGAACGAATTGAATGGCTTCAGGAGGGAGATAAGAATATTGCCTTCTTCTTCAATTCAGTCAAAGCCAAGCGACATGGGAATTCAATTTCAGTCCTGGTGAAAGACACTAGTGAGTCTCTTTCCTCTTTTAAGGATATTTCATGTGAAGCAGTGCAGTATTTTGATTCTTTATTCAGGGAGGATCCCCAGGGGGCTCCTAATGAGGAGGCTCAAGTTTTGTCTTGCATCCCTTCTTTGGTCACTATGGAGATGAATGAGTCTCTTATGAGTGATATCTCGATGGATGAGCTGGAGAGAATGGTGTTCCAGATGAAGAAAGGGAAGGCCCTTGGTCCTGATGGCTTCCTGGTGGAGTTCTTTCAAGATTTCTGGGATATTATCAAGCTAGATTTATTGGCGGTAGTCCAGGAATCTCAGAGGAACAAGCAGATGTTACGAGCTCTGAATTCTACCTTTTTGGCTCTTATCCCCAAATGTGATGGGGCAAATAGGCTCAGTCAATTTAGGCCCATTTCTCTTTGTAATGTGATTTATAAAATTATCTCTAAAATTATTGCGGATAGGCTGAAAAAATGGCTCAAAGTGTTGATCTTTGAGGAGCAGAGTGGTTTTGTGGCGGGCAGACAAATTTTGGATGGGGTGGTTATAGCTACTGAAACCATTCATTCTATGGCCATTTCCAGGGATAAGGCAATGTTCATCAAGCTGGACATGGCAAAGGCTTATGATAGAGTTCGTTGGTCCTTTCTTCAAAAGATCCTTGGGGCTTTTGGTTTTGGGGATGAGTGGATTCAATGGGTCATGAGTTGTGTTACTTTAGTATCCTTCTCTATTTTAATTAATGGTGAAACCTTAGAGTTGTTTTGTGCTTCCCAGGGTCTGCGTCAGGGTGACCCAGTTTCTCCTTATTTGTTCTTACTTCTTGCTGAAGGTCTCGACCGGTTGTTGAAAAGGAATGCTGAGATGGGTTTCATTCAGGGGTGGTGATGGGGAGGTAATATTTCCCCACAGTCTCATTTTCAGTTTGTGGATGATACTGCGCTGATGGGTATGGCTACTATCAGGGAGGCTACACATTTGTGTGCTGTGCTAGATGTTTATCTTCTTGCCTCAGGTCAACAAATTAATGAAGATAAGTCCTCAATCTTCTTCTTCAATACTCCTGGTCCTATCCAGCGGAGGATTGCTAATATCTTAAGGTTTCAGGTTGGCTCCCTTCCTTTGACCTATCTTGGTATTCCTATCTCTGTCAACAGGATGCCCAGGGGCTCATGGCAGAGTATTTTGGATAAGCTTCGGACAAAAGTTAACCATTAGACCCATAGATGGTTGTCCTTTGCTGGCAGGGTTCAGCTGATCAAGTCTGTGGTTCAAGCTCTCCCCATTTATAGATGTATGCTCTAGGTGGCCCCGGTTGGTTTTGTTCAAGATCTTGATGCTTTAATTAGACAGTTCCTTTGGGCTGGTAATTTATTATCCTCCAAATGGAGTCTGGTTAGATGGGAAATTGTATGTAGCCCGAAGCATTGTGGTGGTCTTGGCTTAAGGCAATCATCTTTGTCTGGGATAGCGCTTGCTGCTAAACTATTTTGGAGGTGGTGTGTGGAGCAGGGTTAGACCTGGGCCAAGATTTTATCCCACAAATATTTTTTGGGGATCCCTCAGATGGATATTCCCTACTATCCTTTGGTGGGGAAAGGTTCGGTGATTTGGGATACGCTCAAGAAAGGGGCTGCTCTCGTCAAGGAGGGGTTGTTTTGGATTTGCAAAAGTGGGCTGGAGGCTCACTTTTGGTTGGATTCTTGGGATGGTTTTCCCCCTATTGTGTCCCAGTTTCCTCACCTGTTGCCCCTCTGTCAAAGATTCACTGCAGTTGGTTGGGTTAGGGTGAGTGATTTTAAGTCTATGTCTATCCATGGCCAGTTGATGGTGGCTAGGTGGAAGAATCATGAGGAGTGGCCTGTGGTTGGTATGGAAGAGGAGTGTGCGGAATTGCAATGCATCCTTTCTAGCAGGAGTTGTAGCTCCCTCCCAGATGGAGATGTTTTATCTTGGTCCCCCAACCCTAAGGGTGTTTATACTGTTGCCTCTGGCTATCAGGTTCTCTTATCTCACAAGTTGGATAGGGTGGAGGTTCATTGGTGGCAGAGAGTTTGGGATAAGTTTTCTTGGCCAAAGTGCAATTTTTTCATTTGGACTTTGGCCTGGAAGAAGTGCTTGACTTGGGACAATATTCAAAAGTGGGGATTTCAGGGCCCTTCCAGGTGTGTTTTGTGTGGGAATGGGGAGGAGGATTTTGCTCATTTGTTTTTCCACTGCTCTTTCTCCTTGAGGCCGTGGCATTTTTGGTGGGAGGCTTGGAAAAGCCCTTGTGTTCATGCCTCTTCTTTGGTGGATTTTTGGAGTAGTCTTGGTAGACCTCCCGCTATGGCAACCTTCTTACAGGATGTGTGGTATGTTGGGCCTACCTTCATTCTTTGGCATATTTGGTTGGAGCAGAATCATAGAATCTTTCGAGGTGAAAAGATGGTCATTCAGCAGATTTGGCAGAGGATTATGGGTATGATTCAGGAGACGGTGGAAGCGAAGTGTGAGGTGGTGTATCCCTTGGAGAAAGAGGATGCTGAGAAGGTGGAGAGACTGGGACTTCATGAGATGTCCTCAGCTTCAGCATGTGTTTGAAGGGGAAGGCGGGTGAGGAAGAAAGTGGTGAGAATAGGTAAGTGGCTTCCCCCTCCTGTTGGGGTTCTAAAGATTAATACTAATGGCTCCTCTAGGGAAAATCCTAGGCCTGCAGGAATTGGGGGGGTTGGTAGGGATTCTTCAGGGACAGTGGTTTTCTTCTTCTCTATCTATGAAGGGGAGCAGACTGTTAACCTTATGGAAGGTCTGGCGATCCTATTCGCTATTGAACAAGCCTATGCTTTGGGGTGGAGAAAGGTTATATGTAAGTCAAACTCACAAGTTTTGGTTAATTTGCTTAATGCTAGGAAAATGGCTGATGTCAATTGGCAGTTGGCTAGGATGGTTCAGCAGACTCTGTAGATTAGCTCCTTGATGGAAGTGGTGTCTTTTGTCCATATTCTGAGGGAGTGGAATAGGGCTGCAGATTGCTTGGCGAAATGGGCTTCAGAGCAGCTTGATGGCTGGAAGATTGAGAGGTGGGAGCAGACTTCCCAGGAGCTTCGTCATGATTTGGAAATGATTATTGCTAAGGAAAGAGAAGAGATTGATGTTGGAAGTTGATTGGCTCTTGCGTTGTTTAATTGTTGCTTTTGGGTTCCTTGGGGCTTTGGCCTTTTACTATGATGTAATGCTCTGTTTCTGATCTTCAATAAAGTTTTTACCCCTCTTTTAAAAAAAAAAAAACATAAGTTAGTTTAATTCGATCAACTCTGAGAAATAAAGTTTGTATGCCTATTCATATAAAGGAAAGCAATTATTTTTCCTAAAGGTAATAAATTGGCAAAGTAATTTGGGCTGAAATGTTTATATTTTTATATTGAGGCCATTATGTTGATGAGGTTTTTTTTACTTGATCATTTCCTCCGCTTCCTAATTCTGAGTAGGTCCTCCTACTCTCTAATATGCCCCCTATCCATCATTTCTTCTATTCATTTCTTCATATTTAGCACTGAGATCATAGTCATCATTTGCTTCTGTGTCCAATATATCTGGGTCCCTAGAGAATCCTTGGTGAAAAGTGATTCTTTGTTTCCACCTTGTAAATTTGTCTTAACTTTGGTCTATATTTGTATACACTGAAGGAGGTGGTGCAAGAAGTAGGGGAGGTCTGTACCTAATACCAATCTAGTTAGTTTTTAAATCTTCTAGAATATTGACCAAAGCTATTGCTCTTCCATAGGGCCATCTAATATTAAGAGGTGGAAATATTTCCCTCTTCTTGAGATGCATAGGAAGAGGGGTATACCTCTCTTCACATGCATTCCATGTTGTTCCTATCAATTTTGGCCCCTATTCTTGAAAGTGATCATGAAACAACCTGAGATTGTTATTGTATTTGACATGTACTTCCTGTTTAGTTTTGATACCCAAAAATTGTTTCTTGAAAGAAAAGGGCTTCCTATGAGGGTACCTCATCTATAACCCTATAGTATTTTCTGCCTAAGCATACTCTTTGGATCTGTTTTACCAGTGAAGTTGATTTTTCATAGTGGACATGAATTATCTTAGCTCTACTTCCCCCACAAAGAAGTTAATAAAGAAATATGTATACTTTTCTAAGAGCGGATTGTGAACAAAGAACTCACATAGAAAATTTTGTTGTTTAGGGAGTGACTCAACAAATAATTTTAAAAATTCCCTGTCATTAGGGTCATGTGGTTGGTTTTGGCGAATTCTTTGCAATTTCCATCTTAAAATCTGCTCTTTAAGAAACATGGAATACAACCTAGATGGTCTTCTAGAGGCTAATAGCAATTCACCAATTTCACAGGCATCCTGCTTACCCCTATATTCCTGATGGAAAGATTCTTTTAACATGACTAACTCCCTCTTTAACCTATTGTTTTCAAATTCTACATCTTTCAAGAGGTAATAATGTTCTATCCATTTCATTAGCATTGGGGGAATACGTACCTAGAACAATTCTATAACAATGGGTTCCGTTTGTGTCCCCTTTGATTCCATGATTGGTTGAGTGTCACTCTCCTACAAACTCTATTCGAGCTCCACAATTCTACTCACAAAGGCATTTAACTCAATTCCATGTCAATTATTTTCTTCTTCAAAAGCACTGAATAGTTGCATAAAATTATTTTTCAAAATTTGAATACATTTTTCTTTTTCACCCAGAGCATCCCGATTTTGCTTACCCTATTTATTCCATTGTTGGATCTAGTATTGTAGCTTCTCAATAAGTTTTTCTTTCTCTTCCATCTATATAGTCAATTTGACAATTTCCTAGTCCCTCTTATGTACAATGGTAGTTTTCACTTCAATTTCTTCTTGTTGTTGATTGATTTGTGCTTCATCATCCTGTAACTTGGCTTTCAACCTTTCAATTTCTTTCTTTAATTTCTCTAATTTCTCATCTTTCTGGCCAGACTCTTCATTCCTTGTGTCCATAGAGAAGGATGCGTGAGGAATTTCTTCATCAAGATGAGGCACATTTACCTCTTTAGTGTTCTTAGGAAGGGATGAGTAAAGCATTTCTTCTACTTTTTCATCAATAGGGGGTGCATTTCCTGCCTCGGTATTCTCAGGAAGCTCTTCCTCTATTTCTTGAGTTTTCTCATTATGAGGCACACTTCTTTCTTTAGTTTCTTCAGGCAAGGAGGAACAAGGAATTTATTGATCGATATGAGGTGTGTCTTCTTCTTCATCAACACCCACATAGCAGGATGCATGTGGAGTTTCCTGAGATTCTTTTTCCACAAACTCAAGTATACTTCCTAGTCTATCAAGGAAAGGGGATAATCCTCCCACAGGTTCATCTTCATTCTATTCTGAGTGTGGCAATTGTATTCTTTCCTTTTCCCGTTCCTCAGGCAATAGGGTTTTTTTGTTCTTTTCCCTAGAATGTTCATCCCTTTGCTCTTCTGCTTCATCCATTTCCTCATTATCAGGTGGGCTATCAATTTCCACCACCTTAATTGGAGTCATGGCCTTTCTCCTTTTTGAACTACTACCTATATCGTGGAGATTGATTTCACTAGCCCCTGAAGATAATCGTTTACTTCTTCGTAGAGGAGTTGTTTAAAAAACAATTTTACTTCACCTCTTTTTCTTTTGAGGGGGTTCTTCCTCTTCTCTGGAGTGTACAATTCCCACCTCCCCTTCTTATCATGGGGTTTGTAATTCATCTAGCAAGGTTTTCAATGCATCACCGCTGGGAGCCATGGAGGCGTATTGGTATTTTGAGGCTCCTAATGCCTTTGAGGAGGGTTCTTCTACAGACTGTTCCTTTTTTTAGAGGATTCTCCTTCCTCAAGTGGCTTCCTTGGCTCTTCATTCTTAGATTTTTGGTAGAAACCTATGCCACTTCTTCTCTAGCTTATGGCGGAAATGGTATTTACATATTAATTATATCAGACCATGATGTTTAAGGGGCCCCATCCCAATTTTATAATTTTTTACCATAGAGGTGATTGAATGGCAGAGAAAGAGTAGAAAATAGAAAAAATTATAAAAAATTTAGAAAGAGATAGTTGTCAAGGAAAAGAGAGAGTAAATTTAAGAGAAGAGATAAAAGGTATAAATTTAAATATGAGACATTAGTACAAGATAAATTTAAGGACACACATATTAAGTGTAGATAAAAAGTGGGTAGTAAGAGAGATCAATAAGAAGGAAGGTTATAAGATAATCAAAGATAAATGTATGACAAGGTCAAAGGATTGTGTAAAGAGATTGTAGGAAATAGAATGAGGAATGTAAAGAAGATCCATATAGGATCTAGTACAACAAGTTCTCTAAAGTATATGACTACATGGAAAAGGGGCCATGGGTATGTGGATATGTCATTTTTTTTTTAAAAATTAATTATATTAATTTTTTTTAAGAAATAACTTTTATCCTTCACTAGGGCCTTGATAGAATCTAATTGGATGCAGTTTATTGTGTTAAGTGAATATTTCTATAGATAAGATTTGTTTATTTGATCATGTATTATGTCAACAACATGATCTTTAGAAAAATGTTTCCTAATTTCTTTACATGCTTTACTTCTTCAGCAATTTATGTATTCTTTATATTAATCATTTCCATGCTTTCTAGTTTAATGGTGATGCTTTTCATATTCCTAGTTTTCTATTTTTTGAGTTAAGTTATTTTTCTGCTTTCTAGATAGATGAGTCATTTCTTTCTAGATTAGAGACCCCTTAGCTTATAAATTTTATTCAATTGATTAGTGCTTAAGAGAGAAGTTGAGATATCCTCTAATGCATATAGCCATTGGACACTGCCCAATCGATATATTGATGTGTCTATTCACTAAAGTGTTAGAACCTAATGACAACTTGCCAATATTCATTGTAATAGAATAACTATTACATTAAATCATTTATATATTAACCTAAAAGGAGTGCCAATCTAAACACACTTAGCAAGAACCATAGCTCCTTCAAGAAACTAAATCAAGATTTTAAAGGTATTAAATAAAAAGTGTAATAATGCTTCCTTCAAACCATATAAGAAAGGTACTTATTTCCATACTTGTTCCATATTATTGAGATATTTTTATAACTCTAGGTTATATAATTGATTTCTTATGTGGAAATCTCTACATAGGTGAAACATGGTCCTCTATTGGCACTAGGATTAAATATCACATTGCTGACATAAAACATGATCAAATAAAAAAATCTTATCTATAAAAATATTCACTTAACACAATAAACTACATCAAATTAGATTTTATCAAGGCCCTAGTGAAGGATAAAAGTTAGTTCTTAAAAAAAAAATTAATATAATTAATTAAAATCAACAAAAAATGACATAGCCACATACCCATGGCCCCTTTTCCATGTAGTCATATACTTTAGAGGACTTGTTGTACTAGATCCTATATGAATCTTCTTTACATTCCTCATTCTATTTCCTACAATATTTTTACACAATCCTTTGATTATCTTGTAACCTTCCTTCTTATTGATCTCTCTTACTGCCCACTTTTTATCTACACTTAATATGTGTGTCCTTAAATTTATCTTATACTAATGCCTCATATTTAAATTTGTACCTTTTATCTCTTCTCTTAAATTTACTTTCTCTCTTTTCCTTGACAACTATCTCTTTCTAAACTTTTTATAATTTTTTCTATTTTTTACTCTTTAATAATCCAAGCTGTAGCAGATCTCTAGGGTTTTGGAATAGACATTCTATGAATCCCCTTAATTTTCCCCCAGGTGTTTATGGTCATTATAGGCTGGGGTTCCCCTTATGTATGGAACAATTCTATTATTTTTTTATAAGGGACGTGGGTATTTTCATTTAAATGAATTCCCTTATTCTCAAGGCTAGAAAGATGAGCAAGGACTTTCGCACTTACCCAAAATGGTTTTCTGCACACCACAGTCTTCCCATTTGCAAAATTCTCAAAAAATTCCTTCACCAGCTGCTCCGTGTGCCCTTCAAATTGTTTCATGAAGTTGAGCCATCCAACCCTTTAAAATAAAGTTGCTATATTGCTCAATACCAGCAATGGTGCTACAAAAGTTGGCTCTGAATTTTTCTTAGTGCCTCCCATTTCCTTTGTTTCCTGATGGAATTTTATAGAACTCTAGAATGCTTGCTTCTTTGAATGAAAAATGAAAAAAGAGTTCTACATCGATATGCTCAATGAGGGAAGGATTAATTACTAGTTTTCTTATCACCTTACTATATAATGATGAGGACCTTCCATGGGGAATTACAACTGCTTCCGTACTCTTACCAATTGTGCAAAGGGAAGAAGTTTCAAAGTTACTGGGGGAACAAATCATGTTAATTAATTATCCTTTATTCAAAATAACTACTAACCCTTTTTAATAAATAATTTTGCACATACCTTAGGTCTTGTCATTGCATCAAACGTCACTTACCTGTGTTGATGTAATTGGATAGTTACATGGTTGGTGAAGCTGGCATTAGATAATAATGGCATGGATATGATGGTTGAAGTGATGGCAGAGATTGTTATTGTGACAAAAAGGTGTCATAATAATCTTATTTATTATGGAAAGATTTGATGTGATGTGGCAGCATAATCATAAAGGGGCGGATCTCGAAGCGGCATTAAAGAATGGGCATTCACAAAACTTAGGAAAATTTTAAAACACTAGAGAGACAAAATGTACACAAAAATTAGAGGCATTATTGAGTAATGCAACTGAAGAAGAGAAGAGAGTTCCAGAATTATTATAGAAAGATTTCATCAGAACAGAGTAACCAAATTGAGGATTCTAGGGCATCGCTAAAAGATGTGGCTAGAGTAGTAACCAGAATTTCTAGAGCATCGTCGAAAGATGTAGCTGGAGTAGAAACCAAAATTTTTGGAGCATTTTTGAAAGATGTAGCTAGAGAAGCAACCAAATTTTTTGGAGTATTGTCAAAATATGTAGCCAGAGTAGGAACCAAAATTTTTGGAGCATCCAAACTGAATTATGGAGCATTTGAGTAGAATTCCAGAGCATCATTGAAAAGATGTGACTAGAAGGAAGAAACAACATAATTCTAGAGTATTGCTGAAAAGATGCAGCTGAAAGGAAGAAACAATAGAATTTTGGAGTATCGTTGAAAAGATGCACTCAGAAGGAAGAAAATTGTGATACTTTGGCCTTGAATTTCCAAAGCACCATTGAGTGATGTGTCAGAATGTAGGATCAGGAAGGGTTGTGGAACCAATCTTATTTGTAGATTCCAGAACATTGCGGCAACAAGTCTGGAGCATCATAGAAAAAATTCTAGAGCATCGCAGTAGGGTGCGCCAAAATTGTGTTTTCCAAAAGATGAAGTCCTACAAAATATAAACAAAAATTTAGCCAAATCCAAATGGTGGATTTGATGAAGAAATTGAAGAAATTTCCATAAATGAAATGATTTTGATTAATTGATTTATTTTTATTTATTGGTATAACAACTAGATTGACCCTGCCATTGTAGAGTCAATGCAGTGGATTTCTCCCTGTGTTTTCTCCATTTTTGTAAACTCCTCTTTGTTAACGGGTTTATTGTAGATGTGTAATCGATGCTCGTTAACAAGAAGAGTTCAGGTGTCACCATCAATTGGTTTTAACTAGACCAAACTGTTAGCAAACACTTCAGAAATCTCATATGGTCCAAGCCAGTGTGTCCTAAGTTTCCCTTGATGATCCTTGTATTTGGAATCAAACAATAATGCCCAATCCCCAGTATGGAATTATTTTTCTTTGATATGTTTGTCATGCCAGAACTTACATTGTTGTTGGACCAGTTCAGTTTCATGGATGACATCCAGACGAAGTTCGTCTAGTTCACTAAGCTATAAGACTCGCTCAATTTGAGCTCGTTTAAGATCCATGCCCAATTCCATGGCCGTCCTAAGGGTTTGGAGCTCGAATTCAATGGGCAAGAGGGGCTTCTTCCCAAAGATTAACTCATAGGGGCTATAGCTAGTGGTTGACTTCCAAGTCGTGTTGTAGGCCCAAACAACTTCTGGTAGTTTCCTATCCCAATCTTTCCTTCCCAAAGAGACCATTTTTGTCAAAATATTCTCTAGTTCCCTATTAGTGACGTCAACTTGTCTACTTTCCTGCAGGTGGTAGGTTGAGGACTTCTTGTGACTTGGAAGTGATTTGTGAATGCCAATAGAACCTTAGACATGGACTAGGGGCCTTGGGCTGTAATAATTGTTCTTGGAGCCCCGAATATTAGAAAGATTATGTTATAAATAAAGTCAGCTACTTGCTCTTCCCTAGCAACGTGTAGTGCTTGCACTTCCTCCCACTTAGTCATGTAGTTGATATAGACCAGAATATACTCTTTCCCTTATGAAGGAGGATCTATGGGGGAAATGAAATCGAATCCCCATTTTTCAAATGGTTTGAGAACTACCTATGGTTGCAGGGGCATTTCATTAGATGCATTTGGTCTTCCTACCCTTTGGCATTCATCACACCTATGAATGTACTTCTTGATGTCCTTATACATTGAAGGCCAATAGTATCTTTCTCCCAGAATCTTGTGAGTTTTCCTTTTAGCAAAATAATGTCCTCCTGAAGGGTCATCATGATAGGCCCTAAGGATACTGTAGGTCTCATTTTCCCTAACACATCGTCGCAAAACCATATCTGGTCCACATCGAAACAAGATTCCATTAATCCATTTAAAAGGGGCACTCTCTCTTATGAGGCGTTCCTTATGTTTTGATGAAAAGTGAGGTGGTACTTCTGCGATGGCTAAGTAATTCACAATATCGGCAAACCAAGGAGTTTTAATAGAGATGGAAAATAAATTTTCATTTGGGAATTTGTTTTGTATTGGAGAACAACCGCCATCATGTTTTATCTTGGATAAGAAGTCTGCGACTACATTAGACTTCCCTTGTTTGTCAACAATTGTCACATTTGAACTCCTGAAGAAGGAGTAACCACCTAATTATCCTTGTGTTTCCCACCAGTTTATTCATGAGATACTTGATGGTTGCATGGTATGTGTGCACTGTAACTTTGTATCCTGTGATAAAATGCCTAAATTTCTTGATGGCGTGCACTACAACCAAAAATTATTTCTCTGTTGGCATCAAGTTTTTGTTGATAAAATATATAACATATTTCCCTCCATTCTCATCTTCTTGCCCTAGAATTGCTCCAATGGCGTCATCAGACACATCAGCATAAATGTGAAATGGTATGTTCCAATCAGGTCCTTGAAGGACAGGGGCAAAGGTTAGTTTCTCTTTAATAATTTCAAATGAAGCCTCACACTCAAGTGTCCAAAGGAAGTCAACATTTTTCTAAAGGAGGGAGAACATCGGGGCTATGATTTTTCTAAAATTTTCTATGAATCTTCGGTAGTATCTTGCATGCCCTAGGAAGCTTCTAATGCCCTTCTATATTTTTGGGACCTCAAGTTGTTGTATGACCTCAATTTTCTTGGGATCAACCTTAATTTCTTTGGCTGAAATATGATTTCCCAGCACTATTCCTTGTTCCACCATGATCAAACATTTCTCGTGACTTAGGGACAACCGATGATCCTCATGAAATTTTAACACCTTGTCTAGATTTTTGAGAGATTCATCAAAATTTGAACCATATACAATGAATTCATCCATGTAGACTTCCACACACTCATTTACTAGTTCAACAAATATAGCCAGGATGGCTCTTTGAAATGTGGCAGGAGTATTACATAGCCCAAAGGGAAGAACCCTATATGAGAATTTCCCCCAAGGAAAAGTAAAGGTCATCTTATCTTGGTCTTCCACTACTACCTATATCTAGTTGTATCCACTAAATCCATCCAAGAATGAAAAATATTTTCTCCCATCTAGGTTATCCAATACTTGGTCCACAAATGGCAGGGGAAAATATTCTTTGTGTGTAACCTTGTTAAGCTCCCTATAATCTACACATACTCTCCACTTCCCATTATTTTTTGGTACTACAACCAATGGTGACACCCACTTGCTATCAGAAATTGGGTAGATGAATCCTACCTACAAGAGTTTCTCAATCTCAGTTTTAACAATGTCTTTGAGGGTAGGATTGAGTCTCCGTTGTGGTTGGCAAATAGTTCGAACATCCTCAGTATAGATATGGTGTGTGCACATACTAGGGTGTATTCCTCTCATATATTTACAGTCCCAAGTGAACGCTTTAGATCTACTCACCAAGGTATCAAATAGTCTTTGTTCTTTTGTCTCAGTCAACCAACTATTGATGTTCAAAATTTTTCCTAGCAACAACATAATAGTTTTGACTCCGGGATAATTATATTTGACAATGTGGATGGGCCTTGTCAATGTGTTAAGTGGAAAAATATGCGGTATAGTTTTATGAAGCCAAGCAACATCTGCAAAAAAAATGGAAAGTTTTTGGAACTAAGTTCATTAATGGGAAAGGAAATCCAATAAACTTAGCATCATCAAATTCTGCTTCATCTGTGTTGATTGGGTGTCCTAGGATTTCTTCCATATTTGACATATCTTCACTACTAGAATCTATTGCAATACTTTCCATGCCATTTTCTAATTCATCCTCTAATTCTTCACCATGTTGTTTGATGACCACCAAGGCTAGTGAAGCCAAAGTTTCCTATCTAGTAGGACTTTCTGGTTCATCAATCCATACTTTATTGTGTTTGGTAGGCTTGGTAGGAGGATACAAAAACAAATTTGTGCAATTAGATCCATGGGAAATGGTCATTCCCCCCTCCCTACAATCGATTTTGGCTATAGCCGTAGCCAGCCATGGTCATCCCAGAATTATTAGATAGTTGTCTTTAGGCATAAGGGATTCAATTATCTAGAAATCCACTGGGTATTGCCATCCATCCACCTTAACAAGAAAATTTTCAATGATGCCTTTGAGAATAGCTATGGATTGGTTTGCCATTTGTAAGACTGTAGTTGTGGGGCGTAGATCAGTAAGTCCCAATTTTTCCATCACATCAATAGTCATTACATTAATGGCTGCTCCAAGGTCCACTAAAGCATTGGGTATTGCTACCTCATAAATTGTTACTGTTATAAGTAGACTTCTTGGATCATCATATTTTGGAGCACTGGTTGTTCCAGCCAATAGGTCAACTAGGTATCCATTTATGTGGATGGTGTTGATTTATTTTGGTTTCCTCCCTAGAGTTTTAATACACAACTATTTGATCAACCAATTTAGTTCAAGAATTTCCTTAATTTCCTGTAGCAAAGGAACTTCAATCTATAATTGTTTAATCTCCTGTATCAATGTAGTTTCCATAGGTGGAGTTATTTCTAGAGCATCTCTCATAGGAATTGGTTTCAATGACTCTGGAAAAGGGGCTTTGGTTTTTTCTTTAGGTGTGGTATTTTTCAGAGCTTCATTCAGAGACTAACCCTCCTCCTCTTGAGGTAGGTTAGCAACTCCTCCTAATGATGGCGGGTCGGGTTCATGTTGCATAGTGTCATGAGTTTGTTCCACAATAATGGGTGTTATTGTTGTTTCCTCAACAAACTTCTTGACAGGTTCATCTATCATTTCTTCAATAGTCAACTGTGAAAGTGTTTTAATAGACCTCAACTGTAAGTTTCCATAGTGTATTGCATTGAGTCCAGTGACATTGTCTTGTTTGGAGGAATACACTAGAGTGTTTGGATGATTTTTCTTTGGATTAGGGACTAGCTATGCCGGAAGTGGCAGTTGGTTAACTTGTTTAGTCTGTTGATTGTTTTGGGAAGGTGGCAAAAGGCTTTGTTGTTGAGGAGGCATCCTTCTAGGACTAGTGTAAAATGAATGTTGAGGTTGATTCCATTGAGGAATGGAATTTTGAGGGTACCAATATTATTGAGGCTAGTTAGGCCACTGAGAGTTACCCCAAGATTCATTTGTCCATTCAAATGGTCCCTAGGGATAGGTTCCCCAATTAGGGAGTACTAGAGGTGGTGGTTGTGGCTAGGGCACTACCCATTGATTGTTGTTCCAATTTTGTTGGGGTCTCTAGTTAGAATTTTTTCCATAGGAAAAATTTCCTCCATCCCTTTGATTTACAACGTTCACTTCTTCCTCGACTAGGGTTGTTCTTTTCTTGGAATTTTTGATTGCATTCAGTAGCTCACATTGATCGGTGGGGTGATTTTTATCACATACTTGACAAACGTCAATCTTGTCAACTTTGTCCAGAGGAAATTCTCTCACCAAATGTTTGTTTCAACACCTAGGGAAATAAATGGACAAGGTCTCCAGATTTCTGGTTTTAGCCTACCCATTCAGAGTAGTAATTAACTAGATGAGAATGTTGGTCTTGAAGTTATCCAATTCCTCATGAATTTTATTTATGCCATTAGAACCACGTAAGGGGGTAAACTTCATAATACCTCCATGAGTACAGGAGAAGTTCCAATAAAATTCTGTTATTTCCTCCAATCTCAATTGGGATACATCTCCTTTACCCATTAAATCTTTAACTTCTGATTATCATTCTTGTAGTCATGTGTTTGACACAATACTTTGAACTCAAATAGAAATTGATCGGGGTCCTTAGTAGACAAACCCTGAAAGGTAGGCAGAAAATCAGGTGAGATTTTTTTCATTGTCGTATCATCATCTGCATCAATAGCAATAGGATAAGTGAATGTACAAGGTGGTGGAGTGTTGTCATGATTGTTGGTAGAATTTCTTCAATCACACATGGTGTGTAAGAGGGTATAATTTTCGTCCCAAGTTCACTCAGTGGGACGTGTTTCAGAAGTTTGTAATAGAATATGCTCCTCTTCAACTATAGGTTCTTTTTTTGGAGTATATGGGAAGGTCTCAGGTTGACCTCATTCAGTCAATTCCTCCGTAAGTTCTTGGTCTGAGTTACCTTCTTCTCCACTTGTTGTTGGTACATCAACTCAGGTGGTTTTTGTTATGAATCTCCCGCGGGGGCCTCATTTCCTGACCATGTAGAAAAGAAGCCAAAGAACTATTCCTATCCCTAAGAGAGGTATTCAAGATATCTCCTACTAACACTAGAAAAATGGTTCCCCGACAATGGCACCAAAAAGTGGCAGGCTGTCGTTAGGTCCTAACACTTTAGTGAATAAACACATCAATATATCAACCAGGCAGTGTCCAATGGTTGTATGCAATAGAGGATATCTCAACTTCTCTCTAAAGCACTAATCAACTGAATAGTTTTAAGCTAAGGGGTCTCTAATGTTGAAACCAATCACTCATCTATCTAGAAAGTGGGAAAATAACTTAAATCAAAAAATAGAAAACTAGCAACTTGAAAAGCATCGCCATTAAAATAGAAAGCATGGAAACAATTAATCTAAAGAATGCATAAATTTTTGAAGAAGTAAAGCATGTAAAGAAATTAGGAAACATTTTTCTAACACAAAAGACAATAGGTCAACTGCTAATCATAAACCATTAATCAAAATCTACTGAAGAAAGGTGCTCTAGAAACTCAGAAACTATGGACTCAGTTACAACCTATAGGTTTGACACTAAGAATATGACATATACTCATGAAAATTAAAATGAAAATTTAACTATTATCTACTAAGAGATAAAAAGTATAAATTTAAATATGAGGCATTAGTATAAGATAAATTTGAGGATGCACATATTAAGTGTATATAAAAAAGTGGGTAGTAAGAGAGATCAATAAGAAGGAAGGTTAAAAGATAATCAAAGATAAATGTACAACAAGGTCAAAGGATTGTGGAAAGAGAATGTAGGAAATAGATTGAGGAATATAAAGAAGATACCTATAGGATCTAGTACAACAAGTCCTCTAAAGTAGAATACTACATGGAAAAGAGGCCATGGGTATGTGGCTATGTCATTTTTTGTTGATTTTAATTAATTATATATATATTTTTAAGAAATAACTTTTATCCTTCACTAGGGCCTTGGTAGCATCTAATTGGATGTATTTTATGGTGTTAAGTGAATATTTTTATAGAGAAGATTTGTTTATTTGATCATGTTTTATGTCAAAAACATGATCTTTAATCCTAGTGCTAGTAGAAGACCATGTTTCACCTATGTAGAGATTTCCACATAAGAAATCAATTATATAACCTAGAGTTATAAAAATATCTCAATATTATGGAACAAGGATGGAAATAAGTACCTTTCTTATATGGTTTGAAGGAAGCATTATTATAATTTTTATTGAAAACCTTTAAAATCTTCAATTGGTTTCTTGAAGGAGCTATGGTTCTTGCTAAGTGTGTTTAGATTGGCACTCCTTTTAGGTTGATATATAAATGGTTTAGCATAATAGTTATTCTATTACAATGAATATATTTTTAGAGTCTCCACCTTCACCATTAGAACCAACAACAAAGAGGTGTGTTCATCAACTTCTATTGGTCATACTTTATGGGTACCTAAGGGTGCTCATCCTTGAAAAAAAAATTATATAAAAATAATGTTATGGAATTAGAGAATTGGTCATATAAGTGAGAAGTGTACTCAAAAAATGAAATGGAAAACCTTGGTGAGGGGTTGAATTTTTGTAATGTTGACTTTAATTTTTATGAACATTACATCTATAGAAAGTAAAATTATGTTTATTTTTACTCTATTTCTCATAAATATTATATGATATTGGAATTGGTATATTTTGATGTTTATAGTCTTATTATTGTTTCTTTGATTTATAAATCTGTATCTTAGGGTATGTGTAGGGTATGTGGCTGACAACTTTTTTTTACCCAAAATTGATGAAACAAAAATGGTTTTTAAAAGAGATTCTCAGCTTTCCACCAATATAAATTATGCTTTACTTTGAATTTAATAAATATTTATTATTCATTTTCTATTTGAATTATGACTAAAGTCCTTATTGATAGGCTGATTGAAAACATCTATAGATTTCAAAAGATATCACATTTTTTGAATCCAGAACATGCATCACATTCTATGCTTTGCATACTATAGGATTAAAAAAAAATTGAATTTCATGAAGTTTTGACCAGGTTAAGGTGTTTAGACATATGGGTTTTCATATTTTTAAAAAGTTGTAATAAAAAATACATAATTAATTATTTACTTGGAAAATAATTACAAAATAATATATATCACATTGGGACATGAGTCCTCTACTTATATCTAAAATCTTGTAAAAAAATATTATCATTTTATTGTGGTTAGGGTGGTCAGACATACACCTACTTCTTATTTTTCCCTAAAATTTAAGTGCTACTCCATTGAAATTTCAAATTGTCACCAGATAGATTTTTTTTAAATATAGTAGTTTAGAAACTACAATCAATTTGCTACAGATTCTATTCTTACATATTTCTGTAATAATATGGATAACTTATTCAAATTTTAACGTCAAGTTGCCTATGTCTATTTTTTTTAAATTTTCATCGCCACTTAAGGGCCTTTTTTTTCCATGATGATCCTACACATACCCATTATGTATCTTTCATTGATTATTATAGTAGAAGAGAATGGGTTTATTTATCAAAAATGAAACAAAATTATTCATCCATTTAATATAGTTTAGGGCCCTTGTGAAAAACCAAACTTGTAAAAAGATTAAGTCTTTGAGGACTAACAATGATAGTTTTTTGTTCAATATGTTTAATTAGGCTCTATAAAGATAATGGTATAAAATAATATAAGACATATGTGTATACCCTTGGTAGAATATAGTTGAAAAAATCATGAATAAGATGTTGATGGTGAGAGTAAGGATTATTCTTAGTAGGACTAGCCTATGTTGACAAATATGAAGGATCAAGTGAGTTTCATTGATGCATAGAAAGGAATTTATACAAGAAAAATAAGTAAGCGGTTGAATGAAACAGTTACAAATAGTTAACTATATACACCTGCACACCTACCACTATACAAAATGTAATATAACCATATTAATAGAATAATGATAACATTCCCCCCTTATATGTGTGTCTGTGTGTGTGTGAAAGAAGTGATAAAAATGGGTATGTGCAGGATCATCATGGAAAAAATAGGCCCTTAAGTGGCAAAAAAATTAGAAAAATCAGAGTTAGGAAACTTGAAGTAAAAATTTGAATTAGTTATCTATATTATTTCAAAAATATGTAAGAATAAAATTTGTAGGAAATTGAATTTAGTTTCTAAACTACTAGGTTTGTTTAAAAATAAAATCTATTTGGTAAAATTTGAAATTTGAATGTAGTAGTACTTAAATTTCTCAGGGGAAAAATAAGTAGGTGTCTACCACCCTAATAACCACAATAAAATGATAACATTTTTTTAATATTTTAGATATAAGTAGGATTCGTGGTCCCAATGTATGCATATTTTTATAATTTTTCCAAGTAAACAATTAATTATGAATTTTTATTACAACTTTTAAAATATAAAACTCATATGTCTAACCACCTTAACTTGGTCAAAACTTCATGAAATTAATTTTTTCTTTTTTAATCCTATATTATGTGAAGCATAGAATGATTCATGTTTTAGATTCAAAAAATGTGATACCGTTTGAAAGCTATAGATGTTTTTCAATCAGCCTATCAATCAGGACTTTAGTCATAATTTGAATAGAAAATGAATAATAATTACTTATTAAATTCAAAATAAAGAATAATTTATATTGGTTGAAAATAAGAATCTCCTTTAAAAACCCTTTTCGCTTCATCAATTTTGGGTAAAAAAAAGGTCATCAGCCACATACCCATCATATTGCTACTTTTTAGCCCATCATGATCCCGCACATACCCAATTTATAGCATAAAGAAGGATATAAGACAAAAAAAAGTAAAAGGTGAATTATATTACCAAGAGAAAGAGTAGAAAATAGAAAAAAATATAAAAAAATTAGAAAGAGATAGATGTCAAGGAAAAGAGAGAGTAAATTTAAGAGGAGAGATAACATGTATAAATTTAAATATGAGGCATTAGTATAAGATAAGATTAAGGATGCACATATTAAGTGTACATAAAAAGTGGGTAAAAAGACATATCAATAAAAGGAAGGTTATAAGATAATCAAAGATAAATGCATAACAAGGTCAAAGGATTGTGGGAAGAGGTTGCAGGAAATAGAATGAGGAATGTAATGAAGATCCATATACGATCTAGTACAAAAAGTCCTCTAAAGTATATGATTACATGGAAAAGGGGCCATGGGTATGTGTCTATGTCATTTTTTAATGATTTTAATTAATTATATTGATTTTTTTTTAGAAATAACTTTTATCCTTCACTAGGTCCTTGGTAGCATCTAATTGGATGTAGTTTGTGGTGTTAAGTGAATATTTTTATAGGGAATATTTGTTTATTTGATCATGTTTTATGTCAAAAACATGATCTTTAATCCTAGTGCTAGTAGAGGACCATGTTTCACTTATGTAGAGATTTCCACATATGAAATCAATTATATAACCTAGAGTTATAAAAATATCTCAATAATATGAAATAAGGATGGAAATAAGTACCTTTCTTATATGGTTTGAAGGAAGAACTATTATACTTTTTATTTAAAACCTTTAAAATCTTGAATCGGTTTCTTGAAGGAGCTATGGTTCTTGCTAAGTGTGTTTAGATTCACACTCCTTTTAGGTTGATATATAAATGGTTTAACATAATAGTTATTCTATTACAATGACTATTATTTTAGAGTCTTCACCTTCATCATTAGAACCAACAACAAAGAGGTGTGTGCATCAACTTCTATTGGTCATACTTTATCGGTACCTAAGGGTGCTCATTTTTGAAAAAAAAAGTTTATATAAAAATAATGTTATGGAACTAGAGAATTTGTCATATAGGTGAGAAGTGTACTCAGAAAAAAAAATAGAAAACCTTGGTGAGGGGTTGAATTTTTGTAATCTTGACTTAATCTTTATGAACATTACATCTATAGAAAATAAAATTATGTTTATTTTTACTCAATTTCTCAGAAATATTATATGATATTGGACTTGGTATATTTTGATTTTTTTAGTCTTATTAGTGTTTCTTTGATTTATAAATTTGTATATTATGTATCTTTCATTGATTATTATAGTAGAAGAGAATGGGTTTATCTATAAAAAATGAACCAAAATTATTCAGTCATTTAAAATAGTTTAGGGCTCTTGTGAAAAACCAAACTTGTAAAAATATTAAGTCTTTGAGGACCAAAAATGATATATTTTTGTTCAATATATTTAATTAGGCTCTATAAATATAATGGTATAAAATGATATAAGATATATGTTTATAACCTTGGTAGAATATAGTTGAAAAAATTATGAATAAGATATTGATAGTGAGAGTCAGAATTATTCTTAGTAGGACTAGCCTATGTTGGAAAATATGAAGGATCAAATGAGTTTCATTGATGCATAGAAAGGAATTTATACAAGCAAAAGAAGTGAGTGGTTGAATGAATGAATGATTGAATGAAATGACTACAAATATTTAACTATATACACCTCCACACCTACCTCTATACATAATGTAATATAACCATATTAATAATTATGCTAACATTCCCCCCTTATGTGTGTGTGTGTGTGTGTCTGTGAAAAAAGTGATAAAAATAGCATAAAGAAGGGTATAAGACAAAAAAATATAAAAGGCGGATTATATTACGAAGATAAAGAGTAGAAAATAGAAAAAATTATAAAAAATTTAGAAAGAGATAGTTGTCAAGGAAAAGAGAAAGTAAATTTAAGAGAAGAGATAAAAGGTATAAATTTAAATATGAGGCATTAGTATAAGATAAATTTAAGGAAACACATATTAAGTGTAGATAAAAAGTGGGTAGTAAGAGAGATCAATAAGAAGGAAGGTTATAAGGTAATCAAAGATAAATGTATGACAAGGTCAAAGGATTGTGTAAAGAGATTGTAGGAAATAGAATGAGGGATGTAAAGAAGATCCGTATAGGATCTAGTATAACAATTCTTCTAAAGTATATGACTACATGGAAAGAGGCCATGGGTATGTGGCTATGTCATTTTTTGTTGATTTTAATTAATTATATTAATTTTTTTTAAGAAATAAGTTTTATCCTTCACTAGGGCCTTGGTAGAATCTAATTGGATGTAGTTTATTGTGTTAAGTGAATATTTTTATAGATAAGATTTGTTTATTTGATCATGTTTAATGTCAACAACATGATGTTTAATCCTAGTGCTAATAGAGAACCATGTTTCACCTATGTAGAGATTTCCACATAAGAAATCAATTATATAACCTAGAGTTATAAAAATATCTCAATAATATGGAACAAGGATGCAAATAAGTACCTTTCTTATATGGTTTGAAGGAAAAATTATTATACTTTTTATTTAATACCTTTAGAATCTTGAATCAATTTGTTGAAGGAGCTATGGTTCTTGCTAAGTATTTTCAGATTTGCACTCCTTTTAGGTTGATATATAAATTATTTAACGTAATAGTTATTCTATTACAATGAATATTGACAGGCTGTCATTAGGTCCTAACACTTTAGTGAATAAACACATCAATATATCGACTAGACAGTTTCAAATGGCTATATGCAATAGAGGATATGTCAACTTCTCTCTTAAGCACTAATCAACTAAATAAAAGTTCTAAGCTGAGGGGTCTCTAATATTGAAAGTAATGACTTATCTATCTAGAAAGTAGGAAAATAACTTAAATCAGAAAATAGAAAACTAGGAATCTGAAAAGCATCACCATTAAACTAGAAAGCGTGGAAACGATTAATATAAAGAATGCATAATTGCTGAAGAAGTAAAGCATGTAAAGAAATTAGGAAAAAAAATTCTAACATAAAAAATAATAGGCCAACTATTAATCATAAATCATTAATCAGAATCCACTGAAGAAAGGTTCTTCGGAAACACATAAACTATGGATTCAGTTACAACTTGCAGGTTTGACACTAACAATATGACATATACTCATGAAAATTGAAATGCAAATTAAAATATTATCTACTAAAATAAAATACAAAAGAGGAAAAAAATACTTATCTATCTATCTATCTATATCCCTCGAGTGGCCAGCTCTCGGGTGCGACTACAACTACTTCAGATCATGCACTAGAAAAATTGTTCAGTTACTTCATTCTATAGATGCATCCATATTACATAGTAATTTAAAGAGTGGCGGGAAAACTCATATTCATATGGCAGTTTTTACTCAAAGACAAATTTGACAACATAAGGATAATCTTCTTCTCTTCGTATTCATCATGTGTAACAGTTACATATTTATATGAAAAATGATTAACCAAAATCCTATTTTCCAGTCGATAGAGTCTTTGCCAATAGCAGGACTTTAAAGCCCATGATATACAATATTAAAGAGGATTGCATGATCCATTAAATTTTTTGAAATTGAAAGATAATAGAATTATAAAAACTTGGCCAAAACATGTGCTCCTAGAATTCCAGTGCCCACTCGCTCATTTTCAAAAGCATAAAGATCCACATTCATTTTCCCTTTTGACTGGAGTGAAGATTGGAAGTGGAATTGACCTGCAAAATACTCAAGACTAAACCATTAAATCAACATAAGTTAGTTTAATTCGATCAACTCCAAGAAATAAAGTTTGTATGTCTATTGATAAAAAGGAAAGCAATTATTTTTCCTAAAGGTAATCAATTGGTAGAGTAATTTGGGTTGGAAGGTTTATATTTGTATATTGAGGTCATTATGTTGATGAGGTTATATTTACCTCATCAAATATATTTTTAGAGTCTTCACCTTCACCATTAGAACCAACAAAAAAGAGGTGTGTGCATCAACTTCTATTTGTCATACTTTATGGGTTCCTAAGGGTGCTCATCTGTGAAAAAATACTTTATATAAAAATAATGTTATGGCACTAGAGAATTGGTCATATAGGTGAGAAGTGTACTCAAAATATGAAATAGAAAGCCTTGGTGAGGGGTTGAATTTTTGTAATATTGACTTTAATTTTTATGAACATTACATCTATAGAAAATAAAATTATGTTTATTTCTACTCTATTTCTCATAAATATTATATGATATTGGACTTGGTATATTTTAATGTTTTTAGTCTTATTAGTGTTTGTTTGATTTCTAAATTTGTATATTATGTATCTTTCATTGATTATTATGTTTATTTATCAAAAATGAAACAAAATTATTTAGTCATTTAAAATAGTTTAGGGCTCTTGTGAAAAACCAAACTTGTAAATTTGAGGACTAATAATGATAGATTTTTGTTCAATATATTTAATTAGGTTCTATATAGATAATGATCTAAAATGATATAAGATATATGTGTATACCCTTGTTAGAATATAATTGAAAAAAATATGAATAAGATGTTGATGGTGAGAGTAAGGATCATTCTTAGTAGGACTAGCCTATGTTGGGAAATATGAAGGATCAAGTGAGTTTCATTGACGCATAGAAAGGAATTTATACAAGAAAAATAAGTGAGTAGTTGAATGAATGAATGGTTGAATGAATGTTTAGTTACAAATAGTTAACTATATACACCTACACACTTGCCACTATACAAAATGTATTATAACCATATGAATAGTAATGCTAACATCTCCCCCTTATTACATTGCTCTTGAAACCACAAAACCACCTTGCCAAGGGACCCCCCTTAAGGCTTACACGACAAAACTTATTGATTATAAAAAATATATATACATTCTAGAGAAGCTTTTCCTTTTGAAGAAACAAATCCTGAATCAAGTGGAACTCCTCCAAGTTGCCTCATAACCCTCTTAAAGATGTAGCTATGAGCTGAATTCCTATGTTCGTCCTCCCATGAACTCCCAAATCACAGGTCGTAATTTTTGGAAAACCATCTTCCAAGTTGTCTCCTTGACCCTCATAAAGTTATAATCCTTGGTCTTGATTGTAATTATTGGACAACCATCCTCCAAGTTGTCTCCTTGACCCTTGTAAAGATATAATCCTTGGTCACAGTCTCATGATCTCTCTGAGCAACAATTTGTACTGAGCTCTTCACCAAACCCCTTACCTGTCTCCAAATATCAAACTTCATAATATAATTTTCTTTAAATCTATCAACAAAAATAAGAGAAAGCAAAAAATAAAGCCAAAATGCTTCTCATGCAAAGAATCATCTCAAAGTGAGAAGCTGACTTGAGATGATGGAATTTCCTCCATCCTCTAGTGCCACCAACCTCCAATATTTAAGGCTCAAGGTACAAACTCATGAAGATTCATTCCCAATCTTAGAGAAAATTTAGTATACAAGTAATGTTTCAAATCAAGAATAACTTCTTCCACCTTCAGTACTTGTTCAACTAATGCCTTATGATCCTCCTTTATATGTGGAGCTATATACTTTGTTAAATTTCTATCAACCTCAAAGAAAATCATCATAGTTTTTTCTTCTTCATAACCTATTTTAAAAATACGCATCATCATATTTTCTTACATCAAGCCCACTCACATCAATCTTTGTGATAGTGGAAATCACAAAAACTTGATTAACTCCTTTAGTAGGTACACCATTCATTATTAATGAACCAATAACAAAAAGAAGCTCGGATTTAACATATAATGCACCCTTACAAATCATTTGCCTAACATCTATTGATTGAGGAGTATATCCTTTTCATTCTAATATTTAATCTTGCTCGAATCCAGAGCTCCCTCACAATTACTTTTGTGTAAAATAAGCTTACACATACATTTAGAAACATGCCTCCCTATACTAGAAAGAATTTATGAGGCACTTACAAAAATCTCAAAGATTCTGAACTTAGATGTCCACCTGTAGCTAGTTTTTCTTTCAAAAACACCTTTACTTTCCTTATCATTCTTCAATGAAGTATAGTGTGCATAAATTTCAAATAATCAACATTGTTAAAGTGATCATTGTTGAGAATCACATGTCTCAAACTTACTAGTTAAGGCTCTTTGAAAAAAAGAAAACACTTAGCCAAGGTTTAGTATTCTACACCGCATTATCGTGAAAGTTTAAACTAGTGCTTGTAGTATTATGGGGAATAGTCGCTACCCAACACCCCACAACAGTTGCTTCATGGGGACTGTGGTATTACGGCATCTGGCAGGTTGGTGGTGAGCCAAGTCAAAATCTACTACACCACAGTACTGCAGAGGTTTAAGCTAGTGCTGGCGGGTTGGTGTTAGGTAACCAACCATCTTGCAGTAGTCTGTGAGGAGGCGTGCGGTATTGCAAGAAGATTCATAACCCACAACACCAGGATAGTCATTTGGATGAGATGTGGTGGAGTGGTATTGTGTGGTATTACAGTAACTAGCAGTTTGGTGAAGGTTAAGTGTAACACTACAACTGTTCAAGTTGGTCTTGGTGGTATTGCGGTAAAGATGGTTAAGTTTGTTTGTGACCATTTGGTTGGTGTGGAAGTTGGAAGGACAATTTTTCTTGTAACGCTTGAGAAGTACGTATGTAATCCTGTAGTGCATTTTTGAAACTGTGAGAGAGAAAATTGGATTTAGAGGGGTTATGCTACTGAATTTTCTATAGATGGAATATGATGTAAATCTCCATGTGAAGGCTTAGAGCCTGTAATTGTATTGTAATCATGTATTTGGTTGCTGAATAATACAATGGATCTATGCTTTTGGAGTGTAGAGTTTTTTACCCAAAAGGGTTTTCCCCATGTAAATATGTTTTTTCATGTCTTTTGTTCCATCTTTCATGTTTAATGATTCTTTTTATTAAATCTATTTAATGCATGTTGTTGAAACTGGTTGATCTTGTGTGACCTTAAATTGCATGAAATTTCCTCTAAGTATTAATGGTGGGAAATAAACTATGTTTGATTCTACTTTATGGTATAGTAGTATGTGTTTTTGATGCAATCTATAGAAATGAATGTTACCAAAGACACTTACTGATCTCAAATTCTCATTTTGAGATGAATCAATTTTCCCTTCAATTAGTATCAGAGCTAGTGTTTTTGGTTCTAGGTATTCCTTCTATGAAGATTTCTTGGTCTAGCAAGCTTGAGGAAATTTGGAGGAATCATCTGAAGATTGATCCTTTGGTGAGTGGAAGTTTTTTTCAATTTTTATTTTAGTTTTAGGTGACAACACATAGCTTGAAGGATGGTGAAGATGGAGAAAATGGAGTTGGTCATATTGAAATGATGTGATCTGAAGCTCGTAGTTGACAGTAGAATAATCCTGATGCATGGGGTGGGATTTTTTTGCTTTGTGGTTGTGTTGCAGCAAAGATCTCATATTGGTGTCTGTGTGACACGCTCCTTGATGATATGGAGAAGCTTGGGTTGTTTTTCAGCTATGGAGTGATGTGCTTTTGTTGGGATCTTTTTCTTGGTATTGGAAGGCATTGTTTTTGTTACCCCAATTGCATGTAGGCTATGGAGTTGATCATTGGATGATCTGGAAGCTTTTGTAATAGAATGTCTCCCTTGGATGCATGTGCATGTTGGTTGTTATGGAGTTGGCCTAAAACAGGCCTCGAGTTTTTGAACTTCCTTTTCTTTTTATGGATGCTTTGTACTTGCATGGCTCAGATTCATGCTCCTTGGATATGAGGGGTTTATGGATTTTCGTAAGAAAAATCTACATGGTTATGCTCATCTATGATAATCCGTTATTTTGGTTTAACTATTATGGTGTTTTTTTAGTCTTTTGAGTCTTCCAGATGTGAAGTGGGTGTGGATGTGCATGGTTTTTTTTCAAACATAGTGGTTTTGCAGGTTTTACATAGTCAAGAAAAAACTTGTGGTTAAGCTATTTTCTAGGCCTTGGCTTTTTGTGTGTTACTAGATGAGATAGTTATACTTTTGCATGCATGCTTCGTGCATAGTGTGAGTAAGTGAGATGTGTTTTCTACATGGGAGTGTTGGTACATGATTAGTCACTCAAAATTTCTATGGTGATTCTTGGTGGATTCCTTGACTATGATTCTTGTTGTGGACATGAATCAAAAATTGGATTTGATCTTGATCTAGTGTTTGAGTCATGTTTTCTATAGGATTACTCTCTTTGAGATCTTAGTTTTGTAGTTTCTAGTGTGATAGTGGGTTTGTATGTTACTCTGATTAGATCTATGGGTTGTGCAATGTTGTGGGATATCCTTACCTACATGTTTGTTGTGGGACAACTCGGAAGTGGACTGTCTATATATGGGAGGTTTAATTTTGTGATGATGTAGAATTGTTAGATGGCCTTGTCTATGGTCACTTGTGCATTGGTGTGGTTGTTTTTACATGAGAGGATGAATGATATGGGAGTACTTGGATAGTTAGTTATGGGGACCTATAGCATGTGTATCATAATGTCATGAATAACTTGGATACACAACTTGGTGTATGTTTTTGATAGTGATGGCATTTTTTCTTCATTTGGAGATCTTGGTGCCACTTGGTATTGTTGTCAAATGGACATGTTGATGTGTGGAATTAGAGTATTTTCAGATTAGAAAATGTTTGGTCATGATTCTTGGAGAGCTCAGTTGTCACAGTTGAGTGGCAGCTTTAGCAGTGACTTGGTCATGATGCTTGGAGAGCTCGGTCACCACAGTTCAATGGGAGCTCTAGCAGTGACTTGATCATGATGCTTGGAGAGCTCAGTTGTCATGACTCAGTGGAATCTTTAGCAGTGACTGTGGATGGATGATCTTCTTTAGTGTTGTAGATGTTACAAGGAGGAGCTCTTAGATCCTATTTCTGAAGAATATTTTTTTTGCATTTGCATGGACACTATTTGAAGATGTGTAGAATCTAGGAGCAATGGAGGATTGTTGTGGTCTTTGTGTTAAAGTGTTGGTGGTTCTTGATAGGTAATATTGGTTTAGAGTTTGTTTGTTTTATGTTATGGCATACTCTTGATTCTAGATTAGAGTTTTGACATGATGCATTTCTCTTCAGACCATGGTATGTTCACTTGGAGCATGCAATATCCTAAGGGGGATGGTAAGATCATGATATCATTATAAGTTCCTGATTCAGATGATTGGAGCTTTGACAATGGTCTGGTGATTCTCTTTTTTTTGGGTGCATTGGTCATATGCTTGAGAAATTCATGATAGTGTAGTGATGCATTTGGAGTTTAGAATGAGATGATTGTTCAAGAAAGTTCTCATGGATACATGGAGAATAAGGTGAGGTTGGATTTCTCTTGAGATGAGAGAAGTGTTGTTGAGATGGTTAGTCTTGATGAGATCTCAATAGAAAGTCTGAGGATCCTAAACCTTGGTTAGACGTGATTTCAATAGAGACCTATGAGGAGATTTCTCTTGGAGGGGTCATGATGGCTTGCATATCTAAGAGGAGCATTCTCATTCCCCACTCTTGGTCTACTTGGCGGATTATCGCTTGAGAAGTAATGCCCATTGTTTCTCTTAGGTGCTTTATGCATTCTTTCATAGACATGGATCTTGAGTTGCTATTAGATGGTTCTGGAGGATTCATTGTGAGAGATGGATAGCATGGTTATCTCCTTGGGTTTTCATTTTCATTTATGATGATCATAGGGGATGGTAGTGGGCTGATTTCCTAAGATGGGAAATGAAGTAGTTTGATCTTCTTTGAGAAGCTTACATCCATGTAGTTACATGATACATATGTTGTGTTTGATCTCTTGAGATTGAACGGTTTTGGGTGTTGTTATATATTTTCTCTGGGGGTTGTGAAGGAGATCTTACTTGAAATAGTTAGCATTTAGATGTGTATGTAGAAGGGCATGCTACATGTTTATGATTTGCAGATTTTTCTCTTTAGTTTGATTCTTCTTCCTTTATGTTCAGATTCATATGACTTTAGATGTGATATTTCTATGTGGAGCTATGGTGACCACCAGTTTGTGGTCATGTGTTGTCACTTGGGTGATGACATGGAGGTTCTTGTATCTTTTTGTTCTATCAGATATGGAGAACATGTGAGAGCTATGGAAGATTATTGGGAGAGATGTTTCTTGCAATAGTTGGTTGTAGGATTTCAATATCATTGTGGATGGTCCTTGGTACTACATGGATACAATTTATATGTGTTGTGATTGGTAGAATCGTTATGCCTTTGATCTTTTTAGATTTGGTATTACCCATGTAGTGGGAGTTCCTAGATGTGTTTGGTCTTCTTCAACTAGTTTGTAAATGGACCTTGTATTTGTAGTTGATGGGTTGGTTATGTAGGTAGCACAAGTTTTCTGATGTGGATACCCTTGAGGTATGGGTGATTGGATGGATTAGCACTTGTTGTGGGTGCTACTTTTATTTGTGTGGGTTGGTCAGTTGGATGGGAGCAGTTAGTTTTCTGGTTGTTGCTCTAACTGATGTTCTATCTAATTTTCTAGAGGATGACTTCATGGTTGTGTTCAGGTTGCAAGCTTTAAAGTTGATGTTGTTGATGATTTTGTATAGCTTGTGAGTACAATGGAGTGGTGGCAATATTATGTATCCTTTGCTATTAGTTGGATCTGATGCTTGTGCTCTTTAGATTGGTGCATATACACTATGGCTCGTTCCTTTCCTTTGGAGGATGGCTAGAACTACTACCTAAGATGGGGGAAATCTTGGATGTTGTTGCAATTTCCTTGGGTGATATAGTGACTTTGAGTGTTGATTGTGAGCAAGTAAGTTCTTTGTCAAGTGGGAGAATGTTGAGAATCAGGTGTCTCAAAATTACTGGTTAAGGCTCTTTGGAATCAGGAAAACACTTAGCCAAGGTTCAATCTTCTACACCGCAGTACCATGGAAGTCTAAATTGGAGCTTGTGGTATTGCAAGGAATGGTCATTACCTACCACCCCATAGTAGTTGCTTCATGAGGACTACAGTATTGCAACATCTAGTGAGTTAGTGGTGAGTTAGGTCAAAATCTACTACACCATAGTATCATAGAGGTTTAAGCTAGTGTTGGCGGGTTAGTGGTAGGTAACTTGCCATCATGTGATAGTCATGCAAGGGAGCCTACGGTATGGTGGAAGGTAACCCGCCATCCCACATATGTCTATGAGGAGGTGTGCAGTAGTGCGGGAGGAGTCATAACTCGCGACACCACAATAGTCATTTGGATGGGCTAGGGTGGAGGGGTATAGTGTGGTATTATAGTAACTGGTGGTGTGGTAAAGGTTAAACACAACACTGCGACTATTCAAGTTGGTCTTGGCGGTATTGTGATAAAGACGGTTAAGTTTGTTTGTGACTGTTTGATTGGTGTGGAAGTCAGAATGATAGTTTTTCTTGTAACGCTTGAGAAGTACGTATGTAATGTCGTAGTGCATTTTTTGAACCATGAGAGAGCAGATTGGATTTAGAGGGGTGATACTGCCTAATTTTCTCCAGATGAATCAGGATGTAAATCTCCATGTAAAGGATTAGAGCCTACAATTGTATTGTAACAATGTATTTGGTTGTTGAATAATACAATGGATCTATGATTTTGGAGTGTGGGGTTTTTTACCTGAAAAGTTTTTCCCCACATAAATCTTTATGTTCATATCTTTTGTTCCATCTTTCATGTTTAATGATTTTTTTTATTGAATCTATTTAATGCATGTTGTTGAAACTAGTTGATCTTCTGTGACCTTAAATTGCATGAAATTTCCACTAAGGATTAATGGTGGGAATAAACCATGTTAGATTCTACTTTATGACATAGTAGTAGGGTATGTGCAAGATCATCATGAAAAAAAAGTGCTTAAGTGGTGATAAAATTTAGAAAAATCAGACTTAGGAAACTTGACGTAAAAATTTGAATAAGATATCTATATTATTTCAAAAATATGTAAGAATAGAATTTGTAGAAAATTGAATGTATTTTCTAAACTAGTAGGTTTATTTAAAAATAAATAAATATATTTGGTGAAATTTTGAAATTTCAATGCCATAGCACTTAAATTTTAGGGAAAAAATAAGTAGGTGTCTATCTAACCACCCTAACCACAATAAAATGATAATACATTTTTATAAGATTTTAGATATAAGTAGAAGACTCATGTGCCAATGTGATGCATATTTTTTGTAATTTTTTCCAAGTAAATAATTAATTATGATTTTTTTATTACAACTTTTAAAAAAATATAAAAATCATATGTCTCACCACCTTAACTTGGTCAAAACTTCATGAAATTCATTTTTTAAAATTCTATAGTATTTGAAGCATAGAATGTGATGCATGTTTTGGATTCAAAAAATGTGATAATCGCTTTGAAAGCTATAGATTTTTTTCAATCAACCTATCAATCAAGACTTTAGTTGTAATTCAAATAGAAAATGAATAATAATAATTTATTAAATTCAAAGTAAAGCATAATTTATATTGGTGGAAAGTTGAGAATCTCCTTTAAAAACCCTTTTTGTTTCATCAATTTTGGGTAAAAAAAATTCATCAGCCACATACCCATCATATCACCACTTTTTGGCCCATCATGATCAGGTGCACATACCCAGTATGTATTTTTGAGGCAATTTGTAGTTATTGAAGACACTTACTAATCTTAGATGCTCATTTTGAGATGAATCAACTTTCCCTTCAATCATTAACCACCAAACGTTCAAAAGTTAAAATATATAAGTAGGCATTGATCATAGCACACATCCACATTATTTAAATAAGATTTAGACTACTACTACTCACTCACAAAAAAAAAAACCATTTTAGGCTAGATTTTCTTATGAATAGATCAAGATAGGGTAACTGTGGGTATTTTGTTCACTATTTTTGCAATAAAATTCAGTCACTACCACATTATGCATAGAAATAGTCTCTTACCATGGGTCTCACTTTGTCTCCTCAAAGAAAGGTATCCATCCTTGGCAATGAAATGATATTTTTCATCACACATCCTCCATGTGTAGCCATTGTTCTCTCTTGTTCACACATTCCATATATCCATAGAGATTTCCATATGGTTTGATATGGGCTACCTTACATTGAAGCTGATGGCCAAGTGATTAAAGGAGAGCATGTGTGGCAGATTTCCTTTAGGAACCGCTTCATGTACAACAACATGATTTTTTGTAGACCATCAAACCTTTGACTACCAGTCCCTAGTCCAATTACATGCTTTGATACCAAATGTTGGAAAATATGAAGGATCAACTGAGTTTCATTGATGCATATAAAGGAATTTATACAAGCAAAAGAAGTGAGTAGTTGAATGAATAAGTGGTTCAATGAAATAGTTATAGATAGTTAACTATATACACCCACACACCCACCACTATACATAATGTAATATAACCATATTAATAATATTGCTAATAGCCAAGAATAGTTTTCTTGGGTAGAAGTAGTTGCCATGGATTTTTACTTGGTTAATAGGTCTCCTAAATTATATCTTATAAAGAAGACACTTATGGAGGTTACATTGAAATAAATATCTCACAATATATCTCAGTTCTTTTTGTTGCACAACATATGCTCATGTGCCTAGGGAATAAAGGTCAAAGTTGGAGAACAAGGTTGTTCAATGTACCTTTATTGGTTATGGTATTTGTGTGCAAGGGTATAAGATTTGGTTAACTATTTTACAACCATAAAAGTAAAAATATGTGGTTTAGCTAAATCCAAATATTGAGTAAATTGAATATGAAGCATAGGCTAAAACAAGAGAACTAAAAGATTTTAGATAGTTCAAAAGAGGAGGTATAATATTCACCTCATATTATGAGGATTTCCAATTGAAATTGATATTAGCCAATAAAGTATTCTACCCTTGATTGGAGATGTATTTTTTCTTTGATTACTAAAATTATGATCCTAGGATTATAAAGGAGGCTAGGGTATGGATGGTGTAGATTCATGGAAAGATACCATCGAAGAAGAAATGACAACATTAAAAAAATACATGAGATCTAGTACCTTTACCTAATAGATGTAAGACTTTATATTAAATGGGTGTTCAATAAGAAAATTAGTTTATATTGTAGTGTTGAAAAGTGAAAAGAAATATTTTCTTCCCATGTTGAAGGAATTGAATATGGTGAGATTTTCATTGTAATTGTAAAGCTACTATTCATTTAGTTTCTTTTATCTCTTGCAATAATGTATAATCTTTAGGCTAAGAATATGGATAAGAAGATAAATTTACATCATAGTTATTTCAAGGAGAATATTTATGTCATAGCCAAAGAACTACATTGAGAAAGGTAAAAATAATTTAGTTCATAAGTTAAATAAATCTTTATATAGTCTAAAGCAATCTTCTAGGATATGGTATAATAAATTTGATTTATTCGTGTTAATTTTTATAGTTATGAGATATAAATAAAATATTTGTATATGATATAAGATGGATGGTTATAATATTATTAGTATTTCATTGCATGCTGGTGATATGTTTTTGTTTTGGTAATGGGAAGAGTTTGATTTGTGATGTGGAGTCTCATCTTTTGACATAATTTGAGATAAATAATTTTGGGGTAGCTAGGTACATATTGGGGTAAATATAAGAAGAGATAGAGCTAATAGAAAGCTATACCTAGGACAAAGTAAGTATGTAAATATAGTGTTGGACAACATTATAATGGAATCTTGTAGGCTGTTTTGTGTTCTTGTTATGATGGGAATGAAGTTATTAGTTGAGCAGTGTCTAAAATATCCTAGTTAGATCGAGGATACATTAAAACTTACTTATCCTAGTATTTTTGGAAATTTGATGTATATTATGGTCTATACAAGAACAATCATTACCTAATAAGTGGGAGTCCTTAGCTAATTTATGGATAATCATGTATTAAAGAGGGTCTTCAAAAATTTATGGTGTACTTTTGACTATTCTCTATGTTATCATGGTTTCCTTATAGGAAAACAACATTAAATTTATATTCATGGATATGTGGATTTTTATTGGATATGTGGTATTGAGACTAGAAGATCCACCAATGGATATAATTGCATGATGTTTTTATTTTCTACTAGTTCAATGAGTAAATGATATGTTATTGTTTCTTTTTCCACTACATAAGTAGAGTATTTGGAAACTTTAATGCTTTTAATGAATGCATTTCCATTAAGATAGTATTCTGTAATATCAAGCTATATGTGAGACTATTAAAATTGTATTCAATAGTAAAAGTTTCATATGTTAAGAACAAAACTTGAATTTTCATGTAAGGATAAAGCATATTGATATCTAGTACCATTTTGTTTGTGACATGGTAGACAATGAGAGGGTAATTTTGGAGAATGTTGTCAATTCAATAATTTTGTTGACTCTAGATTACAAATCATATGAGAATATAATAGTTTAAATAGTGGAGCATGAGTCTATCAACCTCTCAATCCTTCGTAGTTAGATTTTTGTGTTGGTAAATTTCCCTTTTTCTCTTGCAAGGTATTATAAATGTGAGAGAATGTTGGGAAAAAAGTATCTCAATATTTCTGTCCTATTTTTTATTAATATATTTTCTATGCACTTTCTATTTTATCTTCTAGTAATTTTTCCTCTCATTTGGAGGATGAATAGATCTCCTCTTTAATGGAATATCATTTGGTTTGTTTAAGCTCATCATGAAGGGAGTTACATAAGATAGATTCTATGATGTGTAAGAGGAAAGTTATATTGGAATATTGACCAATATTATTATATGTTGTTGCACTTTTCATGTAGCACTTTGAGTATGTTTAATGAGGAAAAATTGGGGCACCTATGTTTGGGTGTTCAAATATGATAATTTATGTTTTTGATAAGGTAAGAAGGGATTTTGAAAGGGCCAAAACCCTTGTACAAAAGATAATAAAGATAGGCATTAAGCTCAACAGATCAACAAGGAACCAAAGAGAAACAAAAACGTACAAAAAAAAAGAACACAACATAACCGTGTAGTCACCAACCCATAATCAAGATGGTTTGAAACCAAAATGTTCTGAAGACTTTTGCTTAATCCTATTACAAGGAACCAACTGCCCTAATTTTTTTTTTTTGGAACAAGAGATATTTTCAATATCATCAGTAGAATCTTTATGCAAACTAAGAACCATTGAATCCATTGTAGAATGGTCAATAAGATCTTTAATCTATTACCATCATTTTGTGTATCCTCAAAGGGAAAGGAACAAACCTTAGTAGCACCAGGCTTAAATTCCTTTTTCCTCCAAATGGGTTGGTGTTTCTTGTTGCTCGAGCAACTAGTGGTGGCATGACCCACTTTGCAACAACATTGACAAATAATAGAAGAGTCTTCAAAAACAATCTATTGCACCCAACATCCCAATTTGGATGATATAGAAATTTGAGTAGGGAGCACCATGTCTTTTTCCAAAAGCACACAAAATCTAGAAAACAATAGATACTTTTTGAATTTAGTGACCTCATCAGTAGTAGAGTATTTCCTAGAAGTGTTGGCAATAAGCATGGAAACCTCTTCATCCCAAAACTCCAAAGGAAACCCTAGCAGTTTGACCCAAACAGGGAGAAAAATAGAGTCATCACTCAAGGGGTTAAACCTTGGGGACCAATTTTTAGACAAAGGCCATTTAAGCCCATAAACCAAGGAACTTCATGAAGAACCCTAGAGAAATCTTCAAGAGAGGAAAAGGAAATTAAGAAAACAATATTCAACATAGAGACAACCTCAACTTGTCCTCTTAGTTTCCAAATTTGAATCACCCACTTTCTAAATCAATGTTGGGATGATTAACGTAGAATCTCCCAACTAACAAGTTACAAAACTAGGCAATTGTTTTAACCATAAGTGAATTAGGGATATAAAGTACCTTCCCTTTTTCCATGGTATGGGTAGGGAAAAACCCATCCCCAAGCACACTCTCCTCAACATTGAAGCTAAATAGCAATCTCTCACGCTAACATTGGTAGTAGACTCAAGATCAACATCATCATTCACAACTCTCGAAGCCCAATAAGGAGCAATAGTAGATGACTCAACCTCCACACTAGGCACAAAATCCAACTTCTCCACAACAATAGCTATCAAACCATCTCCCAAATGGTCATGCACAGGACTGACAACAACCTTGAAACCCCAAGCTCCCGACCAATAGTAGCAACAGACGGAGCACCAAGGGATTGAGTAGTAAACACAACACCCTTCTCACTCACCATAGCAGTAGCCCCAAAGCAAACAATCACACTAGCCACCAAAAGCTCAACATTGAAAATCCCAAACTATAAGCAAGCACCTGCAACAAAATCACAAACCCTCATTGCATTCTAAACCACAAAAGCCACCCGAGGAGTAGAGGTCTTCTCACCATGCCCATGCGTATGAGGGGAAGAAAGAAAAAACCCTTTTTTGAGGGTATGGCCTAGATCATCAGATCTAGTACTAGACACAACAGTAGAAGAATAGTGCACCAAAGAAACTTTTCTCGGTGCCTCTCTCCATAGCTCAATCCAAGAAATCTCATCTTTAGATTTAGGAAAGTAACACTAGCCCTCCAACCTAGGAGGAAAAACCCCATCTTCCTCATCAAAAGAATAACATGTAATGCCCCGCTAAGGGACTCGGTTGATCAACACAAAAGTCCACAAATAACATGCCAATATATATTATTTTTAAGAAACTAAAGTGACAACTAATGTAACTCAACAAATTAACATGGATAACAACATTATATTAACATCATATCATAATCACATTATGAGCTAAAAGTAACATTAATCATAGCCCACTTACACACCTATCCACCATGGTCCCCTAACATTGCTACTATGACACATCTACACTAACTAAACCTATAGAAATACATATGATACACTAAGAACACATCCTATCAATTCTTTGAAAGTAAATTAAATCTCATACAAAAAAATTACATATGATAACATAACTTAATTATAATTAAACCTCATCTAACACTATGTGAATATGAACCTAATCCTAGTCAACACCATGAAAAAGATACCTAAGGATATATCTCATCTATTGCTAAATTAAGCTCATATGCATTATAAATACAACCTTCCTATGTTAACCTTTACATTACATAATAAGTGACAATAAATATATATATTCAAGATTACATCATTTCATTTACTTTTCCTTTACAAGAATGCTACAATGTAGAATATTCATTCATCCAAGAGGTACATATATATAAGATACATATTGGACACAATTTTCTTATAAATATCATTTGCACCATAAAACCAGCTCTGGAATGAAGTGGAAGGAAAGAATCCATGTTGCACATGAACTGCACCACCTAAACCCCAATGGATGGTTGGAAAATACCACCCTACAACATGGACCCCTAAGTCCCACTCCCTCCGTGCTAGGAGACAACACTAGGCCCCACACACAAGAAAGCAATAGAAACAACAAGTGGCTAACACTAATCATCCAAAGGAGACTACCTAAAACAAGAATCAACCAAAAATCACAAAGACTTTTTGATACTTCCAGAGGTCCAACACATAACACAAATGGATAGAAAACCCAAAGCTCATCATTATGCCAAAACACATATAATGAAACACATTACACCGTTTTCACAATATTATAACATGATAGTCAACTTAATTTTTTGTCTCTCAACAATTCATAATAAGGAACAACAATGCATAACCTTGGTACAATTGATCCTTACACAATACAAAAGCCTCAACATAAGTTTTCACAAATGGGAAGGGATTTTCCAACATACAGATAGTAAAAAATTCAAGCACAAATAATATGACACAATACATATCAAAGGATAGAGCTACATCCTCCATTACAACCTTCAGAACTGAACTAATTCCCTCTTGACAACAATGAATCTGCTAGCCATAAAATAATCAAATCAACTCGAAATCCAATTTTGTCAAAAACCCATTTCAGACTTGGCCCTTGAATAGTCAACAATGTGAGATAAATTGAAAAAAATATCATAAATTCACAAAATATGAAACAATAGATGACTCCCATAAAACCCTCTTTTCGACATACCCGATTACAACCAAATGACAAAATGAGAAACTCAACAATCAGATCTTTTCTAGATTATTAAAAACATTAAAAACATAATTAATTTAACCCTTTTCTAATGCATATAAATCTAAATTATATAAATTAACAAAATCAAGAAAATCCTTACCTCAAATTCGATGAACAATGATGAAAAAAAAGTTGAAACCCCAAAAGATCCTCCAAGCTAAAATCACCATTGAGAAAAACCATGATCCAAAGCCAAAATGTCTATTCACCAGCAACAATAAATTCTCATGAATTCCCAAAAAAAATTCCAAATCACCCTCCTCCAAATTTTGATTCAAAACCACTCCAAATTTCCCAAAAGCCTTTGAAACTTACTTCAAAACCATGTAAAATATCTCCATTTTCTCTCTATTCTCAAAACCCCCAAAAATCTCTTCAAAATCCTCTAAATTTCATGCACAAAAAAAAAAGTGAAACTCTGATTTCCCAATTTTTCCCATAATAAAACTAATTAAATTAAGAAAAAGAAAGAAAAACAAAAAAAGAAAGTAACTTTCTTTCTTTTTCCCCAAAAGACTCTTCTTTTCCAAAATAAAACAAGGAAATAAAATCCTGTCATAAAATAAAATATTAAAATATTAAATTAAAGCACCTATCCTCATCCCACTAATGAAATAACTAAAATAAATTAAATAATCAAATTAACTCACATAATTAACTCATTTATTTAGGTTTTTCCACCAAATAAATTCAAAACATTATAAAAAATAAAAGAACCTCCTTAAAAATAGCCACTCCACCAAAATAGTAAATCAAAACACAAATATAACATATAATTACACATTAATATTTAAATATTTACTAATAAACATATTAATGTTTAATAAATAACATTAGACTATGTTAATATTTATAAACTTATTTTCATAAAACATAATACACATATAATCATAATAATATTAATAACCAATATTCACTCACATCAACGAATAACCATAGCAATATATATACATATATATAATAACATTAAATCACACTTTAACACCCACATGGCAACTATAGTTACCAACAACATAACCGACCTAGAAGCTAACTTCACTTAAATCATCAAAGCATAACTAATAAGAATGATCACAATAGTGACTAACCTGACTTACCAAAGGACTTAGCACCATTTGAATTGAATCCATACTCAAAGCTAGACATTAGAGTCACACAATCACATAACCCAACAAAAAAATTCGCACAAGTGCAACACTCCAACCATAGGGTATAGGAGATTGGACATTGTCCCATGACAACCCATAAAGGTGGTCACACATTGAATCAATTGTCCCTACTTGGGAACAATGGCTAGGGTTAGGGTATAACTTAGGCCTAGATGTTCTCCTCAACCACCATTGGGATTAGAGGCACTCTCAACTCTACTAATTTAGGTGGAGACGTAGCCTAGTACCTGTTCACTCAAACATACAAGTTAGCACACATGCATAATAGCTGAAGTACTAGGAAAGGAACTCTAGCAATCATATCTCATTCTTGTATGTCCCCCATACATCCAATGGTTCGATGTCACCCTTTCCACTTATCCTAACAAACATACTCTAGCTTCACTTAACCATCCAAGTAAATCTCTACATAATATTAATAACATAACAATATTCATCATACTCACAAAAGTACTAATAGAATCTCATGTTCCATCTGCAACCACAACACTTGAACACAAGTAAATACCTTTTCATGATAATAAATATAATCATAATCAAAACCATAATATGATATCATCATGACAATAATATGAACAAATCATGTGAAAATCCTAAAGATAACCAAAGCACTTCCCTAGCACAAATATTCCCATAGCTTGCATCCTAGTAACGGTCATGTCTGAACACACGCACACACATCATGATAAACGTATCCTTAAACATATATAATAAATCCTATCCTAAACTTCTCACAGAGTCCATAGATTCATAATATATAAAATCAAGTGCTTAACATCATTAGCACATACCTTTAAATATCCCTAATATTTTACCTTCATCTCCAAGTTTGAAAGCCAGACTACCTACACATCGATAGTAAGAATGGAGGGATAGTACATCCCCCCCCCCAAAAAAACTTGACTTACTCCTGGAAGTCACAAACTAGGGTGGGAATATAACACATTAGTAGAAAAATTTCTCTACCCTATAATTGTTGTACATCCTCTTTCTAAATCATTTCAATTAAAATTACTATCTGGATACATATTTGATAGTAATATTTTCCTAACCACCTTTATTTAGAAATCCATACATCTCTTATAGTATGATACTTGATTTTGCACTAGAAAATATAGCACGTACTCCAATTAACACCATTTTCTATTCTCGATACAAATCTCCATAATCTCATACAAGGAAAAAAAATCAAATTATTTCTTGATATTAAAAAATACACACCATCTCATGTTTTAGAAACATATTTCAAACTATAGTTTACGATTTTTCAATGACATCCACTCCATTTAATACCATAGATTCACAATACACTCACATTTAAGATAGCATGGTTATCCCTCTTTTACACCAATAAGCAAAAAAAATATAGAAATATATATCTAACACATACATACACAATCACATCACTAGGAAGTGCACAACACAAGACTACATAAGGGTCCATCTGGACACCGAAAAGCAACATACTAATCCATGATACATAATACATGAGGCAAAAGCCAATATCCATCTCACATGATCCATACCTCACACTCAGTGGTTTGATAGTGTTAGGCCACACACACATGGTGAGACCATCCAAACAAGACCACAATGACCTACCTCTTGTTGTATAAGGTGATTAGCCTCCAAGAGATAGTCATCACACATAGGTGGGTAGTGGGTCCTAGTTGTATAACAACCTCACATACCCCCATCCTCAAGGTTCCATGCACCTACTTCCTCGTATACACTCACCAAGTCCACCTCATACGTCCTTAGAGAGGAATCACATTATGACACATGGCTGACATAAAAAACAATAAGGATAAACTAGTTTAACCACCAAAGTCATAAAGAAGAGCAAATAAAAATTCAATTTCAACAATAAAGAAATAAATGCACACAATTTCAACACTAAATCAAATGTAACCACAAGGGTTACAAGCAAATAAGATTACAAGGTATGGCTAAACCATCACAGTAAAATATAAACAAGGTGTCGACCTTCACAATCAACATAAAATCATCAATAACTATAAAGAAAGTCCACAATCTTTGAAATTGCACGATACAACACTACCTGACTAGATACTAGCCACCGAAGGAGGAAGGAGGGAACAACGTCAGGCTATAATAGTAGCCCTAATGTGGTGCAAAATGAGCACGCAATCCACATGGTTCAGAGAGTACTCCTCCGCTACACCCTACATTGTGTTGTCACATGGCATGGACTAGACAAGTTTCCCACACACTCCTTGGCTACCTATGTGCACCTCGGCCCCCATCCCTCATCACTTCTTAGTGTGGCATGGTCATACGCCAATCAGAGAAGGTACACACTTGTTGTATGCCACATGGTAGTGTGTTTGTGGCTCTACAGAAGTAGGCACGCACAAAACACACCCCACATAGAGATACCGAGTGTGGAGAAGGAACACACAGGTACTCACCATATTTAGAGGTATACATGGATAGGACATACCCATATTCTAACTGACCCAAACACTATTGAAAGCAAACATGAGTATCCATCTACAAGTGTGTGAGGCCCCATTACGCTCATCACACAAGTAGGCTATCATAATACATTCTCATAGTGAACCTTCACGTGTCTATGCACGTGGCATTGTGTCCTCGAGCCCAACTCGCTACCATCAACAACATGACATCATCACCAACATTATGTCAGAACATCAGTGGAGTGTGGCATCATATCCATTTCATCATGTCAGAACACGTACAGATATGGTATATATAATGTATATATGAGTATATCAATATGAGGTTACTCAAGCTTCACCTCTCATACAAACAAGGTTGAATTACTAATGCTAGATCAACACCCCTATAGGGAGTCGGGAAATGCTAGCTCAACATCCCTATGGATGGCCAGGCATATACTAACAAACTAATGCTGTTGTACTCAAAATTGTGGGGATTAGGCTAGCACATATGGATCAAGTACCCTGATCCATCATAAGGGGAAATAGTGAGTACATTTCCTCAGGATCAGTTGAGCTAAGACCACTCTATGTCGTAATATGGGCACAATGCACACTTCACCCAAGGAACTTTGTGGCTGCTACACCCCTTCATAGATTGAGGGACTGGAGAACCAAAAGAAAAGAACTTGTGAAACTATTTTTTGGCTACTCTTATATATATAAATTTCAACCACACGTGGGTTGGCCCTCAATCAGGTAACAAACATACAAGAACACATAATGGTATGGTTAATCCCACACCAACAAATACAACATATTCCCCATGGATGGGTACATAGTATCACCATCCCATGGGCACACAAATCAAGTATGGGGTATTCATAACACTCAACCAATGCACAATTACTAGTTTCTCACATTTATAGGGGGTACAATTAAATACACAATTCCATTACTTCTCAAGGCTCACATACCATGAGTACATTTATTTCCATAACCAAGGTGATTCCCTTCCCAAAATTATATCATTAAATATTATCCATAACCCTTTATCAGTTTTTCTTTCACTCTACTCTCTTCCATATGTGACATGATACTAAATGCAAGTGTCATGATCACCGTGATCACTTAACAGCTACTCTGAACAAATTGACATTTAGTTTTATTCATTTGTTATAACATTCTATCATCATAACATAAGCATATGCCAACTAACTTTTCTTCCACACAATAAATTTTTTACATAAGTACCATGAATTTCTAAATGCGTCCAAGAATCATTAATACTTTCAAATCAACATTCGTGCATCAAGAGTTCAACAAATTATACACAAGTTCTATATTCACAAAAGAACAATAATTATCCTTTACTTAACTCTTACTACTTCATGTAGGTCTTTCCTAAACACAAACAACTCTTAATTCATCACAAGTTATTCAAATTTTTACAGAACAAAAGGATTCACATATTTGTTTCCAAAGCACAATCACACATTCTTTCAAACTTTATCCCAAGCTAGTACAAGTAACACTAAATCTTTACATAGTGATTATGCCTACTCAAACATCCCTATCCCATACGTAAGCTTAATTACTTCACATGTTACCCCCTCATAACAATTCAACATGCAATAAATCCAATGCATAAATATTCTCTATTTATACAATAGTAAGAAAGGAGTACATTACATCATAGGTTTCAGCTACACATAGTAAACAAGATGTTCAAATACCAATATAGTCAACATAATTTCTCAAAATAAAAAATCTAGTTCTATGCACTAGCATCATATGTATTCCAAAAAGTAGCCCTTTCTAATAAAACATATCTCATCATGTAATGCAAACCTTAATCACATAAATTTACTTCCAAATGCATAAATTAAATACCCAACAACTACACTCAGTTTCATTCATAATCTACCTTTTATGCATAAACCAAAAGTAAGGAGTGCAGTTTTAGGAGAACATAAGATCTGTCACTCAAGTAATTTCAGACATAATCTCTTTGATTCACAGTCAATGTTTTAGCATACAAGTTTAAGGCCTAAAGGATTCTCTATTATAATGTGGTTTAAGACTAATTCTCTTTATTAACTATATGTGGGTTAAGAGAAAGAGGAAACAAGATAATTTAATTTGATGCAAGCAACACGCAATCACAATGTTTCCAAACAAAGTATCTATATAAATGACAATTAAGTCACACTTTCTACCCAAATCTCAACTATCACCATCAAGCAAGTTTTTCCATTTCTAATCATAACTAAACACATGTTCAAGATTCCATTACATCACTCAGCATGCATTATAGAAATCACAAAATATCGACAATAATTCATTTATAAATTATCTACATCCTTTTCCATAGTCTATTCTAACAACCCTTTTACATGCAGTATATTCTTAACATTATGAAAATGCACTAAACAACATATGGGTGTTGGCACTCCTACAAACCATGAAAAAAAACACACAAAGAGATGACATACTTAGGCCAGGACTTCCCTTTTAAACCACATAACATACATTCCCACTTGCATAGAACCACATAAGTAGTCTAGCTATGCAAAATAACATCTTATCCTAATGCACATTTATTCAAACAAAGGAAATCCACATTCCAACTTGACAACTAATTAATTTGAACCCGTACTTGAATTCCAAGACTAAATTTGTACTTTTAAATAACTAGAAGTCATGGAAATGAAACAAGGTCACACAAGAAAAATCAACAATTACAAGCATCTAAGGAATCACACCCAACATGAGAATACACAAACCATCTAATCCTCTAAAATATCAACTAGGTGTTTAGATTAAAACATGGTATCCAACATAAGGGTCCCTATGACCTTCTAGCCACACATTAGAAATCCGACAACACATGCATGGGGAAAGTTACTATAACTAGACATGGGTGATGACATTAACCAAAGATGTAATAGCGTTGTAACACTTGCTCTAAGACCAAGTGGAACACCCCACTAAGGGACCTGATGGATCAACACAAAAGTCCACAAATAACATGCCAATATTTTTTTTTAAGAAACTAAAGTGACAACTAATGTAACTCAACAAATTAACATGGATAACAACATTATATTAACATCATATCATAATCACATTATGACCTAAAAGTAACATTAATCATAGCCCACTTACACACCTATCCACCATGGTTCCCTAACGTCGCTACTATGACACATCTACACTAACTAAACCTATAGAAAGACATATGATACACTAAGAACACATCTAGTCAATTCTTTGAAAGTAAATTAAATCTTATACAAAAAAATTACATATGATAACATAACTTAATGATAAGTAAACCTCATCTAACACTATGTGAATATGAACCTAATCCTAGTCAACGCCATGAAAAAGATACATAAAGATATATCTCATCTACTACTAAATTAAGCTCATATGCATCATAAATACAACCTTACTATGCTAACCTTTCTATTACATAATAAGCAACAATAAATATATATATTCAAGATTACATCAATTCATTTACTTTTCCTTTACAAGAGTGCTACAATGTACAATATCCATTCATCTGAGAGGTACATATATATAAGATACATATTGGACACAATTTTCTTAGAAATACCATTTGCACCATAAAACCAGCTCCGAAATGAAGTGGAAGGAAAGACTCCATGTTGCATATGAGCTGCACCACCTAAACCCCAATGGATGGTTGGAAAATACCACCCTACCATGTGGAACCCTGAGCCCACTCCCTCCATGCTAGGAGACAACACTAGGCCCCACAAACAAGAAATAAATAGAAGCAACAAGTGGCTGACACTAAATATCCAAAGGAGATTACGTAAAACAAGAATCAACCAAAAATTACAAAGACTTTCTGATACTTCCGGAGGTCCAACACATAACAAAAATAGATAGGAAACCCAAAAGCTCATAATTATACCACAACACATACAATGAAACACATTACATCATTTTCACAAGATTATAACATGATATTCAACTTAATTTTCTTTCTCTCAGGAGTTCATAATCAAGACTAGCAATGCATAACCTTGGTATAATTGATCCTTACACAATATAGAAGCCTCAACCTAATTTTCACAAATGTGAAGGGATTTTCAAACATACAAATAGTAAACATTCAAGCACAAATAATACAATGCAATACTGATCCGAGGATAGAGCTACATCCTCCTATACAACCTTCAGAACTGAACTAATTCCCTCTTGACAACAATAAATCTGCCATCCATAAAACAATCAAATCAATTCAAAATTCAAATATGTCAAAATCCCATTTCATATTTGGCCCTTGACTACTTATCTACATGAGCGAAATTGACTAAAAATGACCTAAAAATTTACAAAATGTGAAACAATAGAATGTTCCCATAAAAACCCTCTTTTCAACATACCCAATTACAACCAAATGACAAAATGAGAAACCCAACAACTAGATATTTTCAAGATTATTAAAAAAATTAAAACCTCAATTAATTTAACCTTTTTCTAATGCCTATAATTCTAAAATGCATAAATTAACAAAATCAAGAAAATTGTTACCTTAATTTCGATGAACAATGATGAAAAAAAAGTTGAAACCCCAAAAAATCCTCCATGCTAAAATCACCAGTCATAAAAACTATGATCTAAAGCCAAAATGTCCATTCACCACCAACAATCAATTATCATGAATTCCCAAACAAAATTCCAAATCACCCTCCTCCAAATTTCAATTCAAAACCACTCCAAATTTTTCAAAAACCTTTGAAAATTACTTCAAAACCATGTAAAATCTCTCCATTCTCAAAACCCCCAAAAATCTCTTCAAAATCCTCTAAATTTAATGCACAAAAAAAAAGGAAGTGAAAGTCCAATTTTCGAAGTTTTCCCATAATAAAACTAATTAAATTAAAAAAAAAAAAAAACAAAAAAGAAAGTAACTTTCTTTCTTTTTCCCCAAAAGACTCTTTTTTTCCAAAATAAAACAAGGAAATAAAATCTTGTCATAAAATAAATATAAAATATTAAATTAAAGCCCCTATCCTCATCCCACTAATGAAATAATTAAAATAAAATAAATAATCAAATTAACTCACATAATTAACTCATTTGTTTAGGGTTTCCCACCAAATAAATTCAAAACATTATAAAAGATAAAATAACCTCCTTAAAAATAGTCACTCCACCAAAATAGTAAATCAAAACACAAATATAACATATGCTTACATATTAATATTTAATAAATAACGTTAGAATATGTTAATATTTATAACCTTATTTTCATAAAACATAATGGGTCATCCCACAATAATGGGTTACACTTTTTGGCCAAACTTGACATTGAAATCAACATTTTTCAGAGAAAACTCCACTTTCGACACTTATAGTAGGTAAACTATTAGGAATTTTAAAATGATGTAAACTAGTGATTTGTGAGATTTTTTCTGTAGATTTTAAATGTATTTTTTTTATAAAAAATTGAAATTAAATTGTAATTTTTTCGCATCTCCTTTGATAACTAGTTTTTAATAATAAACAACATTTATAAAAAGTGGTGTGTACTTCGGCACACATAATTTTTTTCTACAAAGGATAAAATTCTAATTCTTTTGAATTTAGGTTGGTAACACAAGTATCTAGTTCTTTCATTTTGTTTCATAGCATTTTGTTGAATATTTTTCTTTTAATTAAGTTTTGAAGTCAAAACATTTATAATTTAGACATAGGTGCACTTCGGCTCGCATAATTTTTTTGGTATGTATTGAAATTCATTTTTTCTTTTTTGTTAGAACGAGGACATCAATACCTAGTGGATATATATTTTTCAAAATTTTTTCCTCAAATTTACTATTTTTCCACAATGATTTTTTAGCGAACTTGATGTTCGGTGAAAAACCTATGTATAGTAAAACTAAAAAATAAAATATAAAATAAAAACAAAATATATTAAATTTATAGTCGTTGGAAAGCATGTTTTGATCACTATAATAATCCAACTTGGTTTATCATGTTGACTCCATTTGCACCTCCTTCTCAAGCTTCGATAGTAAAAAAAATGCATAAATTTTGAAATGGTGGAGGGGAAGGTGAAAAAAGGGGGTTCATTAGAAGGGGGGTTCATTCGAACCCCCCTTATATTGTGAAAAAGGGGGTTCATTAGAAGGGGGGTGGTTCATTCGAACTGCCTTCATTAGAAGGGGTAAACCATTTTAAATTTTTTGATGAGCATTTCTAATTTTTCTTCATTCAAAAAATTGTAACCCACTATTGTGGGTTTACCCTAATACACATATAATCATAATAATATTAATAACCAATATTCACTCACACCAAAGAATAACTATATCAATATATATACATATATATAATAACATTAAATCACACTTTAACACCCACATGACAACTACAGTTACCAACAACATAACTAACCTAGAAGCTATCTTCACTTAAATAGGTCATAATTAGAGACAACATAAATCACAAAATAACTTCTTACATGAAAGAGACATTCACATCAAAGCATAAATAATAAGAATGATCACAATAGTGACTAACTTGACTTACCAAAGGATTTAGCACCATTTGGACTGATCCATACTCAAAGCTAGATATTGGAGTCACACAATCATATAACCTAACATAAACATTCACACAAGTGCAACACTCCAACCATAGGGTATAAGAGATTGAGCATTGTCCCATGACAACCCATAAAGGTGGTCACACACTGAATCAATTGTCCCTAATTGGGGACAATGGCTAGGGTTAGGGTATAACTTGGGCCTAGATGTTATCTCCTGAACCACCATTAGGATTAGACGCACACTCAGACCTTCTAATTTAGGTGGAGACGTAGCCTAATACCTGTTCACTTAAACATACAAGTTAGAGAATGTGCATAATAGCCAAAGTACTAGGAAAGAAACTCTAGCAATCGTATATCATTCTCGTATGTCCCCCATACATCCAATAGTATGGTGTCACCCTTTCCACTTATCTTAACAAACATACTATTGCTTCACTTAACTATCCAATTAAATCTTTGCATAATATTAATAACATAACATTATGCATCATACTCACAAAAGTACTAACAAAAGCTCATGTTTCATCTACAACTGCAACACTTGAACACAAGTCAATACCTCTTCATGATAAAAAATATAATCACAATAAAAATCATAATATCATATCATGAAAATAATATGTCCAAATCATGTGAAAATCCTAAAGATAACCAAAGCACTTCCATAGCACAAATATGCCCATAGCTTTTATCCTAGTAATGGTCATTTTTGAACACACACACACACATCATGATAAAGCTATCCTTAAACATATATAATGTCCTATCCTAAACTTCTCACATAGTCCATAGATTCATAATATACAACATCTACTGCTTAACATCATTAGCGCATACCTTTAAATATCCCTATTATTTTACCTTCATGTCCAAGCTCCAAAGCCAAACTACCTACACATCCATAGTGAGAATGGAGGGGCACTACACAACACCACTCCCCAATTGGCTCATCGACATCCTCCTCTCCAACCCCTTATTTTGCACCAAACCACTTCCTCCCACACACCCTTTACTTTCTCTATCCCTACACCCATCTTTGCATGGAACAACCTCACCCCCTTCTCTGCACGCTCCATCGCTTGACCCATCTACATCTGCATCATCCTCTCCTTCACCATATGATGATTTCAAACACTTGTTCCCATTCATCTTCCCACCTAGTGCTCTAATTCTCCAAAGTAGCCAAATAAGAGTATGTAAATTGATAGCTTATGTTAATGTAAGATATATAAAGAATATGTTAAAAATAGAAAAGATCATATCTTAACAAGAAGAGTGTTATAATTTGGTGTCCTCGTTTGGGTACCATTCCTCCTATGATATTGATAATGGTTTTCCTAAAACATTCACAATTTTTAATGTGAACTCTTTCTTGCTTATTTTGTGCTTGAAGTTATAGTTTTTATGATTGATTTGTAGGTATTGTTGTTCTACCAAAATTCCTCTAGATTTACATGATGATGATAATCTATAAATTATTGTTATAAGAGTGTATTATTAAAAAAATTATCGAATGAATAATATATGAGTCTACTTTGGAGCATGAATTTTCTCTATAAATAATATATTGACAATTTTATGTTCATATGTGTTTTTAATGTTTGTAGTTGTAAATATTAAATAATTTCCACAACACTCTCCTCATTGTTTTGGTATAGGATTAATTTCCATGTACATTTATTCTTTTTATCACCAATTATGTTTAGTTTCTATAATTGAATGAAAATTTTATGGCAATCATTAATTCTTAATTAAGGGAAAATTATTGATCTATATTTGTGCAAGCCTTAAGAGAAATTTTGTGCACCTTGATAGTATTCATCACTACTATCAACTCCATTATATATAATGTCTTCTATGTAGGATATTTTTATCACACATCATTATAGAAGATCCCACACAACTAATAGTTCCATTATATGCTACTATATATGACTCTTGACATAGATTCACATGTAACATAGAAATATCAATAATTTTTTACACTTTAAATAATTAATAGAATTCTTCTTATAGAATGAAATTTCAACCATCAATAATCTCAACTAAAAATAATTTTGAAGGTCAATGTTTTAGGAACATGAATGATTTCAACTCCCCTTCTCATTTTGTAACTATAATCTACATTATTGTTTTTCTTGATCCTTCTCTCTATGGGATGATGATAGATAACTAAATGTTCATTAGAAATCTAATTTTATGTTTAAACCATTTCTTGTCATCAAAATATTCTCCCTATCATGTAATCTATAACAACCATTATGTTAAAATGTTTTGTAGACATGTAAAATTGACTTAACACTTATCACAAATTTAGAATGTCTTAGAATGACCTTGAAATGACTTAGAACAACTTTGAATAACTCAAAATGTCTCAGAACAACCCCAAAATGTCTCGAAATGACCCCAAAACGAATCAGAACAACCTTGAATCAACTTGGAACAACCCTAAATCAACTCAAAATGTCTTAAAACGACCTCGAAAAGACTTGAAATAACTTTGAATCAACTCAGAACATCTCAAAACGACCTCGAAATGACTCTAAACAACTCTAAATCAACCTAGAACGTCTCGAAATGACCCCAAAATGACTTAGAACAACTCTAAATCTACTTAGAACGTCTCAAAATGACACCGAAACAACTTGGAACAACTCTGAATCAACTCAGAACATCTCAGAATGACCCTGAAATGACTCAAAATGAGTATGAATCAACTTAGAATATCTCTGAATTAACTCGAAACATCTCTAAAACATATTAGAATATCTCAAAATCATCCCACGACATCTCATAATCATTTAAACGACATCGAAAAACATACAAAACCCTAATCTACTCTATTAATTGAATAATACAATGTTATTTGATTAATTCACATTTCATCATTTCTCGACAAATTGAATGAATACCATTTATTTAATAAAGTCTCAAAAAACTTAATTCTACTATTAATCAAATGATACAACGTTATTTGATTAATTCACATTTCATCATTTCAACCAATTAAATAAATTACATTTATTTAATAAAGTCCTAATCTTATCTTATTTCATCCTGATTAGTCAAATGACATTGATTATTTGATTATGTCACTAATTTACCTTATTCCTCAAATTTAATTAAATTATTAAATCATAATAAGTTAATTATTACACCTCCCTCTAAAATTTGAATAAATCAAACTATTCAAACTATTCAAATTAGCAAAAACCAAAATCAAAATCAAATTGGAATTAATTAATTAATATCCCTCACCCACTTTTTGATTGAAAATCATGGATTTTCTAACTAAGCAATCTATTTTTCTAACTCAACCATCTAATTCCTAACTCAATCCTAACTTATCAATCAATTGCTAACTAAGCAATCAAAATACTAACTAGCCAATCTATTCTCCAATCACCCTAATTGTGCAATCAACTTTGCACAATTTTGTCATGTCTAAATCCTCTCAACTCATTTTGACCATTGATCTGGCTATTCTCCAACGTGATCTTTACTATCAATTTAAAATTGCTTCTTCAATATAACAAGCCTTTCTCTTCACAAATAAGGATTAGAATTTCAACTTACCTTATGCAACAAAGTGCTATCAAGATCACCATTGAGAGAGCTTCACCATTTCTTCAGGAACAAGCATTGATCATCAAGATTTTGTGTACAAGCAATGGAGGCTTTGCAGTGATACGAACAACCCAACATCATGCAAGTAAAATCCAACATGGGATGGTAATATTTTATTTTTATTTTGAATTCATTTTGTTAATCTTAGGATCTTATTTCATTCAAATAGCTTAGAATTGTTCATTTCATGAGTGATGGAATATGATAGATTAAGTGTTTTGAATTAGATTAGTTTCTGATTTCAATCTTGCATTTGATCTTTATTTTGTACCATTTCCCTGATGGATTCCTTCCCCCTCACACATTCTGGCATGCCCAGTGGGACCTAGGTCCTCCTCACTAACATTTTTATGAGCTAAGTTGGAAGTTATAGGGTTCTGGGAGCTTTCGGAAACATTTCACGGACTGCCCAACAAAAGCTCGCTTTTGACTAGCAAAATTTCTGAGCTTTTGCCAGAAGATCAACGCCTTTGCCATGGGAATGACACCTTTTCTCTAAAACCAGCGTTTTTTCTCAAAAAAGCATGCTTTTGATTTTTCCTGAGTTTGCACCTATTTAGAGAATCAAAGATTTTTCCAAAAATTCTAAGCTTTTGCAAAAAAAAATTTTGAGCTTTTGAATTTTTTTCTGAGCATTTGCTTTGGAACACAAGTGCATAGATCCTGCACTATTGTAATGAACCTCCTCACTAATTTTTTCTTATTTTGCATGAACTAATGGGTTTTATATAGTATTTGAAACACATTAACTTATTTTATGCAGGGAAGACGATCGATCCAAGTTGCTTTTAGAAATTCACAAGCATTTTTTTATTAACTTAGGAACTTTCTCTTTTTTCATTACAATTAACAAGAACAACTCTCACATTTGATTTAGTGTTGCTAAAATGAACCATTCTTAAGCTTTCTAAAGTAGGAACTTCCTTTTGGTGCTCTAAAATGAACAACAACAACTCTCACATTTTGATTTTGGTGCTACCTAAAATGAAAAAAATTAAAGCTTTCTAAAGTAGGAACTTACTTTTGGTGCTCTAAAATGAACAACAACAACTCTCACACTTGATTTGGTGTTGTTAAAATAAACCATTTGAAGCTTTCTAAAGTAGGAATTCTCTTTTGGTGCTCATAAAAAGAACATAAAACACTTCAATTTGGGGCTCTAAAAAATGAACACATTTTATGTTTTCATAAGTAGGAACCTTTAAATTTGGTGCATAAAAAGAGCGCAAATGTCTTTCACTTTGTTGACGAACAAACAATTTATATTTGTTGATCATTAATGACCAGGCCTTATTTTCTTAGAAACACTTCAACTTTTGGGCTTAAAATGAACAAAATATTTTTGTTATTTTCACACCATTGATATTTTAATTGCTTGATTTCCTAAACATTTCAATTTGTACAAAGATAAAAATAACATTTCATTTTTACTCGCATATTATTGGGGATAACACCACTCGAGGTGTTTAAAATGAATCAATTTGCAATGAATTGTCTTTTGTGCATGCATTGATTGGAAAGCTAAAGTGTTTTGTCTTCTCCCCTTGCACTATTTTGGTGATCTTGGGTGAGCAAAGAACATTTTTGAGCTTCAAATTTATTTTAAAGTTTTACCTTCTTAGAGGGCCTTCCTATTGAGACACATCTCGCGCTGGAGAACTCATGGGTGACCCAAGTGGTACTTTCATTCTGGACCGCTATATAAATCTTTTGTGAGCGTGAGGAAAGTTCATCACTCGTCGGGTGTGGATGTCCTATACCGACATATTCTTCCTCAATATCCTTGTGATGTGTAAAAACTGGAAAGGGCTGGAAGGTTCTTAATTGAACAAAACACCGCATGTATAGGTTCCCAAAAATAATATCCCCAGAACATGACTAAGAGCCAATTGTTTTAGAAGCCACCCTATTTATCCAAAACATTCTCTTAAAGTGGTGCATCAGAATTTACTTCCAAGAAGTTACTTTCCAAGTTCGACTACAGGCCCATGCCATAAGTCGCATGTAAAATCATCTCTTCAGAGCATGAGGCAGGCCCACCTAAGAGGATGGGTTCTCTCCACTAGGTTTGTAATTGTTTTTTAATGTTAAACTTATCCAATTACATTCAAAAACAATTGTGACATCAAATTTTTCATTTGATTTAAAGAGAAAGAACACATCAAAACAAACATTGAACAAGATGGTCAAACCACAAACCCTTTGAGTTAGTGTATACTTATGAAAGAAGCCCTATGTTTGCACTCCTTGAAGGGATTTATCCTTAAAGGTTTCTGAACATTTCAGTTTTTATTTTCAAGTTGCATTGATCAAAGTAAACACTTTAGTAACTATGGCCTGGGTGATGTTATTTCACAACTTGAGCTATAGACATTCAAGTCACATAAAGTCCATGTTTTTGAGTCAGTCCAGTGCTATTATATCATTTTCCATACTTAAGAACACAAAGGATACAAACACACATAAGTTACAAACTACTGTTCCAACTCATAATATTTTTTCTAAAACACTTAGGGGAAAACAAATTGAAGTTGTTTATAAGGTCATTTCTTGAACAAAACACTTGGAAAATTGGATTGGTCGCAAAGTCTCTCACCCAATATTCCATACTAATTATTTGAAATCAAAATCCAACAAAACAATAGGATCATTCCTTTACTCAAAGAAATCTATGATATCAACAATTACTTGGAGCTCACAAATAGTTCAAGTATCTTTCCCACAACATATCCTCTAGATTAGGAAGTGGAATATCGACCCTAGTTCTTCATCATTTTGATTTATGAAAAGTAGCTACATTCCAAAACAACACTCAAACTTTCACATTTTTTAGTTTTATAACAAACCACCCCATACCACCACACCTTATGACCATTTTGCAACCTGCAACTCCTATTCAACAACCATCCCTTATAACACCTATTATTCAACCTAGCCTTACACACATTGAAAGTGCCCAAACCGATATCAACAGTTTGAGAAAGTTCATTTTTGAGAAAAATGAAACACCCCATCAATTTCTCACTGCATCCATCATCTTAAACGAAGAGGAAGAAAAGGAAAACATAGCAATTGGAAGACCCATGTTACTACCTCCCGCCTGGAAATAGGTATTGAGTGACCTTATGATAGGATATTGAACACCATAAACCATCTCACAACACCAACATACCTTATGACCAATAGGAGGCCAACAACTTCCATTCAACAACTAGGACTAGCCACAACAATCTTTCAGTCAGGTAACACACATATTGAAGGTACCCAAATTGACATCATCAACAGTTTGAGAACATTTATTTTTGAGAAAAATGAAACACCCCACCAATTTCTCACTACATCCATCATCTTAGACAAAGAAGAAGAGAAAGAAGACATAGGAACTGAGAGACCTATATTACCACCCCCCGCTTGATAATAAACATCCTTATTCATCCAGGATATCACACAGAGTTAGGATCCCCAAAGTAAAGACTACAGGTCATTATTCTTGAATTAGGCATCTTAAACCAAAATCTCTTAGGAAACACCTTGCAACACTACACAAAAACAAAAACAAACTGGTGGCAAAGTTTTATAGACGTGCTTCTAGGAACGATCTAGATTTGTACATGTTCTTTTTTGGTTAAAACCAAGGTCTTTTCCATGATATTGAACTTCTCTAGAGAGGAAAAAAAATTCACATACCTAAATCTACCCTCTTATTTAGGTCAACATTGGATTTGAAAAAATTAGAGGTCTAGCACCATTTTTCCTACCTTGAGATCCAATTTGTTTATGAAAACCACAAGGTCACAACACATAAAGAAAATGGAAGCAAACAAAACCAACACTAGCATCCCACCAACCAATGCCATAAACGATGAAAGTACCCCTTGGGGCTATAGGCCAAATGATCTTGAAACACCACAAAAGAGGCCTAGCTATAGAATTATCTTCAATGAAGAGGAATTAAATCATAAAAAAAAGGTGGTAATTGAACAAAACAACCAAGACCCAAATAGAGTGGTCATAGAGGAGGTTGACACAGAGGAAAAAATAAAAGAGGATGAACTATTTGAACATTCCAACAACCCCAAGGTTCTTAAACTAATTGACAGGCTATTGAGAAAAGATCCAAACTCCTATTTCTTCAAGTTAGCACAAAGTGGTGCTAAATTATTAGTGGATTTCAACATAGAAGCTCTCAAAGATTACAACCTTATTCCCTTAGGGGATAACTTAGTTGTAAGACAGATAACTGAACCTTTAGAGATGCCAAACATGCCACCTGTGTTCTCACAAAATGATGGTCAACCCAAAGAGAACCCCTTATTTAGAAGACCAACTCAGGTGGAACAAGCAGCAGTAGCACAACTGTATCAAGGAGGATCATCACAGTATGAACAACCAAACAACAATCCTCCTCCCAGATAGTATATACCTCAAAATACCTCAAACATGGACCCATCTCAAAAGATTCAATACCTTCAATAGGGTGGAACACAAGCTCCCCCTTCGAACAATCAGTACCACCAACAAGGTTTACCATATGGTCCCCTTGTGAACCAACAATACCAACTACAAGGTGTGCCACAAAGTGCCCTTCCTTAGTCAACTTATCAACAAGGTGTCCCAATAATGCATCAATAGGGAAACCTTCAGTTTAGTTCTGCCTAGCAGCAAGGTGTGCCATAGAGTGCCCTTCCTTAGCCATCCTACCAACAAGGTGTCCCAATAATGCATCAATAGGGTAACCTTCAATTTAGTCCTACCCAATAGCAAGGTGTGCCACAAAGCGCCCTTCCTCAACCATCCTACCAACAAGGTGTCCCAATAATGCATCAATAGGGTAACCTTTAGCTTAATCTTGCCCAGCAGTAAGGTGTGCCACAGAGTGCCCTTCCTTAGTCTTCCTACCAACAAGGTGTCCCAATAACGCATCAACAAGGTAACCTTTAGTTTAGTCCTGCCCAACAACAAGGTGTGCCATAGAGTGCCCTTCCTCAATCTTCCTACCAACAAGGTGTCCCAATAACACATCAATAGCGTAACCTTCATTTTAGTCCTGCCCAGCAACAAGGTGTGCCTTAGAGTACCCATCCTCAATCATCCTACCAACAAGGTGTCCTGATAATGCATCAAAAGGGTAACCTTCAATACACTTCATCTTAGCAACAAGGAGCTAACCCTCCTTACACCCATCAAGGAACTAACCCAATATATGATCAAAATGGTTACCAAGGTCTCACACCTTCACAATATCTAATATATGACCCAAACATGGTGACACAAAAAGGCTATTACACACAAAACTCACAAACAAGCATGCCAAAAACAGACATGGAAATGAAGCTAGAAGTAGTCACCCAAAAGGTAGTAGGCATGCAAGCTGGAAAACAAAAGAAAACCTACACTATCCAAGAGATATGCCCATTCCCGTTCGATCAATCTATCACTATAATACCCTTTCCAAAGAATTTTGAAATACCTAGGTTTGAAAAAAAATATAAAGGAATAGGGGATCCAGTAGAGCATATATGGGATTTCTCAGTATCATGCATGGAAGTATGACAAAATGATTGATACCTCATTAGACTATTTCCATGCAGCCTTATGGGTCATGCTATGGAATGGTTCACCCATTTGACACGAGTAGTCAAAAACTTCGATGAATTTTCTAAAAAATTCATAAGTCACTTCTCCTTCAACATTGAACAAGACATCACCATTACAAGCTTGTCCACAATCAAATAGAATCAAGGAGAATATTTTATCTCCTACCTACAACAATGGAGACACAAGGCTAGTAGATGTAAATGGCCCATTCCTGATAAGGAATTAGTAGACATATTCATTACCAACATCTTACCTAAGATCAATTATCGGCTCACAATGTTATGCTCAGTAGATTTTGAAGAAACCATTGAGAAGGGATTGAATATCAAAAGAGCCCTCATTGCAAGAGGTGCCCTTAAAATAAATAACTCAAAAGATAGTCCATTTACTTCAAATGAGAAACCTAAATTTTGGGATAAAAACAAAACCATCACAAACAATGGAGTGGTCGATGCTAGAACACTATGGCCATCACAGAACATAGTTCAAAACAAACCATAGGTAGCACAAACAAGCTATGTTCCAAACAATTCACAAAACAACAAAAATACCTATCCCAAGAACAATCAGGTTATGAACCGACAAATGAATTAGGGGGGATAACAGAGATAGTATGATCAACCAAGAAGGCAATTCACAATTCTAGGCGAGTCATTAGAAACAGTCATGCGCAAACTAGTCCAACAAAACCTCCTCAAAACTAATGATCATCCAAACTATGAGGAACCTAGTTTCAAAACACCATGGTATAACGAGAAGGATTTTTGTGAATTCCACATGATCAAAGGACACACCACAAACAATTGCACGAGACTCAAGCACCTTATCCAAGATTTAATAGACAAAGGGGAGGTAGAAGTCGAACACCATCTTGGGAATAAGGACCTACAAATTTACACAAACCCAATCTTGAACCATGCCAAAGGGAATGACAAAGGAAAGAAAAAATAGTACCATAACACCAATTACACATATGGGGACACAATTTTAGGAGCCATATCACAAGTTGATGATAATAGGGTAAACGTAGTGACTCTATGAGGAGGAGACAATAACTGTAATGTAACCACCCACCGAGGAAGAGTTAAAATTAAAGGAACACCACCCAAACCTACAATCAAGTCACCCAGTGACTACAGTATTGTGGAACAATTAAAGAAAACACTTTCCTTAATCTCAATTTTAGAGTTGTTAAAACTATCACCTACCCATAGCGAAATACTTGAAAAGGCATTGGAAAAAATAGTCCCTGATGACCTCAATCCTAGTCAGTTCCAAGCTATGGTTGGTAAAATCACACAAATTAATCACCTAATCTTTTCTAAGAAAGATCTACCCCAAAGAACATTCCATAACCAAGCCCTCTACATAGAGGTTGGTGTTCATAAAACCATGGTCAAATGGGTACTGATAGATAATGGTGCAGGTTTAAACATATGTACCTTAAAATTTGTCAAACAGTTGGGGTATTCTGACGATGTGATTGACAAAGGAAAAAGTATTACAATAAGGGATTATGATGATCTAGAAAGAAATTCTGAAGGAACAGTCAGGTTACCAATATAGATAGGGCTAGCCATAACAAAAACCACTTGTTAAGTACTGGATCTTGAGCTTCCATACAACCTCCTACTGGGATGACCTTGGATCCATGCCTTACAAGAAGTCCCTTCCACTTTTCATCAATGCCTAAAATTCCCCCATGAAGGAAAAGAGGTAACACTATATGTCGATCCCAAGCCTTTTCATTTTTGTGCCAAGTTAGAGGAGAAATACAATAAAATCCAACGTGTTCCTAGCAATGGCATAACATTCCACTCCTTTTCTTATGCTGACCCTTCAACACTTCCATCCACCTTAACCAAGAAAACCTCAACTAACCAACCCAAAATGGAAGCCAAGATTCAGGTATTTGACAAAGGTAATGGGAATTACTTCTTCAACCAAGCATTCTGCATCGGCATGCTTCCTCCTACACCTAGAATATATGAAGTTCCAAAAGAAATCAAGATAGTAAAAATGATTTCCAAACCCACTATCTTCACTAGGTGGGGAGACATCCAAGATGAAGAAATATTTGAGGAATTTTTATCTATGATCTACAAGGAGGACAAAGAAGAACCAGAAAATTCAAAACCTAATTTTAAACCTACTACTAGAGGTTATCAATTAGTTAAACATATGGGATATAATGGGAAAGGTGGCCTGAGGATGCATGAACAAGGCCAGTTAGAGTCTATTATATTAGAACAAAGGAAGAAGAATATGGGGCTAGGTTATGAACCAAAGGACATGGTTATTTGAAAAACTGGACGAAACTCTTGGAAGAATCAAGAAATTTTTGCTAGCATCAAGGAACTAGATACCTATCATACCTTGGACAACAATTTACTCGTTGAAGACTTATTTGATAAATTTAGCATTGATAGGTTCCCTCTCCAACATATTCAAACCATTCCCAACATCTACTACTATTCCGGTACAAACTCTAACGAATATGAGTGGGATTCCCCTTCATCACTAGATATGATTCTCCCACTTCTAGCAATGACGACCTGGACACTCAGTCAGAAAAAGAAACCTGAGCCATACTGACCCTTTCATCCACTTCCATAGGCTTTTTGGATCAGGATGATAACCTCCCACTCTAGTACCCACAACTCATAGATTGGGATCAACAACAACATGCACCTATTATGGATCAATTCTAGAATGATGAGGTAATTGTGGAGTTCATGGGACTTCGAACGGACATACCAGTAGGAGACCACAAGGCATGGTTCATCATGGAACTAGAATAAGAGGCATACTTTGGTGGAGAGATTGAATCTTTCAGCCACAAAAATGAAAAAAAGAACATAAAATTACGGTCCCCTAGAGAAAACCACTTTGTGGCTCTATCAGATCCTGAAAAGAGAAAAATAAAGGACGCATCTGAAGGTGAAAACCTCTCAGAGGCACTTGAGGATGGAAGATTCAATCTCCCTATATCAGAATATTAGGAAAGATCAACACTGTTAGTAGAAGAAGGAGAACCCATAAATGTTGGCACAATAGAAGACCCCAAGATAACCTACCATGCTGCATCACTAGACCCAGAAGGAAAGGACAATTTCACAGCTTTCATTAATGCCCATAAGATAAATTTTGCATGGACGGTCCATGCTAACATGCCTGGACTAGATCCAACACTAGTGGTACATCATCTAGCTATAATACTTGAATCAAAGCCTATCAAGTAAAAACTCAGAAAAATGCATCCATAGATAGCATTATTGGTAAAAGTAGAGCTAAAGAAACTACTAGATGTGGGTTTCATCAGACCCATTGACTATCCACAATGGATATCAAATCTAGTACCAGTATCCAAACCTACTAGGGGCATAAGGATATGCACAGACTTCAGAGACTTGAACAAAGCATGTCTAAAGGACAACTTTCCATTACCAAGTATCGACATGATTGTAGATCTAACAGCAGGGCATGAGATGCTATCCTTAATAGATGGTTTCTCTAGATACAACCAGATAAAGATCTCTCTAGATGACCAACAAAAAATAACATTTACTTGTGCTTGGGGAAAATTTTGTTGGAATGTAATTCCCTTTGGTTTAAAGAATGCAGGAGCAACATATCAAAGAGCAATGCCGAAAATATTTCATGATATGCTACACACAATCATAGAGGACTATGTGGACAATATTCTAGAAAAATCAGTCAAAAGAGCAGATCACTTGAAAAACCTGGCCAAGGTATTTGATCATCTTGAATAGTACAATCTAAGACTCAATCCTAAGAAATGTGTATTTGGGGTAATATCTGGAAAAATGTTAGGGTACATAGTAACAAGAAGAGGGATTGAAGTAGATCCTACCAAAGTAAAATCAATAATGGAAATGCCTCCACCAAAGACACTAAAACAATTGAGGATCCTACAAGGGAAACTACAATCCATTAGGCGATTTATCGCACAATTGGCGGACAAATGTACCCTTTCACTCATCTCCTACATAAGGACATCACCTTCAAGTGGGATGGGAGATGTGACCAAGCATTCCAACAAGTCAAGGAGTACCTACTTACTCCTCCTATACTCATGCCACCTATCCCAGAAAAGAAGATACTTTATGCATCTACCACACAGGGAGCACGTGGAGCTCTCTTGGCCCAACTAGATGATAACAATAAAGAAAGGGAAGTGTACTATATCAGCAGAACACTGGTGGGATATTAAATAAAATAGTCATCCATTGAAAGTGTGTGTCTCTCAGTCATATTTTCAACACAAAAGCTAAGACACTACATCCTGAACAGAAAGGTCAAGCTGATTTCTAAGATAGACTCACTCAAGTACTTACTAGAAAAGGTAGCCCTAACAGGCTAAATAGCCAAATGGGTAATGATATTAAGTGAGTTTGATATAGAGTATGCAGATAGGAGAGCTATCAAAGGAAAAATAATAACAGACCAATTCACGAAAGCACCCTTAGATGATCATAAACCGAGCTCATAGTGGAATTTCCAAATGAGAGTATCTTGGTGATAGAGCAGGTAGACCAATGAACTCTATACTTTGATGGGTCCCATACACAACACAAATCTAGAGCCAGTATTATATTTCTCACACCACAAGGAGATAGTATACCCAAGGCCGACAAGATTTCATTCCCATGCACAAACAACATCTCAAAATATGAAGCTCTTATCACAAGGATGAAAATGGCTATTGAATGGAAAATAAAAGAGCTACAAGTCTTTGGAGACTCTCAGCTAGTTATTAGAAAAGTGAACGATGAATACCAGAAAAAATATGAAAACTTGTTACCATATAAAAGGATGGTGGATAGCTTCAAGGAATACTTTATCAGAATAACCTTTGAACACATTTTGGGGTAACATCTAGAAAACTATTAGGGTACATAGTAACAAGAAGAGGGATTGAAGTAGATCCTACCAAAGTAAAATCAATAATGGAAATGCCTCCACCAAAGACACTAAAATAGTTGAGGATCCTACAAGGGAAACTACAATCCATTAGGCGATTTATCGCACAATTGGCAAAAAAATGTCACCCTTTCACTCATCTCCTACATAAGGACATCACCTTCAAGTGGGATGGGAGATGTGACCAAGCATTCCAACAAGTCAAGGAGTACCTACTTACTCCTCCTATACTCATGCCACCTATCCCAGAAAAGAAGATGATACTTTATGTGTCTACCACATAGGTAGCACGTGGAGCTCTCTTCACCCAACTAGATGATAACAATAAAGAAAGGGAAGTGTACTATATCAGAAAAACACTGGTGGGATATGAAATAAAATAGTCATCCATTGAAAGTGTGTGTCTCTCAGTCATATTTTCAACACAAAAGCTGAGACACTACATCCTGAACAGAAAGGTCAAGCTGATTTCTAAGATAGACTCACTCAAGTACTTACTAGCAAAGGCAGCCCTAACAGGTTGAATAGCCAAATGGGTCATGATCTTAAGTGAGTTTGATATAGAGTATGCAGATAGGAGAGCTATTAAAGGAAAAATTATAGCAGACCAATTCACGAAAGCACCCTTAGATGATCATAAACCGATCTCATAGTGGAATTTCCAAACGAGAGTATCTTGATGACAGAGCAGGTAGACCAATGAACTCTATACTTTGATGGGTCCCATACACAACACAAATCTGGAGCCGGTATTATATTTCTCACACCACAAGGAGATAGTATACCCAAGGTCTACAAGATTTCATTCCCATGCACAAAAAACATCTCAAAATATGAAGCTCTTATCACAAGGTTGAAAATGGCTATTGAATGGAAAATAAAAGAGCTACAGGTCTTTGGAGACTCTCAGCTAGTTATTAGAAATTTGAACAATGAATACCAGAAAAAATATGAAAACTTGTTGCCATATAAAAGGATGGTGGATAGCTTCAAGGAATACTTTATCAGAATAACCTTTGAACAAATTCCCCAAATCAATAATAGAGTTGTTGATGCAATGGAAACAATAGGCTCACTACTGGATATTCCACATAATGTGCCTAAGTATGAGTTCCTTGTGGAATAGTTGTTGGTACTAGAATTTGACATCCCTGAATTAGAATTGGTATGTGTTGTTGTTGGTCCTAATTCCCCATGGTATCGAGACACCTTTGACTACATCCAACATGGTACCATACCCATTGACTTAGCGACCACTCAAAAGAAAACCTTTACCCGTAGAACTTCCTTTTTTACCATCTTAGGAGATACCCTATACCGTTGTAGTCTAGATGGTATGTTACTCTGATTCCTTGATGAAAAATAAGCACACACAACCTTACAAGAGGTTGACAAAGGTATTTGTGGATCACACTCTGGCAAACTTTACCTAGACAAAAACTGCTTAGAACTGGATACTACTGGCTCTCCATGGAACATGAATGCATATAGTATTCTAGAAAGTGTCAAAAATGTCAACAACACAGTGACCTTGTTCATGCACCAACACAAGAATTGAGACCTATAACCACACCATGGCCTTTCTCGCAATGGGGATTAGACTTGGTAGGAAAAATATCACCCGCTTCATCCAATGGGTACAAATCCATTACCACAACAACATATTACTTCACTAAATGTATAGAGGCAATTCCATTGACTGATATCACCAACAAATAGAAATAAAAATTCATTTTGAATTATCTCATCTATGGGTATGGAATTCCCCAAAAAATTATAACAGTTAATGGAACCCCATTCAAAAATTAGGATGTCCAAGAGCTTTGTTCCCAATTTTCTATCCACCATCACTTTTCCACACCTTATTACCTCCAAGGAAATGGTTAGGCTGAGGCATCTAATAAAACCATACTAAAGATACTCAAAAAGACTATTAATGAAGCTGGTCGTGATTGGAATTTGCAGTTAAACCCAACCTTATGGGCCTACTAAACCAACATTCACACACCTACTGGTGCCACACCATTTTTCTTGGTCTATAGATCAAAGGTTGTCTTGCCTATTGAGGTCGAAATCCCTTCATTACGAGTTTCACTAAAAGGCATGGTCAACAATGAAGAATATAGGGTATCCAGACTGAATGAATTAGAAATCCTAGATGAAAGATGTTTGAGCATGTTAAACCATCTGCAAGTTTATCAGAATTAGCTCAAGAAAAACTATGACAAAAGGATCAAGGACATAAACTTTCAAGTTGGTGAATTAGTCCTTAAAGAGAATCAAAAAGTACAACTCAATCAAGATGGAAAAGGAAAATTTGAACCCAATTGGTTAGGCCCGTTTGTCATCATAGTAAGTTATGGCTCTGGGGCATATCAATTAGCTACTCTTGAAGGAGAGCCTTTAGTTCAACCGTTGAACAACCGCCACCTCAAGAAGTTCTACACATGAAGCATGTCAGAATACCCCAGGCAAAAGGGTAAAAATCCAAAAAAAGAAAGAAAAAAGATAAAAAATTAAAAAAAATCAAATAGAAAGAAAAATAGTAAAGATAAATAAAAAATGTTCTTTGAGTGAAAACCACTTTGTGGTGGTCTTAGAATAGGTACCATAGTGAAAAATAGCAAACAGGTGCTATGTTTGAATAAACTTGCATCATTATCTATCTGTACTATCCACAACATCCACCCATTTCATTTCATAATAAAGAAAGATATCCAACCATGGCTTGTCACTGATTAAGGAAAGTTGTCTTTTCCACAACTAGGGGAAATGTCAAAAAGTTGGTCATGGATTAGATCTTTGAGTATCATATCATGGTCACAAAAAACATAGAAAATCCAAAAACATTCAAAACAGAAAAAAAAAACAAAAAAATTTTAAAAACATAAAAAAAAAACAACAATGTTGGGTTATTCCTTCACTCAAATAGTCTAAGATATCAACATTTTCTTGAACCTCACAGCTACTTCAAGTAGATTTCCCACAACATATCCTCTAGACATAGAAGTGAAATATCAATCTAGATTATCAATGTTGTTTACCCAAAAATAGTTTATGCTTTAAGTCAAATGGTCGAACTACGTGGTCTCTAAGTGTACAACATAGGAAAGTATCATTAGCCCCCGAGACCCTAGGTCAGTCCCCTTAGGTTTCAAACATGCTTTATTTCAACTTAGTCAAAAAACACAAAATCCAAAAAAAAAAAGTCAAAAACACAAAATTCAAAAATAGTCAAAACATAAAAAATCCAAAAACATTCACAAAATAGAAAAGGTCAAAAACACTCAAACCAAGCAAACTACGAGCCTCTGCATGTACAACGTAGGCAAGGATTATCTTTGATGAGCCCCCGATACCCTAGGTTAGTCCCCAGAAAATGTAAATAAAATAGCATAATAAAACTTAGAAAAATAAAAAAGACCCATGTCTGCCATCACAATTTGCAATAAAACATCATCCATAATAAATAGGCCATCACATTCCCCCTTTGACAAAACAAACAAAAAAAACAAAGTAAACATCAACAGCTAGAACTTTCAAGCAGACAATCACAGAAGAATTTGATCACAAATTGAAATAAATCAAGACCAAGTATCAAATACATATATTTTTGACAAGACCCAACAACATCCTGAGATATGTGTTAACATATCCATTCCTACAATAGACATGATCAAAACTAGATAATAGATCCTCCCCAAATAGATATGGCAAGTGATATAATGGCATTGTTTTATCTTTTGTTGTCTTATTTTTTGTGTGATTTACATTATTGACTCATTCCCAGGATCTCTCAAGGATGTCCATAAGGATTTAGAGAAGAAGGATTGGGGGAAATTAAGTGTCATTTCTATTTTCTATTTGTGGATACTCTTGTTATACTACCATGGAGAATACGTGCTTTGTTTTGTGTGTGGAAGATGTCTTTGAAACATTTTGTGTAACAGTGACATGTTAGGTTCTTAATACCTCTTGTGTTACTGGTCCAACATGTTTTTAAAGCTTCTCACCCATACACTCTAAAATGGTTTCCATATGTCTGGTATGAGTAAGAATACTCCTCATTTGTAGAGTTAAAGTCCATGTGCAATAAATACAAAGTCAACTTGGTCATTAATACCCTGGTGCATCGTATTTATTTTCTCTATCAAAATGGATTGTTCAAACTACAAAGTATCTAAAGCAAAGCAAAAGCAACTCATCAGCTACTGAAAAACATCACATTTCTATCTACCATCAATATTTCTTCTAATTTAACATCACATTTCTATTCTATCATCAATATTTCTTCTAAAATTAGCATCACATTTCTATCTATCATCAATATTTCTTCTAATTAACATCACACTTCTATCAAATCATCAACATTTCTTCTAAGTAAGATCTGCATAGCAATATCATTAAAACCATTCTATATCCACAATATCGGCAACATACATCATGATGATATTAAACCAATAAAAACATCATGTATGGGGCATACATTTTCACATCATCAACATACATTATCATATATCATCATCACATGAGCATAAAATGAGAATGAATCGAAGAAGGTATATATCATATATATCATCATCAAAAAGGAGAATACATCATCAATGTGATAAGATATGGAAAATCACAATATCTATACGAGACCTCGACCGGGCCAATGAGTATAGGAATACAAAATACATATCTACAAAATTCCTTTGAACAAGGAACAATAGAAAAAACAAGTACCCAAAATAAAAACCCAATGGGAGAGGGATGAAACCCTTTAGATCACCAAAATGATCTAGCTGTCTCATAGACTGATCACCTGCACCACCAACTGCACCATCACTGTCCATAGAACTAGGCTCTCCAGATTTTGGACGTTGAGCACCCCTGGGAACAACAAATTCATATAAAGTCTGATAGTAGGTAGACCTCTGCAAATAATGATCATGTTATACCCTAAGAGTATATCTCTCTGTGGTTAGCAACTATACAAAAGCCTCTACAACATGTTGTCAACCACTCTCGCTATCCCGCTTGATCCTCAAGATGTCTATCTGAGCCTCTGCAACATGTCATCAAACACTCTCGCTATCGTGCTTGGTCCTCAAAATATCTATCTGAGCCTCTATAGCCCATCATCTCGCTATCTTTGCATTTTTGGCAGCAATCATTTGAGCTAACAGTATATCTCCATCCCTAACTAATGGAGGAGAATTCAGAACCCGCCTACGACCCTGCACCTGAGGTGGCTGCTCATCCTGATCACCCTGTGCTCTATCATGACGAGCTCTACCCTTAGCTCTATCCAACTACTCTGTAAGGACCTCAATATGTTGTTGCTCCCCATGATGACTTGTAATACCTGATCTACCTAAAGCAGGAGTACACTTGGGAATAGTGAGTCTCAAAGGCCTACAATGAGAACACCATTCATCATAGTCATTAGAGGTACCTAGATCTGTGGGACCAATTGACCAACCCAAATCAAATAGGGTAAGTGCTCTAAACTCAACAATAGAAATATCTATATTAGGCTTAATACCCCATACACGAACATCCTGTGTCATCCAACCAAAACGAGCCTCATAAGTATCAAGAACTCAACCCTGACTCTCCCCAAATTGACAACATACTCAGTCAAGTAGATAATGTTCTAGCACAATATTAGAAAGACCAAGAAAGTAATGGGTCTATAGACAATAGACAAGTGATCTGCATCCTCTGGCCAAGCATCACACCCCAAATATGGTCTCCACACAAAACCAGGAATATCATCAAAAATTCAATGCTAGTAAGGAAGATCTCTAGGTAGGGTGTAGTGCACAAAATTCCCATAACGATATGAGTATGGATCATTAGGGTGACAATCTTGTATCCCATCTACCCAAGTAACTACAATATGCTCACATGCCCACACATGCAAAAGTGAGACACCTACAGAAATAGATTTCCCACCCCAATACACGACCTCGTGCATGTCTCTATACAAGTGAGCGAGAATACATGAACCCCAAGAATATCTCGTACCATGCTCAAGCATATTCTCAATGCACACACCTCAACCTACGGGAAACTTTCGACCTCAGCTATCAGGAACAACAAGTCTTGAAATCAAACCACATAGAACAAGCAAGATAGGATCTACACTGTCATAAAAATTAGACAAATCAATCTTCGACTAATGTATTGTCAAGTGTTGAGCACCTAACACATGTTGCATAGTGGGGATACCATGTCAAATATGATACGTAACCAACTCCCCATGGATGGGAAGATGAAGTATCCTCCATACATCCTCAAGGGTGATAGTCGCCTCTCTTATAGGTAGATGAAACAAGGATGTTTTTGAATGCAATTGTTCCACCAATGAGGTCATCATGGCAGTATGAGTCCTAATAGGAGGCATATAAAAAATATGCAATAGTCCCACAACATCGAGAAAGTCCCGCTCTAACACACCAAAATGGGAAATGGGATTGAACAAATGTCGAGGACGTCTCTCCCTAGGTTGTAGTAAGCTAAGACCAACCTACAATCATTTTCAAACTATAAAGTTAGGGTTTCACTCTAAACAAATGGGAGACACAATATAACGCAAAACATGATGAAAAATGACATTTAGGATGAAAAACGAACACATGATAGGGTTCAAAGCAAAAGC